>OY728161.1:1574693810-1575943810 GCA_963277665.1 Viscum album | reverse complement strand
GGGGTGAGCTATAAATACCAGTAAGGAAATTAACATTTCATAACATGAATAAATTAATACATGTTATATAGTAGGCATATCAATGGGGCATAAAAGGGGTGAGAATCATAAACATGAATACTAAGACATGATATAGAATGATAACATAAAGGTAACATGGGAAATGTGGAAACAACTTAAAAAACTACATAATAAACATATGTCAAGGATAAATATCATGAAATCATGATGTACAAAGTCCCGTGATGGATTAGGTTCACTTCCTAACCCTTTCATGATGTACCATGAGACTAAAACATTACCCAATGCATTGGAGTGTTATATAATTTTGGACTCACCCATCACTTGCATTTCATTCTCATGCTTAAGTGTTCCATGTAGATCGTACAACATGAAATAATTTATCATCACATGTTATTCCACAATCAAGGAGTGTGTAATATATAAATTTAATCCCCCAATCAAATAAGTATAAGTGTATAAAGTTGAACACCTTTTATGGGAAATTGGTATAGTATTCACTGTATAATTGTTTTGGCATGGAAAATCATGGTGAAATTTTTGTAGCATAACAACGTCACTTAAAGATTCTTAAAATGGGTAGATAAGAGAAAAATGGGTCTATCATCATTTTGAAATAAAATTTACAGTAATATATACATGAAAAAACATATACCAACATTAATAATTGGAAATAGAAGGCATAGGATAATGAAGAAACTTGAATAAAGAGGAGAAGGAAAAGAATCCTTACTTAAGTGTGTGACTCCAAATACTTGAGTGGATATTCTTGAGAGCTTGGGGGAACCTTTGGAGGACTCTAGATATGGTAGGGAAGATTAAGGATATGCTATAAGGATTTTTAGTGATGAGAAATGGGATATTGGGTGGATTTATATAGGAAATGAATGGGGAATTCTTTATTATTTCTCAAACATAGGTTTTAGACTCTATATAATAAAATAACAAAAACCACAAACCTTCCCATGGTTTTTTCCCATGGTTTCTTCCAAATGTGATTGTTTTTTATTATTTTATGAGGAAGAGTTCTGAATTTAATAAAATAATATTGTTTCTAATGTGGAAGTGAGTCATACTCTTAAAGAAATGATTTTAAAACCTTAAATTATATTAATGGTTTTGAAGGATTCATAAAGCCTTTATAAAATTAATCAAATAAACATAAAATCGAATTATTTTAAAGTAAAAACACAAATTTGATCTTGTATACCCTTTATAGTATTTATCACATCAATTCTAGATCATTATGATTCCATAATACACATCGTATATTTATGTAGAATTTTATTTTTACCCAAAACTTCAACTATCTCAAAAAATTATGAAAAATTCACTATTGGATAATTTAAAAATTCTGATTCAAAAAATAATATTCATTTTATAAAAATAATCTTCTAAATATTTGTATTTTTAATTTTAAATAAGAATTGATATTTATTGAGAAATATTAGGTTTTTTGACAATAACAGTTTTTGAACCCTTATAAAAATTACATTTGACTTCATAAAAATTATATGATCATTTATATTTAATAAAAATTATTTAATAATTATATTTTATTAAAATATTATTTATTTCAAAAATTTATTAATTGATCAAAATAAATGTCTTAATTGAAACTGAATACCAATTAAAAATAAATTTTTTATTTTATTTTATAAAAATCAAAATTATTTATAAAGTAATGTTAAGAAAAAAATATGAAAATTATTATATTAAAAAATAAATAAATATTCATATTATTATTCTCTTGATACATATACCTTTAATACACCAAAAAATTCACTAAGGGTAAGGTGCGCGATGGTGAGACTTTCATGGGGTGGTTTGGCATACATGGTTTGGACCATGACCTTGATGAGCTCAAAATTCTCCCATAAAAATTTTTGATCATGCTTAAGTTATTGGATATTATCTTGGGATTTTTCAAGGGAAAATACTAGTGATTCCATCTCTCTCATAAGCTTCAATAAATGGGCTTTATAGGGTACAATCCCACTAGTTGAAGCCATCACTTCCTTTGTCTGTATCAATTGGATTTTTTAAAAATATATATTTCTGTAAATCATATGATCACTATTAAATGAATATATTATAAATGTTAATAATTCTTAATGGTCTTTTAAATACAATAGGATATAATAAAATCAAATAAGTTCATGTGTTTTCTATAACCACATTATATAATAATACATTTAATTAAATCATAAGGGGAATTTTATTTATAAAAGTTTGGGTCGTTACAATCTTCCCCCCTTCAGAAATTTAACCCTTTAAAATTTTCATTTCCCACACTACAAAATATGAGGGTAATTCTGTTTCATCACCTCCTCCAGTTCCCACGTTACTTCTTTAAAATTTTGGTTTCTCCATAGAACATTTACCAGGTTCATTGTCATATTTCCTAGAACTTTTTCTTTATGATCTAATATTTTCATCAGTTTCTCTTTATAGGAAATATCATTATCTAATGGTACCATATCTATATTGATTACATGTGAGGGTTTTGGTATGTACTTCCTTAAGAGGGATACATGGAATACATTATGTACCTAAGATAGGTTAGGTGTGAGTGTTAGTCGATAAGCCACCTCGTCGTTGTGATCAAGGATCTAAAAGGGTTCGATGTATATTGGACTAATATTTCTCCTATTCCAAAATATCATGAACTTATTCCATAAATATATGAGGAGGAATACCATGTCTCCAACATCAAACTCTAGGTATCTTTGATGATTGTTTGTATGGATCTTATGTCGACTCTGAGCATCCTTGATGTGCTGCTGAATAGTCTAAACCTTTTCCACCATTTCCTTGACCATTTCAGGACCTAGAAGTTTATGTTCCCCAACTTTATCCTAGCATGTAGGTATTATTCACCTCTTCACATAAATGTATTCATATGGAACCATTTGAATTCTTGAGTGGAAACTATTATTGTATAATAACTCGACCAGAGGAAAATGTTGATCTAATCCTCCTTTGAAGACAATTGAGAATTCTATCAACATGTCCTTGAATGTTTGTATAGTCCACTTTTATTGGACATTAGTTTGAGGTTTACAATTCATACTTAATTTCAACTCAGTATTTAGAGAATTTTGGATACTCTTCCAAAACTTATAGGTAAATCTTGTATCCTGATCATATACAATTTATAGTGGTGTTCTGTGAAGCCTCACCACTTCTCTAATATATATCATTACAAGTTTATCGAGTGAGAAGTCCTCTCGAATCATAATGAAGTGTTTATTCTTTGTAAGACAATCCACCAAAACCCAAATAAAATTATTTCCTCTTGATGTCTTCAGAAGACTAGCAAAAAATTCCATGATGATGTTTTCCCTTTTCTATATAGGTATGGGTAATAGTTGCATCATCCCCTTGGATTTTTTCCTTTCTTCATTCACTTGGTAGAATTGAAGACATCTTGATGTATATTCTGCAATCTCCATCTTCATATTTTCCCACCAACAGTGATCTCAGAGATATCAATAAATCTTTGTGCTTTCTAGATGGATGGAGAAGTTCGATCTATGTGCATCATCCAATAACTCTTTATTTAACTCAGAATTTGATGGTACACATAGTCGTGACCCAAAATATTATAACACCTTCTTCGTTAACATTTAACTCTAAGGATTTACCTTTTATTATAGATTAAACTTTCTTTTTAATTATCATATCATCTCTTTGAGAATCATTTATCCTCTCTAGAAGGGATGGTTGAGAAATCATTTGTAAAAGTATTGATGATGTTCCTTCCTTTATAATTTCCATGTCCATCCTTTTGAGATCTAGGAAGATCAGATCCCTCTCAATTCTCATCAATGATATAATTAATGGATCCTTTTGACTTAGATCATCTTCCACTTTATTCTATTTCCTAGGATGGTATTGAATTGAGCATTAATAGTCCTTGATAAGCTCTAACTATATTAATTGACACATATTCATCTCTTTCTATGTGAATATACACTTTAGGCTTTTGGGATATATATATTTTACACTTATATCCAAATAGAAAATTCCACTATATTTTAAAATAGAATATCACTACATCTAACTCAAAATAATGCGTTGGGTAGTTCTATTTGTGATATTACAACTACCTTGAAGCATAGGCTATCACTTTGTCATTTTTTATTAACACATGTCCCAATCCTTTCTTCGAAACATTACTAAAGACTACAAAAATTTCTGCACTTATGGTTAGTGTGAGTATAGGTGCAGTGATAAGTCTCCTTTTCAACTCCTTGAATCTCTCTTCACATTCATCATTCCAAGAAAAATTGAATGCCTTCTGAGTTATCTTGGTTAGAGGGTTTGAAAATCATGAAAAATTCCTCACAGATCGACAATAGTACCCAGCTAATATAAGGAAAATACACATATCTATCACAGATATTGGCCTCATCCATCCTTAAATTTATTTAATCTTTAAAGGTTCCATATATATCCCATTGATTGTGGTTATATACATCAATAATGATACTTCCTTCAACCAGAACTCATATTTTTTGTATTTTTCATAAAGATTCTCCTTTCACAGGGTCTTTATCAAAGTTCTCATATGCTCTTTATACCCCTCCTTGATTTTGGAGTATATTAGAATATCATATATAAAGACTACCAAAAATTTTCAAGGTAATATCTAAAGAATCTATTCATCAATTACATGAAGATTTTTGGAGCATTAGTTAGTCTGAATGGAATTACTATGAACTCATAGTGCCCGTAACTTGTACAAAAAGTAGTCTTTGGGATATCCTCCTTCTTCACCCTAACTTGGTAATATCACAACCACAGATCCAGCTTGGATAAGTATTGTGATCCACATAGCTTATTGAATAATTCATTAATCTATAGAAGAGGATACTTTTTATTTATCATGATCTTTTTTTGCTTATGATAATCAATGTAAAGGTGCGTTGAACAAACGTTATTTTTGACGAAGAGGACCGGTGCACCCCAAGGTGAATCACCTGGGAATATGAACCCTTTATCCAGATTTTTCTATAGTTATTTCTTCAACTCATAAACTTCCATAGTATCTATTCTATATGGAGTCTTGGGTAATGGTAATTCCCTAGGTATAATCTCTATTGAAAATTAAACCTCTCAGTTAGGAGGAAGGCCAGACAATTCTTTTAGAAACACATTAGCGTATTCCCTCACAATGGGCATGTCTTCAAGGATGATCATTTCCTTGGAATTAGTCATTTGAGATAGATATTCTTTCTAATAGATAAATAATATCCATTCTTGAGATGTTTGTGATAAATTATATTCATCTTTCTCCTTACACTTGTACATAATCAGGGGTTAATTCACGATACAAAGAGTGATTCCCTTCTCATGACAATTTATATTGGATCTATATTGGTAAATCCAATCCATACCCAAAATTGTATCAAATTTCACCAAAGGAAGTATGAAAAGATTTTTTGGGAAGTTCAACCCACAAATTTTAACGGGGGAGGAGTTATATAATGAGGATGTAATAATTGAACCATTTTTCATTTTCACTAACAGCTCTACTTCCATGATTTTTTGTGGTGTTTGAATAATTCTACTAAAATTTCATGATATGAAGGAATGTGTATAACAAGAATCAAAAAGTACATTCACTATTATTGAATGAATAGCTATCATAATTATCACCATTTTGTTTTTAGGATTCACCTCATCAGTTGTGATGGAAAAATATCACCCTAGTTGCCTTGGAGGTTGTTGGTTTTCTTTGAAAACCCTCAGCTTAATGCATTGGTTTGAAAAGTGCCTCGGTTTCTTACATTTGAATTAATTAAAAATTCATTGAGGGTTGAATTAATCTTTACTTTCATCTATCTCATTAGTGGTTTTCTCCTGTCATTAATCACTAGCTAGGTTCTCATCCTTTCCACACCTAAATCATTTCCTCACCCCCCTTAGGTAATTTCTAGGGAGCTTTTTTCCATGCCTTTGACAATTGGGATGGTGAAATTTCTTGGAACCATTATATTTTTCCATCAAACCACCAAAATAAAACTCAACTTTTTTATTCTTATCCCTGTGATACCCTTGAGATTATCCAATATTCATCTTGACTTTGAGGGCACATTGAACAAATTCCTCATAGCTTTCAAAGTCCCAGTTCACTAGGGATTTTCATAGACTAGGTTTTAGGCCATTAAAGAAAAATTCAACCTTGCATTCAGGGGTAACGAAAAAGACGAAAGTGTATCATGAAAGTCTTGTGAATTTTTTCTCATATGACCTAATAGATTCATTGTGTTTTTTCTTTAGGGTAAGGAAATACCTTTTCATTTCAAGTCAGGAGTACGGGGAAAATATTGATCAAAAAACATTTTCTAGAATTCTTTCCACCTCATTGCTTCAATATTATCCTCAGGCTTCGTATTCTTCATTAATACCCACCACTGGTCATATTATCCCTCCATATGATAAACGGCTATTAGAACCTTCTCTTGTTCAAAACATTGGAGGATGGAGAAGATCTTCTCAATGGATTTTATTCATTTTTCTACGATTAAGGGATCAAATGATCCATTGAAATTCATAGGCCTTTGTCTCATAAAGGATTCAATTGAATCTTTTTATTTCTTAGGGGGATTTGGGTGCTCCTACTAATTTATATTTCTATTCATAACCTATGTCAGTTGAGAGATTATAATCATAATGTTTTTAATTCTCACTCCCATTGGGTTGGGAATCTTTTTGGGGCAGTCATCACATTGCCCATCGCATTGATTATTTACCTGATTCCTCCTATTTTAACTATTGGCCATAATAAATAGAAAATTAGGGATGAATATTTTTAAAATATTATACACATAAATGGGAATCTAATGACATTAAAAATATAACTTAGAAATTACATGTATTTCCTTAACTTATGAATTTCTTGACTTTAATCTATGTTATCCATGATATATTTCCTAACATATATTTTTATGGGTATTTTTTGTTCCATTAATAATGGTTCATAATTAGATTATGAATTTAAAAAATCATATCCCTTGGGAGTGTCAAAATAGGTGAAAAGCAAGACTCGTTATCGTGTACCAGTTCTCTATCGAGTGTAGCTCAATGTAGTGTTTTCAAGTTTTAACCCTATGTACATTTGTGCCAAAGCAACATCCACTTGTAATATCCAGAAAAGGGTGTATTTTTTTGATAAACCACTTACTCTATATTTACCAAAACTTAGGGAGGTTTTATTATAATTAATCTTATCTATAAAGATCTCACTAGAGTTTTTTAATCCTACTCCCAAAAATAACTAAACTTTTTCTTTGATAACAAATATAACAACCATGATCTTTATTTCACATTAATACATGATTTATTACATAATATTACACTTAATAGAACTTATAAGATATAGAAGCATGGTTTCTTTGGGAATTAGGTATATTACACAACAAATTAAAACAGCAAAAACATCATCTTTATTGAAAACTTCCTTAACAAGATCATAATATTCCTTCATACTTAACACTATATGGGATAACCTAGGGACATACATAAGAAATGGGTGGTCTATAATGTAATGTCCTGGAATTTATGTATAATTTTTATATTATATAGAATTATTTCAAGAATGCAAAATTTGACAGCACGTAATTCCAAGGCCCGAAGTTCCCAGAATGATCTGTTGAAAAATGTTAAGCTTTAAATAGCACACATGAGCAGTTTTTCTGAAAAAGTGGAATAACTATTAAATTGGTGCCTAGATCAGAAATCTGAGGGCACCGTTGTGTTCAGGATGACATTTTTACCCTAGGAATGACTTAAGTTTAGTTGGCGCAAGCCTCTAGTGAGAAAACCTGTAAATGGCATAACCGTAAATAAAATTATTAAATAAAATTATTTTATTTTTCAAATGCTTATAACTCATGAACGGTGACTCAGATTAAAAATATGAGACCACCGTTGAACTCGTGAGTGTATTCTCTCCTTAGGAAAATCCTAATATTGGCCGACGCGAGCCAACAATGGATGTTAGTTTTTGGCTGTAAATAAAATAATTAAGTAACAATTATTTTATTTTTAAAACCTTTAACTTCTAAACGGTAACTCGAATTGAAAATCTGAGAGCACCATTGGATTTTTGGAGCTGTGTTTCCCTTAATCAGAGTCAAACCTTGACCGGCGCGGGTTGAGGTTGAATGTTAATAATTTTTGAAGTTTTTTTAAGGTACATCCAGTAAATGTGCAAGTGAAGTTTTCTATCTATTGAACCGTTTCTCGAATTGAAAATCCGAGGGCACTGTTGAATTCAGAATGCTGGGATTCACATAGAAATTATTTGATTTTAGCTGTCAAAGGCTGAGTAGAAAGGTTATTTTTCAGAATTTTTTGAGAAAAATAATAAAATAATTTAAAAGAATTATTTTATTTTCTTTCTCAATTTTGAGTGGAGGACGACGACGTGGTGGGGCGGAGATAGGGTGGAGACAATGCACATCAATGAGGCTAATTAATGTATCGTCAAACATGCAATGTAATGATGCTTTAATGACGAGTAACAATGATGTTGTTTCAACGTAACGACACAACACTGCATCTTTATAGGAACACTGCAACATGCTTCTATTTATATTCGACGCGCTGGGAAAATATGGATTAAAGAAATTGGAGGATTCTCTGGTGAACTTCCACCCCATATAAGAATGATGAACACCGGTGGAACTTCTCCTTCTTCGACGCCTTTCGAACATCGGAACTGAGAAGTGACACCAACGTCTTAACTCCTCAAGGACGAACGTGCGACAACAAACTTCAAGAGGTAGGGGTTGTTTGATTTTAATGTTTCCCTATTCTTTTTTTAACGATGAATGCAGATTAACCCATGAACAAGTTAATCTACAGACCATGCGTTCTTGCAGGAGAGTGACTTTTTTGGGGGGTTTTTTATTTGGGATTTAATTATCTTAGTTGTTTGAATTAAAATCCCTCAGCCGCCCTTATTTTATAAACTTCTATCACGGAGGTCCTGGGCTGACACGAACAAGGCCTAAGATCCTTCGTCATGGGTGTTCTTCGTGGCCAAACTATCGAATCGATGACAAGATGGTTTTGAGACTATTGCGGTGGAGAAGACATTCCCTAGAGAACGCAGGTGCAAGAAACACGAAGAACAGACCACCAGTGCGAACCCGATGGTCCGCAGAAGAATCCGTCAGCATGCCAGCATTGTCAGTGGATGCGGGTGGGTGGCGGCACACCATGACGGCGCGTCGGAGGAAAGGTCGCAGCGTAGCAGGAAAGGCCACCGGCAGAGCCGACAACTGGAGGCGGTGAACGTGGTCGTTCGACCACATCAAGGACCCATGGATGCAGCACCGAGCCGCATCCCACGCGACGGGCCATGGTCACTTCACCGTGGAGATCCATGGAATTATGGTGGTGGATGAACGCAGCTCCCAGCCACATCCAGCGAAGTGGACCTGTGGCTCTCTGGACCGGGCCGGTCCCACTGCCCAGTGGGCCAAATCACACCGGCGGGCCAAACCCTCACCTAGCACACCGGACCAGCACCGATAGGCCAAACCCATGCCCTCTTCAGGCCAAGCCGGACTAGACCGGGTCACTGGGTGACCCAGCGGGCTGGACTCTCGGCCAATCAGGCTGGGTCCAATGAGGCCTATTGGGCCTGCCCCACTGGCCAGGTAGGACCAGACTGACCTCAACCCGTACAAGGTTGGGTCGAGTCTATCTAAATAAATCGAGGTATGTGGGACCCCCCGGGCTGGGCTGGTTAGGTCGATCTGGCAAGGTCAAACCAGGCCCCATCACAACTGGGACCCCAATTACTAAAACGCTAATTACTCGTAGATCGGGTGTCCAATTGACACGCAATCTATGGAATGAGGACCCTTGTGATGAGGCAGTCCTTTTGAGATACTTTACGGGAGTTTTGGAATGGGTTGTCATTTGACCAGGTTGGATTTAAATCAAATCTAATCGGGCCCTTTTTACTAAAATGTCTGTATCTTGCAAACCATAAATCTAATTGACGATCCATTTGCAATGTTGGGACCCTCTCGATGAGGAGTATATTTTTTCATAATATATGGAGACTTTTGTGGATGTTGAGATGTGATTAAGGGATTGGGGATAAGTTCTCCCAAGAGCACTACGTACAAGACCCTGTGGCTAGCTAAGACCTAATGACTACTGAATTTCATCCCAATGGGAATCACCTCTGTGTGACTTTGCAGGCCCATGGTGGGAAGTACCTCTGTGTGAATTTGAAGGCCCAGAGTACGTGATGAGTAGGAGTACCTTAGTAGTCCATGAGTAGTGGGAAGCACCTCTGTGTGACTTTGTAGGCCCCCGGTACGGAATGGGGAGGAGTACCTAAGCAGTCTAAGGTTAGTGGGAAGCACCTCTGTCTGACTTGTTAGGACTATTGTACTCGATAGAGGAGGAGTTCTCCAGTAGACAAGATGTTCGATGATGTGACTGTTGATGCTACTGTTACTACCCTAGAATATACCTGGTGTGAGCTGTCTTGTGTTTCATGCTTTACTTTGAGGAATTATTATTTGTTCTTTACTTTTTGTTTTGGGGTCCCTACTGAGTACGGTGTTACTCACCCATGAATTGGATTCGACTGCACGTGTTGTGTTTGGTGAAAATGACCGAAGTTACGAAAAGGGTGATCAGGGAGAGAGGACTGATAGATGCATCAACAGTGGACTTGGTGGCCTAGGACTAGGCGGGGCCCAGTAGGACAGGGCAGATAGAATGTACTAATTTGGATTCCATTAGATTCACTACTCTCACGATTAGGTGGGGTTTACTGTAGCAGGCCATCATAGCACTTTTTGTACTTTACAGTTTTTAGTACTTTTTGTTGGATTTATATTATGGCCCGCTTTCTTTCAACTGTACTTGCACTCAGTTTATTCAGTGGTATATTGTTTCCCTTTTGTGAGTTGGGACTTGGTTGGGCGTGTGTGTGCATAAAAATATCCCGGCTAATGCCTCCTACTTGCAGGTTGATGCCTTCGGCACTAGTCGCCAGCCCCTGACCTTTGGGAGGTGGGCATGGGGTAGTCACGGTATGGGCCCCAGGGGATGGGTCATGAAAAAGTGTTATCAAACGGCGGTTGGTTCTCTCTAAAAGGCAGGGAGTCTGTGGTTTGTTTTGGGGAAATAGTGTTAAGTGTTGTGAGTTTGACTTTTAGATTTGGGGAGTCCAGTGTTGGTGCGACGACTGACGTATCCATGCACCAGGACCTTGAATTCTGTTTTCAGCTCAATACATGAAAACACTGGTTTCATAAGTGCCTCTTTATTTTGAATAAGAGTAATCTCACCAGGTATAACCTTTTAAGTGTGGTACATCTTGATCCATCTCAGGATGCCTCTACATAGACGACCAACCATGATCACAATACGAGGTTGTGAGGATAGCCCGCCTAGCAACGAGGCGTCCGTACATGGACTAGTTCTAGAGATGGCCCCACCAGGTGGTGCACCAGTGCTACCACCACCTGATGGTCAGCATATACTACTGGAAGTTCTAGAAGAGGATGTTCATAGGCTCAGTTCCCTATATGAGTTTCATAGATAGACACCTCCTAGGTTCATGGGAGAGATAGATCCTCAGGTCGTTGAGGACTGGTTATAGGCTGTGACACGGGTCTTCCGCTTAGTGAGGACACCGCCTGACTATATCAAGATCTTGGTAGTGAGCCTTCTATAGGGATCAGCAGGGATATGGTGGATTTTGACCATTCAGAATCATGATGAGGTGACCCTCACTTGGGTTGATTTCAAGAGGATTTTCCAGGAGGAGTTTTTTCCCATGACCTTGCGCTCTGTGTGCATCCAGGAGCTTCTTCACCTACAGAAGGATAACATGACTGTGGTTAAGTACTCGATGAGGTTCACAGAGCTTTACTGCTACTCCACAGACATGGTGTGAGACCCTTTCTTCAGGGCTCGATCCTTCTAGCAGGGACTCAGGTAGGATATTAAGGCTTCAGTGGTGTCTCTCAGCATCCCTAACCATGGTGGGGTGCTGGAGCGAGCCCTACTGATGGAGAGATTCTTTGTGGAGAAGGAAACTATCGTTAGAGCTACCAACAGACCCCAGGCGGCAGAGTCTTCGGTAGGTAGAAGACAACAGATGTGTGGGACCAAGCAGGCCAGTTCTTTCAGAGGCCGATCCAAGGACTCAGGTTTGGCAGTGCAAGGCTCCTAGGCCAGATTAAGTCAGATGGGGGCCATGCTTTTATTTTCATGTGGCAGGCAGGGACACATGGTGCGTGACTGCCCAAACCACTATACGGATGACCAGCAGATGATCGAGGGGTCGCCGAGGTAGCGAGAGTGGTTCGAGCAAGGAGGTCTGCAAGGCGGCAGATGTGGCAGGGGAGCTGTCCGAACAGTAGGCGGTGGGCGAAGGTTCGAGGTGTTACCACCACCACCCCCAAGTGGTCCACCCCATCCTCAAGGAGTATCTTTAAAGGGGAAAGCTCAGCTTCATACAGTAGAGGATTATGACCACGATGCTCCAGAGATGATCCAAGGTACAATCTGTGTCTTCTACACCCTAGTTGCAACACATATAGACACAGGTTATAGTCACTACTTCCTTTCCATGACTCTAATTTGGAGTTTGGATATTCTGGTGGAGTTGTTGGCTCAATCCTTACAACTAGATACTTCTATGGGAGGGGATTCAACGATTACACATTGGTGCCAGCAGTGTGAGCTAATTCCAGGAGGTTAGAGCTTCGGCTGGGATCTCATAGTATCAGTGTCGAGGCCTTACAATGTCATCTTGGGCATGGACTGGTTATCCACAGTTCATGATCAGATCGACTGTTTTTGGCGTACGGTGCGGTGTGTCCACACAGATGGGACCTCGTTTTCCTACACTGGTGAAAAGGAAATCCTAGCAGCACAGGACGGACTCTCTCAGAGGAGCATGCAGCCGATCACTCACCAGTTGGCTAGCCTCACCCTCGGTGCAGTGGAGGAGAGAATTCCAAGTTTTCCTATAGTGTTGGATGAGTACGAGGATGTTTTTACTAAAAATGTTCCAAGACTACCTCCTCATAGATATGCACACTTCTACATTGACCTGTACCCCAGGACAATACCGATATCCAAACCTATATATCGAATGGCTCCCACAGAGCTTCGTGAGCTGAGGGTACAGTTGGAGGACTTGCAGGAGAAGGGGTTCGTAAGGCCCAGTGTTTCACCATGGGCAGCCCCTGTGCTTTTTTCCAAGAAGGCAGATAGGATTTTGAGGTTGTTCATGGATTACCGACACTTTAACCAAGTGGTCATGGAGAACGAGTACAAAATACCAAAAGGGTCGATGGGAACATCAATTAGTTAAAGTGGGTAGCCTTTCATGTGGATGAAAAGGTCCTCGTAGGATTTTCAGTAGTTTTCACAATGATTATGGTTAGAGTTCCTCCAGGACTATGACTTTGAGATAGTATATACTCCAGGGAAGGGGCGCGTGGTGGAATACGCACTCAGTGGAGGTCTGGTTTATGGCTATTGGGTGAGGTGACAGAGCAACTAGCCGTGATGTCGATATCCTTAGTGGATAGTGATGGAACATATTACCTCCAGTCTAAGACTATCACTCCCACACTCCTTCAGAAAGTTTGGGAGGCACAACTTGGGGGTGTTTATTTTGAGGCCCAACATGCTCAAATATCCTTAGGGCAGGCTCCTGATAGATTTTTGATAGGTGGGGAGCACATCATTCTTTTTCATAGGACGCACCATGGTACCAGTGACATTACGAGAGGTGGTGTTGAGGGAATCTCATACATCCCCTTTGGCGGTACATCCTAGTGTGGAAAAGTTGTACCAGGACCTTTGACGTCAATACTGGTTATCAGGGATGAAGGAGGCGGTGGAAGAGTTCATTTCACAATGGCTCACTTTTCTACAAGTGAAAGCTGAACATTAGATTCCAGCATGTTTGAGCACAACTTTTACCCCCCAAACAGATGGTCAAGTAAAGCACACTATATAGGCCTTGGAGGACATGCTTTGTGCTTGTGTCCTGGATTTTGGTTATAGTTGTGAGGACCACCTACCACTGGTAGAGTTTGTGTACAACAATAGCTTTCACCCCACCATCGGCATGACACCATTTGAGGCTATGTACGGGCTCCCACCAAGAAGGTGTAGATTATCCAAGAGTAGATGAGGTCTGTATAATGAAAAAAAAGTTTTATTCCAACATGAGATAGAGACCTTGGAGTTTGAGGAGGGAGACCATGTTTTCCTTTGAGTCTCACCCCAACGGGGATTGTGGATATTTGGCCAGAGCGGAAAGCTATCTCCGAGGTTCATCAGACCTTTGCACTTTCTGAGTGGATTTGGAGAGGTGGCATACCGCCCAGCTCTTCACCCACATACGCACTGGGTACACGATGTTTTTCACATGTCGCAGTTGAGGAGGTACATGGATGATCCATTGCATGTCATCAACTATGGTGAGATGAGCATTGTCAATGGGGTAACGTTTGCAGAGTTCCCCATGGAGATAGTGGATCAACAAGAGCAGGTCCTTCATGGACAATCGATTCCTATAGAACGCATTCGGTGGTAGCATAGGAATCTCTAGGAGAGAACAAGGGAGTGGGAGGCTAAATTTCATGCTCAGTACCCCATTTTGTTTGTTTTTCTTTTGTTTTGGCTTTCGGGGACATAAAGCCCTAAGGTGGAAAAAATGTAATGTCCCAGAATTTCTGTATATTTTTATTATTATTATATAGAATTATTTCAAGACTGTGAAATTTGACGGCACTTAATTCTGAGGCACGGAGTGTCCAAAATGATCTGTTGAAAAATATTAAGCTTTAAATAGTGCGCGTGAGCAGTTTTCCTAAAAAAGTGAAATAACTCTTAAAAGGTTGCCCGGATCAGAAATCTGAGGGCACAGTTGCATTTAGGATGGCGAGTTTACCCTAGGTGCGAAATAAGTTTAGTCAGCGTGAGCCTTTAGTGAGAAAACTCGAAATGGAATAACTGTAAATAAAATAATTAAATAAAATTATTTTATTTTTTAAATTCTTATAACTCACGAATGGTGAATCAGATTAAAAATATGATACCACCGCTGAACTCATGAGGGTATTCTTTTCTTAGGAAAATCCTAACATTGGCCGATGCGGTCCAATAATGGAAGTTAGTTTTTGGTCCTAAATAAAAAAATTAATTAACAATTATTTTATTGTTAAAACCTTTAACTTATAAACAGTAACTCGGATTGAAAACCTGAGAGTACCGTTGGATTTTTGGGGGTGTGTTTCCCTTAGGCGGAGTCTAACCTCGACCGATGCAGGTCGAGGGTGACTGTTAATAAATTCTGAACTTTTTTTAAGGTATGTTCAGTAAACATGCAAGAGAGATTTTCAATCTTTCGAACCATCGCTCGAATAAAAAATTTGAGGGTACTATTGAATTCAGAATTCCGAGATTCACTTAAAAATGACTTAACTTCGGCTGGCAAGGGCTGAGCAGAAAAGTTATTTTTTGGAATTTTTCGAGAAAAATAATAAAAGAATTTAAAATATTTATTTTCTTTTCTTTCTCACTTTTTAGTGGCGGACATTGAAATTGCGGGGCAATGACAGGGCAACAATGATGCACATCAATAAGTCTTATTAATGGCTCGTTAAACTCACAGCGTAATGATGCTTTAATGATGAGTAATAGTGACACTTTTTCAACGTAACGATGCGATGCCACATCTTTATGGGAACACTGCGACATGCTCCTATTTATTTTCAACACACATGGAAAATATGGATTAATGAAATTAGAAGATTCTCTGGAATACCTATGACAGACTTCCACCCCAATGAAGAATGAAGAACACTGGCAGAACTTCTCCTTCTTTGACGCTTTTCGAACATTAGAACCAAGAAGTGACACCGACGTCTTAACCCCTCAAGGAAAAACATGTGGCAACGAACTTCAAGAGGTAGGGGTTGTTTGATTTTAAAGTTTTTCCATTATTTTTTTAAACGAAGAATGTAGATTAGCCCACGAATAGTCTAATCCATAGACCGTGTGTTCTTACAGAAGGGTGGATTTTTTTGGGGGTTTATTTATTCGGGATTTAATTATCTTCGTTGTTAGAATTAAAATCCCAAGGCCTACCTTGTTTTATAAACTTCTAACGTAGAGGTCCCGGGATGATACAAAGAAGGCCCGAGCCCCTCCGCTGTGGGTGTTTTTCATGGCCAAACTATCGAATCAATGGAAAGTTGGTTTTGAGATCGTCGCTATGGAGAAGTCGTTCCCCGAAGAACATTTGCGTAAGTGGAACGAAGAACAGACCACCAGTACGAACTCGGTGGTCCACGGAAGAATCCATCAGAGTGCTGGAGTCGACGATGGCCCACAACGGTGACCACAGGTGGGTGGCGGCATGCCATGACGGTGCACCAGAGGAAAGGCTGCGGCCACCCCGGGCCGCAGTGCAATGTGAAGAGCCGGCGGTGGCTGAAGGTGAGAGATGCGGTCGCTCGACCGCATCAGTGACCCGCAGACGCGACACCAAGCTGCATCCCATGTGACGGGATATGGTCTCTTGACTGTGGTGACCCACGGGGCAATGGTGGCAGATGGAAGCAGCTCCCGACCGCGTCCAACAAGGCGGAATGTTCCACCTCTTGTGGACCGGGTGGGGCGCGAAGCGCCCAGCGGGCCGGACCCGCGACTCTCTAGGCCGAGCCAGTCCTACTGCCCAGTGGGCTGGACCCGCACCTTGCATGCTAGACTTGCACTAGAAGGCCTAACCCACACCCTCTTCAAGTTGGGATGGACTAGACCGGGTCGCTGGGTGACCAGATGGGCTAGACCCTCGGCCAAATGGGCCGGGTCCAGCGAGGCCTATTGGGTCTGGACCACTGGCCAAGTGGGACTAGACCGACCTCAAACCACACCAGGTCGGGTTGAGTCTGTCTAAATGAACCAGGATATGTGGGACCCCCAGGCCAGGTTGGTCAAGTCGGTCTGACCGGGTCGGACCGAGCCCCGTCGCAACCGGACCCCTGGTTACTAAAACGCTAACAACTCGTAGATCGGTTGTCTGATTGATGTACTGTGTACAACACGAGGACCCATGTGACGAGGCGGTCCTTATGAGATACTCTTCGAGATTTTTGGATGGGGTTGGCATATGGCTGGGTTGGATCCAACTCAAATCTAATTGGGACCTTTTTACTAAAATGATTGTATCTTGCAAATCGTACATCCAATTGATGAGCCGTTTGCGGTGTTGGGACCCTCTCGATGAGGTAGACCTTTTGAACACTCTATGGATAATTTCATGGAAGTTGAGATGTGATTAAGGGCTTGAGGAGTGGTTCTCCCAAGCGCACTACGTATAGGACCCTACAGCTCGCTGAGACCTGACGACTACTGACTTGTGGCCCAGTAGGAAGCACCTCTGTGTGACTTTAGAGTCCCACAGTGGGAAGCACATCTGTGTGACTTTGTAGGCCCAAGGTACGCGATGAGTAGGAGTACCTCAGTAGGCCATGACTAGTGGGAAGCACCTCTGTGTGACTTTATAGGCCCACAATACGCGATGGGGAGGAGTACCTAAGCAGTCTAAGGTTAGTGGGAAGCACCTCTGTATGACTTGGAAGACCCACTGTACTCGATAGAGGAGGAGTTCTCCAGTAGCCGAGGTGTTCAACGATGTGACTGGTGATGCTACCATTACTACCCTAGAATATACCTGGTGTGAGTTTTCTTGTGTTTCATGCTTTACTTTGAGTAATTATTGTGTGTTATTTCCTTTTTTTTGGGGTCCTTACTAAGTATTGTGTTACTCACCCCAGAACGAGCTTTTTCCACACATGCTGTGTCTGGTGTAGATGACCGACGTAACGATAGGGGTACTTAGGGCGACGAGACTGACATACGCATCGATGGTGGACTTAGTGTCCTAGGACTAGGCGGGGGATAGTAGGACCAGTCAGAAAGAATGTACTTCTTCGGTTTCCATAAGATTTACTACTCTCACGATCATGTGGGGTTTACTACAGCGGTCCATTAGAGCACTTTTCATTCTTTACAGTTTTTGGTACTTTTTCTTGGGCTTGTATTCTGGTCTACTTTCTTTCTGCTCTACTTGAGCTCAGTTTATTTAGTGGTACGTTTTTTCCATTTTGTGAGTTGGGACTTGGTTGGGAATGTGTGTGTATATAGGTATCCAGGATAATGCCTCCCACTTGTAGGTTGATGCCTTCGGCGCTAGTCGCCAGCCCCTGGCCTTTAGGAGGCATGCTTAGGGTTGTCAAGAAATGGGACCTGGGGGACGATTTGTGACATATAAATCCTAGTCTGTGAATAAACATGGCATAAAATTAATAAATTAATACATGTTAAACAATAGTCATATCAATGGGGAACAAAAGGGGTGATAATCAT
The DNA here is from genome assembly GCA_963277665.1 of Viscum album. Classification (NCBI taxonomy): domain Eukaryota; kingdom Viridiplantae; phylum Streptophyta; class Magnoliopsida; order Santalales; family Viscaceae; genus Viscum; species Viscum album. Next base: position 1,575,925,342 of record OY728161.1, on the reverse strand, counting down.
AAACATGAATAATAAGACATGATATAACATGATAACATAATGGCAACATGGGAAATGTTTCAACAACTTCAAACACTACATCATAAACATAGTTCAAGGATAACTACCAATATATCCTGATGTAAAAAGTTCCATGATGTATTAGGTTCATTCCCTAATCCCTTTAATGACATATCATGAGACTAAAACATTACCTAATAAATTGAAGCACAATATAATTCTAGGTGCACCTGTCACTTTTATTTCATTCTCATGATTATGTGTGACACATAGATCATACAACATGTAATCATTTATCATTAAGTTTTATTCCACGATCAAGGAGTGTGGAATTAATATAAGTAATTACCCAATAAAATAATTATAAGTGTATAAATTTTAACACCATTGATAGGAAATGGGTATGGTATTCATTACACAATTGTTTTAGCATGGAAAATTGAGGTGAAATTACACAAGCACAACAGTGTCACTTAAAGATTCATAAAATGGGTTTATGAGAGTGAAAGGGGTATATCATCATTTTAAATAAAATTAATAGTAATAGGTATATGAAAAAACATATCCCAACAATAGGAATTGGAAATATAAGGCATAAGATTTTGAAGAAACTTGAATAAAGAGGAGAAGAAAAAGAACCCTTAAGTGTGCGACTCAAAATGCTTGGGAGGAGATTATTGAAAGATTAAGGGAACCTTAGGAGGATTATAGAGAGGTTATGGGAGATTAAGGATGCAATAAAAGTATTTTTAGTGAAGATAAATGGGTTCTTGGGACGGATTATATTGGAAATTAGTGGGGATTTCTTTATTAATTCTCAAACATCAGTTTTGGACTCTATATAATAAAATAACAAAAACAAAAAAAAAATACAATTTTTTGACCATGTTTTCTGAAAAAGGGAGTGGTTTTAAATATTTTATAAGTTCAAGGGATAAAATTAATAAAATTAATAAAATAATACCCTTACTGATTTGGAAGTGAGTCATACTCTTAAATAAATGATTTTAAAATCTTAAATATGTTAATGGTTTTGGAGGATTCATAAAGGATTTAAAAAACTAATAAAATAAAAATAAAATCACATTATTTTAAATATAAAACATATATTTGGTTGTGGATATCCTTTATATTATTTATTAAATCACTTTTAGGTCATTATGATGTCATAATATACATAATATATTTATATAGTATTTAATTTTTACCCTAAAATTTGAATGTCTCAGAAAATTATGAAAAATTCACCATTAGATAATTTTAAAATTATAATTCCAAAAATAATATTTATTTTATCAAAATAATTTTATAAATATGCGTATTTTCACTCTTAATACAATAATCAATGATTATTGAGAAATGATGGGTTTATTGACAATAACAGTTTTCGAACCCTTATAAAAATTACATTTTACTTCATAAAAATTATATGATCATTTATATTTAATAAAAATTATTTAATAATAATATTTTATTAAACTATTATTAATTTAAAAAATCAATTAATTCAACAAAATAAACATCTTAATTGAAATTAAACACCAATTAAAAATACTATTTGTATTTTATTATATAAAAATCCAAATCATTTATAAAGTAATGATAAGAAGAAAATATAAACATTATTATATTGAAAATATAATATATATATATATATATATTCATATTGTTATGTTATTGATACATATCCCTTTAATACATCAGCAAATTCCCTGAGCGTAAGGTGCATGATAGTGATACTTTCAAGGGGTGGTTTGATGTACATGGTTTGGTCTGTGATCTCAATGAGCTTGAACTTATCCTATAAATGGTTTCACTCATGATTAAGTTATTGGATATCAGCTTAGTATTGGTCAAGGGAAAATTCTAGTGATTTTATCTCCATCAAAAGCTCTGATAAATGAGCTTCATAAGGTACGGTCCTACGAGTTGAGGTCATCACTACTTTTTTTTGTGTCAATTGGATTTATCAAAACCCTATATTTATACTAATCATATGATCACTGTTCAATAGCTATATTGTCAATGTTAATTATGATTAATGGTATTTTAAATATAATAGGATATAATAAAACCAAATAAGTTCATGTGTTTTTTATAACCATATTACATAATAAAACATTTAATTAAATCATAAGGGGAATTTTATTTATAAAAGTTTGGGCCATTACAATTATAGTTAATTATTATTTCACCTTGAGTGATTGTTAGTACTTATTATAGTTATTAGTTTAATCGATTTATCTCTTATCCTAGTATGAAAAGATACTAGGTGTGTTTATACATCATTTCAAGCACATAAGATTCATATTTCATTGGTAAGACTATTTATATATCATACTTATGTGATTATTTAGCATGATTATCTATATACTATGCTTGTGTGATTGTTTCCACATCTACCAATATTATCTACTAATGTGATATATTTATATGTTATAGTTATGGTATATAGTCAGTTAAATAATGTTTTTTCATCAACCTAAATAGCATTTCTAATATATCTTGATGATTTTATTCTATCTAACTAACTTCAAATTAATTACAGAAATGAAATGGTTTTAAATTAGTTAAAGAAGTAACTTAAATTGAGTATTTTTACATTTAATATTGGATGTCAGTTAAATGGGTTGTAAAAACTACTACAAAAGAGGCCTTTAACAGTGTTGGAATAGGGCTTTATCAACACTAAAAAAGCGTTGATAACCGGAGCGTGGTTAAAAGCCCAAAGTTTTTACCAGTGCTAAAAAAGTACTATTAAAGGGGTAAAATTATGTTTTTTAGATGTCCATGAGTCTGATCCCTTTATCATCACTTCCATGACACCTTTAATAGTGCTCCCCATAACTTTATCAATTCTTTTCACCCCACCACCCCTTTTATCAACATTTTGCTAATTTCCAGCCTCATGCGCGACCACCTGGATTCGAACCTTGCACCTATCCTTTAAATATGGAATGTCTGTACAACTACACCATGTTGTTTTTTTGTATGTTTAATGATATGGTTTTTATTTATATATATATACATGAGTATTTATATATATATATTTTATTCATATATTTATATAATTATTTTTAAATACATTTATACAATATGTGTGTGTGTGATATATATATATATACTTATATTTATTTAAATATATTATATATTATATTAATTTACATATACTAGAATATAATATAAATATATATCTGTTTATTAATACACACATATATGTATATATAAGCATTATAAATATATCTGTATAATGTAAAAAAGGGTTAGGTATTGTTTTAAATACATTTTTATAATATGTATTGATTTAAATATATTTTAATATACATTTTTATGTAAATACGTTGATATATGTATTTATATGAGTGATTTATTATAAGTAAATATAAGAAAACATGCATATATTTAATTATAAATAAAATTACATTGTAAAAAATGAGAAAATTTCAAAACCATAATATCAATTTAAATGTAAGACCGGGGAATAAATTCAGTATTCACCAAAAAAGGAAATAATACCCCCCCTAAATGAGGCTGAAAATCCATTGAATGTTAAAAAATTTGGATACCTTGATTAAAAACTCGGTTTTAGAGTCATTTTAGGCATTTTTTGTCACGAAAAATGTGACAAAGATTTAAATCTATCACTAAGGGTGTAGAACTCATTCAAGGCTTCAATTTGATATGTGGTAGAGCCCAAAAGGACATCTGGATCAAAAGTTATGGTCTTTTGAAGTTCGAGTTATGTTTTCAACTTATTTTAGATCTTTTATTAATTTTTTGATATTTTATCTTCAAATTGATATTAAATGACTATTACATAGTAATAATAAGAAAATTATTAATTAAAAACATTTTTTAATTGTTTTATAATCCATTTTCACTAAATATCTTATATATTAAGTGTAAATTCTTATTTACCTTATCTAAAACATATTTTAAAAAATATATATTATATTTATATTAATATAAATATATTTATATATTAATATATTATTTTTAATGAAATATAATTTTTTTAAAGCATACCATTATCAGTGCTACTAAAAAAATCACCGACAAAGCGGGGTATTTATTAATGCTTCTAAAAAAGTGCTGATAACCCCCCCCCCATCAGTTCTTTTTTAAAAGCATTGATAAAGGGTGGGCCTTTATCAGAACTTGTAAAAAAAAGATGATAAAGGTCCCCCTTTAACATCGTTTTTTAGTAATGTTAAAGACCCCTTTAATAGCACTTTTTTAGCACTGGTAAAGGGGGTCTTTAACAATGATTTTAGCTATCACTGTTAAATCCCTAGCACTAGATAAACCTAATTTTGTAGTAGTGAAATTGAAACTTATAAAGGCGTATACCTTCATGAATTGAGAATGATTCCCATTATAACTGAATCCTTTTATGCTTTACTCATCCCTTATAGTCCAGTCTTAGTAATGTATGTTTATCATATGATCCCACTAAGGGTGTATTAAAAAATTAATAAATTGACTATAAACGGGTATAACTTAAATGAGATGCCAATTTTAATTTATAGATCATTAAATCCATGCATTGAGAATAGATACCCATATAACTAAAACCATGTTGTCATGGCGGGACCCTCATAGGTTTCATTTATTCTTGTATGCTTAGTACTTAACCCCCTTGGAGGTATATTATGTTGAATGGGATGGTTATTTAGAGTTTATGTGGCCACTCATATAGTGTTTCGTATAAGTGTATGGTATAATCATAGTTAACTGATCCCCCATTAATTGATGAAGGATATTTTGGATATTTTTGAACCATATTGATATGAGACATTGGTTAATTAAAATTCCAGTTACAATCCAAAGGGTGCTTTCCCTTATAGCTTGTGATTCAATTTTTCTTTAACCAAACCATTTGTGAGAACTTTTGGATAAATAAAGGGTTATAAGGAAATAATGAGATAAATTTCCTAAATTTCCTTGTGGAATTAGCCAAATAAAGTGCTAAGTACAGTTCACAAAATATTTCCTCTATAACTAGTGATTTTATTTTAATTCATCTTAGATTTATTAATGTTTATAAAAATGTTGACCTTTTAAATGTGTTTATAACAAAGAAACCTCATTTAAGGGTTGGCTTAGGATTTCCTTTAGAGATACCTTTTATGAGAATTTGGATGTTTCATATGGGTATCAGTTGGATTCATTTCTTATATTTTTTAAAACTTAAAGGTTGGGTGAGTGAGACTAGTGACCTTTTGGGTGTGAATCTAGTTTTTATGTTGATTCCGTGCATTAAAATTATGGGTTAGCCTATTGTGGAAATATCCATAGAGACAAGAAGCCAATAATTGTTTTTTCATTGAGCTCCTAGGTAGGGTAAGTGTTGTTCTTATGACCATTTGTGTTGGGTAGGACTCTTGGTTTATGAGATGACATCTCCAGGGATGAGGGTAATTATTTGTTAAGTTGATATTCGAGGGGGGTATTACCATACACAGATGACCAGTGAGGGTTAACTCTATATATTTTTATGTTGACATTGTGAACTTCCAAGGATCAATCCATTATGAATATTCTTAGAGATAATCAGGGATTTGTAGGCCGATTATTGGAAGTTGATGTCATTAGGACCTTATTGATAGGTTTTGACCCCTATGGGTTGATGATGAATTTACCTTCCTTCAGTTTTACCTCTTTAGAAAGGGTGTATAATAGAATTATATATCATTTAATAGAGTCCCTTAAGTTGGTTATGGTTATTTTGTAAGATACCTCATGTCTAAGTGGATGGAATTAGTGTCCCTATTTTGAGACTTGATTGGTGGGGTTGGGTGGGATACTTATAGGCCCTTAGGTTTGACTTATACCCTAATGATCCACTAATTAGTGTGATTAGGTGAAACATGTGATAAGGGTTGGACCATGTTTACGAATTCCTTTAGAGGTGGTGATCTTGGTTGTATAATCATTTGGAGGTCGATGCATGGAAGTTTCTCAGGTTTTGTGGGGTATGAATGGTAAATTACTTCGGTTTTTGAGGAAACATCTTGGATTCTTTGATATCGAGACTAGATCATTAAGAAGAACTATTCAGGTGACTTTCCCTATTGATAGGTGGTTGTGAAGTTGAAAATTTAATTTCATAAAATATGTCATGTGATGGAATTATTGAAATATTTCAAGTTATGGGAGTGATTTTTATCATTCTATCTATTTAAAATATTCTCATATGTACCAATGAGTATATTAGAAGTGTTTTGAATTTATTTCATGTAGGAATAAAATAGCATGAGAACTCTCTAATAAAGAGAACGATAATTCAAATTATAGGTAACATTATTATTCTAAGTATTATTATTTTCTAACTCATGGAATTTTGTGATTGGTCAATTAGACACTCCCATGAAATCAATAAGATCCTAGAATTAATGATGCGGGATTAATCTGTTAGAATTAAATCAAGGGAAATCACGATAAAATAAACCCGACATAGTTTATTCAACAACGTGATACACAACTGATTCTTAAAACATGATTGAGATCTTCTGCAACTACCATTCCATTGGTGTGATCATAAAGGAACTTATTCATTCGACTCTCTACTAATGAAGTGATCAAAGAACATTAAGAAGTATCATCTTCAACATCTTCTGATTTCTGTTGGTTTTCTTTGTTTTCTGGTTTTCATTGTATTATTTTTCTTTAATCTATTTATAATTATTATCATCGATTTATGCTTTTCTCAATCAAAATAAATTCAGTATTGGTTATTATACCAATAAAAAGGAAGGTTTTTGGGTTGTGACTCTTAACGAAAATTTAGGTCTAACTAGGTTGTGACTCCTATAAAAATTTAGGGTTGTACCTTCAGGTAATTTAAAAGGAAATGTCTATAAACAAGTTGTAACACCATTCAAAGTGGATTTTCTTAGTGCATAATGATCTTCTCATCGAGTAGAGAATGTTGAATATTGGAATATGAGATTGATTATACGAACCACTATAAAAATATAATATTCACCTTTTAATTTCCTTTTGACTATATTGTGAACACTACATTAAACTATTTATTTATATAATAATAAACTCTGATTGATTATTTGCTTTAAAAGTTTTAAAATACTATTCAATCCCCAGTCTATTATTTTCATATATTTTAATCTAATAATTGGTATCAGATTGTGTTAATACTTTAGATATATGTTCTTCTTTTTATTTTTTAACTATTGTGGTAGCCTAAATATCTTAGACCTGGCAATCTGAATAAAGATCGATTCTTGAAAATGAGAGACATTAATGCCAATAATACATAGATACCTTAACACCCACAATTTTTAGATGGAAGTGATTATGGATATTAGAAAAAACTAATGGAATCCCATATAAAATAGTTAAGTTTGGATCATTTTACAATCATGGAAAGATCATATGAGCTACCCAAAGATAATCCAGATACAATTTCCGGCAATGATACGATAAAGTATGTTTTGAATTATAAAGTTAAAAATATCTTTTTGTGCTATTAGTAGAAGTGTATATAGTCATGTTTCATCATGTAAGATATCCCATGATATTTGGATAATTCTACAAGTCAGTCATTATGGACAGACAATCTTAAAAAAACCAAGTTTGGAATGCTATGTGCAAAACACCAAGATTTCTATATGGGAGAATATAAGTCAGTAAACCCGTTGTTTCATCAGTTTACAAGCATTAAAAATGGTATGAGTGCACTTAGTTATGTACTGGACATTACAACTCAAGTTTAAATATTACTAAGAGCATTACCTAAAATATGGCATGTAAATAAATTGATGATCGCTGAAAGTAAGGATTTTAAAGAGTATACTTTAGATAAAATAATTGGTTATTTGTTTTAGTATGAACATGAATTGAAGAATATTGTTAATGAGGAATCTAAAAAGAGTAAATTTATTACATTTAAATATATTTTTTATGAATCATCCAACTCTTCATAATCTAAGTTCCATGAAAGTGACAAAGAGATGGATTATTTTAGCAACAATTTTTTCAAATTTATAAAAAACAAGAGGTAAGAAGCATTTTAAAAGTAAGTTTAAAAAGAAGTATAATGAAGGTAATTCTAGTAATAATAATGACATTTCAAAACTAACCTATTATGAGTGCAGTAATAAATGTCACATAAGTATCTATTTTCCCAAACTCAAACGCCTAAAGAAATAAAAAGATAAAAGGGGAAAGGAAAAATAATCTTTTTTGGAGGATGGGATTGTTCGGATAATTCATACTCAAGTAGTGACTCAAGAAGTGAATAGGGGATAGGGAACATTTATTTTATGGGTATACATTGTGAGGTACTTGATTCATTTTTACTCAATTAATAATCCTACTAATTATGATCATAATTCTATATTTCAAGTTTAAAAAGAAACTAATTATGATTTTTGTTCTGATTCTGATTTTATTGTTTCTAAAGTCAAACAATTTATTAAATAAAATGATAAATTAAGGAATGATGGTGTGAGAATTATTAAAAATACACTAAAATAAAAAATTAAAAATAATATGTTTATTAAATAAAATGAGAAACTAAAAAATAAATGTGATAATTTGAATAACTATTTTCCCAGAATAATGAATCTAAAAAGAATTTTAATTATAAGATATCAAAACATAAATAATATAATGATAGATTAAAAGATGTTATGGAAGTAAATAATAAAGATTGGGAAATAAGGGTTAATTTTTTCTTGGATGACTTAACTAATGTTGATAATGAATGTAAGAAGATCAATCAAGAAAATAATAAATTGAGAAATACAACTTCTAGTTCTAATGAAAAAATCTATACTAATTTAAAAACTATTCAAAAAGAGAATATGGATTTGAAAAAGGAAGTTCCTAATCTTAAATAAGATATTTATAATTTTTTTCAAAGACAAATATAAATATGATAAAATTATTTCTATAATGAAGCCAAAATATAACAAAAATGGATTTGGTTATAATATCTTATCACCGAGGATAAATAAGATTGCTTTTATTAAAATCTCAAAAGGAATTATTTCAAATGCTACTTGTCTTAAATATATAAAGAAATTGAATTATTCCAAGGAACATTCTCTAATATTTACACAATAATTTGGGAATACAAATACATTTATTACTAGAAATGTGTTTTCTAAACAACCCAAAAATTGATTCTTTAAATCTATTTGGATTCCAATTTTTTTTGCTACTAATCTGATTAGACCCAAGTTAGCAAGGTTACCGAAACATTATACTTGATTGATTCATTTCTAAAAATCTACATTATAAGTCTCAAAGATTCATGGTATTTAGATAGTGGGTCTTCCAGGAACATGATGCGTGATATTTCTAATTTTATATCTTTTAATTCATGTGATGGAGGCCTAGTCACATTTGGAGACAACTCTAAAGGTCATATTAAAAGTATTAAAGAAGTTTATTTTTTTTAAAATATTATTATTTCAAAAGAATTATTTGTAAATGGTTTAAAACATAATTTAATTAGTATATCATAACTTTTTTATAGTGTATTAAATTTAATATTTGAAAATGATAAATGTACAGTTTTGAAAAATAAATATATTTTATTTTTTGAAAATAGAAAAGATAATGCATACGCTATTGATTTTTATGATATAACCAAATAGAAAGTTAAGTGTTTTAATTCTATAGAAGTAGATGATATATTATGGCATAAGAGGCTTGGTTGTGAAAAATTCAGATTTCTGTACAAGTTTTCAAAGCATGAAAAAGTTCTACAATTTCCAAAGTTACATACAAGTATTTTTTATGTGATTCTTATTTAAAGGGTATGTGACATAAATAAAGATTAAAATATGCTAATGATGTTAGTACTAATAAATGTATTTAATTGTTACATCTTGATTTATTTGGTCCTATACAACCTGCTAGTTTTGGTGGTTAGAAGTATGTATTTTTAATATTTGATGATTACAGTATATTCATATGGATTTATTTATTATCTCACAAAAATGAAACTTTAACAAAAATTTGTGATTTATATAAACTTATTCAAAATTTCAAAAATCTATCAATCATCTCTATTATAAGTGATAGAGGTGGTTAATTTTTTAATTTATAATTTTATAAATACTATAAATATAATTGATATAAGAATTATGTTTTCCCCTAGAACACCACAATAAAATAGTGTGGTTTAAAGAAATAATAGGTCAATTATTGAAATGGATAGATCTATGCTTATTGAGTTTAATGTGCCTAAATATTTTTGGGTTGGAACTATCAATATTTATTGTCATATATTAAATAGAGTTTATAATATACCATTTTTAAATAAAACCCCTTATGAATTGTTTAAATGTTTTAAACCCAAAATTGAATATTTTAGGGGGTTTGGTTGCAAAAAAATATTTTAAATACAAAGAATAATTTATAAAAATTTGATTCTAAAAGTGTTGAAAGGATATTCTTAAGATATTATAATATTAGTGAGTCATATATAGTTTTTAATAAGACAACTTTAGTTGTTTAAAAGTTCTTTCATGTTAAATTTAATTAAAATAACAATAATAATAAGAATTTGGATTCAAATAAAGATGATAATAAATTTATGGAATTAAATTTTGGTGAAGATAATGATCATGAAAATGATAATGCATTAGTTAGGGGGATAAAATATCTTCTTAAATTGATCCTAAAGAGTGGGAAAATGTGACACATGTCGGGTCACTAGTATGTCAAATTTTGATTTTGATTTTCCTTTTTGGTTCATCCTTGGAGTTCTCGGGTGTCGGGGGTTGGGAATGGGAGTTTTGGAGAAAGACATACTAGGTGCATGATTAGAACATGTTTTTTTAACCATGGGGATAATCATGAAAGGGTTCTATAGTTGGTGTCAATGGGGTTTGGCACGGTTTTGAAAACCCTGCATCTCCTAGGGGTACCCATGTGGTCTCATCCAACTAATTAACATGTGGTTTTTTACCATTTTTACCTAATAATTTTTATACTTGTTTGGACTCATTTTCTCCCCCATCATTAACCACCCCTCCTCCTTGGCTTTGGGTCTCTCTCCTCTCCTTTGGTGGTTGATTATCCTTAGTATATTGGTGTTGTGTTTGGAGGTAAGTCAATTTCTTCGTGGTTTATTCTCCCTTTCCTCATTACCCTTGTGTTCTTGAATTTCCATGGAAGTGTTAAACCCTAGATGGTGGGGTTAGACCAACCTAGGGTTTTAATGGGGGATTTGTTTTTTTTTCATGAGTTTTAGGTGTGTGAGGGATTCTCCTATCTATTCTTGGTGTTTTTCATTGAAGGCAGTGAGGTTGGGACTGAATCTGAGGTAGGTGTCTGTATTTAAGGGTGTTTTTCATGGATTACCTTTATATTCATAATTTCATTTAGTTTTTGTTTATAAAATTTCCATTTTTTTGATTTATGGTTGATTATTATCCCATGTTTTATATTATTTATGGCTTGGTTTGGCAATTTAGGTGTTTAAAGAGGGGTTTCCAAATGGGGGTGGCATGTGTGCACCCCAAGTGTTTGCTAAAATAGAACAAAGAGGTTTTATGTTTTTAAAGATATTTATAAAGTGGTTTTAAAAATGTTTTTACCTTATGGACGAGTTTTTTATAAAATTTTCATGTTGTTTATAAAAATGTATTGTGAAATGGATTGTTTGATATGACACTTGTTTTATGATTATGTTGGCATGGAGTGGTACATGGGTTAATTAGGGCATGATTGGGGGGGGGGGTGTATGAGGGACTATGAGATCCTTCGGGGAGGAAAACTATGATATATTCCATTTTTTTCAATAGACCATAAGATTGTTTGGTGGTAAGACCATGAGAGCTTCTATTCGCTTTTTGAGAGACCATGGGATCTCTTAAAGTTGGGCTCGGTGAAGATCGCAAGAGCTTCCACCTTGTTTAGCCGGCTAGAAAACTTTGTTTAGAATCACTCACATTAGAACCTTATGGCTATATCCCTAGGTGAAATTACTCATGTCAAGTTGTTTTATTTGATTTCATGCATTCTATTAGTTCCATGTTTGATGTGATGATTTATGTTATGCCCATTTTCATTTATTTGTTGTATGTTGATGATGATTATGCTTATACCTTAGGGAAGTGCCAATATTTTAAATTATTTTACTTTAAATTTCATTTTTTTAATCCCACCAATTTTTTATTTTAAGATAAAGTGTCTTATTTTATGGTTTTAGATGTATTTTTATCTTAACTACAAAAATGGCATATTTTGGATTTTAACTATTTTAATTTTTTCAAGTGTTTTGAACATAACGTTTTATATAATGATCCAAATTTTGAAATTATTTATTTCTAGGATATCATACATGTTGGGACTAATTTTCGTCTTCTAGACCCAAATCTCAATCCACCATTTGTATTCCTAAATCTGGCTCACAAGTCGGGCCTTGAAATCTATGTACGGGTTTGGAGAATTTTAATGTTGGGCCCATATCTCTTAAATGTACAGCCTAAAGAAGCTAAAATTCAATATGGATAAAAAAAATCAGGAGGAACAACTTTAATTTATATTTCCCCACTTTATTAGGTATTATTAAAGGCTATAAATTCATTGGAATTCAGATATGTGGAATAAAAAGAGTTTGCATAGGAAGAATAATTTTCCGGAGTAAATTAACAGTATATATCTCCACACATGTCCAATGAAGCTCCAGTTTTGTAGGTAAAAATAGGAGACAAAATGGAAAAACTTTAAAGAAATAATCTTTTCAAAATTCTATAATTAATGGGGGATAACATGCATAGAATTTTGAAGGATGTTTTTAGAGCTAATTTTTCACCCCCATTGCCTATAAAAGAGAACTTCTTCATTCGAAAGGGTTGGAAACATAGGTTGGACATTTTCTATAGAATTAGGGTTTATTATGTTGTAATATTGTTTTACTTATTTAATTTATCCTTTTTCATCTTCTTATATTCTATTTTAGTTTCTATTTTATGTTAATCCACCGTGATCCTTCTAATCTCCATTCAAGCAGAGAACTAACTCTCGTTGTTGTTCGATGGGGGAGTGATGGTTCTTGAGTTTTTTCTTCTTAAATTCTTATATTTATTTTATTCTGAAAATTTCAATAGTGGTGAAATGGGTTTGGTGTAGAGTTTACCCCAACTTCACTACTATTGAGTTCTTCTTGTTTTAATCTTATTCCAGTCCTTCATCATCATAATGTTGCATCTAGGGTGGAGTAGCATTGTGGTGATGATGTGAGTGAGTATTATCTTGCATGCGGAGGGTTGGTGTGGGACCATAACAATTCATGATAAGGTTTTTAGTGTTAGGGTTTATCTCAACATTGAGTAGAATATTGAGAATAAATATTTTTGTTAAAGAATAATGATTTTATCACCATGATATCCCAAGAACAACAATGATTCTTCATGTAGAGACCCGGAGCTTGACGTACATGGAAATTACATTACTTTTGTGGAATACTTAGTACATAACAAAAACACACACACAAGGATCGTAATAGTTTAGTGTCTTTGGAAACTCAGAATATAATCTTCCAATCCTGGTGAAATATCTTCAACATATCCCATAAAGATCTTCCTTTTTTTTATACCTAAAACCTTTCTTTATATCCTAGGGAAAAGTAAACATAAAAGGGTGAGCTCAAATGCTCAGTAAGGGTAAACAAAAGAAATATCAATTACATCATATACATAAGAACATAACCTTTGGAAATCTTAACCTGTAAAAGAGATCATAATTTCATAACCTGGGATAACTCATGGTAGTGAAATGTAATCACAATAATCATAACTTAAAACATTAAACTTTGTGGCATGCACACATAATCATAGAGAATCATTTCTTGTTAGTCAAGACTCATTTCCAAGACTATCTTAGTGGACAAAGTCCCTTTCTGAACCGAGTCACCCTCATTTCAGTCCTGTTTCACTGAACCGGTATAACCTACCGTTCCAGCCATGTCTATCTCATGAGATATAAAATCTTTACCCAATGAATTGGAGGGAGATATAGGCCCCACCCATCTCATAATGAAACCATTCTTATGTGTGCCACAAAAATCATAAATCATACATCATTGCATAACCCATGTAATAAAAATGGGAATCTTAAACATCGTGACATCATAACACAATTCATATAAGATAAAGGAATTCATAAAAATAATTCCATCAAAAAATAATCAAATCAATTTAACAATAGGGATAGAAACAGAACCCTTTATTATCTTAGATGGAAAATAATTTTGATAAAACACTTGAAATGAATTCTTGAGGAAAATATCCTTTCTTCTCCAAAATCAATTTCTTTTTACAAAACGTCATGCAATTTTAAAAGAAAGAGATTTTATTGAAAATACTCATGAAATATTTTGGAGGAAGATTCATGAAAATAAGGCTTTATAAAACCGTAAAAATCCGTTCGTGCCGTATAAGTGAAAAAAACATTCTTCGTACTTTTGTCGAAGAAGTCAAAAAGTACCTCGTACGAAAAATGACAAAAGATTCCTTACATATCTTTTACTAAAAACTCACCAAAGGGTAAAATTGGATTTAAAAAATTGTAGGTGGATGGAAATAACATTACATATTGAGGAAACATAGATGTGGATGATAAAATACACCCCAGTAAATACCAACGTATAAACAATCTCGGATAAAAATGAGATTGTGATATTTCCCTTACCTTAGGTCCGATTTGCTTCATAAGTGTCCGAACCTCCTGTATAATGATTTAAATAATGTCATTGACTTATTAAAGAATCATATTCATTGTTATGATATCATATATGGTTCACTTATGACTTTATATTACCCGTTCTTTTGTAAATTCCATGTTAAAGAGCGTTTTGGGTAAAATTGTTTCATTTGTCGTCCGTGTTTTGACTTGTAATTATTCATATGATTACTTAGATCATGATTACTTAATTCTAGAATATAAAACATGATTTATATATAATATATATTCAGAATATATATATATATATAATAGATCAGTAAATGGAAAGAAATACACCGTTCATGGAGACGGTAGACCGTACGTACGCATGAACGCTGTTTTCTTTTCCTTATTGAGTTGAATGGAATTAAGTAGATGACATACATATATATACACATAAATCCATAATCATTATTATCTCATATATTTCATTATTAATTATTATATATACTTTATAATCATTCATGAATGGTTAACGTGGAGAATGAATCTCATCACGTCGTGGAGACGGTAGTCCGTACGTACGCACGAGCGATGATATCGTTCTCCTGATCGTGGAATTGTATTGGAGTGTATTTATACTATTTAAGAATCAATATCACTTTACAATAATCATATATAGTTATTATTTACACCATTATACCCATCCAAGTAAGGTGGTGGTGGAAAATAGATTACACCACGGCGTGGAGACGGTATTCCGTACGTACGCACGCGCGGTGATTTCGTTTTCCGTAGGATGGATAGATGTTGAAATAGGATTGTTTCATACTTATAATAACATATCATTATATGAGTTATACTTATGTTATTACTTTATAATGAAACAACCTTATAAGAATAAGCGGAAGAAGAAATAAAGGTGAAAGAATTGGTAACGGAAATTACCTCTTCTTTGAAGCGCCTCTTTGAGACCTCCTCTTAGGGCACTAAAATTGGTCTTTGAGGAAGACCATAACCTATAGGATGTTTCTAGGGAAGTGGATAGAAGAAATTGGCAGGGTTTGGACGAGTTTGAAGGCTCAAAGTGGTGTGAGGAAGAGGGGAAGGAGGTGCCCTTTTATAAGGGAGGAGAGGGGAACCTTTGGAATAACTAAAAATATTATTTTATTATAAAGTCAAGTTCGGTTTTAAATAGCTCCAAATTGATTTATTTCGAGGCTAAGGTGGGGATGGGTCGAAATCCTCTCATCCAATAGAATTTAGACAAGTTTAGGTTCCCATTTTAACCTTATCATTTAGATTTAACATTAAGTTAAATAATTTTACTTTTACCGTGTCTTCTTGTGTTCTTACACTATAAGGTTAATAAACTTTCTATAACAAGCCAAACGAACCCCAAGTTGTTTATTATTAATATATATAACTCTATCTATGTCATTTGGTTGAACCTTAGATTTTTAGGAATAAAATAACAATTAATAATATAATATTTGTTTTAAAAACTATTTTATGTCAATTTTGACACTATTTAGTAATTGATTTTTGTGAAAATCATAACAGAATGATTAGTTCGAAAAAAGTTAATTAAATCAATATTAACATGTTATATTAACCTATAAAAGTATTGGAAATCATAAAAAGTCTCAAATTACATTTATTTGGGTATTTATAACATCAATTATGTCAATATTTCATTAATAAGATAATTACTGCATCATCATTGTGTCATAAGTAAATTAAATTATTTAATGTCTAAAAATTACAAATAAAATACCGTTATGTAGGAAATATTTTTATCTTTCTAATGAGTATTTATATTCTAATTTATCTTATGTATAACCCTATATTAAAAATGATTTACTTATTAAACTTTGATTTTAACTATTTTAACCCTTCTTTAAATAAATTAATAATAAATGTCCTAATCTAATCCAAGTGGGCATAAATGGTCATATTTTATTCCTAAGGTTGTTTTTGGTCGAATTACACTTATGCAATAGAATTAGGACATGTGTTAGGATAATAATAATAACATTTTTACCCTTAATTACCCTATTTACTTTTAACCGTGGTAAAAAAAAGTAAAAAGTTACTATTCACCAAAAATTATTTTCATCTCATTGAACCACATTTTACTTACTGACATCAACCGTGTCTCTCGGATTTTTGAAATTCCACTCACAGAAGCGGTAAAATTATGTTTTATGAAAAAATCATTTTTTAACTACCACTTAGTGGTTTCACTATTCATCAAAAAATGAAAGTTTCCAGAAAAATACCAAAAATTAGGCCTAAGCTACATTTGATATTATGAACTCAAAAATGATGTCTATTTTACCAAATTCAAAACATATCAGTTGCATTAATTAATTTAAAAATTAATTCCCGTCATCAAAACAAATAGCATGTTTTTAAGAGATAATAACTACCAAAAGATTGACACATGTTTATGTCTGGTTTAAATGTGAAATTACATCCAATGATCAACATTGTATTAAATTGTAAAAATATATTCTAAATATACTTTAAAACCACTCAAATTAACAATTTATCACTATTAATTATTTCGATTAAAAAGGTTGTTTTTAATTAAAATTTAGTAATTTTCACTATTCATCAGAAAATGAAAGTTATCCGAAATGTACCAAAATTTTACCCTAAGCTAATTTCGATATTCCGAATCCAGAAATGAAGGCCATTTTGAAAAATAAAAATTACAAAATTACAAAAAGTGGTTATTACTATTCATAACGGCTAGTTTTAATAATATTTTAATAGCATATCGTTGTTTAGTGAAACTCGGTATTGCGTACTACACACGCTATCAAGGAAGGTCGCGATTGCGTGTAATGAAAGGCAAGTCAAGGATATGTGTTGTGAAAGATCCTTTTGGTGTAGCGTACAACACAAGACATTAATGAAATTAAAAAGAATATTTTTCATAAAATCTCGGGGTGTTACATTCTACCCCCCTTAAAATGAATTTCACCCTCGAAATTCGTCAGGGGTTATAAATGGTTTACTATTCGAAAGTTCCTTTAATCGAAACCCACATCGTAAAAAGGAATACCAAAACTATTCTTTAAAAACAAAAGTATGAAATGTAATGGTTACCCAAATAAACTAATCACTGGGTTTCCACATAGGTTAAAATATGGATATGGAAGAGAAATCTAACCATCATGTTCTGATAGAGAGTGGTAGAGAACATGGCTATGGAAAAGCCAACAATCACAAAGCCATAAATTTGTGATGATCTAAGGTACCATCTGATTCATCAGATATAAGAGCACTAGGACAACATTTTTGGTTTTCAAGATCATTTCCCTAAAGTTGATGAAATTGGAATTAGAAGAAATAATTTCGTGATTTCGGTATAGTCTCATCGTTGGTCGTTCTTTGGACAATTTACAATTCATCTCTTAAAGAAATGAAGTTGAATTTGTCATTCGTGATGTGTTAGCAGATCATGTAATAGAATGATGGGTCATTCCATCTATCTCAAACAAAAGGTTTGAAAAGTTATAAGTTCATCTTATGGTTAGATTAATCGTATATGGTTCCAAAAATGAACTTATACTTCATATATCATACCGCTTAATAAAATAAAACTAGTTTATACTAAACAGGGACTTCCTGTAGGCCAGTGGTAGGTGATAAAGGCCAGTCACATTTCGGTTGTGGGTTCGATTCCCACAGCCTTGTCCGAAGCGATGGGCTGTCGCCCGTCCTGCAGGTTGTCCTTTTTCTAAAACTATACTACTATAATATCCCATCAATAATATCGAAAAAAATTCTATCCTTAAACAATACTAACTTATGTCCAACATAATCCATTCCAATCTTTAGGCTTATCCATAATACTGCAGTCCACTCTCATAATATAGTGAAAACGACTACCAGAGATTTAATACCATCGTTGATCCCCATACATCATAAGATATGTCTTTTTGGTCACATTCCAAACATTCAAAGGCCTTAATCATGTATTCTCTTGAATACCCTTTGAACCTTAGTGAAAACATTAATGCAGTTAAAAGTTAACACCTTCCACATACCAAAATCCTCAAAATTCTATATACTCAAACCATGATATCACTTAGTCCTTTTATCAATCATGAGCTCATGAATACTGTTAAACATTTCATTTTCTCATTTTCCCTTAATTATGCACATATCGTCTTATTTCCAAAAATATCTCAATCACTTTGAATACCACATTAGACCAATACATAAATATTCCAATACTCCATGATACAACATTATTTTGGAATCCCATTACATAAACACTTAATCATTCCACCACATCGTTATCATATTCAACATCGCCAATAGTGATTGCATGTGACTTCCCTTTATCCTTTGCCTTAAGCGGTTGCTCATGTCGATCATCACTAACCCTTGGATTAGGGCATTTATTAGCATAATGCCCCATTTCCTTGCACTTGAAGCATTGAAGTGTTGGTGGTGCGTTCTCTGCAGTGTTTGCTTTATTCACATCATTAGAAACCCTTTTTCCATTACTTCAACACTCAGCTGCTCGATGACCTTCTTTTCCACACTTAAAACATTTTCTAGTCCCTTTAAGACAATCTCCACCATGCTTCTTTCCACACTTGGTGCATAAGGAAACATTCATCTTCTTTTCACCATTATTCTGAGATTTCTCCTTGAACTCCATCTTTCGTTTCTTGTCAAAACCATGAGATGGATATGTAACACCAACTTCCATTTCTACCTTGATAGCACAACGCACAATTTCTTCATATCTACTGAAGTCTCTTATAGCTAATGCCCTTCAAAGACTTGGTTTTAAGCCACTGAAAAATCGATCAACTTTACTTTCAGGTTGGATGATAATGCCAGATGCATACCTTGCAAGTCTTGTAAAATTCGCTTCGTATATACCAACAGATTCATCATCCTTCTGCTTCAGCTCAAGAAAATCCTTTTCCATCTTTGTTCAAAGAATACGAGGGAAGTACTTACTGAAAAACAAGTTCTTGAACTCGTCCCATTCCATGGACTCAATTTCATCTCTTGGCCTCGTATTCTTGATAAGATTCCACCATTGATCAGCTTCACCTTCCAAATGATATACTGCTAAGATGACTTTATCATGTTCAGAACATTGAAGAATTGAAAATATCTTTTCAGTGGTACTGATCCATTGTTCAGCAACAAGTGGATCGAAAGACCCATTGAAAGAAGGTGGACGTTGCCTCATGAAGGACTCAATAGAATATTGTTCCCTTCTCTGTTCATTTGGAAGTCCAGAATGATTCATAGCTTGTGTAAGTATAACAATAAGATTTTTCACTCCATCTCCCATAACATTTGTTTGTTCAGGAGGGCAATCATTGCATTGTCCATTGCATTGATCAACACGGTTCCTTCGGGTTCCAGCCATCATCTAAAACCCAAAAAGAATTGTGTGAGAGGCAAAAATCATGCTAGGGAAAACAACATAATAAAGGGGGAGTACCTTCAATATCTAACATCTTAGGTTTAATTCTATGATCATTAGCGTAATTCTAGTACTATAACCTATACGTATACTTAACCTTAGAGACATCCCTAGACATACCTTATAAATATATCTAGGGATCTCACTAAAGTTCTCGCATCCTAGTTTCCAAAGGTTGACTAAACCTTTCCTCTGATACCAACTGTAGAGACCCGGAGCTTGATGTACATGGAAATTACATTACTTTTTCGGAATACTTAGTACATAACAAAAACACACACACAAGGATCGTAATAGTTTAGTGTCTTTGGAAACTCGGAATATAATCTTCTAATCCTGGTGAAAGATCTTCAACATCTCCTATAAAGATCTTCCTTTTTTTTATACCTAAAACCTTTCTTTATATCCTGGGGAAAAGTAAACATAAAAGGGTGAGCTCAAATGCTCAGTAAGGGTAAACAAAATAAATATCAATCACATCATATACATAAGCACATAACTTTTGGAAATCTTAACCTGTAAAAGAGATCATAATTTCATAACCTGCGATAACTCATGGTAGTGAAATGTAATCACAATAATCATAACTTAAAACATTAAACTTTGTGGCATGCACACATAATCATAGAGAATCATTTCTTGTTAGTCAAGACTCATTTCCAAGACTATCTTAGTGGACAAAGTCCCTTTCTGAACCGAGTCACCCTCGTTTCAGTCCTGTTTCACTGAACCGGTATAACCTACCATTCCAGCCATGTCTATCTCATGAGATATAAAATATTTGACCAATGAATTGGAGGGAGATATAGGTCCCACCCATCTCATAATGAAACCATTCTTATGTGTGCCACAAAAATCATAAATCATACATCATTGCATAACCCATGTAATAAAAATGGGAATCTTAAACATCATGACATCATAAAACAATTCATATAAGATAAAGGAATTCATAAAAATAATTCCATCACAAAATAAACAAATCAATTTAACAATAGGGATATAAACATAACCCTTTATTATCTTATATGGAAAATAATTTTGATAAAACACTTGAAATGAATTCTTGAGGAAAATATCCTTTCTTCTCCAAAATCAATTTCTTTTTACAAAACGTCATGCAATTTTAAAAGAAAGAGATTTTATTGAAAATACTCATGAAATATTTTGGAGGAAGATTCATGAAAATAAGGCTTTATAAAACCGTAAAAATCCATTCGTGCCGTATAAGTTAAAAAAAACATTCTTCGTACTTTTGTCGAAAAAGTCAAAAAGTACCTCGTACGAAAAATGAAAAAAGATTCCTTTCATATCTTTTACTAAAAACTCACCAAAGGGTAAAATTGGATTTAAACAATTGTAGGTGGATTGAAATAACATTACATATTGAGGAAACATAGATGTGGATGATAAAATACACCCCAGTAAATACCAACGTATAAACAATCTCGGATAAAAATGAGATTGTGATATTTCCCTTACCTTAGGTCCGATTTGCTTTGTAAGTGTCTGAACCTCCTGTATAATGATTTAAATAATGTCATTGACTTATTAAAGAATCATATTCATTGTTATGATATCATATATGGTTCACTTATGACTTTATATTACCCGTTCTTTTGTAAATTCCATGTTAAAGAGCGTTTTGGGTAAAATTGTTTCATTTGTCGTCCGTGTTTTGACTTGTAATTATTCATATGATTACTTAGATCATGATTAATTAATTACAGAATATAAAACATGATTTATATATAATATATATTCAGAATATATATATATATAATAGATCAGTAAATGGAAAGAAATACACCATTCATGGAGATGGTAGACCGTACGTACGCATGAACGTTGTTTTCTTTTCCTTATTGAGTTGAATGGAATTAAGTAGATGAAATACATATATATACACATAAATCTAGAATCATTATTATCTAATATATTTCATTATTAATTATTATATATACTTTATAATCATTCAGGAATGGTTAACGTGGAGAATGAATCTCATCGCGTCGTGGAGACGGTAGTCCGTACGTACGCACGAGCGATGATATTGTTCTCCTGATCGTGGAATTGTATTGGAGTGTATGTATACTATTTCATAATCAATATATATTTACAATAATCATATATAGTTATTATTTACACCATTATACCCATCCAAGTAAGGTGGTGGTGGAAAATAGATTACACCACGGCGTGGAGACGGTATTCCGTACGTACGCACGCGCGGTGATTTCGTTTTCCGTAGGATGGATAGATGTTGAAATAGGGTTGTTTCATACTTATAATAACATATCAGTATATTAGTGATACTGATGTTATTACTTCATAATGAAAAAACCTTAGAAGAATAAGTGGAAGAAGAAATAAAGGTGAAAGAATTGGTAACGGAAATTACCTCTTCTTTGAAGCGCCTCTTTGAGACCTCCTCTTAGGGCACTAAAATTGGTCTTTTAGGAATACCATAACCTCTAGGATGTTTCTAGGGAAGTGGAGAGAAGAAATTGGCAGGGTTTGGACGAGTTTGAAGTCTCAAAGTGGTGTGAGGAAGAGGGGAAGGAGGTTCCCATTTATAAGGGAGGAGAGGGGCACCTTTGGAATAACTAAAAATATTATTTTATTATAAAGTCAAGTTCGGTTTTAAATAGCTCCAAATTGATTTATTTCGAGGATAAGGTGGGGATGGGTCGAAATCCTCTCATCCAATAGAATTTAGACAAGTTTAGGTTCCTATTTTAACCTTATCATTTAGATTTAACATTAAGTTAAATAATTTTACTTTTACCGTGTCTTCTTGTGTTCTTACACTATAAGGTTAATAAACTTTCTATAACAAGCCAAACGAACCCCAAGTTGTTTATTATTAATATATATAACCTTATCTAAGTCATTTTGCCAAACCTTATATTTTCAGGAATAAAATAACAATTAATAATATAATATTTGTTTTAAAAACTATTTTATGTCAATTTTGACACTATTTAGTAATTGATTTTTGTGAAAATCATAACAGAATGATTAGTTAGGAAAAAGTTACTTAAATCAATATTAACATGTCATATTAACCTATAAAAGTAGTGGAATTCATAAAAAGTCTCAAATTACATTTATTTGGGTATTTATAACATCAATTATGTCAAATTTCATTAATAAGATAATTACTGCATCATCATTGTGTCATAAGTAAATTAAATTATTTAATGTCTAAAAATTACAAATAAAATACCGTTATGTAGGAAATCTTTTTTCTTTATAATGAGTATTTATATTCGAATTTATCTTATGTATAAACCTATATTAAAAATGATTTACTTATTAAACTTTGATTTTAACTATTTTAACCCTTCTTTAAATAAATTAATAATAAATGTCCTAATCTAATCCAAGTGGGCATAAATGGTCATATTTTATTCCTAAGGTTGTTTTTGGTCGAATTACACTTATCCAATAGAATTAGGACATGTGTTAGGATAATAATAATAACATTTTTACCCTTAATTACCCTATTTACTTTTAACCGCGGTAAAAAAAAGTAAAAAGTTACTATTCACCAAAAATTATTTTCATCTCATTGAACCACATTTTACTTACTGACATCAACCGTGTCTCTCAGATTTTTGAAATTCCACTCACAGAAGCGGTAAAATTATGTTTTATGAAAAATTCATTTTTTTAACTACCACTTAGGGTTTCACTATTCATCAAAAAATGAAAGTTTCCAGAAAAATACCAAAAATTAGGCCTAAGATATATTTGATATTATGAACTCAAAAATGATGTATATTTTACCAAATTCAAAACATAACAGTTGCATTAATTAATTTAAAAATTAATTCCCGTCATCAAAACAAATAGCATGTTTTTAAGAGATAATAACTACCAAAAGATTGACACATGTTTATGTCTGGTTTAAATGTGAAATTACATCCAATGACCAACATTGTATTAAATTGTAAAAATATATTCTAAATATACTTTAAAACCACTCAAATTAACAATTTATCACTATTAATTATTTCGATTAAAAAGGTTGTTTTTAATTAAAATTTAGTAATTTTCACTATTCATCAGAAAATGAAAGTTATCCGAAATGTACCAAAATTTCACCCTAAGCTAATTTCGATATTCTGAATCCAGAAATGAAGTCCATTTTGAAAAATAAAAATTACAAAATTACAAAAAGTGGTTATTACTATTCATAACGGCTAGTTTTAATAATATTTTAATAGCATATCGTTGTTTAGTGAAACTCGGTATTGCGTACTACACACGCTATCAAGGAAGGTCACGATTGCGTGTAATGAAAGGCAAGTCAAGGATACATGTTGTGAAAGCTCCTTTTGGTGTAGCGTACAACACAAGACATTAATGAAATTAAAAAGAATATTTTTCATAAAATCTCGGGGTGTTACACTTCACTAACTTCTTTGTGTATTATCTTTTCCATTATGTTTTTTTATTCTTTGTGTGTTTCTTGCATTCATATATATATATTTATATATTAATTTCATGCATTTAAAACCCCCCCTTTTTATATTATTTTAGTATTATATTATTTAGTTTATAAACAGTGACAATAGAAAATTTGGTGTGTGTAAGCGGCCTCTGTGAGAGATCAGCTCTACGGTGCACACTATATTACATTCTTAGGTAATAAAATTTTATTGGTGAGGGATTAATGAAAAATACTTATCATTACCTTTTTATACCTTTTATGGGGTAGGTTGAGCATGTTTTACCTTCTGGAATTGTTTCTTTATGTGATACATGTTAAAAGTTGTTTTGTTAAACATGTCTATATTAAAGGAAAACCAAAGGGATTTTAAAGGCTTATTTTGAAGAAAATTGTGTACAATGTGGTTTAGTTTTGAATTGTTTTCAAACTAAATTATTGGTATTCTGGGGTAAAATCCTTAAATTTATTCATGGTTATATTCTACTAGGCTTTGTGCCTCACACCCTACATGTCTTTGTGCGTACATAGACTTTGTTTTACAGGTCATAGGTAAAGGAAATGGCACCATGTACTTGGGTGGATCTTCTTGATTATCATTGTCCATTATTTTGGTGGATGAGATGTGGTCTCACTAGGTTTTCTCATGTGGAGTCATTTTGGGATTGTATGTACAAGCCTTATTTGACATTGTTCCCATTCTTTTGAGTTTTGGGTTTGACTTGAGATACCTTGTATGTGTCCTGTTTATGGCATGCTATGTATATGATGTTGATGTTCTTATTCATGGTATCTCCTTGTATTTTCTGTGTACTCCAGATGTCATATTATATTCTATTGACTTTGATGATATTGGTGTGGTCATCCCATACCATGGATGGGCCATAATGGTTTATCGTGGGTGAAATCATTCCCAAGAGTCTATTGGTTATGCTCAGTGCTTGTCACCAACCCGTACCGATTGGGAACACACTTTAGGTTGTGCAGCAGGATGGATCAGGTGATGGGTCAGGTCGAACCAAGTCGATTCATTAAAAAAAACTATTAAGTATCATCCTATTGAAATAATTAATTAAAAACATGTAATCTCAAATACAACACATGAAATTTGTTTTAAATTACTATGTTAATTCTGATTTTGTTGCTGACTTTATACCTATTAATATTGATGATGTTTTAATTGATTCAAACTGGATTAATTTTATGCATGATGAATTATATCAATTTTAAATAAATAAAGTGTGCAATTTGGTTGAACTTCCAAAAGATAAACAAATAATAGTAACTAAGTGGATTTTTTGTAATAAGCTTGATGAAGCTAGAAACATAGTGAATAACAAAATAATATTAGTTTCTCAAGGTTATTCTCATGAAGATGGAATTGAATTTAAAGATTATTTTTCTCCTGTTTCTAGGATAGAAGTAATTAGAATTTTTTTTTTCAAAATATCAAATTATTTCAAATGGATGTAAAGAGTGAATTTTTAAATGGAATAATTTATGAAGAAGTATTTGTTAAAAAACCCCTTGGATTTGAATGTGAAAATTTTCCAAATCATGTTTTTAAACTTAATAAAGATTTATATGATCTTAAGAAAGCTCCTCAAGCTTGGTATGAAAGACTAACTCAATTTTAATTGAAAAATGATTTTAATAAATGAATAGTTGGTCCTAAACTAATGACTAGTGAGTTTGATATGAGATTATTTAGAGAATTGAAAATTTTTATTGGTTTACAAATTAATCAAATAAAATATGGTATTTTCCTAAAACAATCTAAATATGATAAATAACATGTAAAAAGGTTTGTCCTTGATTCATGTAAGTCAATGAAAACTCCAATGAGTACAAAATTCCTAATTGGATTTGGATGAGTCTAGAAAGTGTGTTGATAAAAAACTGTATAGAGGCGTGATAGGCAACTTACTTTATTTAATAGTATTTGGCCTAGATATAATGTTTTTAGTGTTTTTTGTGCTATATTTAAGTTGAATCTTAAGTATAGTCATCTTAAAATTGTTAATAGGGTAATTAGATTCATAAAATGAACTATTAGCATGTAATTCCCTGACCCTAGTTGCCTAGAGCAGGTGCATTATTTCATTACATTGACATGCTTACAAGAAAGTCATATCCCAAAGGACTGAGTAGTTTAGTAGTTTTGGAAAACCAGATACATACATAGGTTCAACATTACAACCTGAAATGAAATACAACATATAAATTTTATTGGGAACATCCACAACTCTATGTTTATCCCTACAGGCCATTCATAATAAACTTCTTCATAACCTAAGAAAATGAAACGTAAGAAAGGGGTGATCTCAGATGCTCTGTAAGGGTAAGCAATAAAGAGGAAGATATCATAAACATAAACATTAGGCATGGTGAATAAATAAAAACACATGCCTTTAAAAATAAACATGGATGCATTATGGTAGAAATAAGAGCTGAATAAATAATACCATAATAAAGCATAATCTTGGGTATTATACTAGTTGAATAACCACATGAACTTTAATTTACTAGTTTCATAATGAGGTAATACATAATGTGGGACATCAAAACAATACTGTCAAGGCCTCGTGCCAATACCATAAATATCCATTTTGTCAAGGCCTCGTTCCAAGACCATAGTTTGTCTCATGAGACCTACTGATATACTGAAGGGATATAATGGACCCCACCCAACACTAACTATGTCCAATGCATTCCTCTTATGAAAAGGGATAAATATAAAAAATATACATATTCATATTGAAAATAACATATTATTTGTAGATAACTTTCCCCAATCATTAATCATAAACATTAACCATTCAGAGTAATATGGTGAATGGTTTCAAGATATCACAACCACAGTCAAATTAATCATTAACTATTCAATAAAACATGGTGGATGATATCATAAGAGATACACCTTAATGAAGTACAATATTCAACAAATTATGTTGACATAGATTAAGATACTTTTAAATGAGACCATTGAAAAATCCTTGAGGAAATAATCCTTAAACATTCCAAAGTGTCCCATACCACCTTGAAACATTCAAATCATAATCCTTTAGAATATCATGAGAATAAATATAATCTTTATATGATATAATAAAGGGAAATACATACACCATAATCAAGAAATAAGTGGTTAATAATGCATATAGCTCATAAAAGTTAAAGTGAGATGAGAAAAATCCTTTTTTTTTACTTTAGAAAGAAGAGTTATTTTTAAAAATCATTTGTATTTTTCATGAAATCATATTGTAAACATGAATATACTGTAAAATAAAGGGGAAGGTCATTGAAATTATATTTTAGGCTTAAATAAAGTCTTATTGATGTGAAATCATTTAAAAATAGTTTTTAAAGAAGCTTTAGAAATAAAACATTTTAGTGCGGTTTAAGGAAGATATTAAAGGATTTTAAAGTACAAAGGCATGTTTGATTTCATTAAACTAGAAATGAACAAAAATATATTTTTCATGATAAAATTTTTGATTTTAGAAATATAAATATGGATTAAAAAATATTATAGAGTGAACTTTAAAATAGGTAAGAATTCGAGAAGTTCCTTGAATTAGACTTGCATTTCAGAATAATTTTTGAAAGATTCATTTAAAACATATAACTACACATAAAATAAACAAGGATTATTATTGGTACACATATATATAAAATTAACAGATAATTTACTAATATTAAATAGTAATAAATAATAATTTAATTAAGGTGAGTAGAGAATAAGAGCAACCCAAATGAAAATGGAGGTTTGAGTAGAAAATACTTTAAACTTTGTAATAAATTGAATCGTATGACCTAATATTAATAATCATAAAATTATACATTGAATATAATTAAAATAAAAAGATTAATGATATGAAACATTAATTTTCAGTATACATACACTATACACAAGTAGTAGCAGTGAATACAGAATATCTCACAAAAAATGGTAGTGAGATGAAGAAACCCTTACCTTAAATCTGAAGGTGTTCTCCACTTGATCTTAATGACATGAATATTAAAATTTAGGTTTATTAATTGATAATTAAAGAAAATAATATTCATGTAATTTATTTATTATAACCTTATTAAGTTTATTCATGGTATTTTTGATGGGTTAAGGGGTTCAATTTCATTGTTCGGGTCTGTTTGTTTCATGATCGGTATACTTATATACATGAATGGAGAATATTGTAAAAGAGGATGGTCATCCAGAATTTAAGTTATATGTTATTATTGAAAATAAATAAGGTTAAATGGTTTTAAATTTCATTTGGTTACTTGGAGTGAAGATGAACCATTTTATAAATTATTTAATGATAACTGTTTGGGTTAATTAGCGGTTTTTGAACACAACGAACTCATTTTCCTTTATAAATCAAAACCATGTGTAAAAAAATATTCCATTACCATATATGAGACACAATACATATATTATAATCTATTTAAACCATAATAATTTTTTCATTAATATAATTTAATATGGTAATAGAAATTGAAAACCCACCGTCCTTGAATGTGGTAAATTAGCACATCTCGGATGCTGTTTTTTACTAGTAGCATAAAAGAAGAGTAAAGGAGAGATGATAATAAATTATTACATAGTCATAAAAAAATTAAATTAAATTTAAGGTATTGGAGTTTTCATAACATTAGTATTAGGGTAGGATAAGATAGAATAGATAACAAAGGAACTTGAAAAGAAAGTAAAATAATTGAAAAGAGGAATTTACTCCTTGAATTAATCTTCCTTGAGAGCCTCTTTAGGAGAGTATATTGTCTCTTTTTATAAGACCATGAGCTTATGGACATGGGATAGGATCTTGGGGGGTGATTTGGGTATAATTTAGACAAGAAACAAGGCTTGATAGGAGTGAAGAGAATAGGTAAGGAGAGGTGGTATTTATAGTTGAGGAGAGGAGGGGTTTCTTATTATTTTAATAATTGGTTTAATATTTTTTCTCAAGAATATGAATAGTATTCATTATTTGGAATCAATACATAGTTCTAAACTATGGCCATTTACATCGGACATGACTCAACCATGATGCATAAATTCACTTATTTAGCATATTTTGTAAATTATCAAATTTCACTATTCACAAAATTCAAATATTTCAAAAAAATCCAAAAAATTTACCCTAGACATTTTTCAAAGTGTATAATTTAAAAATAAACTAAATTTTATCAAAATAATTTTCTAAATAATAAAAATTTTATTTTTAAATAAAATCATTATTTACTTGAAAAATACAGATTTTAAATTTAAAATGATTTAAAAATACGTTCAAAAATTAACTGAGATCTCATAAAATTATCCTAAAATAATAGGAAAATAAAATATTTATTTAGGAATATTTTTTATGAAAATTAATTTTATTAATTTATTAATTTAAAATTTTAATTAAATATTTATTACTTAAAAAAATACCAACACATAATTATTAATTTCTAAAATACTCTACTTCATTTATAAGGCATCTAAATTTTATTTACTTAACTCCCTGAACCCAGTTGCCTGGAGTCGGTTCATTATTTCATTACATTGGAATTATTACAAAAAAGTCATATACTGAAGGACTGAGTAGTTTAGGAGTTTTGGAAAACTAGATACATACATAGGTTCACCATTACAACTTGAAATGAAATGCAACATATAAGTTTTATTGGGAACATCCACAACTCTAAGTTTATACCTACAGGTCATTCATAATAAACTTCTTCATGTCCTAAGAAAATGAAACATAATAAATGGGTGATCTCAAATTCTCAATAGGGGTATACAATACAACAGAAGATATCATAAACATAAACATTAGGCATGGTGAATAACTAAAAACACATGCCTTTAAAAATAAACTTGGACACATTATGGTAGGAATAATAGATGAATAAATAATACCATAATAAAGCATAATCATGGGTATTCTACTACTCAAATAACCACACGAACTTTCAATTACTAGTTTCATAATGAGGGAATGCATAATGCAGGACATCATAACCATACTGTCAAGGCCTCATGCCAAGACCATAAATATCCATTTTGTTAGGGCCTTGTGCCAAGACCATAGTTTGTCTTATGAGACCTACCAATGCACCAAGAGGCTATAGTGGTCCAAACCTAACACTTACTAAGTCCGATGAATTCCTCTTATGAATAGGGATAAACATAAAAAACAGACACATTCATATTAAAACTAACATGTGAAATGTAAATAACTTTCCCCAATCATTAATCATAAACACTAACCATTCATAGTAATATGGTGAATGGTTTAAAGATAGAACATCCACAATCAAACTAATCATAACTATTCAATTAAAAATGGTGGATAATATAATAGGATATAAACCTCAATGAAGTAAAAGATTCAACAAAGGAAATTGACATAGATGAAGAAACTTTTAAATGAGACCATTGAAAAATCCTTGAGTAAATAATCCTTAAACATTCCAAAGTGTCACATACCACCTGGAAACATTCAAATCATAATCCCTTATAATATATTGAGAATAAGGAGACTATTGATATGATATAAAAAATGTAATTACATACACCACAAGTAAGAAATAAGTGGTGAACAAGGCACATATCTAATAAAAGTTAAAGTGAGATGAGAAAAATCCATTTTACTTTAGAAAGAAGAGTTCTTTTGGAAAATAATTTGTATTTGTAATGAAATAATATTGTAAAATTGGATATCCCAGAAAATAAAAGGGAAGGTCATTGAAATTATATTTGAGATTTAAATAAAGTCTTATTGAGATGAAATCATTTAAAAAGAGTTTTTAAAGAATCTTTAGAAATAAAACATTTTAGTGCGGTTTAAGGAACATATTAAAGGATTTTAAAGCACAAAGGAATGTTTGCTTTCATAAAACAAGAAATGAAAAAAATGATTATTAATTTTAAAATTTCTTATTTTAGAAAGATAAATATGTACTAAAACAAATTATATAGTGAACTTCAAAATAGGTAAGAATTCGAGAAGTTCTTTGAACCAGACTTGTATTTCAGAACAATTTTTGAAAGATTCATTTAAAACATGTAAATACCCATAACATAAAGAAGGATTATTATTGTTACACATATATAGAATATTATAACAGAATTTATGATGAGTATATAGGAATAAATAATAATTTCATTGAGCTTAGTGGAGAATAAGAGAAACCTGAATGAAAATGGAGGTTCGAGTAGAAAATACTTAAAACTTTTTAATAAATTGAATCGTATGCCCCAAAATTAATAATAATAGAATGATAAATCGAATATAATTAAAATAAAGAGATTAATTATATTAAACACCAATGGGTATTATACTTAAACCATACACACAAGTAGTATTATTGAATATGAAATATCTCACAAAAATGGAAGTGAGATGAAAAAACCGCTACCTTAAGTCCGAAGGTGTTCTCCACTTGGTCTTAATGACCCGAATAATCAAATTTAGGTCCATTAATTAATAATTAAATAACCTCCTATTCATTTAATTGATTTATTATAACCTTATTAAGTTCATTCATGGGCTTTTTGATGGGTTAAGAGGTTCAATTTCATTGTTCGGGTCCGTTTGTTTCATGATCGGTATACTTATATACATGAACAGAGAATCATGTAAAACGAGGATGGTTGTATAGAATTAAAGTTATATTTTATTAGTGAAAATACATAAGGTTAAATTTTTGTAAATTTCATTTGGTTACTTGGAGTGAATATGAATCATTATATAAATTATTTAATGATAATCATTTGGGTTAATTGGCGGTTTTTGAACACAACGAACTCATTTTGCTTTATAAATCAAAACCTTGTGTAAAAAAATATTCCAGTACCATATATGAGACATAATACATATATTATATTATATTTCAACCATAATAATGGTTTCATGATGAGAGTTTAATAGGATAATAGAAATTGAAAACTCATCATCCTTGAATGTGGTAAATTAACACATCTCATATGGTGTTTTTTACTACTAGCATAAAAGAACGGTAAAGGAGAGATTATAATAACTTATTACATAATCATAAAAATATTAAATTAAATTTAAGGTAATAGAGTTTTCATAAAAATTGGATGAGGAGAAGTGAGGATAGAAAAGAAAACAAAGGAACTTTAAAAGAAAGTAAAATAATTTAAAAGAGGAATTTGCCTCTTGAATTAATCTTCCTTGTGAGCCTCTTTAGGGGAGAGGATTTAGTCTTTTCATGAGACCATGGGATGATGGAAGTGGGGGAGGATATTGGGAGGATATTTGGGAAGAATTTAGACAAGGTACAAGGTTTGAGAGGAGTGAAGATAATAGGTAAGGAGGGGTGGTATTTATAATTGAGGAGATGAGGGGTTTCTCATTATTTTAATCTTTAGTTTAATATTTTTGCTCAAGACTATGAATAGTTTTGATTCTTATGACTGAAAATAGTAATAATTGAATTTTATTTCAAAACAATTACCATTTACATTATCCATGACCCAAGCATGATGTATAAATTCACTTATTTAGCATATTTCGTAAATTATCAAATTTCACTATTCACCAAAAATTCAAGTATTTCAGAAAAATCACAAAAATTTACCCTAACTGTTTTTAGATGTGTAGAATTT
This sequence comes from Viscum album, assembly GCA_963277665.1. Taxonomy (NCBI): domain Eukaryota; kingdom Viridiplantae; phylum Streptophyta; class Magnoliopsida; order Santalales; family Viscaceae; genus Viscum; species Viscum album. The sequence goes on along the minus strand of OY728161.1, from coordinate 1,575,892,153 downwards.
AAAAATGAACTTCATTTTATCAAAATAGTTTTATAAATAAGAGAAATTTAATTTTTAAATAAAATCATTATTTACTTGAATAATACAGATTTTAAATTTAAAACTAATTTTTTAATACGTTTAAAAATTAACTGAGGTCTCATAATTTTATCCTAATATCACAGGACAAAAAAATATTTATATAGGAATAATTTTTATGAAGATTAATTTTATTAATTTATTAATTTAAAATTTTAATTAAATATTTATTACTCAAAAAAATACCAACACATAAATATAATTTCTAAAATAGTCTATTTCATTTATAAGGCATCTAAATTTTATTTACTTTCATAGGAAAGGTTACTATTCATAAGGGTACATTACTATTCATAAGGGTACGTTACTATTCATATGGGTAAGTTACTATTCACTAAAAATTTAATTTGATCTTATCAGACTCTAAATATCTTACTGAACGCAACCATGTATGTCAATTTTTTGTAATTCAAATAAAAAAGGTGGAAAAATTATGTTTACTGACTAGGTTATAACAAAGTGGTGTTTTGTGGAGACTCAGTGTTTCATGCATTCAATATTAAACTTATTTATAAAAACATGGGGTGTTTCATTCTCCCCTCTTTACAAAAATTTCATCCTCAAAATTTTGAAATTGATTTTCAAAAGTTAATGGTTGATACTTGAAAATTCCCTTGTGGGAAACTCACATAAGAAATATGGTTAAAGTATCATCTTAATAAGGGGGAAATGGAAATGCATCGGTTACTAAAAAAATACACATTACAAATGGATAACATGGTCATGGAAGAATAATAAATCCATCATGTTCTGATGGAAAGTGATAGAGAAGATGCTCATATGAAAGATCATTACCAAAAAACCATAGACTACTATTATGAAAAATTTCATTAATATCATTAACAAATATAATAATAGGACAACATTTTTGTTTAAGACTCTTTTTCTAGAGTTGAGGAATTATTCCACTCTATAAGAGTATAAATATACATTTCTATTTTATAAACACAATATTATCCTTTGTTTGTACCTTGAACTATCTGTACTTTATCTCTTAGCACATGTTTCATCATGTAGTGACATTAAACTCTAAATCATCATATAATGATCAACTTAAACCATTTAATATATGGTTTAACTTTCTAAAATATCACGATCCAACACTTTATAATCATTCCCATATCCATCCTTGTTAGATCCATGTACACGAGGTCCTTAGTAATCCTCATTTTGTTTAGAACTCCATGATCCATCCTGCATAATGCATATGCTAACCTATTTTCCTTTAATCAATAAGAAGAAGCCCTAAATTTTCACATTCCAAACATGTTAATATATTCATCATGTATCCTCTTGAAATATGGTAATAACTCAAATTACCATAAAACCTTATTAAAAACATGAATTCATCCTTGAACATGCTATTGGATATATTCCTTATATCCAAAAATGTTGTAGACTCCATCAAAGATAACATAGACCACTTTTCGGCAAGACAATAATCAGTTTTGAGGTAGTCAATAATAATCCAAATCAATCATTTCTTCATCATTATCTTAATCATCAGGAATATATTTAGGGTTGTATTTCCCTCAACCATACACTTTCCCAAGATATTAACTTTCTACTAAGTCACTTATCCTTGGTACAATTCATCATATGACCTCAAATACTTAATGAAATAATACTGCAGTACAATCCTCATTTATTCTATAATTCTTATAAACAGTACATTGCTGATAAAATATTCAAATTACATTGTTTTTGACAAGGCATATTAATCCTTCCACTTAATTTATGGAAGTATCGTGACTTGATCATTATCTAGTAACATCATTTGGGGCATATTCCTTTGATGCTTGAGACATTGGTTCACATAGTGTCCCACCTCCTTGTAGTTCAAGCATTGTACATAAGAAATTTTTTTATTACCCTTACAATCATGAAATTGGTGTCCTTTTTCTCCACATTTATAAAAAAACTCTCATTCCCTTCAAGAATTTACCAAGATGATTCTTTCCATAATTATAACTTGTAGGAAAACCCTTCTTTCTCTTCTTCCCTTTATCTATATTTTTCTCTATCATCCTCTTCTTTTCTTGAATCCATTCAAAGCCATAGGACTCATAAAATTATTTACATATCTTTTTAATACATGATATTATTTCCTCATATGATTAGGATACTTGGGAGACTATCCTCCTTCAAAATGATGGCTTAAGACTATAAGAAATATGATCCTTCTTACTATTTGAAACACGTGCATTAGTGAATTTCTCATTCCTTCTATTGGGCTCCATTTCTATATAAAGGCATACACTAGATTAGGTTATGAGTCATAATATATAATCTCAACTAAGAGAAATACTTAGCATAAATTGAAATCCTATTCATAACTAATCTCATAATCATAAACATGTTTTCTTTGAGGATAAATTTACATTTAAATCCTTCATAATGGATTGTAATGAAAATGTGAATTACCTTAAACATATCCCCTGAGAGTGTAAAAATAGATGCGTTGTAAGGACCATTGTAGTGTACAAGGATACCCCAGGTCAAGCCAGAAACTCTTTGTCAGAGTTGTTACTCTTAGGTACATCTATACCAGAACCATGTCCACTTGTAATATCTAGACAGAGATTTATTTTCTCGAAAGATACACATAATCTATTCCTTACCAAAATTACTATATGCACTTGTATGTTTATCCTCAAGGACTATCTTAGGGTTGATCTCTAATCTATGTTTCCTAAATATAGTTTCCAAGTTTTCTACTAAACTTTCTTTGATACTAACTGTAACGCCCTGACCTTAGTTGCCCGGATCTAGTGCATTATTTCATTACATTATCATGCTCACATGAAAGTTTTATCCTGAAGGACTGAGTAGTTTAGTAGTTTTGGAAAACTAGATACATACATAGGTTCAACATTAAAACTTGAAATAAAACACCACATATAAGTTTTATTAGGAACATCCAAAACTCTAAGTTTATCCCTACAGGTCATTCATAATAAACTTCTTCATGTCCCAAGAAAATGAAACATAAGAAAGGGGTTATCTCAGATGCCTAGTAAGGGTAATAAATGCCGTAGAAGATATCATAAACATAAACATTAGGCATGGTGAATAACTAAAAACACATGCCTTTAAAAATAAACTTGGACACGTTATGGTAGGAATAAGAGATGAATAAATAATACCATAATAAAGAATAATCATGGGTATTCTAATAGTCAAATAACCGCATGAACTTTTAATTAATAGTTTCATAGTAAGGGAATTCATAATGAGAGACATCATAACCATACTATCAAGGAATTGTACCAAGACCATAAATATCCATTTTGTCAAGGCCTCGTGCCAAGACCATAGTTTGTCACATGAGACCTACCAATGCACTGAGGGGATATAGCGGGCCTCACCTGACACTTAATAAGTCCAATGCATTCCTCTTATGAATGGGGATAAACATAAAAACATACACATTCATATTGAAACTAATATATGAAATGAAAATAACTTTTCCCAGTCATTAATCATAAACACTAACCATTCAGAGTAATATGGTGAATGGTTTTAAGAAAGCGCATCCACAATCAAACTAATAATAAAACATTCAATAAAATATGGTGGATGATATCATTGGATATAATGAAGTACATGATTCAATAAAGTACATTGATATAGATGAAGATACTTTTAAATGAGACCATTGAAAAATCCTTGAGGAAATAATCCTTAAACATTCCAAAGTGTCTTATACCACCTTGAAACATTCAAATCACAATACCTTAGAATATCATGGGAATAAGGAGACTCTTGATATGATATATCAAAGGGAAGTACATACACCACAAGAAATAAATAAGGGGTGAACAAGGCATATATCTCATAAAAGTTAAAGTGAGATGAGAAAAATCCTTTTTTACTTTGGAAAGAAGAGTTCTTTTGGAAAATCATTTGTATTTGTCATGAAATCAGATTGTAAACATGGATATCCCAGAAAATAAAAGGAAAGGTCATTAAAATTATATTTTAGGATTAAATAAATTCTTATTGAGGTGAAATCATTTAAAAAGATTTTTTAAAGAAGCTTTAGAAATGAAACATTTTAGTGCTGTTTAAGGAAGATATTAAAGGATTGTAAAGTACAAAGGAATGTTTTATTTCTTAAAACTGTAAATTAACCAAAATATATCTTTCAGGTTAATTTTTTTTATTTTATAAAGATAAATATTCCTTAAAATAGATTATATAGTGAGCTTCAAAATAGGTAATAATTCGAGAAGTTCCTTGAACCAGACTTGCATTTCGGAACAATTTTTAAAAGATTCTTTTAAAACATATAAACCCCATAAAATAAAGAAGGATTATGATTGGTAAATATATATAGAACATTCACACATAATTTATGAGGAGTAAATAGGAATAAATAAGAATTTAATTGAGGTTATTAGAGAAGAAGAGCAACCTGAATGAAAATTGAGGTTCAGGTAGAAAATACTTAAAACTTTGTAATCAATAGAATCGTATGCCCCAAAATTAATAATCATAAAATGATACATTGAATATAATTAAAATAAAGATATTAATGATATTAAACATCAGTGATCATCATAAATACACCATACACAAGTAGTAGTAATGAATACGGAATATCTCACAAAAATGGAAGTGAGATGAAGAAACCCTTACCTTAAGTCTGAAGGTGTTCTCCACTTGATCTTAATGACCTGAATAATCAAATTTAGGTTCATTAATTAATAATTAAATAACCTATTCTTCATGTAATTGATTTATTATAACCTTATTAAGTTCATTCATGGCCTTTTTGATGGGTTAATAGATTCAATTTCATTGTTCGGGTCTGTTTGTTTCATGATCGGTATACTTATATACTTGAATGGAGAATCGTGTAAAATGAGGATGATTTTACAGAATTAAAGTTATATGTTATTATTGAAAATATATAAGGTTAAATGTTTGTAAATTTAATTTGGTTACTTGGAGTGAATATGAATCATTATATAAATTATTTAATGATAACTATTTGGGTTAATTGGCGGTTTTTGAACACAACAAACTCATTTTTTTTTATAAATCAAAACCATGTATACAAAAAGATTAAAATATCATAGATGAGATATAATACATATATTATAGTCTGTTTCAACCATATTAATTGTTTCATGACCAGAATTGAAGACGGTAATAGAAATTGAAAACCCATTTTCCTTGAATTTGGAAAATTAGCACATCTCAGATGGTGTTTTTTACTACTAGCATAAAAGAAGGGTAAAGGAGAGATGATAATAAATTATTACATAATCATAAAAACATTACAGTAAATGTAAGGTACTTGAGTTATCATAACATTTTAATGTGGTGGTGTGAGGATATAAAAGAAAACAAAGGAACTTGAAAAGAAAGTAAAGGGATTAAAAAGAGGAATTTACCTCTTGAATTAATCTTCCTTGAGAGCATCTTTAGAAGAGAGGATTTAGTCTTTTTATGAGACAATGGGCTGATGGAAGTGGGGGAGGATCTTGGGAAGAGATTTGGGTAGAATTTAGATAGGGCAGCAGGCTTGAGAGGAGTGAAGAGAAGAGGTAAGGAGGGGTGGTATTTATAGTGGAGGAGAGGAGGGGTTTCTCATTATTTTAATCATTAGTTTAATATTTTTTCTCAAGACTATGAATAGTATTGATTCTTGTGACCCAAAACAGTAATAAGTTCATGTTATTTTGAACTAATGGACATTTAAAATATCCATGACTCAATCATGATGCATAAATTCACTTATTTAGCATAGTTCATAAATTATTGAACTTCACTATTCACCAAAAATTCAAGTATTTCAGAAAAATACCAAAAATTTACCCTAACCATTTTTCAACATGTATAATTCAAAAATGAACTAAATTTTATCAAAATAATTTTCTAAATAAGAGAAAGTTAATTTTTATATAAAATCATTATTTAATTGAAAAATACAGATTTTAAATTTAAAACTGATTTTATAATACGCTAAAAAATTAACTGAGGTCTCATAAAATTATCCTAAAATCATAGGAAAACAAAATATTTATTTAGGAATACTTCTTATGAAAATTAATTTTATTAATTTATTAATTTAAAATTTTAGTTAAATATTTATAACTCAAAAAAAATATCAACACATAATTATTAATTTCAAAAATACTCTATTTCATTTATAAGGCATCTAGATTTTATTTACTTTCATGAGAAAGGTTACTATTTATAAGGGTAAATTAATATTCATAAGGGTGTGTTACTATTCATATGGGTAATTTACTTTTTACCAAAAATGTATGTTGATCTTATCAGACTTTAAATATCTTATTGAACGTAACTGTGTATGTAAGTTTTTCGAAATTCAAATTAGAGAGGTGGAAAAATTATGTTTACTGGTTTGGTTATAACAAAGTGGTGTTTTGTAGAGAATCAGTGTTTCATGCATTCAATATTAAATTTATTTATAAAACCTTGGTGTGTAACATAGCACTAGTCTATTCTATTCAAATCAGAATTATCTTAATTTATTATCATATTCTGACTCTGATTTTGGAGGTTGTAGGTTTGATCGAAAAAACACAATAGGTATGAGTCATTTTCCCATTAAGAGTTTAATTTCATAGAATTATAAGAAACAATTATCATTTACATTATCAATAGTTGGAGATGATTATGTTGATGGTGTTATATGTTCTCATAGTTTTTGGATTAAACAAACTTTATGTGATTTTAATATTAACTTTGATAAAATTACATTGTTTGTAATAATTCTAGTGAAATTTCAACTTCTTAAAATAATTTTCAACACTCTTGAACAAAACATATAGACGTTAGATTACATTTTTTGAGAGATGATGTGAATAAAGGATATATTAGTTTAGAATTTGTTCCAACTAAAAACAATTTGCTGACTTATTTTCTAAACCATTAGATTTTGTAAGATTTGAGAAAATAAATTTTGAACTTGGTATTTTAGAAGCATAATATTTGATAAATTTTGATACTAATTTATATTAAATATGCATTTATACAGGGGGTTTATACATTTGAATATTAGTTCCTGATAATTTATTTATAAAACTACTTAATCTGTACAAATCTAGGAATTTCTAACTGTTTTTTATTTAAGAGGGAGAATGTTTTTAGAAATTTAATTTTTTAGCTTTTTGATAAATTTCAAAAGGGGTGGGGGGGTTGAAAGATTAACTAAATATTTTGTTTTTTAATTTATAAAAGGGGGGATTGTTAGTGTTTGAACTTTTGTGCTAATGACTCATTATTGGCATTTTGTTAAATTATAATTATCTCACGTTTATTTTATTATAAGTTTTCTAAACGTTTTTAACATGTTTTAATATTGAATATGCTTTAGGGTGTGTATTATTTTGTTTTAGTATGGTATCACATTATATTTTAATGATTTGATTATTTTTAACATATGAAATAATATTTTTTTTATATTCATATGTTTCTTTTGTATTTTATGTTTTCTATTAAATTTTTATATCATGTGTTAATTTTTATTTTTAGAATTTAAATAATTTTAATATATTTGACCATATATATATATGCCCCATAGGGTGAAGTTTAGTGGTTCTTCCCATGTTGTATATATTGCGGTGTGTTGGGGAGGTCCTAGTTTTGAACCTCCACATCTTCATTTCTATTTCCTTTGTACCTCAACCCTAGATCAATTATAGATATATATATATATATATAGTGTGTGTGTTGAACTATTCACCTCCTCATTCACTAGCTTGTGCATGCACACCTTCATCTCCATCGACCGCGACACTCTATTCCATCATGACAACTCAAAAATCCTCTATTTTCCATATTCTTCTCACATGAGAAACGTCCACAAAAATTCGACAGTGCTTCATTTGTCCATCCTCTAGTGCATCTTCGTGCAACTCATCCATGCGAGCAGGTAAGCTTAGTCTTCGCTCGGTTTGCGCTTCAGCATCTCCGACCACATGCGAAGCACCAAAACATCTTTTCCACACCCAGCACATGAATTCTCTTTTCAATGTGACACTAGTCTTCATCTATGAGACTAGATCAACCAAGCATCCATGAAAGCAGCTCGATTAGCTCATCGATGATACCCAACTTTCAATACGTTGGCTCATCTTTGACACCAGCATGACATCAATTTCTCTCACTACACCAACCTACCATGAAGTGGGTATTCAAAGTGACTGAGAGGTAGTATTTGAAGTATCCATTCTATAAAGATCTAGATTTTCCATGTAATTTTTTTTGAAATTATATGGAAAAATTATGAGTCTGTGAAAATTGACGGCGGGTGATTATGAGGCCCGATGTGCCTGGAATGAATTTCTAAACTTTTTTAAGGTACGTTCAGTAAACACGCGAGCGATGTTTTATAACTTTTTAACTATTTCTTGGATTAAAAATCCAAGGGAACCGTTGAATTCGTAGCGCCGGGACTCACTTAAGGAAACCTTCACTTCAACCGCACTAGGTTGGGAGAAAAAGTTAAATTTTGGACTTCATACAAAAATAATAAAATAACATAACAAGTTATTTCATTTCTTTTTCTCCAGCGGATGAGCGGCGGTGGTGGGGACTAGTGACTTGTCAAGAGAATTAAGGGATTGACTCTCCTTTATTTGTAACTGCACCATTGGGGAATTAAAAGGCTCATTCATTAAATGAACCTCATTAATTCCTTGGTGGATTACTCACCTTTCCCCCCTTTATTTAAGTGAGGCTCAGGGGGAAGTTTTGACATGAATTCACCAAGCAAGGAACCTCTGGAGAAGTGACGCGACATCTTCCACCGACGGAGGACGAAATCTTGGGCGGAAATGATCCGAGATCGAAGAATGCCGATGACCTCACTTTGACAAGGACTCTCCTTCCACCAATGACTACGATACCTATGACAGTTCATGAGGTAGGGGTTGTCATTTAATTCAAACAATTCCAATATTTCTTCTCCTCATTCTTGAATTTGAGGGTGGTCTATGTGGGGGATTTTAATGGGATTTATCATTATTTTTAATGTAATGTATACTTTACCCCTACTAGTTATAATGCTAACACGGAGGCGAGGGCCAAACGAACAAATCCCAGACCCTCCGCCGCTTTGTTATTGTTGTGTTCTTCAAAAGACAATTCTTCAACATGTCAGAATCTAGAATCCGGGATTCTCGCAGCAATGGCGGCATCCCAAGGATCCTGTAGATGCAAGAGGAAGTGAAAAAGGATCTCTGGAGCATCGCTGGAGCCCCTTGAAAGAAGTTCTAGCATAACACCGATGCCGGAAACTGCTAGCCATGGTGGAAGAGTGGCGCCACTCAGTACCGCAGTGGTCAGACGGGCGACCGACATCATCTGGCTGCAGAGGTGGAGGTGGCACGCCATCGCATGCCGCGCTGAAGGAAGATGTGATGAGCATGCAAGGGACCCGCCTCTTGTGGGTCCTGTGGGTGATAATGTGGAAAACCAATAAAGGAGATGAATGGATCCTTTGAGCCGTTCGGGAGTAGCGGACCGTGCGACCCCGTGTGGGTTGCGCCAGCCAGTGGGCCAGACTGCCCGGCGGGCCACACCCAACTGGCAGGCCAGGCCGGTCTGTGGCCCATTAGGGAAAGCCTTTCCCAACCCAGCTGAACCGGGTTGGCCCGGGCTGGTTCCGTCCAGGTCGGGTCAGACCCGAACCCCTTTCAGCCCCTATTACGCTTAAGTGATCGTATCTTACGAACCAGAAGTCTGTTTGACAAATCATCTATGGCGATGGGATCCTTGGAGCGAGATGGTCCTTTTTAGATACTACATAAGAGTTTTGGAGAAAGTTTGAGTATGACCGGGTTAGATCGACTCCAAATCCAACTGGGCCCTCGGCACTAAAATTTCTATAACTTACAGACCGGGAATCCGGTTGACGTGCCATATGTTGAGTTGAGACCCTTATGATGTGGCAGATCATTGGGTTACTTATTCATGAGACTTAGTTCCATTTTAAATATGACAAATGGATTGAGGAGTGATTCTCCTAGAATCAAGCGTACTATGAGCGGGAATCTAGTGGCTGGCAGTGAGGCGAAGGTTGGAGAAAAATCATACGGAGGTTAGTACTAAGCGATCTTGTGTGGGTCAGCACCTAGCGATTCTGTGTAGTTAAACACCAAGAGATCCTGTGTGGATCGACACCTAGTAATCCTCTATGGATTAGCAGTATGCTAGCCGAATAGAGCCAGCCTTGGAGTGGCCCATCGTGGATCAGTGACATACCGATCCTGTGTGGGTCAGATCCTGTGTTGGTCAACACTCAGTGATCCTATGTGGGTCAGTGCATACCAATCCTGTGTGGGTCAGATCCTATATGGGTCTTGAAGGGGTTTGTACCTATCGACTCTAGGCATGTTAGATCCTGTGTGGGTCATGCAGGGGTTAGTACCTATTGACTCCGGGCGGGATGCTGTGTGGGTCTTGCAGGGGTTAGTACCCACCGATCTTGTGTGGGTCAGACTCTGTATGGTCAGAAGTAGTGCCTTTGGATAGAATAAGATGATCTAGATTCTCGACTAATCATCTATAATTCTATGCTTTACTTACCTAGTTTGAGATGAGTCTATTACTTTGTGCTTTTTAATTAAGATCACGCCTTTTGGTTTTACTTTTTTGAATTATGTGAGACCTTTGAGGGTCTTGGGTTCCCTACTAGGTATCTTTATACTCACCCCTACATGGGATTTTCCCACACCTTGTTGTGTCTTGTGTAGACAATGACCAGCTTGGCTGAGACTTGAGGGAGCCAAGACCAGGTGGTACACGGAGGAGATTGGCTGACTTGGAGAGAATTGGAGATGAGCTGTACCTACCCTTCAGGTAGGATCCTCGGTGGGTAATTCTAGGAGCTATTTTCCGTTTTTGAGTGGTATTTGTACCATTCAGTTAGGATTGTATTCCAGAACCTTTTACTTTCACTACACACCTTTACTACAAAAATTTACTTCATGGTTGCTTATTGTTGTGTTCTTGGATTTTGTGTTTGTACAGGTTTAAAGGAAATGCTTTCCCAATATAGGGACACACCTTTTTGGTGCTAGTCACCAACCCCTTTCCTATGGAAGGCGAGCTTGGGGTAGTCATGACATGGTCCTCGGGGGACGGGTCAAGACAAAATGGTATCAGAGGAGTCGGTTCTACTGAAGAACTAGGACTCTGATCTTTCCAATGGAGAAATAGTATTAAGTGTTTTGAGTGTGGTTTTTAGTTCAGGGAGTCTAGTGTTGGTGCGAAGGCTAACATATCCATACACCAGGACCCTGAATTCTGATTTTTGACTCAGTGCATGAAAACACTGATTGCGTGTGTTTTGGAAATGTTTTTACTTTTGATCTCTTTTGAGCCAGCTCACCAGGTATTACTATTTGACCATAGAACACATGTTTTTTTTCAAGATTCCACCATGTAGAAATCCAGGCAAGATTCTCTAGAGAGTACATGATGACAGCCCACCAAGCGGCGAGGCTTTGGTGCAGGGCCCTCTTACTTTGGTAGCACCTTCAGGTGGTGCACCAACACCACCACCACCCATGGAGTAGCAGATGCCACCAACCCCACCAGTAGACTGTGAACACCAATTGAGCACGTTTCATGAGTTCCAGAGACAGAGGCCTTCTTGGTTTTGAGGTGAGACAGATCCCTTGGCAGTTGAGGACTGGATGCAGGCTTTGGCTAGAGTTTTTATCTTGGTTGAGACACCAGCAAAGTAGATGCTTATCCTAACTACTATCCTTTTCTAAGGCATAATAGGGAGATGGTGGAGCATGACATTCTAGTCACATGACGAGATGACTCTCACCTGGGTAGACATTGAGAGTGTCTTTAGAGAGGAGTTTGTTCTAGTGACACTATGCCCAGTACGTATCCAAGAGCTACTACACTTACAGTAGGGGAGCTTATCAGTGGCCTAGTACTCAGCGAGATTCATTGACCTCTCGTGATACTCTACTGACATGGTACGAGACCCTTTCTTTAGAGCTCATACCTTGGAGAAGGGTCTCCAGTGAGAGATCAGAGCATCAATGATATCGCTGAATATCCCAACGCAAGCTGGAGTGTTCGAGCAAGCAGTGTTGGTGGAGAACTTCATAGTTGATAAGGCACCGACGGTGAGAGCCACCACCGGACGACAGGTAGCCGAGTCATATGCAAGAGGTAGTAGACAGATGACACAGAGGTCTAAGCAGGCTATACCCACCAGTGGACAACCTCGGGATACATGGTCGGAGGTGTGGAGCTCCCGAGGTAGAGAAGGTCAGCTAGGTGGTAGACTGTGCTTCACGTGTGGTGGGCAGGGCCACATGGCTCGCAACTGCCTGACCCACTATACTGACTATCAGCAGATGGTCAGGGGACCACCGAGGCAGAGGCAGAGATTCAAGAAAGGAGGTCCATATGGTGGAGGAGGTGGCAGAGGAGTAGGCCGTGCAGCAGGCGGTGGGAAACGATTTGAGGTTCTACCGCCACCACCACCATGAGGTCTACCCTGACCACAGGGAGTAGGTGGACATGGACGAGCGCAACTACAGATAATAGAGGCCTATGAACATGGAACTCTAGAGATGATTAGAGGTATTATATTTTTCTATTCCACCCTATCTGCAGTACTTATATACACATGCATGAGTAACTCTTTCATTTCCATGACACTCGTTCAGATCTTGGATATTCCGATGGAGCCGTTGGCTCGATCCTTGCGATTAGAGACTCATACGGGAGAAGATTTGATGATTACAAACTAGTGAAGGTAGTGTGAACTCACTCTAGGAGGTGAGAGCTTCGGCTAGGATCTCATAGTAGCAGCATCGAGGCCTTACAATGTCATCTTGGGTATGGACTAGCTATCCACAGTCCATGCTCAGATCGACTATTTTAGGCGCAAAGTGCGGTGTTTCCATGAGGATGGGATCAAGTTTTCCTTTACCAGTGAGAAGGAAACCTTTGCAGCATAGGATGATATTTCTTGGAGGAGGGTGTACTCGATCACTCACCAATTGGCTAGCCTCACCCTCAGAGCTATTGGCATGAGGAGTCTGAGTTATCCTGTAGTGGTGGATCAGTATACTGATGTCTTTCCTGATGATGTTTTGGGAATACCTCCACGCAGAGAGGTAGAGTTTTATATAAACCTATACCCTGGGATGGCACCGATATCTACACCAACATATCAGATAGTTCCCATGGAGCTTCAAGAGTTGCATGTATAACTGGAGGAATTATAGGGAAAGGGGTTCATAAGGCCCAATGTTTCTCCATGGGCATCCCCGATCTTGTTTGCCAAGAATGTGGATAAGAGCTTGAGGATTTGTGTGGACTATCGGTACCTGGACCAGGTGGCCGTGAAGAACAAGTATCCACTCTCGAGGATCAATGATCACTTCGACTAGTTGAAGGGAGATTGATGGTTTTCCAAGATAGACCTCAGATCAGGCTATCATCAGCTCAGAGTGTAAGGACCCATAAATTTCAAGGAATTTTTTTTGTTAATTTTCTTTGGAATTTTACAAGAACGCAGTTTCTGACGGCACCTGATTCCGAGGCCCGGTGTGCCCGGAATCATTTTCCGAAGTTTGGCTCAGGTACGTTCAGTGAACGAACGAGCGGGTTTTTCTAACTTTTGAACCGGTACTTAGAATCGAATTCTGAGGGCACCGATGGAATCACAATGCCGGTATTTTCTTAGAAATGCCTCTTCCGGAGTTGCGTTTGCTCGGGTGTGGTTTTTAAATTTTGGGGTTAAGTTAAGAAATAAAATAAAGTGGTGCAACAACTTTATTTTTTATTTCACTTAAAGCCACTTAAAATCCACTTAAGCTGAGTTAAAGCAGATAGGGTGGAATTCAAAATATCCTACCCTCTTGGTAGGATATTTGTGAGGTGGGGCCCACACGAGCCCCACCGTTTCTTTTTCGCTAAGTAACGCACCCGTGAAAACCCTTTTTAAATAAAAGTCAACTGGGGTGTTTTCTCAAACAATTAAACGCTCCTATTAATTGGGCGGTTTATTCGTTAAAATTAATTCTATGAATTAATGGGTCGGTACTTAGTTTGTTTTTCGTTTGTTGGCATGTAATAAAATAAGACCAACACTATTCTTCTTGAGTGTTGTTCGTTGATAGGATTTGACAGAAACCTTAAGTCCTTTATCCTCCTTTGTGAAGAACACGAAGAACGCGAAGAACGCCGACCTTCGATGAAAGGCGATGAAGAACGCCGAACCCTCGGAGATCGACGACGCGATGCCATGTTCCGCGACGCCAACGATTCTCCTCCTGTGACGTTCTTCTGCGATGTTCCTTCTTCCGCGACAAATCTTCGAACATCCGTTGAGGTAAGAGATTGCAGACCTTTTAATTCTTTGTGGTTTATAACAACAACATGGATTTAATTGTTATAATTAAATCTTTATGTTCTTGATCCTCGGAGTTCGTCGACGCAACGCCATATTCCGCGACGACGCGACACCCTTCCGTGACGCGACGATCCTCTTCTTCCACGACGATAAATTCCGCGAAGAACGTACATTTGACAAGGTAGGGGTTGATTCTTAAAAATCTTTGTTATTTATACCTGCGAAGTTTGTTAAACTTTTATCGTGTAATATTTTGAAACCGCTAACGTGGTGGGTGCGGACTAACGAACAAGTCCGAACCCACCGTACTTTTTTGTTCTTGGTACGTGAAATGGAGGATGATGAAAAACGGGGCCACAATGGTGATTTGAGGGGCTGGGAGTGAAGAATGGGACCCGAGAGGAGCTACGATGCAGACGGAAGTGGAATCGGACCACCAGAGCAACTCTGGTGCCCCGCGGAATCCACCGGTGGCGCGGCGGCGCTGGCGGCCGACCAGACCCGCGACTGCGTGGGTCCGACGACACAAGGGACGCAGAAAAGCCGTGTCCGCTGACCAAGCGCGGCCCCACATGGGGCCGCGACACCTTATCCCGCGGGGGCAGCGCGCCCCGCGGTTCCTCCGCTCGGCCGTTCGGCTGAGCCGAGCCGGGCTGACCCGCCGGGCCGGGTCGCACCCAGGCCGGGCCGGGCAGGGTCGCGCCCAACCGGGTCAAACCCGGACCCGGGTCGGGTCGACCCGGTTCGGGCCAACCCAGGGGGGTTGGGCCGGGTCGGTCCGGGCCCAGACCCCCCGTTTCCGGACCTTTTCGGTCTATTTCTCATAACTTGAGCTACGAGCCTCCGAACGACGCGCCATCAGCGGTGATACGATCCTTGGATCGAGACAGTCGTTTCGGTATATCACACTCAAGGTTTCGGAATACTTTGGGTTCGGTCAGGTTGGTTCGTACACGAAACCAACCGGGCCCTCGGAGCGGAAACACTAATATCTTGAGCTTCGGACGTCTGATTGACGTGCCGTCGACTTTGTTGAATTCCTATAAGTGAGAAGGATCTTTTGGCTTACTCCGCCCGAGGTTTGTACGCAAGTGGAGTATGCTCAGGTTGGTTTTTCCTTAAAAACCAACTAGGCCCCTGGGACGAAAGAGCCAATAACTCTCAGACCGGGCGTCCGATTGACGCGCCGTCTGCGACGTTGAGTTTCTGTTGACGATACGGAACTTTTGGATACATCAACTCTGGACTATGTGTCAGTTGATGTATCAGCCACTCAGCTCGTGGAGCGGACCCTCCCAAACGAGCTTGCTGTGTGCGGGAACCCTAGAGCTGGCTGCGACTGCTACTGTGACGACGACGACTGTACAGAGATCCTCAGTGGATTCGACGGTGACGACTAAAGCATTCAGCGATCGTTTGTGGGTCAGTGCTACCGATCCTGTGTGGGTCCGATCCTGTGTGGGTCAGCGCTCAGCGGTCCTGTGTGGGCCAGCGCCTACAGTTCCTGTGTGGGCCCGATCTTGTGTGGGTCTTTGCGGGGGTTAGTTACCTATCGATCCTTTGTGGGTCAGATCCTTTGTGGGTCATTGAGGGGGTTAGTACCTTTTGATCCTTTGTGGGTCCAATGACTTAGATGGATCAGGGATCATCTCTATCATCATTCGAAGAAGTATACCTGTGTGAGATGAATCCTGTTTACTCTCCTTTGTGGATTGTGTTGTGCTATCCTATGTGGATTACGTCTTGCTTTCCTTTGTGGATTGTGTTGTTCTATCCTGTGTGGATTTATGTTTTGCTTTCCTGTGTGGACTAGGTTGTACTCGAGCTCGGATATTGGAGCCGAGCGAGAATTGATGACTTAGGTATATGTATGGTAATATACCTAAGCAGTGTGATATGTTACTTCATGATTGTATCTTTCCTTTGTGGTTATCCTTTGTGGATTCTGGGAGACCTTCGGGGGTCTCGGGGTCCCTACTGAGTAGCTTATACTCACCCCTGTACGGGCTATGCCCACACTACGTTGTATTGGTTGCAGATGACGGACAACACTGATCGTGGTGGAGGCTTGCGGAGCAGGACGATGCCTGGAGGTGGACCACTGGGCAGGATATACTCGGAGCGGTCGGCTGGACCCGAGGAGTAGTGGAGGCTTTCTGTACCCACCCTTCAGGTGGGACTTCCATTGGACGGCTCGATGTTGTGGCTTTACTTTTCAGTTGTTGTTTTCCCTTTTGAGTTGTACTTTACTTTCAGTTTGGGTTTGTATTCTGGCCCACTTACTTTTCCGCACTTACTTTTGTACCAGTTTTTACTTAGTGTTTACTTTTTTCCGCTTGCTTACTCTGTGGTGCTTGTTTACTTTACAAAGGAAATGCCTTCCCTTTACCAGGATTTACACCTTGGTGCTAGTCGCTAGCCCCTGGCCTATGGAAGGCGGGATTGGGGTAGTCACAACACGGGCCCTGAGGACGGGTCGTGACACAGAGTATGGGAAAAGGACATACCGAAGACAACCTTCAGATATCTTCATGGCCATTATGAGTTCTTGGTGATGCCTTTCAGCATAAACAACAATCCGAAAGTGTTCATGGGGCTCATGAATAAGATCTTTTAGCCATACCTCGATCGCTTTGTGGTGGTTTTAATCGATGAAATCTAGATATACTTGGCATCAGAGAAGGAGCATGCCACACACCTACAAATAGTCCTAGATACACTCCAATATCACTGGATTTATGGAAATCTCTCGAAGTTCCAGTTTTGGATACGGGAAGTCCACTTCCTGGGCACGTTATCTCAGAGGCTGGAGTCACAGTGGATCCGACAAAGATAGAGTTAGTACTTGCTTGGGATCCACCAAGGAGTGTGACCGAGGTGCGGAGTTTCCTGAGATTGGATAGGTACCACTGGAGATTTGTGCCTGACTTCTCCATGGTATTGGCACCCTTGTTAGCTTTGATGAAGAAGGGGAAACCTTTCTTGTGGACAGAGAAGTTCCGGTAGAGTTTCTAGGATTTGAGGAAGAGATTGATGAGTGCTACCATCCCGAGGCTACCAGAAAAGGGTGTTGGGTACATAGTTTACTACGACACATCAGGGGTCGGACTGGGTTGTGTCCTGATGCTAGAGGAAGCAGTGATAACCTATGGCTCATAGTAGTTGAGACAACACGAGCATAACTACACTACCCATGACCTGAAGTTATCAACAATGGTATTTTCACTGAAGATGTGGCGACATTACTTGATGGGTGAGTGATTTAGTGTTTGCTCTGATCACAAGAGTCTTAGGTATATTTTCTCACAGAAGGACCTGAACCCGAGACATCGACGATGGCCAGTGTTCCTCTCGAACTATAACTTTGAGATAGTCTATACTTCTAGGAAGGGGAACATAGAAGCAGACACACTCAGCAGGAGGCCTGGCCTATAGTTGTTGAGTGAGGTAACAGGGCAACTAGCCACGCTGCAGATATCCTTTGTGGATAGAGATGGAGCAGCTTACCTCCAGTCTATGATTGTCACTCCCCCACTTCTTCAGCGAGCTCGGGAGGCATAGCTTGGGGATGTAGACTACATGGCTTTATGTGCCCAGATATCCTCAGGATAGGCTCCTAGTAGATTTTATGAAGGTGGGGAGAATGTCGTCCTCTTCAGAGGACACACTATGGTACCCGTGATGCTTCAAGTGGAGGTGTCGATGGAGTCTTGCACATCCCCTTTGGTGGTACATATAGGAGTAGAGAAGATGTCCTAGGACCTCCAGTGTCAGTACTAGTGGACATATATGAAGAAAGTAGTGGTAGAGTTTGTATCCCAATGCCTCACTTGTGAGCAAGTGAAGGCCAAGCATCAGGTACCAGCAGGCTTAGAACAACAACTTGAGGTACCAGAGTGGAAGTGGTATGGTATCTCCATGAACTTCATAACAGGGCTACCACATATGTCCAGGGGCCATGATTCAATCTGGGTGATCATTGATTGATTCACCATGTCAGACCACTTCCTACTCATCTGAGAGTAGGGATCAATAGAGGGCTTGTGACGCCTCTATGTGCAGGAGATAGTGAAACTTCATGGAGTTCCGTCAACAATCATCTCAGATCACGACACACATATTACATCCCGTTTTTGGAAGGGATTTCAAGAGATGTTCAGAACATAGCTATGCTAGAGCACCGCCTTTCACCCTCAGATAGATGGTCAGACAGAGCAGACCATACAGACACTTGAGGACATGCTTCGTGCTTGTGTCCCCGATTACGGCTGCAGTTGGGAGGACCACATACCCCTGGTGGAGTTTTCATACAACAATTGTTATCACTCCACCATCAGCATGACCCCATTTGAGTCTTTGTACGAGCGACCATGCAGACCACCTCTTTCCTAGACAGGCCCAGGGGAGTCAACACTTATGAGTCCTGAGTTGGTACAAGCTACCATAGAGAAGGTGCAGATCGTCCAAGAGAAAATAAAAACTACACAGACCCAGCATAAGTCTTATTCCGAAAGTAGATGGAGACCCTTGGAGTTTGAGGAGGGAGACTATGTCTTTCTAAAGGTCTCACCCTGACAAGGATTATAGAGTTTTGGTCGGGGTGTCAAGCTATCTCCGAGTTTTGTTGAACCTTTATAGATCCTCAGTAGAGTATCCGAGGTGGAGTACTAACTAGATCTTCCCCCAAATATGCACTGGGTGCATAATATATTCCACGTTTTGCAGTTGAGGAGATACGTACATGATCCATTGCACGTTATCAACTAGGGAAAGCTAGACATCGACGATGGTGTGACCTTTACAGAGGTTACAATAGAGATTGAGGATCAATAGGAGCAAGTCCTTCAAGGACGATCGATCCCTCTGATGCGTGTTCATTGGAAGCATAGGAACCTCTAGGAGATCATATGGGAGTGGGAAACTCATATTCCTGCTCAGTACCCCCATTTGTTTCCATATTCTATATTTTGGATTTCAGGATGAAAATCCCTAAGGTGGGGAGAACTGAAAGACCCAGATTTTCTATTTATTGTTTTTAAAATTATATGGAATTATTATGAGTGTTCAAAAATTGATGGTGCCTGATTCTGAGGCCCAGTGGGCCCAAAATGAATTTTTAAACTTTTTTTTAAGTTATGTTCAGTAAATGCACGAGCAATGTTTTCTAACTTTTGAGCTGGTTCTCGGAATAAAAATATGAGGGCACCGTTGAATCCGTATCACCAGGCGTCGCTTAAGGGAAGCTTCACTTCAATGGTAGTAGGTCAGGAGAAAAAGTTAAATTATATACTTTACAGAAAAATAATAAAATAACTTATCATGTTATTTTATTTCTTTTTCTCCAGCGGATGAGCAGCTGTGGTGGGGAATGGTGACTTGTCAAGCCAATTAATGGCTTGAATCTTCTTTATTTGTAACCGCACTATTGGGGAATTAAGAGGTTAATTCATTAAATGAACCTCATTAATTCCTCGGTGCATTACTCAAATTTTCCCTCTCTATTTAAGTGAGGCTCGAGGTGGAGTTTTAACACGACTTAACCAAGTAAGGAACCTCTGGTGAAGTGACGTGACGTTTTCCACTGACAGAGGATGGAATCTTGGGCAGTGATGATACGAGATTGATGAAAGTTGAAGACCTTACTCTGATGGGGAATCTTCTTCTACCAATTATTTCGATACCTCTAATGGTTCACGAGGTAGGGGTTGTCATTTAATTCAAGAAATCCCTATGTTTCTTCTACTTGTTCTTGAATTTGAGGGTGGTCGATGCGGGGGATTTGAATAGGGTTTATCATTATTTTTAATGTGATGTATAATTTACCCCCACTTATTATAATGCTAATGCAAAGGGAGTGGTCCAAATGAACAAACCTAGACCCTCTGACACTTCTTTCTTATTGCGTTTTTCGGGTGAAAATTCTTCAACTCATTAAAATCTTGAATCTGGGATCCTCGTAGTGACAAAGACATCTCAAGGAGCCCGTTGATGTGAATGAAAGTGAAAATGGAGCTCTGAAGCATCATCGTAGCCCCGCAGAAGAAGCATCGGTGATCGACACCGGTAGAAGAGAGCAGCGGTCACCAACCGCTGGCCATGGTGGAAGAGTGGTGCCGCTCGGCGCTGCGGTGGTTATACGGGCGACCGACATCGGCTGATCGCAGAGGTGAAAGGGGAACACCATCGTGCGCTATGCTGAAGGAAGCTGCGATGAGATGGAAAGGGACCCGCCTCCTGTGGTCCCGTGGGTGACAAGGCAACGCCACCTGGGGCCACCAATAAAGGAGTTGAATGACTTCTTTGAGCCGTTCAAGAGAAGCGGACCACACGACCCTGCGTGGGTTGCACCAGCCAGTGGGCCGAACCGCCCAGAGGGTCGTGCCCAGCCGGCGGTCCAGGCCGGTCTACAGCGCAACCCAATCAGGCTGGCCTAGGCTGGTTTGGGCCGGGTCGGGTCAGACCTAGACCCCTATCGGGCTCAATTACGCTTAAGTGACTGTATCCTATGAACTAGATGTCAGTTTGATGAACCATCTACAGTGATGGGATTCTTGGAGTGAGATAGTCCTTTTGAGACAAACCATGAGAGTTTTGGAGAAAATTGGAGTACGACCAGGTTGGATCGACTCTAAATCCAATCTGGCCCTCAGCACTAAAATGCCTATAACTTACAGGACTATTATCCGATTGATGTGTCATCTATTTCATTGGGACCCTTATGAAATAACGAATCATCGGGTTACTTATTCGTGGGACTTTGTGCCTGTTGAAATATGACCAATGGATTGAGGAGCAGTTCTCACAGAATCAAGCATACTATGAGCGGGAATCCAGTGGCTGGAAATGAGGTGGAGGTTGGAGACAAATCATATAGAGGTTAGTACCGAATGATCCTATGTGGGTCATCACCTAGCGATCTTGTGTGGATGAACACTGAGAGATCCTGTGTGGATCAGTACCTAGTGATCCTGTGTGGATTAGTAGTACGCGACCTGATGAGGACCAGCCTTAGAGCGGCTCATCGTGGATCAGGGACATAACGATCTTGTGTGGGTCTGATCTTATGTGGGTTAGTACTTAGCAATCTTGTGTGGGTCAGACCATACTGATATTGTGTGGGTCAGATCCTGTGTGTGTCTTGTGGGGGTTAGTACCTATCGACTCCAGGCAGGTCAGATCCTGTGTGGGTCTTACAGGGGTTAGTACCTATCGACTCCGAGCATGTCATATCCTGTGTGGGTCTTGCGGGGGTTAGTACCTACTGATCCTGTTTGGGTTAGACTCTGTATGGTTAGCAGTAGTGCCTCTCGATAGAATAAGATGATCTAGCTTCTCGAAAAATCATCTATACTTCGATTCTTTACTTATACCTAGTTTGAGGTGAGTCTATTATTTTGTGATTTATAATTGAGATCATGCTTTATGGTTTTCCTTTTTGTAATTTTGTGAGACCTTTGAGGGTATCGGGTTCCCTACTGGGTATTGTTATACTCACCCCTGCACGGGCTTCGCCCACACCTTGTTATGTCTTATGTAGACGATGAGCAGCTTGGCTGAGACTTGAGGGAGCCAGGATCAGGCGGTACACGGAGGAGATTGACTGATGTGGAGAGCAGTGAAGATGATATGTACCTACCCTTCAGGTAGGATCCTCGGTGGACGATTCCAGGAGATTTTTTCTATTTTTGAGTTATATTTGTACCTTTTAGTTGGGCTTGTATTCTATCCCCTTTTACTTTTAGTACACACTTTTACTACAACGGTTTACTTCATGGTTGCTTCTTATTATGTTCTTGGATTGTGTGTTTTACAGGTTTAAAGGCAATGCCTTTATGATATAGGGATACTTCTTTTTGGTGTTAGTCTCCAACCCCTGGCATATAGAAGGCAGGCTTGGGGTAGTCATGGTATGGGCCCCAGGGGACAGGTCATGACACATTCAATAGTATTTGAAGTTACCGTGAGTATTATTTTTACAAGTTATCACGAGTATGATTTGCAAAGTTAATTTTACAAGTGACCATGAGTTATAATTTTAAGTGATCATGAACTATATTTTTAATATATCGTGAGTTATATTTTGAAGTTGCCGTGAATATATATTTCCAAGTGATCGTGTGGGTATTTCAAGTTACTGTGATGAACCTACCAAAATTAAGTGATCATATGATGAATTTGTTCTGATGGTTAGTATACCGATTGTGCGTTTATAGGGCACAAAAAGTTAATCGAACACAAGGCTTATGTCTTACACGGTCAGTTTTTTAATTTTTTTTTATTTTTATGAAAATTTATGGTTTCATGGATACGATTATTGCCTTAAGTCGTATACCCTTTTACAAATAGTGTTTATTTGGATTGTTTTTTTAACTATGAAAATATTAATGAATCTGTATCTTATACTCTATAAGTATATTAAGAAGTCATATTGAACTTGTATTAAATATATTTATAAAGAATTATTTGGAATTGAAGTGACAGTTGGGGCCCACTATATCCCCTCGATGCATCAACAGGTCTCATGAGACAAATCAGTTGGCGAAAAACCCTTCAAGTTTGTTTCCAAAAATCAGAAGGGTTTCTAACTACATACTTAAACTGTTTCAATGGTATAGTGGTATCATGTGCTAGATACATGAAGTACAATTAATATTCATATCTCTTTATTAAATTTCAGTTATTACTATCCATGAGGTTTTAATTATGAAAAAATCTACAGATGTAGTTTCATTCTCAGTTTTTTAATGGTGTGCGTTTTTCATTTATTCACCATGCCATCCATCCAAGTTTAATTTTTTATTAAAACCATTTTAAGGAAAAATGGGATTTTTTTTCACACACACAATATTTTTTTTTGTATTATTTGAAAAGGCACTTTATGGGTAAGTGGGAACCATACATAGAGCCACTTGTCCATGCATATTCCACATCCAAAACCACTATGCACTGCATTCCACATTTAAATTTTAAAAGGCCAAATTCACCCTCCAGATCCACCTCGATCCACGGGTTAACCCACCTCGACCCACGAACTACCATCCATCATGACCTCAAACCAAGAGAGCCGAAAAAGTCACATCGCTTCCATTTGTGATCAGTGACATCAAATTTTTCGTTCTCACCTCCAGAGAAGACACACACCACCATCAACGTCATCCAGACCGCCATCGTCATCACCGTTCCAACATCACACCCATTTTCAGAAATCACTGGAGTCCTTCGTAACCACAATTAAACAACACCACCATGCCGATGCAAACCAGAAACTCCAAGACACCAATACATTTCAAACTCACTTCATCACAAAGATTTACCACTACGTGCTGAAAGAGCTCACAAACTGGTTAAACACAAGACTAATGTTACTTGACCCAGCTATTCTATAAATCTCCCAGTGCAACAAACTAACCTGGAAACCTGGATCTTCTCTGATAAGGTCTTCAAGATGAGAGATCATCCTTTCCATTGTCTGAATAAATTCCCCTGATTTGATTTTCCTTTGATTAAATCCTCGAGCCAGAATTATATCTTGCTTATCTATCCAGACTTCTTGATCCTTTGTAGCATCAACTTGCAACCTTCGTTAATAAATCCTCTTGAGTTCCTCTTCTAAGACATTGGGTCGTAATTATTGCTCAAGCATGTCTTCCTTGGAGTGCAGAATTAATTGCAAGCACTCCCCATCTTCTCCCATATTTCCTTTGTTCCTTCCTTTCTTGGCCGATCGAGTTTCCATAGGTTTTGGATGGTAAGAGTAATCCTTGCGTCCCTTTGCCTTTTCCCCTGAACCACTATACATTTTACTAAGTATTTAATACCTTTCTTCCCCTTATTCATGCGAGGGCTGTGAGGACCTTTCCCTTGACATCAGTCCATGCTATCCATTGAAGGTAGACTATTACTTTCATCCCATGATGAGTTATACTCCTCATTCCATGGAGGTTCTTGGTCTTCTAATCCATCAAAGCGGTTCCCAAGCTTTAACTATGGGTCAACTATAAGGGGCCTCTACTTAATTTGAGATTCCCCTTTGCCTAAATTATTCTCCCATCCAGTTATCCTCTCCCCAGACCCAGACTTCGAATGGATGAGAGTGTTTGGTTCTAATTCTTAAAAAATATTCACATCAACAGACTTCCTTTGACCCTCATGAGATGTCACAACCAATAAATAAGGCTTCTACTACACTGATTCTGATTCATTGAATTGCACATACCCTTGAATATGGAAATTTGATTATTATTTAATCATTTATTATTCATGCTTTCACTGTTTGTAACCCTTACTGATCATTTGAGATCACCCCTTTCATTTGTTTACCTTTAATAGGTTATGAGGATGAAACCATTTATTGAGTTCTCGTGGATGCAGTTTATTAGTTTTTGTTATGTATTGTATTTTTTTACCTTTACCAATGTAAAATGAGTTACATGTATGTATCTAGTTTCTTCAATACTACTAAACTGATCATTCATTTGGGATTCCATTCCTTTTAATCATGTCAATGTAATAAGTAATGCACCGGCTCTGGGCTTCTATGGTTGGGGTGTTACAGAGAAGATCTCCAGAATTGTTCTCAAGAGTTACTTCACCAGAAGACACCAATGTTCAAAGGTTAAAATGACCCTCAAGAGTATAAGTAATGGTTGAGAAATATTGATTGTTTTTTTGGGTTCTTAGAGTCACCCAACAAAATCATGGTGAAGTGTGCCACCTTTATGCTGGAAGGACCATGTAGGAGATGGTGGGACACAATGGTGATGGAAAAGAAACATGAAGGCTTAGAGTGGAAAGAATTAAAATATATTTTCACTGACTAGTTCAATCCAGTGTTGATGGTGTTGTCCAAGGATACTGAGTTTTTCAAACTTTAATAGGATGATAGGATTGTTATAGATTATGCAAATCGTTTTGTAGAGCTAGTGCAGTTTGCACCTAAGATAGTATCAAATGGGAAGATGAAGACTTCAACATTTGAGTTGGGACGTCAATAAGATATTTTTTCTCAGGTTTTATTTCTGAAGCTACCTTGTTATGATAATGTGCTGGATAGAGAGATAATGGTCGAAAAAGACCTGGCTGGTAAGTTAGGGTTATCAGGAGTTTCTTTCTCTCCTAGAGGAATTGTGAGTTCCTTTAAAATAAAGGGGAAGCATGATTATTCTCATAGTAGTTCTCAATAGAAGGTTCATTCTAGATCTCCTAAAGTCCCTAGAAGAGGTCATATGATTTTCTACTAGTGTGGAAAGCCAGATAATTCAAAGAGGGTTTTCACTGAGGCACCCAAGAATTGTGGCTCCTGCGAATGCTCGGGTCACTTATAGAGGTTCTGCCACATCTTTTCTACTCTACATAGTGGAGTGAGATTATCAAATCATTATAAAACTATGGGTAAATCATATACTTCATTGAGAAAAGGGTTCCATCCATAAACATCTAGAATGAAGCTTCTTCACGTAGTGGAGGAGTCTTTAGAGGAAGAAGATATGGGTCCAGTGACTGTGAGAGGTACCATTACTATAGATTCATCATCAGTGAATTATTTATTTGATATTGGTTCATCTCATTCATTCATTTAAACTCATATTATTAATTTGATAAATCTTACTATGGATATTTTATTTTATGTCATGGATATTACTACACCCATTGGTATGAAGAGAGAGCACGATTTCTGTAGTCCTTCTTGTGTTTCATCTATATTAGATGCCAATATTTCATGGAGTTTTTGGTTCTTGACATGAAACCACTTGACATCATATTATTGATGGATTGGATCATCACCAATAAATCATGGATTGAATGTTATCTTCAATGAGTCTCCTTTACTACACCCAATGGTGTGTGACATGTCTTTTAAGGAGAATGGTACCCAAGGTCGATCAGGGCCAGAAATTTTTATCTAGAGTTAGGAAAAGTGATATCAATGTTCTCCTTTGATTTGTAGTGGAAATATTTTATTAGTGATCTCCCTACAGCAGTTGTTGAGTTTCCTGATGTGTTTTCTTTTGACTTCTTTGGTTTTCCACCGATAAGGGAGGTTGAGTTTTCTATTGACTTATCTCTTGGAACTCAACCATCTTTTATTACTTCTTACCACATGGCACCAAAAAAATGAAAGATCTGAATAATCAATTGGATGATCTTCTAGAGAAAGGCTTTATATGCCTGAGTGTGTCTCCTTAGGCAGTGTCGGTTCACTTTGCTAATAAAACTGATGGTTCACTATTCTTTTGTGTTGATAACTAAAATATTAATTGAGCTACTATGAAGAAAAAGTATTTGTTTCCATATATTGATGATATGTTTGATTATTTGAAAGGTGAAAAGTGTTTCTTGAAGGTTTATCTTCATTCTCACTACCATCAGTTGAGAATAAAAGAATCTGAAATTTAGAAAATGGAATTTTGGATTAGGTACAATCATTATGAGTACCTTATCATTCCCCTTGGTATAACCAATGCTTATATAGTCTTTATGGATTTAATTAATAGGATTTTCCATTAATATCTTGATACCTTCATGGAAGTCTTTTTGGATGAAATTTTTTTTACTCTAAGCCCAAGGAGGATCATTTTCATAATCTAAGAATAATTTTGATTTTACTGAGAAATCACTGACTTTATGCCAATATTTTGAAATGTGATTTTTGGATTCAGGAAGTGAAATTCCTAAGACACATGCTACAGGAACATGGGATATCATTTGATCATGATAAGGTAAAAACTATTATGAAAAGATAACAAGCATGAAATGTTTTTGAGATTTGGAGCTTCTTGGGTATAGTTGGGTACTATCACTGGTTCATAAAGGACTTCTCAAAGTTGTACTCTCTAATAAATGCTCTAACTTTGAAGGGAGTAAAGTTTTCTTGGGATGACAAATATCAAAGTTATTTTGTTGAGATGAAATGTCTTTGGACTATTGCACTGGTGATGACTCTTCTAGAGACTGGACAGGGCTATGTGGTCTTCTATAATGCATCAGGTTTAGGTTTTGGTTGTGTTCTAATGTTAGGTGATCATGTTGTTGGTTATGGATTTCATCAGCTTAGGCCATACAAGAAGAATTATCTGACCCATGAACTTGAACTTGTAACTCTTATGCACATGATTAAGAGTTGTATTACCTTTATGGAGAAAGGTTTACCATGTATTCAGATCACAAGAGATTTAGTTATATCTTATCTCAAAAAGATTTGAATCTATACCAGAGGCATTGGGTGGAATACCTATAGTCTTTAAATTTCAATATCGCCTATACCTTAGTGAAAAGGAATTTCATTACGGATTCTTTGAGTAAGAAACTTCCAACCTAGGCCATGAAAGAATCATCAAAAGAGTGGAACTTGATGGATCTCTTTGCAAAATTTCATATTGGAATGCAAGAATTAGGGGTTGAGGTTTCTTTGTCTAGTGTATAGTTGACATATACTCTTATCAAGGTGATTCTTTAGGAACATCAACTTGATGATGAGTTCTATAGCATTAGAGACTCTCTTTAGAGTGGGGATATAGTTGTTGAGTGGTCATTCTTCAAAGAGGGCATTCTATGCTATCAGAATCACTTTATTACACCATTATAGGTATGGAAAGTAGTGATGGGGGATTTACATAATTACTAGTGGGAAGTGAACCCAGGATCCATGAAGATTTTCTATGACATGAGGTGCCAATTTTGGTGGCCAGGTATGAGATGGGGAATTGCTGAATTTTTATTTCATTGTTATACATGCCAATAGGTTAAGGATGAGCATCAGAAACCTTAGAGTTTGCTTCAACCACTTCCAGTGACAACTTTGAAGTGGGATTAGATATCTATGGAATTTTTGGTTGGGTTACCATATACCCATACAAAGAAGAATTAGATATGGATTGTTGTGGGTTGTCTTATAAATACTGCATACTTCATTGCAATTCGAGAGGATTTATCACTGGATCAACTGACATAGATATACATCTGAGAAGTGGAAAGGCTGTATGGAGTACCACTATCTATTGTGTATGATTGTGATCCAAGATTCACCTCTATGTTTTGAAAAATTCTCCAGCATGATCTAAACACTGAACTAAACTTCAGCATGAATTATCACCCTCAAACTCGTGGCCAATCTAATCAGCCTGTCCAAACAATTGAGGACATGTTGGGAGATTTCTCAATGGACTTCAAAGGAGGATGAGACCAACATCTTCCTTGGGTGGAGTTCTCTTACAACAATAGTTTCCACTCAAGCATCAAAATAGCCCCTTATGAAGCCCTTTATGGGAAGAGGTGCAGAACATTGGCATGTTGGGATGAAATTGGGGAACACAAACTTCTATTTCCTAAAATGGTTGAATAAATGGTGGAGAAAATTAAGACCATCCAGTAGCACATCAAAGCTGCTCAGAGTCGATAAAAGAGCTATGCTGACAATCATCGATGTGACCTAGAGTTTGATGTTAGAGATATGATATTCCTCTAAATATCTCCATGGAATAGAGTAATGAGATTTTGGAAGAAGGAAAATCTTAGTCCAAGGTACATCGACCCTTTTGAGATCATTGATCACAAAGAAGCAGTGTCTTATCAACTAGCACTCCCACCAAACCTATCTCAAGTACAAGATGTGTTACTTGTATCCCTCTTAAGAAAGTATATACCAGACACATCACATGTACTCAATCTAGATGTGGTACTGTTAGAGAATAACCTTTCCTATGAGGAGAATCCGGTGAGGATATTAGATCGTAGAGAAAAAGTTCTACAAAATAAGACAATTCCCCTCATAAAAGTGTTATGGAGAAACCACAAGTTTGAAGAAGAAACATGGGAACTAGAGAGGTGATGAAGCGAAGTTACCCTCATCAGTTTTAAGTGTGGGAAAGGGAAATGTCAAGGGGGAAATTTCTAAATGGGGGAAGATTGTAAAATCCCAAACTTTAATGAATGAAATTTCCCTTTTTGATTTAATTAAATGTCTTATTGATATAGAAAATACATGATTTTTTTTGTTTTTATTATATCCAATTGGATTTAAATGACTGTTAAGTATCATTACAATTGTTAATATATCCATAGAATAGTGATAACATGACTAGTATAAATTTAGGGTTTTAACAAATCATTTTGACATAGAAAAAGGAAGTGATGACCTCAACTACTAGGATTATACCTTATGGAGCCCATTTATCAAAGATTCCGAGGGAGATAGAATTTACGGTATTTTACCCAGAACAATCCCAAGATGAGATCCAACAACTTAAGCATGATCAAAACTATTTACGGGAGAAGTTCGAGCTCATCGAGATCACGACCTAAACCATGTTCACCGAACGACCCCATAAAAGCCTCACCATCGTGCACCTTACTCTTAGGGAGTATGTTGGTGTAATAAAGGGATATGTATCAAGAACCTATAATTAGAAATATGTACATTATTTTTTATAGAATAATTCATATATATTTTTACTATTATTGTTACTTTGTAAATGATTTTTAAAGCACAAATAATATTTTTAGTTAATATTAAATTCAATTAAGAAAACTATTTTGATGAATTAATGGATTTTTGAAATTGATAATATTTTAATAAAATATTATTATTAAGTTAATTTTTTTAATATATATGATCATATATCTTTTATGAATTCAAATGTAATTTTTATTAGGGTTCGAAAACTGTTATTGTCAAAACCCGATATTTTAAATAAATGTCAGTTTTTATTTTAAAAGTGAAAATACATATATTTAAAAAATTATTTAGATATAATGATTATTTTTTTAATTAGGATGTCAAGATTATCCAATGGTGAATTTTTCATCATTTTTTGAGACATTCAAATTTTTGGGTAAAAATTAAATACCGTATAAATATACAGTGTGTTTTATGACATCATAATGGCCCAATAGTGATGTAATAAGTTATATAAAAGTATCCTCGTAAAAATATATGTTTTTATTCTAAAATAATTTAATTTTATGTTTATTTTATTTATTTTACAATGCCTTAGTGAATCCTCCAAGACTTATAATATATTTTAATATTTAAAAATCATTTCTTTGAAAGTATGACTCACCTCCACATAAGAAAGAGAAATATTTTATTATATTCAAACATTGTAATTATAAATAATTTAATCTACTTAACTTTTCTAGAAAACATGGGAAAAACCATGAGATGGTTTGTGGTTTTGAATATTTTATTATGTAGTGTCCAAAACCAAAAATAATAATGAAACCCCCTCCTTTCCTATATAAACCCACCAAACCTCCCATTTCTATTCACTCAAACTACTTTAAGATCATAAAAAATCTTCCCTATACTTCCTAGAGTCCTCCCAAGGCACCCCAATCTCCCAAGAGGCCTCTCCTTATCCTTTAGAGTCACACATCCAAGTAAGGGATCCTTACCTTTCTCTCCTTCTTTCAATTTAGGAACCATCTTTGAAATTAGTCTTTATAATTTCAATTCATTGTATTACCATTGTTTTATTAATATCCCATTATTTTACAATTGATATTATTTTAATGGGAGACCATTTATAATCTCTCATTTTGACCATTACCTAAGCCATTACAATTCCAAAATTACGTAAGGGATTCTCTCTCCGTACTTTTTATCAAACACTTCATTTATGATATACCCTTTTGATTCAAATTTACCAAAGTTGGGATACATTCTTACCTATCCAACTTATTGTGAATTTGATTTTTAAATGATTTTATACCCTTTCACTCTCATTTATTCCTCTTATAAACCCTTATGTACATCCATTATTATGCCGAAATTCCGTAAGGGATCTTTCACCCTATTTTATCAATAATTACTTTTATGTTATGTATTATAAATTCTTTTTACCTATGTTGGGATGTTTTATTAAATATCCCCCCTTACTATCCATTTCATTTATAAATTATGAAATCCCCCATTTTCTCCCATCAACCCTTTTATGAATTTCTATAAGACGTCGTTATGCTGCCGAAATCGCACCATGATTTTCCATGCCAAAATAATTGTGTAGTGAATACCATACCCATTTCTCTATCAAGTGTATTCACCTTTATGCACATATACTTATTTATTGGAGACTTACATCTATTTATTACACATTATTAGATCATGTAATAAATTATTATGTTAAATGAATCCATTTATATGATCTATGTGGCACACATAGGCATGGCAATGAAATGATTATGAAGGGTGCACCTTGATAACACTCCAACGCATTGTGTAATGTTTATTATCATTATATGTCATGTTGGGATAGGGGTTTACCTTATTTCTTTATGTTACTTTTTTCCACCATGTGGTCTTGGCGGTTTATCTTTGACTTATGTTTATGATGTAGTGTTTTAAGTTGTTGCCACATTTCCCATGTTATGATTATCATGAAAAATCATGCCTTATTATTCATGTTCCTTTATGCCTCATTGATATGAATTGAATAACATGTATTATTATCCTCATGTTATTCCATGTTTATTCCCTTACTAGGATTTATAGCTCACCCCTTTCTTATGTATGTCTTCAGGTTATCCCATGCAGTGTTAAGTACGAAGGAATTTTTTAGTCACATCAAAGAAGTTTTCAATAAAGATGTTGTATTTCATGTTTTAAGTTGTCATGTAATGTTCCTAAACCCAAAATACACTATATATCTTAATCATATGATTTTAATTAGGTCCAATTTTATGTAATAAATCATTTTTAAATATGAAATAAAGTGTAAGGTTGTTATAAGTCTACTTATACACTACCCATTCACATGCCTCCTTATGTGCTCCACACCCATTACTTCATTCAAGAATACCAGTTCCCTGCACTTAAAATATCTTATTAATAGACTCTCCCTTTGAATTAAATCTCTTAATCTCAAAAATCTTATAAATTATGTGAATGTTCTTGTATTTATAGGGAATTTCTGCTGCCTTACTCTCTGAAAATTATGCTCGCCTATCCATTCATTACAGAAACTTAATAATAATGAACATTTCCTTCATCACATGAACCCTTTAGGCTTATGCTCTAACCAAAATCAAATTACTCATGAGACTCCTGTTGTAGACATCATCATTTATTTATAGTGCATTTCACTTCATGCGATTTGTAAGACCTTATCACAAGTTCTCTTCAAGCTTATGTGATCACCTATTTCATTTGAATATATGTGATATCCTTACTCAATCACGTAATCCATTCATGACTACACCCTATACTACATAAAACTTTTTTATAAAATACTTATATAATTTCCAGCATATCTCCCTTCACATGCTTCACATGACCATGGCGCATGATCTCTTTAAGCTTTTGTGTGCACAAAACTTATGTAAATCTTGAGACAAATCCATAAAAAACATCATTTTTTTCTGTGGATCACAAGATCTATTCATGATTACATGATTTATTGTATTCTCCATGTTTATGTGGTATCTTAGATAAAATTTACTTATGTGGTAATGTGACCCTAAGTGCTTATGCAATCACATAAACTATAATAGATTACATGATTTTCCTTATTCTCCTCCAAAATTTTAAATATGTCTAGAAATGGACATCTTCTTCTTCATCCAACTTCAATGAAACTTTTGGGCTTTGACAAAACTTTACAAAAACTTAATTTATCACACTAGCTTCATAATTTCACCTTCTATTCATCTCCAATAACAATTTTGATCTTCATTACAACTTTTTATTCATCATGAAATCCTTTACATATACACCGTTGTAAAAAATATGCCTTCTCCAAGAACTATGTACAACTCCCACCATTAGATCATCATGGATTTCACATCATCCATCCATGTATTCAATGTTAGCCAATACTTTATTCTCACTGCATGACACACTAATTTTCAATGAATAGTCTGTCTATACTCTATGATACACTAATTGATAACAAATCCAACACCAAACATAAGCCAAGTTCCAAAATTCCCTCCCTTAAGATTTTGTTGTCAATATTATCATAAATCCACCAATCTTCAGATATAAAAAGTATATCCAATATTCTATAGTGATGGATTCATGTTTCCTTGCTTTTCTCTGGATGAATTTTCTCTCCCCCATTGGCATTAAAATGAACAGGGTTGTATGAAACCAGATTTAATCTTAACATTCTCTTCCTTTTAAGGCATAATTAGATCTTAATTTTATTTTAAATTCCCTTTTATCATAGAATACACATGATATTACTTCTTATATGGTTACCGCCCAAACCAATAATCTCCATTTAACATATTTTCAAAGATCTTGAGTAAAAAATGTGGGGGAATATTGTTCTCTTCTAAATACTAACATCTATATATTACCACCATTCAAGCTCAAAGTCACTTTCTTATTTATTTCTTCACACTATTGATAGATTTTCAATGAGTGAAATTACCACTCAACATTGAGTTATGAACAAATCCAAAATTCCTACTAAGTTAAAACTTGTTTTTAATAAATAAGAGTTTAAGATAATAAACACCGATGTTGTCCATGTCACTCAATTACTTTATAGATGATAAAAACATAACATTATTTCTTTTGTAAAATCATAATGTGATCTCAATAACACTAACACCAAATAGTCAGCGAATAAGCAATTATGTAAAAGTGTGCGAGACATACCACATGATAATCCAACTAGAACCACTTATTAAGGATAACATCATGGTACCAACTGGTATACATGATATTTAATTCTTTATAGGACTCCTTTTTTAGATGAGTCTAAACAGCCTAGAGTCCTCATCAAAAAATATATCTAAAAATTTATAGCTTTGGAATTATATAAATTATTAATATCAATTATTGAGATGAATCCAAATATTGAAACACTTTAGAATAGGGAGAACCCTTGCTGGGAATTCTATTGATTTTCCAACTACTTCTTGGTATCCTAAAAATAGTTAGTTTGTACCACATTTTTAGAAAAAATAGATAAACATAAAATGCATGAAATTTTCTGATTCTCCACCAATATTTATTCTCTTAGTGGACTAATACCACTTGAACTAAGGCTTGATACCAATAGTTGAATATTTAATGTGACTTTGAATAACCGGATTATTCAAATACAGCTTTGATAACTCTTCAACTTCCTATCACACACTTAATTGTATTATGTTTCATTTCATAGAATGTGATTTCTAGATATAGATTTGAAAACCATAGTGGTTGTTTGAAACCACTTATTGAGTCTGAAACCATATGTGAATATTAACAAGTTTGACCCTGCTTGTGACATGTATCACCATTTAGTTTATGCACATACACACCCTTTCCGCACACACACACGCAAACCCCATGGAACATATCTTCCCCTTAATCCTATACCATTTCCAACATATATTGTATATAATTAATTTCATGAGGAGTGGGGTGACTCTAAAATCCTCAAATAGAGGATTGTGGTTGGTCATGATAGACCAATCCTTTACTTCCATCCTTTATCCAAACCATAATTATGGTGATGTTTTTCATGACACTACTTATAAAAATTTCTCTTAAGGTGAATTATTTACAAATTCCATTTATTGGCTTATGATTCCTCTCAATTACAAATAAGGAACATTCATTTTCCTAGGCCTCTTCCAACTTCCAAGACAATTCTAGTTGATCTAGCCATATGATTAAGCATCCATTTCACACATTCTTAGTATTATTTTTTTGTGTTGGTTCCATGAGATTCTTCTTCTTAATAGTTGTTGGATTTAACCCATAATTATAAGTCCTATAAATTGATGTAACAAATTCCTTCTGCTCACACTACCTTATCCATTGGAGGGATATTTCTCTTTCCTTCACTTTTCACCTCATGTAATGACTTACAAAACCACCAAGGCTTACATCACATATATACCTTTTTGAAACCATAACAACCACCTCAAACTTTTATTTCTTTGGTGAGCCTATATTCACATGAAAATCCTTATTACTCACAATGTGTTTAACTTATCACTATTTATTCTAAACTTGATTACATTAATTCTAAGAGGCCTACTATAAGTGTAACCTAATAGTTGTTTGGTACACCTTTCATTGGGATACTTGTTTTTTCTTCAAGGCTACAAAGTTGTTTTCCAACTTGATAAGTTGTATTTCAGTATATACTCTCATGTTGTATGACATTGTATTTGAGGACCTCCTTATGGATTATTTTTCCTTCTCTATTTTCTTTCATCTATAATATCTTTCCAAATGCTCATGATTAGAACATATGAAATTATATCATTAAAAATATATCACATGTCATCATTTATTAGTTGATATTTAGGTTCATCTAGTGTTCTTATTCTTCTTATTATTATATTGATCCCTTGGGATTCTATACATATAATCATAATGTGTCTTAGTCTTCCACAATAGTATCATTTCATAGATACTTTATTCTGAGAGTATTTACTTTTATATTTTTCAAATATATTCCACTTATTTCTAGATTTATTAATATTCTTACACTAATTTGAATATTTCAAACTCAGATCTTTTCATATTCCACTTATATATTCTTATCTTGAGGGAAACTTTACCTTCTCATTTTTTAGAAAAATTTAGATTTTCCACAAGCTCTCAGATCTTCTGGTCTTTATCCTTTAGCTGGGATTATATTTCTATTAATCTGTAACAAGCTTCATTTCTAGATTTTATCCTCTCCTCTAACTGTTCCTTGAGAGCGATGATTCTTTATTGCATCTCTTTCTCTATGAACATTTTCTTTATGATATTTTGGTACATTTCTTCAAGAATATTACTTTGTTCTTTCATATTAGAACCCATCTTCTGTATGTAAACATTTAGGTTCAACTCTACTCTTTTTATCCTCTTGTTCTCTATGTAAGGATATTTGATGATTTAATATTCCACTTCCTATATGATCTCCCACTGACCCACCTTCTCTTGTAAGTATTGGATCTCTTTTTGATCTTAACACACACTATCTATGAATTGATGATTGTACATCATAGACACTTCTTCCTTGTCAGAGTTATCATTATGTGAAAGTGGTTCATATTCATCACTAAAGAATCTAAAACATTTATTATCAAACTCAAAATCTTAAAATGGATCCTAAATGTTTTTCCTTTTGATAATTTCATCCTATAGGGACTTAATTATTTTATTTTTTCTTCAATATATGCCTTTAAACTTTCAATCACATTGGATTGATCTTCAATTTTGATTTTGAACTTTTCCACTTCTTCTATGGGAATAAAAATTATGTTTATTTCTAGGGGTTATTATATGTTTTCACATTTTCTAGAGTCCTCCAAAAAAATTTCTAGTTGAAATGAAGAATCATAATTATCCACTTTAACTAAAGGTCATATTCATGGTAGCCTTCTTCTTATTTCCCTTTTTATTATTACCTTATGTCATTAGGCAATCTCCAAAAAATGTATTCACTAATTTATTACCTTGAATAGTTTTAAAATCTTATTTCAAGGTGTACTTCACAACCTCCTTTACCTATGTTATTTTTCCATAAATAGTTTCAAGGGTCTTACACATTTCAAAATTAGTATCATAATGAATGGTTTTCTTATAAATTCATCATAAAAATATCTATTTAAGATATTTTTTATCGCTAAATTTCGAATTCATTCACTATTCTTTCTTATGTTAGCATCTCTTTAGATATACTTAATAACCTCTTCACCATAATATTGAAGGAATATGAGCATTTATTTATATCATCCATCAATGTTAGTTCCATAAAAAAATATAGGTTTAATCAAAAGATCCATGTGAACAAAACCAAACACTACTTCTGAAGTTTAACATTGAGTCTGAAACTTTACCTTTTCATACCACTTGTTGTAATTAGTGGCACCATAAGAGGGGGTGGAGGATTGAATCTGGGTTATGGTCAAATTAAAAAAAAAATTCAAACGATTTATCTTTCTTTTATGATCTTGTTCCCATATTTGTAGGAGTTATGTTCAACCTATATTATATGATAAAAAACCACGGAAATAATCTCAGATATATAAAAATAAAACATACAAAAGAAACACAAATTTTAATTGATTTTCCACAAAGGACTACGTCTAAGTAGTACACACTGATGATGTGTCGATGTGAAAGAATCAAATAATATTCATTAGTTTTGTGGATAAAATGTATTGACCACAATTACTCCATTTCAAGTATTTCCTTTACAAGATTTAGGGTTTGATCACTCCTCACCCAAGGTGAACTACATCTTTTTAACTTTTAAACACTGATTTAGAAAATGATCTTCTATAGTTTATAGAGTTATTATTATATCAATAGATAATTAATAAGATAGTTTATCTCTATTCAGCACGAGAATCTTCTTTCATCATAACTCCCAGTTTAATGATCTATTACTCTTCTTATTACTATAGTCTCCTTGTTCAAGGCTATATGAGATTAAATCCTTAATTAGAGAGTTAAGCCTTTGTATTTCACAACACTATCACAATATCACTTGTTCTCCAAGTGAGGATAATTCTACACTAAAAATATCATATTTATTTTCTCCTCTTCAATAACTAGATGTGCCACTCTAACTCTTATTTTGATGCTCCTTCTTCCTCTAGAACATATATAGTCAAGATGCTCTATTCACTTTATATATATGTTCAATGTTTCATGTTCATGTATAATTTCCTTGCATGACTATGGAATGATTAATCATTTCTCACTACACCTCCAAGTCACAAATCTTATGCAGAATAACTTGGACCACATAACCCTTGATGTAAAACAACAAGAATGATACCACTAAGCATATAAACCTTGGGCATAAGGCTCCTAGCATGTATCCCTAGCATGTAACTCTGAGTGGAAGACCTCTAGTGCAAGACTTATGGGCAAGGGATTCCTGTGCAAGTAACACATTGCATGAGTCCACTAGCATGTAACTCTTGGGGTGTGTATCTCCTTGCACAAGATGAAATGAAATAATCCTAGTGTATATCTCCTTACATGATACTACTTATGAACTACCCATTAACATGCCTCATTATGTGCTCCACATTCATGAATCCCATAAAGCCTCACTCAACCTCTCTTCTCTCTAGGATCTTCCTCTGGATCAAATATATTTAACTAAAAAATCTCTTAAATGGAATGAAATCACCTGTATTTATAGGTAAATTCTACTACATTCTCTCTGAAAAATATACTCATCCATTTTTTCATTGCACTACCTCAAGAATTATACACATCACCTCTATTTCATGATCCCTTTAGGATTATGTTCTCACCAAACTCACATGAATCACGATATTCCTATTGTAGATGTCATTTATTATTTAGAATGCATTTGACTTCATTTGATTCATAACACCCTATCATGAGTTCTCTTTAATATTATATGATCACCTTCATTATTCAAAAAAAATACAATCTCCTTAATCGATCATGTGATACTTTCATGATTACATTCTCCACCATGTAAACCTTTGTCACAAAAGGCTTCAATCATTTCTAGCATATATCCCTTCACGCACTTATCATGACCACATCATATGATCTCATTAAGCTTTTACACTCACAAAAATTTTTTAAATCATGTGACATTTTTGTCAAAACTAAAATATTTTCTTCTTGTGATCACAAGTTATCTTCATTCTTACAAGATAAATTTTCTTCTCTATATATACATGGTAGTTTGGATAAACTTTACTTACATGTTTGTGTGACCCTTAAGTGGTTATGTGATCATGTAACCTTTAATAGATTACATGATTTGACTTATTCTCCTAAAATCCTTTCACTAAGTCTATAAATGAACAACATATTATTTGATCTGCTTCAATGACACTTATGGTCATACACACAACTTTAAGAAATGTCCTTTGGAACATAAGCTTTATAATTTCACCTTCTGTTTAGCTCTAATAGTAATTCTAATCTTAATCACTCAATCAACATGAAATCCTTCACATACACTATATTGTAAACAATTTGCCTTCTTAAAGAACTATGTCTACCTCTAATCATAAAATAATCATGGATTACATATCCTCTAACCATTTACTCAATATTATCAAACACTTTATTCATAAATCATGAAAAAATAATTGACAATAAATACTATATCTATACTCTATAATACATATATTGACAAAAAATCCAACACCAAACATAGGTTTAGTTATAATAGGATTATTATGTGAAACCTCTTTGATTTCTTGAGAAACAAAGGCACATACATCCTTATATTAAAACTTATTAATCACCATATTTTTCTTTTTTCTAGGTAGGAATGTAAAATAGTCATTTTCAACATGACCAATGACCTTATATTTTACACATAACTTCTCTTGAACTTTAGGTTTTACCTTATTTATTTCCTCATAAGGATTAGCTTATCCGTAAATCCTTTATCCACTTTGTCTTGTACCATTTTTATTTGATTTTATACTTCTTCTTTGATTATTCTCAACTTTGAAAGTCTGTGATATCTATATAGTGGTTCCTTCAGCCTAAAACTCTTTCCTTATAAGAGTATTTATTTTTCTTATAGAACTGCTTCTCTTCATCTTAGGTCTGCTCCCCCTTAATTCATGATAGTTTATTAACAATGAAATATTTTACCAGGAGTCATATGATTTGTGCCCAAAACTCCCACAACACTAATAATATCCCTTGAAACTTGATCTTCCCAGATATTGATGAGTTTTTTTATAAAAAGTATTTGTTACCTAGGTATTTTCTAGGCTTTGTTTTAGCTTTACCTTGGGGTTTTTTATTTATAAAATCATCACTACCTATCATTACTATAGGAGTACACTTTTCATAATTTTATTCATCCTAAACATATTCATATTGAATTTTAGAATTTTTACAACTAAGGGAAAAAAAATTCAGTATCACTTGATCATTTTGAATCATTTTGTACCTTTTTATTTGGACTTGTTTTCTCAGTATCCTTGGATGATTTGATCTAAATATC
This sequence comes from Viscum album, assembly GCA_963277665.1. Taxonomy (NCBI): domain Eukaryota; kingdom Viridiplantae; phylum Streptophyta; class Magnoliopsida; order Santalales; family Viscaceae; genus Viscum; species Viscum album. The sequence goes on along the minus strand of OY728161.1, from coordinate 1,575,851,800 downwards.
TACTTATTTTTCATAATATTCTATCATAGTCTTCAAGGTTTTTTCGGAATTAATGCATCAAGATTGATCCAAATTTAGTTCTTCATTCTTTTCATTTAACTTTTAATTAAGATCTTCCAACATCTTATCTTATTCTGTAATCTTCACCTCATAAATTTTAATCTCTTATATGATATCACTTATTTTCAGATCTTTAAACTTCTCCTTCTCAAGTAGCTTTATATTCTTCTTGAACTTTTTATTTTGCTTAAGGTAGGACCCTAGTTATAACCTTATACTATAATCAATATATCCTTCTTCTTCACTATTTGATGCAACCTAAGTCCTTTTAAACTTAGCAGTGAGGGTTGGGTGAAGTTAAGAGAGATCATAATATAACTCACCCAAGTATGATGAGTATTAACTATCTTTTTCATTCATTAAATTTCTCTTAAATTTCTTAGAAGGTGTTTTATTCATATGATCATATTTTTTGAATTTTTCTAGATTCCTTCTAAAATGGCATTCAACTTCTATATCACTCTCAGTTTCATCATACTCATTCTTTAAGTAATTAATTTCAAAGTTCCTAACACTTACAAAACCAAATAACATAATAGGGACCTTACCTTTACACTTTCCTCTCCCTCTTATCATATTTTTATAAATAAGAGAAATTATTCTCTTGTATTCTCCATCGTATTCATCTTTTGATTCATAGAGTAGTTCATCATTATTATCTCTCATCTTTATACCTTTAATGTATTTAAATTACATTTATTCTTTCATATTATTTTTCAACACCAGGTATTTTCTCATATCATATTTGAGAAGAGTGTTTTGAATCTCATCAATAGATAGACCTACAATCTATTCCAGGGAAGATTTATTTGGATCAAATAATTCAATAAAATTTCTCATCATTTTATTAAAAATAATTGAAACTTCTAAAGTGTTACCAAATAATATGATGTGAATCACTATATCATTGACTTGGGTGAAATAATAATCATTGTTATCATCATCTAATATATGAATATCTTTAAAATTTTCACTCTAAATTTGGTTTTTTCCCTTGACCTTCACATTTACTTTAAACATGTTTTCATTTTTTCCCAAATCTCCCTGGTTTTTTGAAGTCCCATAATCCTAGGGACAATAGAATGGAATTCATTAATTTATCATATACTTATAGATTTATTTTTTCTATATAATTCATGGGAACATATCTTCTTATTAGAGTAAATCCCACTATAATAACATCACTTACCTTGAGGCCTTGTGAAAGTAAATATGGAAGCATTCAATTATTCCATCCATAAAAGTTATTGTTATTAAAGAAAAAATCATATCTAAAATTTTATGAACTCAGAATCTACATTATAAATATTCATCCAAGGTTAGATCTTTTCAGAGGGAACCGAGAGCTTTGATACCACTTGTTGTGCCTTGTTCTGGTGTGATCATTAAGAGGGGTATGGGTGAATCAGTAACCCATTTTCTTCTATGAATACACCTTATTAATTCAACCTTTATATTGGGATAAAGATTTAATGAACTCCTCTTGTTATCTATCAACCTTACTCAAGTATTCTGAATTTTAAAGGCATAATACATAAATATTTACAAGGTTCAACCTTGAAAGATTACTCCTTTTCCAAGTTTAGATTTTCCAAGTACATATTTCTACACTATGAACCAATCAAGTATAATGAAAAATCTATGTCCTGAAAGTATAGATGAAGAATCTCCCAAAACACCCAGATGACAATATGTAACACCTCGAGATTTTGTGATATATTTTTTTGAATTAATTTAATCTTTTCGATACTTTTCATTTCAAGGTTTCACTACATGCAAAGAACCAAGGTTTCACTACATGAACCACTTATATTATATTTTAGTATATATAATACTATTCTTGTCTTCTGTTACACACAATGTTGAGTTCTTTCAATAGCTTGCATTACACGCAAGACCGTGTTTTACCGAACAATAGTATATTATTAAAATATTATTATTTAATATAATAAGATATAAACTATCCATTAAATTATAATTTATTATTAGTATTAACTAACTTATGAAACTATATGGGTTATAATATGAATTCATTAGTTACCAGTTAATTAGAAATGAAAATATACACTAATTGAATATAAAGGAAATACTTTTATTTTTATGCTCCCAAAGTCATTATATATAATAAATTTAAAAAATTAAAATTAGTGAATTATATTAATGAAATATATATTTTATATCTTAAATCAAATATTTTTTACATTTATCCAATATATTTTATTGGCATAAGATAATAACCGACCTAATTTTATGCATAAAAACCTATATTTTTCAAAAGGGTAATTTTACCGCCTTTTAATGGAGAACCCATTTTGAATCCAATTTTTGAAACTTTTATATATTATATTTGAAAAAATAAACTTATTATTTTAAATTAGAATATAAAAATTTACTTTGGTTGAATATTTGGAATTTTTTTGATAAGTTTAATGTTTTGATGAATAGTAAAAAATACTAAATTTTAATCGAAAACAAATTTTTTCATCAAAATAATTTATAGTGTTAAGTTATATTTTTGATTATTTTTAAAGTATAATTAGATATAATTTTTATCATTTAATATAATTTAGGTTACTGGAATCAATTTTACATTGAATTTAGATATAAAATCATTTCAATCTTTTGCATGTTTTAACTTTAATAACCCATTTTCTCCTCCCATCAAAGAGATTAATTTTAGATTAATTAATGAAATTTATATGTTTTGAATTATTATAAATGAATTTAATATTTTAAATCATAATGGACAAATTTATTAAATAGATCCTTTTTATTTTAGGACAATATGACTAGTAATTTTATTAATATTTTATACCACGGTTAAGGGTATATCAGGTAATTAAGGGTAAAAATGATATAATAAATATTATAAAACTACCCTAACACTTTACCAAATGATATTTGAAGAATATAATTCAACCAATAACATATAAGGATCTAAATTATATAATTTAATGGACACTTATCCATGAAAATGACTTAAATATTATTAAACTCAAAGGGAGCGGCAAAATATCACACTCTTACTTTTAATATGTATAATATTTTTAATATGAGGTTAAATATAAGATATTACTGACTATATATATTATTATGAAATATAAAATGTTTATCTACATCAAAAAAATTATTTTTAACTTTTAGTGAATAAATAATTATCATAAATAATTACAAAATGATGATGGAGTAATTAATCAATTGAAACAATCAATTAAATGATATTAGAAATATTAAAATAAATATAATTTAACGTAATTTAGGTGATAATTTTTTTGGGTGAATATGAAATGATATGGGAGTGTTAATTTAATTGTTTCGAACTTAGCTTACTATATAAATTTTCTTAAAGTAAAAAATCATGAATAATGTCAAAATTGACACTTATGATATTTTATGAAAATAGTATTTTATTAAATTATTTAAAAATCATAAAAATATTAAATAAGTACAAGGGGAGGATATATGATCTAAAATATCATAAGTTTTCCATTTATGGTCCAATTTACACTTTATAACTAAAAATTACATCCTCTTAGTATAGAAAAATTGGTTATAATAGTTAAAATTAAAATGGGTTAATTAATGATTAATTAAAATGATAATGATTAAAATAACAAAAAAACTTGTCTAAAATCTATTAGTTGATGAGATTAAAACATTATAATGTATTCTATTTGAATCAATTGAATTTTTGAGGTATTTGGATTGATATTTATTTTATTATAAATTAACATTTTTATGGTTTCTTAAAGTGCCCCTCACCTTGATTATAAAAGGACACCTCCTCCCTCATCTCATTTCATCACATTGAGCCTTATAAATTTAAAAAACCCTACCAAATTCCCTTATAAACATATCTAGACACATTATATAGGTTATGATATTCCTAAATCACTAAATATATAATCCTTTAGAGGATATCTAAAGGAGTCATTTTGAAGAAGAGTTAATCACTCTAACCGATCATTCTCTTTTTCTACTCTTATATACCTCCTCTAAACCTATGATATATATAAAAAAATAATAAATTCATCATCCTTAATGTGATAAATTTTTATTATTATTAACACACCATTATATATCCCCTATACCCTTAAACAAAAAATTAAAGTATCGCTCATGCGTACGTATGACTTACCGTCTCCACATAGTGATACAATTTATTTTTCACCACTATCTTTTTTGAGTGATATTTATGATAGGTTTAATATTTATATATGATATTTATGATATAATTATACTTATATAATTATAATATTATTTATACCTTTTTATTATCCATCTATTATTTTAGAAAAATGATAACGTCGCTCGTGACTACGTATAACTTACCATATCCACAATGTGACGTGATTCATTATTCACCTATATTTGAGATGGATGTTAATAAGGATGAATTTTATGAATATATATATATATATATATATGAAATATTACCTAAAAATTATTTTGGAATGAAAATATATCATATAATTTCCTTTCTTTTAACCCGATAAGAAAATGAAAATAGCATTCATGCGTACGTACGACCTACCGTCTACATGAACAGTGTATCATATTTTCTATCTAAAACTATTATGAATCAACATGAATAAATTTATAATGAATATAAATATATATATATATATGTGATATTTATATCATTATTATCATTTTAGAGATGATTAAATCATGATCTATGTAATATGATCAAGAATAACAAGTCAGGACACATACGATAAACAAATCAATTGTTGCCCGAAACGTTGCTTTAACATTGAACTGTTAATAAACGAGTAATATAAAGTCATAAATGAATCATATATGGTATTATATATATATATATATTAATATGGTTCTTTAATATATGTATAATAAACTTATATTTATTATACATGAGGTTTTAATGTATGTGAAAGAATTCAAGACTTAAGGTAAGGGATTTATGTCTCACTTTTGTTTCTGTGGGACACATGCCTTATACACTACTTGTTTCTTCTAAATGGTGTATATAATTCCCATGAATGCTTTTTATGAGTATTATCCAGAATATTACTGTATTTTCATATCCATATAATTATATTTATTTCATGGGGAATATGATTCTACTGATTATAATGAAATGCGTATTTATTTCACAATCTCATCAATGTTTGGGATTATTTTTTTTAGTCTCTATTGGGGGAATATTTATCTTCAATGTACATTTTTTTAAAAATAAATTTAGAAATATTTTTTTTATTCTCCTATGGATGTTTAAATTCATTTTACCCATTTTTACTTTTTACTACATGGTTTGAAAATAATCTTTTTGTCATTTTCTAAATGAGGTACTTTGTGACTTTTCTAGAAAAAGTAAGAAACAAATTTTTTTAACTTATATGGAGTGAAAAAAAATTTCTGCCATCATGATGCCTTAATGGTTTAAAGATCCCTTTACAATCTTACAAGTTTATTTTCAAATAATTTTTTTTCTTTTAAAATTTACTGACATTTTAAGTAAAGAAATTTTTTTAAAGAAAAAAGGACATTTTCCTCAAGAATTATTTCCAAGTGACCTCTCAAAATTATTTTCAATATAAGATAACATTATTTAATATTAATTATTTTTTATTGGGGATATGATTCAATTCTACCATTCTTATTCTTCATAATATTTTCTTATTTTTATGATAGAATTATATTTATGAAACTTATTTATCTTCCACGGGTTATGTTATGATTGAATGATGTTTATGAAACCCATTTTATTCCATGGGTTCTGATATGATGAATGATTTATGTTCTTTTTACACACATTTTTATGGTTTTCATTATGGGATGGATGTGACCTATATCTCTCTCCAATGAATTGGGTAAAGATGTATAACTCATGAGGTATATATGTTATGCATGAACCTGGTTTCATGTTCAAAATTCTATGTGTGGACCAAGTTTTCATGTCCATAATTTTATGCATGGTCCTAGTTTTCATGTCCATATGTTTACGAAAGGGCCTAATTTCATGTCCTCAATTTAATGAGTGAACCTACTAAAATTTATACATGTTCACAAAGTTACAAGTTTATGTGTATGCCATAATTTCATGTGTTATGTTAATGTTATGATCTCATGGATAATGTTCTTTAATTTCCTTATGATTCATGTCTTATGAACTGAAAATATTTATTCCATGATTAATGTTTATGATCTTTTTTATGCAAGGTATGATATTATAATATTATGATCAGATTACCATACCCTTATGCTCATGTTTATGATTCCATATCTTATTTCTTTACCCTTACTGAGCATCTAAGCTCACCATTTTCTTATGTTTCTTTTCACTAGGTTATACGGAACAATTTTAAGTAGGAGTACTAATGGGAAATATATTTGTGGGAAACATTGAAGTCTTCCACTGAAAGAGAAGTTTGTGTTCCAAGTTTCCAAAGGCAATAAACTAATATGGTATTTGGGCGTGTGTTTGTATATTGTATGAAATATTACCAAAAAAGGATGTAATATCCATGTATAAAATCCTGGGTCATTATAGTTGGTATTAGAGTTAAGGTTTAGTTATCCTTTTGAAACTAGGATAAGAAACATTTAGTGAGATCCCTAGGGATATTTCTAAGGATATGTCTGGTGGTATCTTTAAATATAAGTCTAAGGATGAGTTAATGTTTAGGAAAATGACCTAGAATTTTGGTAAAGTATAGAGTGAGTGGTTTTATAGAATTACATCCCTATCAGGATACTAAAAGTGGATGTCTCTAGCACAGATTTACCTAGGGGTAACAACTCCGACAAGGTGCATCAAGCTTTATTCGAGCATAACCTAGCACATGAAAATGGGCCTTACTACACACATAATTTGAAACTCAGAAGGAATATTCTTTGGAAATTCACAAACTCTATAATAAATATTATGAAACATTTAAATGGAAGTTGGCTATTAATAACCTAGGATAAACCTAAGGAGTTATAGATTTTGGAAGGTGTCATAAATTAAACATCATATAAGTGGATTTTCATGATTATGTGGTTACTCACTATGATAATTGTTTCTTAATCAATGGTGGGAACTAGAAGGAACTAGGTTAACATTGAATGCGACATACAATTTTCTAATGAGAAGTTAATTTGGATGGTCACTGAAGTGAAGGATGTTTCGATCATTCCTAGTTAGTTTTTATGGAACATTATTAACAACGCGTACCATAACCAACTCTTGGAATCACCAAAGAAGATAATGAAGGATTTCACTGAGAGTTTGGATAATAGAGACCATGGAGGAAAGAATATTTAGTTTCCATTGTGTTAAGAATGTGGAAAGAACCACCTAACTAAATGTCTTAGAGGAACAAGAATATATTTTGACTATGTAATAGAAGGACACAAATCAAGTAAATGAAAATGAAAAATTAAGGGTTTGGTTAATGAAATGGATAGGAATATTGACCTCCCCAAGACATTATCAAAGGTTAAATTTTTTAAGTGTATAATGAATGGTCATTATTCAAATTGATTTCCCAAGTGGAAAGCTCAAGAATAGAGTCAACAAGGTGGTATAAGTAATGGGTATATTACTGATGATGATGAGAATATAGATAAAATGTGAAAGGAAAGAGGTATTAAGTAATAGAAGGAGGTATCATTCTTATAGATTATGAATTAAGTGAAATAATTTAAGTAATATGTATTTGGATTCAAGAATTATGTTATATGGATAGTGAAAAATACAAGGATTGTTTAGTTTATGTCTTTCACTTAGGGTTTACACATTTATATTGAATTTATCTGATGGACTGGAAAAATGATTTACTATTAAGGTGAAATTTTGACTAAGGGAATACAACCCTTATTATGTACCTTATGTTAAGATAATGTTGTTTGGATAATTATATTATGGATATGAATAAGTAAATTGGACGGTACAGATTTCCTTAGAATAGAATAAATATTTGTTGAAAAGTGGTTTATGCTATCATGGACGAAGTTTATAACTTTTTAGACATAAGGAATATATCCAATAAACTTTAGAATAAGAAAACATTATGTTTTCAATGAGGATTTATGGTAATTTAGGTTATTATCATGTGTCAAGAATACTTGATTAAGGTATTCACATGTTTGGAATGTGACAACCAAGAGATACCTTATGAAATACTGGGGATAAATGCAAAGCTAATTTAATGTACTTCATTCAAATGTTTTGGACTTTAATATTTCATAAGGGTTATAAGGTCAACCATTTGTGGAATGGTTTAAGTTATACTTAGGGTGGGATTTTTAGAGATTAAAATATTATCTCATAATATGAGGATTTAGGCATATTAGATAACTTGGGCTAATTTATTTTTTTGTGTGATAAAGATAGATGGAATGACCTATCACTCTATTTATGGATCTCATGATCTACTAATGCTTCATGAATAAAAAATTCACCTTCATTTCTTAGAATAGGATATGATGTGGAAATTGATCAAGGCACAACAAAGGGTGTGGTCTTCTTGAAATCAAGTAAGTATACATTCTCATGAAAATTATTTAACTTTAGGAAAAAGGGTAGTGAAATAAATTTTTTCCTATTATCATCATTTTTTATGATATCCCTGACCTCTTTCTATCCTTTTTAGGTTATGGATTCGTGATTGTTAACTTTATCCTAACCTTATTTTCTATCACTCTCCATCAGAACTTGATAGTTAGTTTTCTCTTCTATGTCCATATTTTCACTTTCCACCTATTTTCTCCTATGTGGAAACCTAGTTATGATTTACTTTTGGTGACTGTTATGTTTATAACTTTCATTTTTTAAATGAAGTTTTAGTATTAATTTTTATGATGTGGGTTTATATGAAAGAAAATTTCAAGTATTAAACCTTTGATAACCGAGAAAAATTTTGAAGGAAAATTTCATTTTAAGGGGGGGTAGAATGTAAAACCCTGAGATTTTTTGAAATATTTTTTTTCTAATTAATTTAATATTTTCAATACTTTTCATTTCACATGAAACTAAATATAACTTGTGCTATATGAAAGAACCAAGTTATTATTTATTTATACGCAACAATAAGTCAAGATTTTGCTACATGTAACACTTAAATTAGCTTTTGGTATACACAACACAATGCTTGGATTATGTTACACATAATGTCAAGTTCTTTCCACAACTTACATTACAAGCATGACCGTGTTTTACCGAACAATAGTATATTATTAAAATATCTTTATTTAATATAATAAGATATAACCGAGCAATTAAATTTTCATTTATTACTATTATTAACTAACTTATTAAAATATATGAGTTATAAGATGAATTCATTATTTACCAATTAATTATAAATTAAAATATACACCAATTGAATATAATGGAAATATTTTTATTTTTATTCTACCAAAGTTATTATATCTTAATAAATTAAATAAATTATAATTAATGAATTATATTAACGAAATATATATTTTATATATTCAATAAAATATTTTTGATATTTATCCAAAACATTTTATAGGCAGAAGATAAGAACCAACCCAATTTCATGCATAAAAACCTATATTTTTGAAAAGGGTAATTTTATAACCTTTTAATGGAGAACCAATTTTAAATCCAATTATTGATAGTTTTATATATTTTGATTTAAAAAATAAACTTATTCTTTTAAATTTTAATATAAAAATTCATTTTGGTTGAATATTTGTTATTTTTATGATAAGTTTCATGTTTTGATGATTAGTAAAAAATACAAAATTTTAATTAAAAACAACTTTTTTCATTGAAATAATTTACAGTGTTGAATTATATTTTTGATTGGTTTTAAAGTATAATTAGATCAATTTTTTATCATTTAATGTTATTTAGGTAATTGACATCAATTTTACATAGAATTTAGATATTAAAACGTTTCAATCTTTTGCATGTTTTAACTTTAATAACCTGTTTTCTCACCCCGTCAATGGGATCAAATTTAAATTAATTACTGGAACTTCTACATTTTAATTTTTTAAAAATGGATTTAATATTTGGAATTAGAATATCTAAATTTAGTAAATATTTCCCTTTAATTTTTGGACAATATGAATAGTAACTTTAGTAATTTTTAATACCACAGTTAAGGGTAAATTAGGTAATTAAGAGTAAAAATGATATAATAAATATTATAAAACTACCCTAACACTTCCAAAAATATATTTTATGGTGACACTTATACCCTTAACACATAAATATTTAAATTGAAAATTTTAATGTTCACTTATCTCTGAAAAGGACTTAAATATTATTAAACTCAAAGGGAGTGACAAAATGTCACACTCTTACTTTTAATATGTATAATTTTTTTAATATGGGGATAAATAAAATACATTCTTGACTATATATATTATTATTAAATATAAAATTTTTATCTACATCATATAAATTTATTTTAATGTTTTAGTGAAGAAATAGTTATCATAAATAATTACAAATGATGATGCAGTAATTACACAATTAATGAAACAATAAATTAAATGATATTAGAAATATTAAAATAAATATAATTTGACTTAATTAATGTGATCTACTAATTTTATGGGTGAAAATTGTATTCCATGGGTGTATTAAGTGATTTTTTTGAATTTATCTTACAATATGAATTTTCTTAAAGTCAAAGTTATGAATAATGTCAAAATTGGAACTTACGATATTTTATGAACATAATATTTTAATAAATTATTTAAAAATTATAAAAATATTAAATAAAGACAAGGTGTAGATATATAGTAAAAAATATCATAAATATTCCATTTATGGTCCAATTTAAACTTTATAAGTAAAAATTATATCCTCTTATTATAGAAATATTTTTACCATAGTTAAAATTAATATGGGTTAATTAAAGGTTAATTAAAAAATAAGGATTAATATAACACCAAAAATTTTCTAAAATATATTGTTTGATAATATTAAAAACTTATAATTTATTATATTCTAATAAATTTAAGATTGGTGGGGTTTGGATTGAGATTGATTTTATTATAAATTAATATTTTTAGGGTTTCCGAAAGTTCCCCTCACCGTCATTATTAAAGGACACCTCCCACCTCATCTAATTTCATCACATTGAGCCTTATATCTCGACCAAACCTTGAAAATTTTGCTCTTAAACGTTTTTATACATGTTTTAGAGTTTTTTCTTCCCAAAGGACTAACTCTAGAGTCCTTTAGAGGAGATCTAAATGAGTCGTTCTGAAAAAGAGGTAATCACTCTAACCGATCATTATATTTTTCTACTCTTATATACCTCCTCTAAATCTATGATATATATCATAATATAATAAATTCATCATCCTAAATATGTTAAAATTTTATTATGATTATGAAAACACCATTATGTATCCCCTTTCCCATAAAAAATGAAAGTATCAGTCGTGCGTACGTATGACTTACCATATCTACGTAGCGATACAATTAATTTTCCATCACTATCTTTAATGAGTGATAATTATGATAGTTTTAATATTTATATATTATATTTATTATATAATTATAATTCTTTAATGATATTATCATTTCTACCTTTTTATCATCCGTTAAATATTTTGGAAAAATGATAATGTCGCTTGTGTGGGCATATGTCTTACCATCTCCACAATGCAATGTGATTTGTTATTCACCTATATTTCACATGGATGGTAATAAAGATAAATTTTATGAATATATATATATATATTAAATATTACATAAAAATTTTATTATAATGATAATATATCAAATACTTTCCTTTCTTTTAACCCAACAAGAAAATGAAAATAACTTTCATGTGTACGTACGACCAACCGTCTCCATGAACTGTATATTTTATTTTCAATCACAAAATAATATGAATAACCATGAATAACTATATATAATATATATATATGATATTTATACCATGATTATCATTTTGGAGATGATGACATCATAATCTATGTAAGAGGATCAAGAATAACAAGTCAGAACACGTACGATAAACAAAGCCATTATTTCCTGGAACGTTGTTTAAACATGAAACTGTTAATAAATGAGTAATATAAAGTCATAAATGAATCATATATGGTATTATATATATGAATATATATTTCTAATTTATGTATAATAAAATTATATTTACTATACAATAGGTTTTAACATGTACGAAATAATTCAATACTTAAGGTAAGAGATTTATGTCTCACTTTTATTTCTATGGGACACATGCCTTATACACTACTTGTTTCTTCTACATGGTGTATATACTACCTATGAATGTTTTTTATGAGTCTCACTCATAATATTATGGTATTTTAATATCTAAATAATTCTTTTTATTTCATGGGGCATATGATTCTACTAATTATAGTGAAGTGAGTATTTATTTCATAATCACATCAATGTCTATCATTATTTTGTTTTAAGTCTCTATTGGGGGAGTATTTATATTCCATGTTCATGTTTCATAAAAATGTTTTAAAAAATATTTTTTACTATTATCCTCTAGATTTTTAAAGTCAATTTTCCCATTTTCACCCTTTTACTACATGGTTTGAAAAGAATATTTTGGTCGTTTTTCAAATGAGGTACTTTGTGAAATTTTTAGCAAAAGAATGAAAGAAATATTTTTTAACTTAAATAAAATGAATAGAATTTTTTCCATCACAGTAACATAATGTTTTTAAGCTTCATTTATAAACTTATAAGTTTATTTTCAAATAATATTTTTTTTAAAATAGCAAGACATTTTAAGAAAAGAAAACATTTTCAAAGTATAAAGGATATTTTCCTCAAGAATTATTTTCAAGTGATCTCTCAAAATCATTTTCAATATAAGATAATGTTATTTTATGTTACTTTTGTTTTAGCGAGGATATGATTCAATGCTACCATTCTTATTATTTATAAAATTGGTTTATGTTTATGATGGAATGATATTTATGAAACTTATTTATTTTTCATGGGTTAAGTTATAATTGAATGATGTTTATGAAACCCATTTATTTCCATGGGTTATGAAGTGATAAATGATTTATTTTCTTGTGGAATAAATTTGTATTGTTTTTATTATGGGATGGGTGGGACCTATATCCCCCTCTAATGCATTGGGTAAATATGGATAACTCTTGAGGCATATATGATATGCGTGGACTTGGTTCCATGTTCACACTTCTATGTATGGACTTAGTTTTCATGTCCATAATTTTATGCATGGACCTGGTTTTCATGTAAATACATTTATGCAATGACATGATTTCATATCCTTAATTTAATGAGTGAACCTGTTACTATTTATACATGTTCACAAAGTTACAAGTTTATGTGTATGCCAAAATTTCATGTCTTATGTCATTTCTATGATATCATGGATTATTTTCTTTGATTTTATTATGATTCATGTCGTATAAAATTCCAATATTTATTCAATGATTCATGTTTATGGTCTTGTATATGCTGGGTATGATCTTCTAATGTTATTATCACATTCTCACACACTTATGATCATGTTTATGCTTATATATATATATATATTACCCTTACTGAGCATCTGAGCTAACCCTTTTCTTATGTTTTCTTTCCCTAGGTTATAAGGAATGGTTTTATGTAGGAGTACTAAAGGGAAATATCTTTGTGGGAAAAACTGAATATCTTCCACCAAACTAGAAGTTTGTATTCCAAGTTTCCTAAGTAACTAAACTAACACGGTCTTTGGGGGTTTGTTTGTATATTGAAAGAAATGTTCCACAAAAAATATGAAATATACATGTAATAAAAAACTAGGTCATTATAAAATCTCTTGAAGTGTATAGTATTAAAGTGTTCATAGTAGCTTCCTCCCGATAAGTTCTTTATACTAGAATAATTCCAGTTAAATCCACCTCCTGACAATCTTTTTATCACCTCTTAGTAGATCTTTATACTGCATATCGATAGTTCTTAAAGGATCCACCTAAACCCCTCATTAAATAGGTATTAAACATATTCTTTAGATATTTGACCTTGTTCTACTTTAAGTCTACACATCCTATATTCTCAAGGAACACTTCACCTTTCTCACATAATCCCTTGATGCTGCTACATCATAGGTAATAGGAAAGGGTTCCCACTTCTTACTTTATCCTTGGCTTAAACATGGTAACATTAATTTTGGTCTTATTATCCATCCTATTTGATGCATAAGATCTCCCAAATGCTATCAGGTTCTTCTCATTCAGTACACATCAAATATTCTCTAGGTTTTTAGTAGTATCAGAGTATCATACTCAATTCCTTAACCTTTCTTATTTTCTCTACAATATATATATATATATATATAATATCATGAATATTATTTCTATAATTCACATAGAAACTGCATTATTATATATAGTGATATCTTATCCTCTTTGAACACATTATAGGTTCTTTAAATCATGTCAAGGTTTTCATTTAAATCTCTTTAAGAATCAACAATAACTCCCATGTGATATTTATATATCTATAGACTCACGTTCTCTAATAATCATGTGACTTTATTTTTATTATTCCATGTTTTCATGTAACATGAAAAATCACAGATTATCTTATGTCATGGAGGAGTCATCATTTCCCACAAAGAAAACATATTTCTTGAAAATATCACCTCTATAGCCATAGAAACACCACTACGATGTGGTCTTCTTCATTTTGCAACATGGTCTCCATTTCTAAGGTGTGGATAAACTTCAAAAATTCACATAATTAAATCATATGGATCTAATCTATCTTTTATTAAATTACGATCCCTTGAATAACCATGATGTTTGAATATTTGGAGTTCATCACAAAATCATCGATTGATTTTGTTATATAATTATTTAGAATTAATATTTTGGAAATATCTCATTTAATATTACCATTAAATATATTCCTTGATTTTCAGTATGACCTTTATATAGGTCCTCAATCACCCTTATGTAGGTCCTATTTTATCATGTTACCTTTACATAGATTACTTTAACCTTTATGCAGGTCATGAATAACTTTTTCACAACCTTCAGTTTTTTCTGATTAACCTTTACGTATCTAGTGTCTAACCTAAGCCATCTATTTTTATGGATGTCTAATTATCAAAGGATTATAATCATAAGTCTTGTGTTTATAAGTCTTACACTTATAAGTATTACACTCAAAATTATTATTCTTAAAATATTTATGCTCAGAAGGCTTATTAAGGAAACCTGAGCATAACATACATACATATTTAATCATTTTAGATAAAAACTCAATACATCAATAATTCACGCCTAAGAACTATAATAGTGTATTTTATTTGGATACTAGATACATAATCAACTTATTTATGAACAATATTCAATATCTCCCACTATCATTCTTCATATATGGTGCCCTTATAGACTTATCATACTTAATATATTTCTTAATAATCCAGGGAATGGAAACATAAAAAAGAATCGGATCAGATACTCAGTAAGGGTAAACATGAGAGATAAAAATTAAAGATCAAAAGTGAGCATAATATAAGCATAAGGGTATGGTAATATGATCACAAATTATTAAAACATACTCAAAAAGTCATAGAACATACATCTTGAGTCCTAGAATAAAGCTTTAACATAACAAAATACATGATTCCTAAAGGTTCAGAATCATCCATAATCAATCATGATCCATGAGAGCTTATCATAAGCATAATACATAAGTTTTTTTATACAAATAATCAAAAAAAATAATTTCCTCTGTCAAGGATAATTTCCAATATGATCATAACACAGTGGAAAAAGTCTAATAGTAGTTTGATTTCACTTCCCATTCCCATAAACATAGTTCATATAGTCATATAGTGGATTAGATTTACCCCCATTCCCTTTAATATTATCACATGATATATCAAAATTTACCTAATTAATTGGAGTGCCATAAACTTTTGGGTCTACATGTCATTGTTTCCAATTCTTTCGCTGGGGCACGTGCATCCGTCACGCAGAGGACACGCTGCTGTTACCGCACATTCCCGCTTTCCAAAGGCGGGTAGAATCTACTCCTTATTTAGGGACGTCTGCTCCTTGATTGAAACGGTATGATGGGATGTCAGTTCTTCCTTCCATGAATTCCTCCTTGGAACTCGTCACCTAGTCCGGGTCTCCCTTATAGATTTAAGACGTAGTTCATGAAGCTCTTCCCAATTCCATATCTTCATGGACACCAGTTAATTACGCCGCTTCTGTCAGGAAATTCCAAGGGGCCCGGTCAGGGCAGCAACCTTCGGTTAGGAGAGCATTCATGTTGGGGCATCACTGGTGTGTCTTGACGCGGTGGATTGGCATTTCTGTCTTCTTTCCCTTATCATAGGGCTTCTCAAGGGTGTGTAAGCCTGAGGAATCACAAATCGAACGTGGGGAATTGTATACCATAGGCATGTATCAGAGGTTTTCCTCAGCTTCCCATGTTTAACATGGGGCATGCCGCAATTTTAACATCCAGCAGAGATAGATCAGACATATCAGAACACTAGCTAGAGTGGATCTGATTGAGGAACCCCTGTAGGGAACACCGATGTTGGGGCCAGCACATGGGTGGCTCCTTAAATGCTCTGACGGGGAATGGGGAATGGAGTGGCATGATCCCACTAGGATGTGCCGACCCAAGTAAGAATTAGTATGGATGATGGCTTTGGGATTGAGCCTCAAAGAGACATCCTACGTATCTCCGTGGTAGGGAATCAAAGTCCGCGTAGTTCGATGATACGGTGGGACACCTGAGGAGGCGGCTCGTGAGAATGGATGCATGGATGGGACCCAGAAGAAGTTGAACCTTCGGGTTAGGTCATAAGCTTCTCAAGACACGTGGGGTCGAGGGAGAGATCAGGATGAGACATGGGTGATGGGCTTGAGCCACGTGGAGGCCTCCTACGTATCCCTATGGTGAGGAATCAAAGTATTTTTAGTTCAGGTGGTGGATACAGTTTAACGTCACGCGGGATGAGTATGGGGATTACACTCTGAGATGGCCCAAGGTGGTGGGGCTTGAACCTCGTGGAGGCTTCCTACATACCATGACTTACCCCAGATCAAAGTCCCCGTAGTTCGGGATGGATGGGGATTACGCTCTGATATTTCCCAAGGTGGTGGGGCGTGAACCTCATGGAGGCTTCCTACGTACCATGCCTTAGCACAGATCAAAGTCCCTGTAGTTTGGTTGTACAGTTTAACATCATGCAGGACAAGGTTGCTTGGCAGTTTAACGTCCTGTAGCTTGGACAAGGGCATTTGGGTCTTACGATCTGAGTCGGCCCAAGGTGTGTCATGGACGGTGCCCACTCTAAGCTCACGGGAGTCATGCTTAGTGTGAGAAACAAGAGCTAGCAGGTACCTGATGATCACGTCGCGAAGGGTGCGTCCGTGGGAAGCGAAGGGGGGATTATGCGTTGAGCGGCCCATGGTGTCGGGAATTACTCCAGGAGGGAGGCCCGAGGGAGAAAAAGCGCAACAGGAGAGGGATTTGGCACCCCAGAAGAGAAGAGGAGTCTCATTCCCTATCATGACCTCCGCTGGCTCTGGCACTGAGGAAGTGAGAAAGAGTAGGGGTGCTACCTCCTGCAAGGAAAGCTGTGGGCTTACACCAAGGTAGCTGCCCTTCCCCACAGACAAACACCACTCCAATAAATAACCCCCTGTGAGGGATGACCCCACCATCTCCATGGAGATTAGTGGGCGTGGAAAATGTCTGAGGCGGGGGGACCCTGCGTGCAAGGCATGGGGACGGGACACAGTTTAACGTCATGTGTTGAGGACAAGGTGCTTGGCAGTTTAACGTCCTGCAGCTTAGACGAGGTGGTCTGGATCTGCACCCCCATGACTTACATAACCAATACCCTCTACCCCTTGTGGAAGGGAAGGCATCATCAAGGCCATGGAGAGGGGGTGTCGTGGGGCGAACCATCGAGGGGTCTACGTTAGCGTGGCTATGCGAAGAATCAATAACCGTTACCGTGCCTATGCGAAGAAGCATTAAGCGGAGCAACACAACGGGAAGGATTGTCCAAGGGACTTTGAAGTTACTTTTTACAAGACTGGAAGGTTGTACTAGAAAACTATGCATGATGAGGATGCCTAGGGTGCACAAGGTGCCTGCGAATGGTACCTGGAAGAAGGGCATCGGGCGTTCACACAAGGGGACACCCGAAAATCCCCTAGGTGAAGGGCCCCAGGGGATTGCATGCAGCCCTTGGGGCTTGATCGAAATAAAGGGTCTGGTGCGAAATCAGCATTACTTGCACGAAATGGGGGGATAAGGTTTTGCGCGTGGCTTGAAGGATTGCGCGCAAGGGTCAGAATTATGCGCAAGCGGCAAGGGCCGCACGTAAGGTCATGGGTCACACAAATAAAGAAATTGCACAAAACTAGCCGGCCTGTGTGCAATGGAAGTAATTGCGTGCAAGGGGTAGACCCCAAAGGGGTTGGAATTCAGCCTAAGCCATGGGGATCTTGCGTGAAGGCGGGTCCTGGGGCGACATGGCGTGAAAAATAACCTTACCTGAAAGCCATATTGCGCATGCACGGAATGCCTATTACACGCACGAGAGGCGGTTCAAATTCTTCAGGATGAAAAGGAAGGGGGTCTCCTTCTATTTATAAGCATCCGGTGGTGCAGAATTCAGGTTTGCGTGAAATAATTGCATGATAGAGGCGGCGGCGCGAAATAGCAACTGCGTGGTCCACGGGCGCGAAATTATTTCGCGCCGGCGCCGAGACTTTTCACGAATCCCGGTACATTGTGCATGAGCCATATTTTTTCGCGCACTTCACCCTATTTTTTTTGCGCAACACCTCCAGGCCCTCCAGACCGGGCCTCCGAGTCCGAATATGACTTCCCTTTTTTGTTTCGGAACTTTCTCTAGCACTTACGCACTTTTAGGCTTCTACAAATTCCCCCACTTGGAATTGGATCGGTGAGGGGTCGCAACGATCAAATTCCGAGGGAAATGTCGAAATGCAGGGCCTTGTGGGCCCCCGGTGCGCAAAAACTCGAGTGACGTGAAAGACCCGGTCAGGCACGATATCCTCTTTTCGTGTGGGCACAGAACCCCGACTTAGCCTATAAAAGCCGCTACGGGTCCCATGCTCCGTACGACATTTCTCGCACGATAAGCATTGAACTCTCATGCGTGAAATTGCTTCCGTTCCTGCGTGAAAAAAGTTTGGCCACATGTAATTACACTGAGATTTAGTGGCATTTTATGCGCAAACCCGGGATTTTACGCGCAAACCCGGTATTTTTCGGACAACGCTCTGAAATTTTGCGCGACATGCTGATTTTACACACCAAACTCCCAAATTCTGCCCCAACCTTCTAGATTTCGTGCCCAACTCCCAAAACACTTATTTGGAAGAATATGGTAGCGAACCGAGATAATGAGGGGGAGGCCGCTGCTCGTAGGGCTGAGATGGCTGCGAACCCGGAGGTTTATGGAAGAAAGAGGGTTGTCTCCAATAAACATACCCTCTTCAACATGCTAACTCCTGCCCAGAAAGAGTATGCCTTGTCTGATAATCTACTGTTGTGGGACTTCGGCATTCTGAAGGAGGTTCCCCTGCCGGGCTTCAAGGTTGAAACATCGTGGTCATGGGAGACCCGCGAAGATGACCTTCCTCAATACAACATCACTAATAATGGTCACGCTTCCAGAAAAACTAGGCATATGGACGTCTAAGTCCTGGATCCCAGGACCTGGACCATCATTGGGGGTGATCCTGTTGCGAAGAGCTCATCGGCCCTCTACGCGATCACTTTCCGTCAGAGCATCAATGAAAAGACCAAAGGCTGGCTGCAGGACTGGGATCTGTGGTCCAGAGGGAACTTTACCAGTGAGTGGGCCTAGGCGTACTGGGTTTTCCACACATGAGACCAATTTGGGGTCGAGCTGCGGCACATTGGTCTGTTCGAGGTGGTGTGGACATCGCAGTTCCACTTCTACTGGCAGCCTGAGCTTCGACCAGAGCTGTTCATCCAGTGGTCCCCTGATACCAACACATTCCATCTTCACCATGGGGAGGTCGGCATCAGTCTCTGGGACATCCACTGCATCAGAGGCATCCCTTTGGAGGGCCATCAATACGACGAGTTCCTCCCACCGATGAATATCTGGGGTGACAAGTCTCGAACAACCATACTGACGTGAGACCTGCTAGAGTTGGCTAAGGAGAGGATGAAGGTCAAGGACTTCCTGAAGGACATCTCCTACAAGGATTGGTTCAGCCTATTCTTGGAGAAGGACCTGGAGGTCAAGATGCCAGGGTGGGGAAAACGGTGTCCAACCGCGGTTCAGAGGAGCAAGAGTGGATCCTACTAGAGGATTCTGGATATAAGGCAATACCAATCATGGGGATATAGCATTAATGAGGCTTG
The DNA here is from genome assembly GCA_963277665.1 of Viscum album. Lineage (NCBI taxonomy): Eukaryota > Viridiplantae > Streptophyta > Magnoliopsida > Santalales > Viscaceae > Viscum > Viscum album. Next base: position 1,575,831,396 of record OY728161.1, on the reverse strand, counting down.
GTACCCGAATGTCCAGTACGCCGGATTCCTCGCCACGTTCTTGAGCGGGTGGCTCTTGCCAGTATGAGACGCAAGGATGGGCGTCTGCCCAGCAAATCTGGGGATGGCGGGCATCATGGATGCCAACAAGAGGTTCAACCTGGGGCCCCCCGTGTTGTCTTGGTTGTACGCCATCTTAGGACGCATCTCAAGAGGGTGATCACCTAGGAGAGTATATGACCCCTTATAGATCTTCCATGGCTGGGTTGTAGCTCACTGTGGTGGCTGCACCTTCCCAAATGCCATTCGTCCCCCGAGCAATGGCTTGCAACCCTCTCTACTGAATATTGTCGGTGTCATGTCAATGACGCTCAATGAGGAGGGGTATAGATCATGATTGGTAACCATGCCAACTTCTCCTTTAGCCCATTTCCCACCCCAACTGGTTAACTGATAGATGAAGGGCAAGGCTCACTGGAGTAGAAAGAGTACTTCCAAAGCATCAGAGGCGGGGTGCTCGTGGCCCGAATTGATGGGAATATTCTCTGCGAGCCTTATGTGCCATCCCGGTTCACTAGGTAGTTCAGGTGCCTCTAGTGAATGCCGAAGAGAGTGTACACAGATGTACGAGAGGAGAGGCATCCCTGTGTTCTTCGTCAGCTGTGGCTGACGTTCACAGCCTACGGCTCCAGTGACATCATCACTTTTCCTCCTATCAGAGTTAATGTTGGCCTCTCAATAGAGTATGCTGAACATTGGACCATATCATACCCTGAGGGGAATCTGCGGAAGCGAGTCCAGTAGCTCAAGGTCATCAGTGCGGAACCTCAGTGGTGAGAGAGCAGGTAGGGTGCCGCTAGAGGAAGAGGACTAGAAGCAACTCAGGAAACGGGGCCTGCACAAGCCGGGACCTCAGCAGTGGGGGAGTCACATGGGGTGGACGCACCCTCATTGCCTAGAGGATGAGGGCCCCATAGAGCGGCCAGAGAACTTCCTGGGAAGCAAATAAGATATCTGCTTCAACCTTCCCAGGATTTTGTCTTCCCTGCACTGTGGTCGGCTTGGATAACCATGCGGCAGTCAATGAGTACTGAATCCCTCTGGCAGAAAATAGTGCAAGACGGGATCCAGCTACCGGAATTCGGGCTTGTTCGGATCGCTAATAGAGTGGACTTCCACCGACGGCATGCATACTTGACGACCATGGACACATACGCACGTCAACGGGGTCGGCATGTGGAGCCACCTCTCTATGTGAAGGTGTTGCTCGACCAGGAGCATGATCCGGATAGGATGTCACCAGGGGAAGATGACAGCGATGAATCAGAGGGCGACGAAATAGGAGAGTGGGCCAACGGAGAAGGGGAAGGTGAAGGAGAGGGAGTAGGGGAGCACCAAGGTGAAGGGTATCAAGGGGCATCCCACCATGGGAGTCTTCGGGAGAGTGGCGAGATTGTCGGCTCCAATATGGATGTCACCGAGCTGCTCGAGGTAGGATCCGACCCTTATCGCTCTTCTCCATATTCTCTTTCATTTTCAATCCTTAACCCACCTTCCTCATCTTACTCAGGATCACATAGGTGCTGACCAAGCTTCTCTGGCCAAAGGAGGTGAGGAAGCATCAATAGGGAAAGACGGGGCACCAACGCTCGTTATCGAGCTGACAAGTGCCGAGGCATCCCCCGCCACGACAAATACTATAGTGGACAGAGCGTTAGAGGCTGATTCCTTAGGTTCCTGTAAGTTCCTTACTTTGATACCAGTACTCACTGTTAGAGGACTCAACTGATCAGGGTGCTCCTTATTTGTACAGTGATCACGACGTTGGAGGCTCATTAGGATGCTGAGCCTGGACCATCTGTTAGTGTGCCGATAGTGAACGTGCCTCCCCATCCATAACATGCCTCCCAAACTAAGTAGGCTCTGACAATTAGTGAACAGGGAGTGGCAGACATCGGTGGTGCTGCCATCAGGGCAGGGTCGGAAATCAACACGGGAACTACCTGGACTGAGGGGAGAGAGGAGGGTCACCCAGATGCTGATGAGCCTATTCCCCTAGGAGGAATCTCTGAGTAAGACCCTACTACTGTCCTCTTGGATATCTTCCTTGTATATTGGCCCACTGATCCCGAAGAAATTGATGATTTAGATTCAGAAGCGGCTGAGGAGAGTCGGATGATGCGACGTAAGGGATGGAAGTGCATACGGCGTTTTCTCAATCAGCCTCAGGGGGAAGGACTGAAGTGAATGGGGTCCCTCCACACCTGGCTGCACTTCTTATGTGATGGAGGGGCGGATGTTCAATGTCTTCACCAGAAGGTCCATGAGTACATGACAGAGAAGATGCGTGAGAGCAGCCAGCGCGCTGATGTCATCCAGTTCCAGGAGGATTCGGGGAGTACCCAGGCATTTCTGAGGGCGGATCAGGAGGTCCGACACCTCTAGGAACAGGAGAAGGAGCCGGAGGTATTCATTGAAAACTGCTATGAGCTCGTGGATTAGTTGAAGGCCCAGATGGCAGATTCTCAAGATCAACTCATAGAAGCGAGCCGCCAGATAACCGAGCTCCAAGCTGAACAGGCGCGGGCACAGGCCAGGGCCAACGAACTACACTTCATGGCTTCCAATTAAGAAATTGTTCTCAAGGGATGGGTGGCAGTCCTGGAGGCCACCATCCAAAAGGTGGCAGTGTTGGAGAGATCTATCCTAGAATCCAACCCTTAGGGGCCCTGTTTTGGCCATACCCATACACTTGTCCCACTTTAATGCTTTCTGTTCTTTTGAACTATATGTATAGACAAAATTACTTTCCCTTTTTCATAACATACTTGTCCCTTTGGTTTATCATGCTCAACCATAATCCCGAAATAAATATGAATCCATCCCTAAGCTCGCGTGGGCTGTGAGAAACAAAGAAGGCTCGTACTATCACATAGTTTGACCGTGGGAGCGTCAACCAAGCTTCGGGCATTCGAAATTCGAACCAAGATTTCTGAGGATAAGAGGGAGGCCCATTCAAAGGAGGAGGACCTCAGACCAATCGATGTATCATCTTCTCAATGTGCTCTAGCGCATGAGCGGGGCAATGCCAGGGGCATTGGAATCAGTCTAAATATAGGGAGATGAAAATTGTGAATCACGTTACCCAAATTCGGAACACTCTGGGAGGGGCATAGTAATAAAGGATGAATGTTGACTGTGTTCGAAACATAGCATCCCCCATTCACTATCCTGGAATGGAGGCAACAAATGAGGGCCGACCGCTGACTATGTTCACAACACAGGGCCTAACTCATATATCGTCGATCAATCTTCTGGAATGTTGGCCCAGGACAGCAGGCGGACCATAGTTCAAGCATCCATTCTATTAGGGGGTCCATCTAGACATGACCAGTCTTCCAGAATGTTGGCCCAGGATAGTAGGCGGACCATAGGTCAGGCATCCATACTGTTAGGGGGTCCCTTCAAACGTGAAATAGGATAAAGATCCAAATAAATGGGCACGCGAATCATGGAAAGTGAAGTGGTTGTTTGTTTGCATAGAATCCAACACTCCCAAGATTAAGCCACCGTGGTGGAAGCACATTAGGAGGACACATCAATCTGATCGTGGATCATCCCTAGTTTTAGACAGGACATCTCTGGTGAAGGAACTGTCGCTTCCCAATTATAGGGCATCCCGAACTTATTTGGGGCAAATGCTGTAGTTACACAACTCCTTGAGAAGTCAGGACAAGGGGCTGACAGTGATGAGGGATGGGATTTGTGATCCCCAGGGATGGACCCGAGACAAAATGTCTGGGTGTTCCTATGTATCCCATAAGGATGGGAATCAATCCACATGTAGTTCTTGGAAGGGTCTTAGTTGAAATGTCCTAGAACTCGGACCAGGGATTGGTAATGAGGGAAGGAGACACATGGTAAGGTGATTACGAAACCCGACGTGAATGGGGACATAAGTACTACTTACCATGTGGTCCTTGGAAAATCATTTAGGTCAAGGGACTGAACACGAGAGTCAGGATAGGCCCACAGGGAAGTTCTTGGGCACTCCTATGTATCTCATAAGGATGAGAATCAAGCCATATGTAGTTCTTGAAAGGTGGAATGACACGGTAAGGTACCAGTGCAAAGAGTGAAAGGGGTGTGTAGGTCTAGTCCTCACACCAAAAGAAGCAGCATTTGATGTAACTTGTTTGTCCTTTAAGGTGAATGGTTTTTCTTTTGTGGAATGACAGACCTAGGGTAGAAATTCCCAGAATCGCCACAATAATAAAGCCATATATGGGCATTGAAAAATGGTATGGTAAATGACCAATACCCAACATGGTGCCCTCTATGATGAGGTCATCACAATGTAGTGTCGTTTTTTGTCGTGCGACTGAGACAATATCATCCCAATTTATGGTCATGTGGTAGGACCAACTAGCAGATTTTAAATTCATATGGATTGAACCTGGGGGAATGCGCACGACACGATAAAGAATAACCGACGTGAATAAGGACAAGGTCCACATCATCACCGTGTGTGATTCTGGGAGAGGAGCCTCGGGCCAGGAGGCCAGCGAGGGTCAGAGGATAAGGGGAAGACGATGCTAGATTCCAGTTGAACTGGACCAGAAATTCAATGTATGGGTGATCCCACGTATCCCATGGGGATGAGGGTCAAGCTGTGCATGGCTCTTATAGAAGATCTCAGCCCATAGTCTTAGCACTCGGATCGCGGGAGCCCCGAGAGACACCGTATTGCAGCTTTGTATGCCTGACGTGTGAAGGTGCACTGAGGGTTAGTGAAAAGAGTGTAGAGATTCCACCTGAAAACAATGGGGGTGGAACATAATTTGAATCATGAAACCAACAGTCAAGGCCTTAAGGGGTTGGTGTGACAACGAAGGATTACTGCTGACCATGTTCGCAACACAGCGTCCTGTCGTGTTAGCCTGAAATGGGGACAAAAAAATGAGTATGGACTACTGACCATGTTCGAAACGCGGGATTTGTATCAATTTGTTGTACAAAACCCTTAGGGGCATTGGCCCGTAATGGTAGGAGAGCCCTTAGGCATAGTATCCATGCTGTTTTTGGGGGTCCCTTCAGGTGTGAAAGATAACGGGTGCCCGAATTACGGGGAACACAAAGCTTGAAAAGTTTAAGAGACTTGCCTAAGTTGAATATGACACTCTAGGTCCTAGACCAGAGTACTCTAAACACATTGGAGGACCACTACAAAGGGTTGAGAGGCTCAATTTGGGAGCGGCCAAGAGATGATGGATTCCCAGGAGAAGGGGGGAATGGCGCAAAAAACCCTGTACCACACCTACATATCCCCCTCATGGAGAGGGATAGTCCAAGGGGCTGAGGTGACCAGGAGATCGTGGGATCTCTATGAGATGGGGCTGGACCTGAAATCCAGATGTTCAGGTGGTCCTGCATATCCCATAAGGATGGAAATCAAGCCACACGTAGTTTTAGAAGCACAGTTTAACGTCATGTAGGATGACGAGAGGCATCTCATCTGGGGATGTGTATGGCACGACGAGTAGCCCGACGTGAATGGGGACATAATCCCACACCACACCATACAATCCCACAAGAGAGAACCTGGGCCGGGGGCCCGAAAAGGCCAAGGGGCCTGAGGCTGGGCCTCAGTCAGGAGGGTCTGACCAGCTTGCAGTTTATTGTCTTGCAGTGAGGACGAGCGTGCAATTTAAGGTCGTGCGGGACCATAGTCCAGTTTAAGGTCATGGGGGACCGTGATCCAGTTTAAGGTCATGGATGACCAAATGCAGTTTAAGGTCATGCAGGACCCAATGAAGCCAGAATGCGAGACCCAAGGTAGTTTAAGGTCGTGCAGGACCACAATCCAGTTCAAGGTCATGGAGGACCATAAGGGCCCAAATATAGGACCAAGTGCAGTTTAAGGTCATGCAGGACTAGAAAGTTTAAGGTCATGTAGGACCAGATGTAGTTTAAGGTCATGCAGAACCCAATGCTGAGGTAAAGTACTGCTTGAGGAACTTGGCATTGGTGGGAGGAGTTATACGCTCACCCTCCATGGTCACCAGGGAGTATGCTCCATTGGGATAAACCTTATGAACAATGAAAGGTCCTTCCCATTTGGGATACAACTTGGGTGGTTTCCTACCAGGGATCATCAGTGCCCTGAGAGCTAATACCAAATCGCCTTGAAGGAAGGAACGGAGGTGAACTTTCTTGTTGAAATCTCGAGCCATCTTGCTCTGATGCCTTTCTAGGTTGTTCAAGGCATGAAGCCTATTCTTGTCCAGTGCTTCCAATTTATCTAGAGAGATTTCAGCCACTCTATCTGGTGCTTGCTGATCATAGACTGTCGTGCGTAATGAGGGAAATTGAATCTCGAAGGGCAGGACGACCTCATCTCCATACACCAGGGAATATGGGGCCACCTGGGTGGAATTATGGGTCATCGTTCGATAAGCCCAGAGGGCGTTGGGGAGATTATCCGGCCAAATCTTCTTGTTCTGACCAACCATTTTCTACAAAATGCTAGAGAGGGTTTTATTTAATGCCTCAATCTATCCATTTTCTTGTGTGTGATAGTGGGAAGTATGGTGGGAGTGAATGTTGTATGTGGAATACAATTTCTTTATCTCAGTTTCTTGGAATTTGGTGTCGTTATAGGTGAGGATAGCGTGAGGTACCCCAAATAGATAAATGATATTGGAACTCACGAAGTCGATGAAAAAATGGTCCTTGACTTCCTTGAGCGAAATTTCTTCTTCCCACTTGGAAAAGAAATCCATAGCGGTCAGAATGAATCGTCATTGGTGAGTCGTTTCCAGTGGGTATAGTCCCACGACATCTAGTCCCCAAACTACAAATGGCCAAGAGTAATTGATAGTATAGAGAGGCTCCGGTGGCTGATGCACAAAGTTTGCGTGAACCTGACACACATGGAAGCTCTTGGAGAACTCGATGCAATTGTGGATCATGGAGGGACAAAAATACCCTAGTCTCTGAATCTAGTGGGACGGCTTTGGCCTAACCTGAGGGGCACCACAGAAACTGGCATGAACTTCTTGCATGACCTGTGGATTTTCGACTCCTTGAAGGCAACGGAGGAGAACACCATCAAACCCGTACTTATAGAGGACTCGCTCAAGGCTGAGACCACTCTGAAGAGTAAACTGTAGCACGCGGCGTTGGATTCTCTCACGCTCGGCCCGATCAGCTGGGAGGAAACCATTCTGGAGGTAATCAACAAAAGGGGCTCTTTAGTTGAGAGTTTCTTCAACCACTAAATCTAAAGAACCTGGGGTTCCTGACATGGAAGCTCTAGCAGTGAGATGGATTACCCATAGGACATCGTCATCCTCTGTGGTGATAGGAGCAATGAATCTCTGGTGTGCCACATGTATAATCAGATAATCCTTCTCAGGCTTTGCAAGTGATGCAGCTAAGCCAGCCAAAGCATCCACTTGACCATTCTGTGACCGGGGTACATGGATAACCTCTAGTTGAGAATAGAACTGGGTTATTAGCTAGAGATTGCGTTCTAACAACGACATGAACTCTAGCTTCCTGACAACATAGTCTCCATTGAACTACTTGATGACTAGCTCGGAATCCCCTTTTACATGTAAATGGGGCACATTGATCTCAATGGACAACTTGAGGCCAGTGATGAGAGCCTGATACTCTGCCTCATTGTTGGTGCAACCTTCCGATAATAGGAATGAGTACGGTAGAACGACCTACACTGGGGTGATGAAGATGATTCCTAGACCTACTCTGTTGAGCCTAGGATCATTGATCCTCCTACCAGTGGGGATCCGGGAGGCACCGTCGAAGTGCATTTTCTAGGATGAGACGACATGATCGACTGAGAGGATTTCCTCACCAGGAAAATCCAGGTCCAGGGACCGATCTGAGGAGGGTGGATGTGCAGATAGGAAGTCTACCAATGCCTTCCCCTTGATAGACTTCTTGGGAACAAAACTGATATCGAATTACTTGAGGATCACCACCCACCGCGCCAGTTGTCCATTCAACATGGGGTGATTTAGAATTTACTTCAGCAGGTCTACTTGAGAGACCAGCTATACCTTGTGGTGCTACAGGTAATGCCACAGTTTCTGCACAGCAAATACAAGCGCAAGGCATCTCTTCTCTATGACAGAGTATCTAGTTTTTGTATCGAGGAGCATGTGGTTGAGGTAATAGAGGCTGTTCTCCATCCCCTCATTGTTATTCTAGGCGAGAAGGGCATCGAGGGACCGTTCTAGGGCGGTGACATAGAGAATCCGTGGCTTCCCAGAGATGGGTGGCATCAAGACCAGAGGCTGGAGAAAATATTGCTTGATCTCCTCAAAGGCGGCCTGACACTCTTCGCCCCATTCATAGGCAGAGCCTTTCTTCATGAGCCAGGAAAAGGGATTACACTTGCCAGTCAGATTCACAATGAATCGGCGTATGTAGGCTAAGTGGACTTAGAGACCTCAAAGCTCCCAAATATTACTCGGGGGAGGCATCTGGCTGATTGCCTTGATCTTCTCTGGGTCGATCTCGATGCCCCGGTATCGGAAAAAAAATCCAAGAAACTTCCTGGAGGTGACCCCGAAGGCACACTTCAACGGGTTCATCTTCAGGTGGAGGGAACGGAGGAAATCGAACACTTTCTCAAGGTCCTTGAGATGGTCTTGGCGCTGGAGATATTTGACTACCAGATCATCCACATAGCATTCCACCAAAGTTCCCATGATTGGCTTGAATATGCGATGCATGGCCCGTTGATAGGTGGCACATGCATTCTTCACGCCAAAGGACATAACCTCGTAACAGAAAGTACCTTGGGGTGCCATGAAAGTGGTAGACTCCTCATCCTCAGGAGCCATCTGGATATGATTATATCCAGAGTAACCATCCATGAAGGAGATGGCTTGGAATCTGGCCATAGCGTCAATAAACATTTCCATCACTGGAAGGGGAAAATCATCTTTCGGAGAGTGACGGTTGAGATTGCGGAAGTCCATGAAGACTCTAATCTTCCCATTCATTATTCTGACTGGAATGATGTTGGATAACCACTTGGGGTACTATGCCTCCTTGATTAAGTTGGCTTTGATGATCTTGTCAACTTCGGTCTCGACCATGGCACCATGAGACAGATGCATTTTTCTAGGAGGTTGCTTGAACCCGCGATGGTTTGCTGGAAGACCGAGGCGGTGGACAGATACCTAAGGATCTAGTCCTGGCATCTCGTCATAACTCCAAGAAAATACATCATAGTGCTGTTTGAGAAAGCCTATGTACCACTGCTACTCCTCGAGAGACATAGCGACACTGATCAATGTGGGTCTCAGATCATCCTCGCTTCCGAGGTTCACCTGTACCAGATCATCGACCATGGATGGGACGCCTTCCTCAAAGGCCATGGGAGCATCCCATATATCTTCTTATCCACTTATGGAGGGATTCTTCATGGGGGAAGCTGCTTCTGAGCTACCAGACCCTGATAAAGGCTACTACCAGCTCGTGCGGCTGTGGTCATGGCATCGAGGAACTCTGGCACTGCTGAGACCATGGCTATGAAGGCTTTCGACCCGATCCCATCTGGTCTTTAGTCTAAGGGGCCACGCTTGATAATATCAAAGTAGTAGTGTCACATTGGCCAGAGCCGAATTATTCTAGCCTGGTGAAACAAAAAAGTATGAAGGACTTTCGTTTCCATGGGCCGGACGTCTCCATACCTGCCGGGAGTGGGAGGCTCTGAGATCACTGGATCCTGGTTCGTATAAGAATATGAAGTGATCTGATGATTCCACCTGGATCTGGGAGCATGATTCCCTCTTGTCCCGGAAATGACAAAACACTTCTCCATATTGGGGGTTGTGGCCTCCAACCAATTGATAGGGAAGACGTAGGTGTCATTAAAGCCTGTACAAGGGTCGGTCGTAGCGACAATGGGTTCAACTTTGCTTGCCTGAACTTACTTATCCTTGCTCTTGTAATAATCGGCATCCAAGTAGCTGAATTCGAAAGAGGTGAAAGGATATGTATCACCTTGTAGTATGACTACTCGACCATTAAGGGTGTACTTGAGGCATTGGTGATATGACGAGGGGACCGCCGCGTACAGGTGGAGCCATGGCCGGCCCATCAACGCATTGTACGCAGTGTCCTGGGAGACAACCATAAATTTAGTACTAGAAACTAGGCCATCAAACTGGTTATTCACATGGATATTGCTAACTGGGGTCTATTCTATCCTGTCATATCCTGGGATCCTTAAATCGGAGGGATTCGGGTCATCCTCGAATAGCCCTAGCTTCCGTAGTGTCCGTGTCAGGATAAGTTTGATCCCAGATCCAGTGTCAAAGAGAAAATAGAGAATCTACACAACAATGAATTGGCTGGTGATATACAGCGAGCAGATGTGCCCCTATATGGGAGAGCCTTCATCTTCTCCTGAGAATGAGATGACGTCCTAGTATTCAGCATTCTCAACTGTTTCAGCATGGAAGGCTTCTGCAGCTGCTACTTCCGTCTCAAACTGGAGGGGTCTTTTTAAATCCTCGGTGAGTACTTCGCGCATATCTGGAAACAGGCGAAGGGCTTCAAGGATGGAGAGACTTGCTGGGATGCCGACAAGGTGCTTTAGAACATCATACTTCCACACCTGGTGCAAACTTCTACTCACAGGAGGACACTCTGTAATAGAAGGTATAGCGGGCCCTGCCGGCTGGACCGGTGACTGACTGGTACTGGGGATATCCCGCTGGTCACTAGTCAAAGCTCAGAGGGTAGCTATCAGATGAGTATTGGGCGACTGAGATCAACCTGTAGCAGGGTGAAGCTGGTCGTGGTACGACCGAAGTGGTTCCTCCTGATCCAGTAGCAAAAACGATGGTGGAGGTGGACCTATCGACATCAGATGAAGAGGCTACGCATGCTGAGTTCTACGCTGGGCCTGCTGTCTGGTCTCAGCGCAATGTACAGCCTAGCTGGAGGTGACAACTGACATGCCCTAGTGATCCATATGGTCACGGTTCCGCCGATGTTGGCGTCAGATGGGGACATTGGGGAGGCTTTCCTAGCGCTCCCCCTTGTCGAGAGTCATATATGGATTTACCAACTCAATGGTGTTAACCGAAGCATACCCCTAATTGTCAATTGACAAATCATCCACCACTGTGTGGATTTTGGGAGGGATGCCTATCTCCGAGGGCATGAAATCACTGAGAGTGTGGGAGGACGATGACATTGGTGGGGCGTGTTGCTTCTTCTTGCACCACCGATGCTTTCTCTTATGGGAAGAAGACGGTTGAGATGATAACTTAGAAGTGGTGGCCACAGCTTATGAAGGCTCTCACTGGTTCAGGCATGCATGGATAATTCCATGGGAATAGGCGACCGTCCTGCGAGCCATCCAGTCGTTATAATTTTGGGACCCACAGTCAGGAACCCGCTGCCACTCTCCCTCGTCGTCGCTACTGCTATCTGATCTCACAAAGACACCCACCACTTGTGCTAGGACTGGGCCCAACCTGACTATGTTTTTGTTAATCTAGTATTGGAGCCAGTCCTTGAATGCATAGAATTTCTTGATGGTGTTCCCTAGGATCCGGTGATAAGGGAAGTAGTTGGGGTGATCAGTGAGATACACCTCTTCCGGCTTCCGACACTCAAGCAGTCAGACAATTCTCTGCTCTAAGGCGCTACAGAAGTAGTCAAGGACCTGAGCCTCATCGAACGAGTAGGTTTGATTACTTCTGTCTGGAAAGGGGGCTCTAGGAGCCTGACCCTGACCGGGGCCAGAGGAGCCTACTAAGGGGGAAGAACTTGATTTTCTCACCTAGGCGGCGGTGATACGTTACGCGGGGGCGCCTTTTGATTCTGGGGCGGGTGCTGCAGGGCCAAAAACTATGCCCACAGTGGAGGTCCTCTACGAGGCTGCGGAGTTGGCTCCACTGGTAGCAATTCTAGATACCTGGGGGCCTCTATCTGGGCCACAGTGGCGGGATCGACCCTAGCAGCTCTCCTTGCTGGGATAACAGGGGGCAACAGGCGTGCCTGACTGGCCTATTGTAGGGCTTCTTCAAGGCGCTAGGCTTTATCCGAGAAGTCTCGAAATCCTCCAGGATAATTATGAGTGATCAGCTAGGGAACCAGTTCCGTCTTGACATTCCCCACGCACATTGTCAGTAATTTCTCCCGATTCAGCAGCATGCCAAGGGAGTATGTGAGCCCCTTCCACCAGGCTATAAAGTCTGCAACTCGCTCATCGGGCCTTTGCTTGAACCTAAAGAGGTCTATGATTTTCATCTTCTAGGTGGTAGAGCTGAACTGGTAAAGGAACTACCTACGAAGGTCCTCCCAGCTTGTCACAGATCCAATGGGGAGCTGGCTGTACCAAACAAATGTCGGCCCGTCCAGTGTCTGAACAAATCAACGGAGCTTGGCGACCTCCAGATACATTGGGGTCCCTAACATAGGCCCAAACCTTGAGTTAAAGTGGTCCAGGTGATGCGGCGGGTCCCCCATCCCGTTAAAGGGGGAGAAAGTGGGATTCCCAAATCCCGGGGGTGCCGGTATGTCATCCACCCATGCCGGGTATGGATTTCCATCAAGCGGGATAGCCACCTGTCATGTTTCCAAAGCTTCCAGGTAGGCAATGAGTGCATCCATTAGATCATTTGGATGGGGTTCCCTGTTCTGACGGGGATCTCGAATTACAAGCGCGTTGCCGGGATCTTCAATGCGGTAGGCAAACTCAGCGCCTCGTGGAGCGGCTGGAGGATCCCGGACCGGGTTCCCTGGGTGGTCGCATCATTTATGGGGGTTTGGCTATACTTACCATGCCCTATTTCCATGGGCTCCAGCCTTTGCCCTGTCAGCGAATACGGCATGATTAGGGTTGCCTAAGAGAATCTCGCCGAGGGGTAGTTGTTCATGCCCTGGCCTTGGATAACCGTAGTGGGTTCGTCGCTCTGAAATCTGATCAGCTATAAGTTCATAAACTAACTTCTTCTACTCGACAATCTGCTGGCACAACATGGCCTTCTCAGGGTCCTCTTCTGTCTTCTGCACTGAGGCGGATGGGTTGGAGTGCTTGATAGCTTCAACGCGCTCTTTGCCCTTACTGATGTTCCGGCTGAGTACTAATGCCTCGGTGGGCGGAGGGAGACCTAGGAGGTTCCTCTGTTGGTGGGTAACCCTTCCTGATGGGTCTAGTGGTGGAACGTCCTCAGGGGGGATGTTCACATTGAGAAGTCACAGCTCGTTATCTGCTCCGGATAGATCGATCATGTTGACTGCCACTCTTCTTGGGGGCATGTCCTCACTACCGCCAAGTGAGTCAGGCTGCCGGTGAATCGCACTGAAGAGGAGGGCAGCGTACTACCCCCATCCATGGACTTGCACATGGGGGGTAGCCTCCTCAATAACTTTGCAGAGTACTTATAAACTCTGAACACATTGCTGTTGGAGGGCCTTGTGGTGGCCAGGTGACTCAGGGTGCTGGACCGCAGGGACTGTGGCCAGGTCAACCAGGCGGCATTGTTCTCCAATGTCTTCGAGGTGCTCTTGGATCCCGGGATAAGTCACCCGCTGGTGGAGAAGATGAAAGTGAGTAGCCCAGAGGGTCTGGTAGAAATATTCAAACTCCTCCGTGGTGAGCGATGCTGGCGTACCAAAATTCGACCCTACAACCGGCCAAAACTTCTCGGGGAAGTGGCCTACTGTGAGGATGGTTCAGAAGCTCCTCAGATCAGATTCATAGTCTGGCCTTTGATTTCCCCCCTTGTCCAATGATGGTGGCTAAGGAACTGGATGAGGCTCTGAGGCAGGCTACTGGGCCGGCCAGCGGAGAATATGGCGAGCGGTCTGATTGGCTGTCAAATCTTGGGTTGTCCCCTGAGGTTCACAGCGACCTGACCGCCATATCATGATAGGATGGAATGGTGACCAGGGTTCCTAACATAGTCGTGTCTGCCGGGGGTGGGTTACGCCCTGGCTCTTCCATCATTGACCCCCAAAATATCTCCAAGGCAGAGGGCACTCCCGGCGATAATGGCGACGACCGCGCGGTCGGCCCCTAGCAACATGCCAGAGTCTCATCCTCCCGGATATACCTTCGGAGGGAAACATGGATCCTACGGGCTTTGGATTTTGGGAGTAAAAGGCCGATGCAGCTTGTTCCTACCCCAACCCTTGACTCGGGGGACTGAGGGGAGGGATCCTACGCTGAATCGTGCTTCGCCTCGAAGTCTAAGAAGTGGACTGGCCTGATTCTTGCCCGAACTTCCCCAGGATTCCTCTTGCAGTGGTGGAGAACTTCTCTTCTTCCTCTGGATGGTTATTCAGGGTAGGTTTTATTTCCAACATGGGGTCCTCCGGCTGTACTAGTTTTGGGGTGGAGAAAGTTTCCACCCGAGGAAGCCGGGGTGCGAGGATCACCAAGACAAATGTCGAAAGGGACACGGGGAGGACCTCTGTGATGGGCGCTGGTGGAATGGGGTTGGATTCCACCTCTCCGATTTCTGTTTCAAGGAGGACCTTCACCGATTAACACAGGGACATGGGGAGGACCTCCATGTCGGCGAGTGACTGGACATGCAGTGTCTCCATACTCACGTTCCGCGGCAGGGGGAGTTACCCCGTACCCAGTGCAGTGAGCACCAGAGAGACCCCCACACGGAGTTTTTATATCATGAGGGAGACCCTATATTGGGTTTAAGGTGACATGGGGCAGACCTCCAAGCCAAGGTTGGAAGCAGGGAGGGCTCGCACCTTCCGTAGTGGTGGTGCGAAGTGAGCCTCCGCGCTGGGCAGCACAACTGTGAATTGGTCTGCAGCGGCCATCACCTGTGCCGTTGACTGGGAGAGTCGACCAAAATGGCCTATGGGGTGGTTGGGGACTCGATCCGGGTCGGGCTTATAGCCACCCCTACTCAACGTATGCAGAGATTTGGGAATATAAACCAGCAGTGGCTTGAGCTACATTAGTCGCTAATGCTGACGGCCCACATCGCGCGTCTTCTTCTGCTCATTCCTGGTGCTGGCGTCGGTTCAGGTGGACTGGAGCCAGTAGTGTAGGCACTTGGATTACTTGCTCCTCATCTTGGGGAATCAGACGGCGGCGCTGACGCGGCCTGGAGGGGGTCCTCACCAGGAGCCCTTGAAGAGGGACTCTGATCGGGCCGACCCGGATATCCCCTACTTCGTCGGCGTAGGGGAGGGAGCTGTCAAGGTGCTCTGGGGACAAGCTCCCGAAGCGATTGAATGTTGGGATGGGGAAAAATGGCTCCATGCACGGCCCTCGGGGGTGGAATTGACGGCGAGGCACAACTGCCTCGAGATCCAAGCGATCCATATCCTGAGTTGGGATTATGCCCTCCTCCTCATACCCGCGTACAAGGTCATTGATTACCCTTCGCTGGATAATCTCTGATGGGGAGAGGGGGCGTGGGTGCCTAGTATTCGTGGAAGTCACCACTGTCATGGAAGAGGTAGAACCGCGTGGGGTAGCCACGTCGATATTGCCCCTGCCCCTGCGCCGGTGGGTAGGTGAATGAGTTCTGGATGCAACAACTTGGTTCCTGAAGGCAGGGAGATGAACTCATTAATACTGCTAGGAAAAGGAATTGACAACCAGTGCCCCAACACTTTTCCCTCTTCCATGGCCGGTAAGAGGGATCCATGCTGACAACGTCGCAGAACAGAATGATCAACATATTTATTGTCCCAAATTCTGGTGAGTTTCACGTTAGGTCTGCTTGGTAGGACCCAGTACTGGATGACGGGGTCAGACAACATGATTATCCACTAATGTCCCAAACGATACTAGCCTCCATGCTGAGGAGAGGAGATTCACGTCAGGTTCACCATTTTTCTGTTTCTGATTCTTTCTCCGGGGCGCGTGCATTCATCACGCAGAGGACGCGCTGCTGTTACCCGGCGTTCCCGCTTTCCAAAGGTGGGCGGTATCCGCTCCTTATTTAGGGACATCTGATCCTTGATTGAAACATGATGATGGGATGTAGGTTCTTCCTTCCATGGATTCCTCCTCGGAACTCATCACCTAGTCTGGGTCTCCCTCATAGATTTAAGACGTAGTTCATGAAGCTCTTCCTGACTTCATATCTTCATGGAAACCAGTTAATTACGCCGCTTCTGTCAGGACCTTCCAAGGGGTCTGTTCAGGGCAGCAACCTTCGGTTAGGAGAGCAGTTACGTTGGGGCATCACTGGCGTGTCTTGACGCGGGGGATTGGAATGTCTGTCTTCTATCCCTTATCATAAGGCTTCTCGAGGGCATGGAAGCCCGAGGCATCCCACATCGAACACGATGAATTGTATTCCATAGGCATGTATCTGAGGTTTTCCTCAGCTTCCCATTTTTAACACATGGTATGCCGCAAGTTTAAAATCCAGTGGAGATGAATTGGACTGATCAGAACACTAGCTATAGTGGATCAGATTGAGGAACCCCTTGGAGGGAACACCGATGTTGGGGCCAGCGTGTGGGCGGCTTCCCAAATGCTCTGACGGGGAATGGGGAATGGTGTGGCATGATCCCACATGGATGTGGTGGCCCGGGTAAGAATCATGATGGATGATGGCTTTGGGATTGAGCCTCTAAGAGACTTACTATGTATCCCCATGGAAGGGAATCAAAGTCCACGTAGTTTGATGATATGGTGGGACACCTGAGGAGGCGGCCCGTGAGAATGGATGCATGGATGGGACCCAGAAGAAGTTGAACCTTTGGGTTAGGGCATGATCTTCCCAAGACACGTGGGCTCGAGGGAGAGATCAATATGAACATGGGTGATGGTCTTGAGCCTCGTGGAGGCCTCCTACATATCCCTATGGTGGGGAATCAAAGTCTTCATAGTTCAGGTGGAGGATATAGTTTAACATCACACGAGACGAGTATGGGGCGTACACTCTGAGGCAGACCAAGGTGATGGATAACTAATGTGAATGGGGTCAGAATGACCGGGTGGTGGGTTTGAACCTCGTGGAGGCTTCCTACAAACCATGCCTTAACACTGATCAAAGTCCACGTAGTTCGGGATGGATTTCAGTTTAACGTTGTGTGGGATGGGGGCATTTGAGGCTTGCGCTCTAAGGTGGCCCAAGTATATAGGGTCGGTGAACCGACATGAGGAGGTACCTAGGGTCCATATGGATTGGGGATTACGTTCTAAGATGGACCAAGGTAGAAATGGGTCTTGGTACACTGACATGGAGATGGTTGGGGCCAATGGTTTTTTGGCTTGAACCTCGTGGGGGCTTCCTACATACCATGCCTTAGCATGGATCAAAGTCCCTATAGTTCAGTATGGATGGGGCTTATGGTCTAAGAGGACCTAAGTTGGTGGGGCTTGAACCTCGTGGAGGCTTCCTATGCACAATTCCTTAGCACAGATCAAAGTCCCCTTAGTTCAGGATGGATGGGGATTACGCTCTGAGATGGCCCAAGGTGGTGGGGCTTGAACCTCGTGGAGGCTTCCTACATACCATTCCTTAACACAGATCAAAGTCCCCGTAGTTCGGGATGGATGGGGATTACGCTCTAAGATGTCCCAAGGTAGTGGGGCTTGAACCTCGTGGAGGCTTCCTACGTACCATGCCTTAGCACGGATCAAAGTCCCCGTAGTTCGGGATGGATGGGGCTTATGTTCTAAGATGACCCAAGGTGGTGGGGGATTGAACCTCATGGAGGCTTCCTATGTACCATGCCTTAGCACGAATCAAAGTCCCCGTAGTTCGGGATAGATGGGGATTATGCTCTGAGATGACCCATGGTGGTGGGGCTTGAACCTCATGGAGGCTTCCTATGTACCATGCCTTAGCACAGGTCAAAGTACCTATAGTTTGGGTGTACAGTTTAACGTCATGCGGGAGGAGGGTTCTTGGCAGTTTAACGTCTTGCAGCTCGGACGAGGGCATTTGGGGATTATGATCTGAGGCGGCCCAAGGTGTGTCATGGAAGGTGCCCACTCTAAGCTTACTGGAGTCGTGCTCAGTGTGAGAAACAAGAGCTAGCAGAGACCTGACAATCACGTCGCGAAGGGTGTGTCCGTGGGTAGCGAAGGGGGTCTTACGCGTTGAGCAGCCCATGGTGCCGGGACTTACTCCAGGATGGAGGCCCGAGGGCGACAAAGCGCAGTGGGAGAGGGATTTGGCACCCAGGAATAGAGGAGGAGTCCCATTCCCTATCATGCCCTCTGCTGGCTCTGGTACCGAGGAAGTGAGGAGGAGTAGGGGTGCTGCCTCATGCAAGGAAAGATAGGGGCTTACACCAAGGTGGTTGCCCTTCCCCACAGACAAATGCCACTCTAATAAATCACCCCCTTTGAGGGATGACACTACCATCCCCGTGGAGATGAGTGGGTGTGGAGAATGTCTGAGGCGGGGGGACCCTACGTGTGTGGCATGGGGTCGGGTCATAGTTTAACGTCATGTGTTGAGGATGAGTCGCTTGGCAGTTTAACGTCCTGCAGCTCAGATGAGGTGGGTTGGCTCCGCACCCCCAGGACTTACATAATCGGTACCCTCTGCCCCTTGTGGAAGGGAAGGCATCAAAAAGTCCGTGGAAAGGGGGTGTCATGGGGTGAACCATCGAGGGGTCCACGTTAGCGTGGCTATGCGAAGAAGAAATAATCGTTAGCATGCCTATGTGAAGAAGCATGAGGCGAAGCAACAAAATGGGAAGGATTGTCCAAGGGAATTTGAAGTTACTTCGTATGAGCCTGGAAGGTTTTACAGGAAAACCATGCATGATGCGGATTCCCGGGGTGCATAAGGCGCCTGCGAATGGTACCCGGAAGAAGGGAATCAGGCGTTCGCACAAGGGGACGCCCGTAAAGCACCTAGGTGAATGGCCCCAGGGGATTGCGCGTAGCCCTTGGGGATTGCGTGAAATAAAGGGTCTAGTATGAAATCAATGTTACTTTTGTGAAATGGGGGCTAAGGTGTTGCACGCAGCTTGAATGATTGTACACAAGGGGCAGAATTACGCGCAAGTAGCAAGGGCTGCGCGTAAGGATAGGGGGCATGCAAATGAAGGAATTGCGTGAAAATGGATGGCCTACGTGAAATGGAAGTAATTTCGCGCAAGGGGAAGACCCCAAAGGGGTTGTAATTCAGCCTAATCCATGGGGATATCGCTCAAAGCTGGGCCCCGGGGTGACTTGATGTGAAAAAGAACCTTACCTAAAAGCCATATTGTGCGTGCGGAATGCCTATTATGCACATGAGAGGCAGTTCAAATTCTTCAGGCTGAAAAAGAAGGGGGTCTCCTTCTATTTATAGGCATCTGGTGGCGTGGAATTCAGGTTTGTGTGAAATAATTGCGCAACGGAGGCAGATACACGAAATAGAAACCTCACAGGGCACGGGCGCAAAATTATTTCGTGCCGGTGCCGAGACTTTTCGCGAATCCCGATACATTGCACGTGAGCCATATTTTTAAAAAGAGTTTTATGGTAGTGATCAGGTTGTTTTATGTTTTCTAAATGAGGTGGGTGGTGGAGCATGGTTTTGTGATTAATGGTGGGTTTTGTGGAAGTGTTTTGGAAAACATGGTTTATAATGGGTCCTTTAAGGTTTGGTCATTTGGTTTGAAACATGTTTTGGTGTGGGTTGGAAAAGGATGTTACACATGAACATTGATTTATAAAATGTTTTCTCTTACCTCTCCCTTTATATTCCATCTAAAATGAATCGTTAATTTCTAAATAGTGTGATGGTATTAAATGTTTCTTTAAAATTATTTTTGAATGTGTTCTTTAAAATTTGAATCGTGGGGAATTTTGGGACACAACTGGTTTCAAAAGTTTTAAAGGCCCTTTTGACATGGTATACTTGGAAATGGTTTTAGAAATGATTTGGAACTATTTTGGTAAATGTGTTTGGGTGTGTAAACTTGAAGGCCAATTGGGTGTTTTACTTCTAAAGGTGATGTTTTGTGGTGATTTTTGAAAAGAATGTGATTCAGAAAATGTGAATGCCCAGTTGGCAACTTAAGGTGTTTTAAAAGATAATTTGAATTATTATGTGATATGACAACCCAGTTGGTACATTGATGACATGAAATATATATATAGGCACCTCTATAGGGGGATTTCCCTTTTATAGGTTATCGTATATTGGTGTCTGTGTTTGGGGTAGGAAAGTACGGTGAGATGAGTCATGCATGAGAGGGCCTCCTACTTACACAGTATTATCATAACCATCATGGGTTCCAAGAAGTATTTTAGATGATTGATTGATGGTTTATGATCAACCCTGATTAGACAGGTTAGTACCCCCTGGATTTGTTGTTAGGCTAGGAAGGATTTGCCACTATATTGGTCAGTTTAGGGCGTCCAGTTGGTTATAGAATTAGGAGCTTCAACATACACCGACAGGTGGTTTTGAAACCAAGTACGTCCAGGGGTCTTCTAGGGATTCTTAGGATTACCCATGGTTTCTCGATTATTTACATTGATTGTTTACTTTCCATTGCACTAGTTGATTTTCAGTTTTCAGTTTTCACTTGTTTTACTCTATCCCATTTTTGGTAAATTCTGTTTTGTATTTTATTCATAAAATGAAAAATGATTTTAAAAATTGTATGTAGTGTGTGTTGGGATTTTTAAATGGGAAAAACATGTTGCTTATTTTAAAATGTGAAAACCCTACTTTATATTTGTATTTCAAACTTGTGTCATTGGATTGTTTTGGGAAAGGGAATACTTGGATTTTGTGGTTATATTTGGAATCCCAACTAAGAATCTCGATGCTCACACCTATCATATTATTTTAGTGGTAGGTTTAGTTCTTGTTCAGGTTCCTGGTTCAAGTGCTTAGTGTTGGAGTAGACTTAGGACTGAGTTGGGTGGTGACCTAGAAGGTCAGAAAAAGGTATGTTCGGTTTTATTTTTTTCCCGCTGCTAGTTTTTTATGTTTATCGTTTGTTTTCTTTATCTATTTATCTTTTGTTCATTGGGAAAATCATTCCCAGCAGTTAAATTTTGATGCCCGAAACTGATTGCGAGCCCGTGGGGATTGGGAACACCCCTCAGGACATGTCGTGGACCGGCTCAGGTGACCAGGTCCAGGTTGACCCGGGTTGGTTCGTGACAATGTTAAATAATTTTTTTTCAATAAACTATCCAAGGACATTGAAACCTAGAGATAAAGTGTCACGACCCGACCCTATCCGGGCTCGAGCCGCAACTACCCCAAGCCCGCCTCCATAGGCCAGGGGATGGCGACCAGTGCCAAAGGCACAATAACTGGGGGAGGCTTTTGCCTAAGTAAAGGTACACACACACGTAGCACACTCAATGAAAAAGTGCAGAGTAAAAAGAAAAGAAAAAAGGCAACTGCTATATATAAACCACAAAGTGCATCGACCTCTAATCAGTACATGTAAAGTGTTGAAAAGGAAAAAGGGGAAAAAACGCGCCCAACCAGAAAAGGTGCCACCACCGAGAAATAGGTAAACAAAAAGGAAACAGCTGGTAGGGTCCCCCACATAGAACCTAACCATGACCACCGCATGTGGTCCAAGCTCCCAAGCTCCTATGATCCTCTAAAGTCACGACCAACCTGTCCGTCGTCTGCAAGGGCACACCAACTGCAGGAAAAGCCCAAGTAGGGGTGAGTATAAAAATACTCAGTAGGATACCCCGAAGGCTCGAGGGAGCAACAAAGGAGGTACTGAAGGTTGAGCAGTAGAGCGAACAGGAAAAGTAGCGGAGTACAACTGAAAGTGCAGTAAAGAGTCTAGCTCAACCCAACAAGAGAAAAGAAGTAAACTTGACCAGGCACAAGGAGCTAGAAACGGTGAGAAGATGAACTTCCCGTCGAGTCTTCACTACCTATAGCAGGAGAGTAGACTCATCCAACCACAATAAGCAAGACATGGAAATCATGTGGCATACCCCGCGCGTCTTCGCCTCTCCTGGAGGGAGAGTAACCAAGCCCAAGAAGTGGGTAATCGAACAAGGTATACACATATCCTTATGCTCAGCAAGAAGCCTGAACAACATCATAAGGGGATCTCTGTCCCGTAGCTCAGCCCAAGGAAAATGAGTAGCCAACAGTCCCAGAAGTAACACCATTGATGCCCAGCATCCCGCACGTCTGCCTCGAACTGCAAGACAAGGGGCTCAATCACTGTACCTCGACACTATCTGCTTTGGGTGGCACTGACTCGCCCGCATGATTTTAGATCATGTCACAAGAATGCATCTCGGTGGGGAATGTGCCCCTTGTACTTGAGAGTTCTAGGTAAAGTCAAACCACACCTCGTCACTACCCTGCATTCGAGATGTCTCCTCAAAGTCAAAGTTGTTCCATCACCGAACCGTACAACCAAGGGTCCTACTCCGGTAATCACAAAGGAAAGTCACAGGCTAACCTAGTAGAAAGGACCGAGCCTGGAATGCCGACAGGTGTCCCACTGCCCAGCCCTACTAGAGGGTAATTCATAACCAGATATCGGGTGACCCACTACCCAACCCTACTGGAGGGTAAATCCTAATACATCATCAGGCGACCCACTGCCCAGCCCCGCTGGAGGGTAGACCTTAATACATCATCAGGAGACCCACTGGCCAACCCCACTGGAGGGTAGACCTGGAATAAGTCGACAGGGGACCCACTGCCCAGCCTTGCTAGAGGGTAGACCTAGAACTAGACGACGGGCGACCCACTACCCAGCCCTGCTGGAGGGTAGACCCTAAGAGGTCGTCGGGTGACCCACTGCCCAGTCTCCGCTGGAGGGTAGACCCTAAGTGCATCGGGTGACCCACTACCCAGTCTCTGCTGGAGGGTAGACCCTACGAGCGTCGGGTGACCCACTTCCCAGTCTCTAATGGAGGGTAAAACCTTGAAGTCAGTGAGCAACCCACTACCCAGCCCTGCTGGAGGGTAAACCCGAAGAAGTCGATGATTAACCCACTGACCAGCCCCCCTGGAGGGTAAAACTTAGAACTGCTCTAGCCATCTCTACTGGAGGGTACACCACTGGCCAAACGAACACGGAGTGGGTATCGTGCAACCACCCAACTCCAGAACAGCCCACCCAAAAGAGGTTCAGCGCCTGCTCCATCACTGGGTGTCACTAGCACTGCTACCGGCCGATCCATCAAGAACGAAACCAGGGGGAGACCAATCAACCCAGCTGGTCAAACAAACGATCACAGAGCCAGCAGAAGACTCCACCCTGCCAGTCAAACAAAAGAGCACAGATGGACCCTCTACGTCGCGACAGGTCAAAGTACGCAAAGTAGAACACGACACGCACATGGGGCCCACACGATGTGTGGCCCCAAGTCAACCCCAACCAAGCGCATGAATGTCTCAAGTACAAACCACACGTACCTCCAAGCACTCTCGTATACTCCCAAAGTATACCACGTCTTTAGTCCAAGGGATATCGTGCACACGGCACCCAATGTCAACGCGAAGGCGTGACGTAACATTTCCAACTTGCCGCCTCAACGACTGGGGCACAGACACCCACATCTATTCGAGTATTACTTCACTCACACGGGAGTGTACGCGATCACACGCCAAGGGTCCGCTAAAAACACAGTAGAAGAACCGCCCCCTAGGCACCTTCACATTTCCATATTTAATAAGAGCATGTAAGAGGCTCCGCACAACCAAACGGATCACACCGTTGTAATCCTTGCAGAAAAACATGCGAGATCGACTACTTACTCGCCTCAAACGGATATCCGACGGAAAAGTCACCAACACCGTCTCACGCCCGAACGACGTCCCGTGATCCCGAGCCTCGACCCCGAAAACAGTCGGGCGCGTCGTACCATTGCGATCCCCCTTGGGAAAACACATCAAAAGCACTACTCACTTGAGTGCAACGAATATCCGGAGAAAAAGATGCATTCCGGCGCACCGCACACGAGCGGTGCCACGTGGGACCCGCATCCCAGTCCCGAAAATCAATGAAAGGATCACACCGTTGCGATCCTCTCGATAAATCACACAAAATGGACTATTCACTTGTCCAAAACGGTCACCCGGTGATAAAGATGGAAAATCACCGTCGACGCCCAAACGACCCTCGTGGGTCTCGCACCATCATGCCGAATTAGAGTGGGCAGATTGCACCATTTCAATCCCCTCGAAAAAATATCCAGAATCGACTGCTCGCACGCCCCGAACGGACGCCCGGTGAGAAAGGCGTGAAACACTGCACGCATCTCGAAAGACGGGCCGTGGGGCCCACGCCTCAAATCCAGTCTCAACGGCCGAAACCGCTCTGGAAACCTCCGCCTCAGTGCCAGGGTCGCAATGCCGTCAACGACGCTCAAAACGGACGTCGGACGCGTCCGCGCCGTCCAAAACAAGATCCCCGGAAAAACGGCAATTTGCTTAATGAAGCGTCGCACCTCCGAGGCCCCTCGTTTCGGGAATTAAAAATTCCCGAAACCATCTCCAAAAGTCTGTCTCATCAATACGGATCTACTGCCGTAGACGGCGTGTCAAACGAATGCACCGTTTGGATGTTGTGGTATTTTTAAATGTCACCGGACGTAAGAGGGGGTGGTCCGGACCGGTCTGGCCTGTCCACACCCCCTGGACCGGCTCAAGCCGGCCGGCCCGCGGCTCAGCCGGCTGAGCCGCCGCGGTCCGCAGATCACCCGCGGGGACCGCGGTCCACCAAACCGGACCGACCCAAAGGCCGGTCTCTCTTCCACGCGCAGACCCGTAAAAGCGGGTCCGCTGTCTGCCGACCGAGGTCAACGACCCCGGTCTTCCGCGACCTCACACCTCGCTCCCCATCGGCGCTCGCCGCCTGCTCGAAGAGTCGTGCCGCCGCCTGCACGCCGCGCCGCCACCCGCAAGCCGCGCCACCGCCTGGAGCCGGAGCCGCCTCCACCGCCTGGATGAGAAGCCGCCGCCGCCAAAGGGGAACCGCCGCCGCCCTTCGCCCGCGCCGCCGCGCCTCGGACCGCCGGAGCACCCTGACCGGCCGGGATCACTTCAAAACCCGCAAACTTCGGCGATCAACCCCGGCCTCCTCCGAGCTCGGATTTTGATTCTGGAAGATGCGTTGGAAAGGGAAAAAACTCTACTACGTAACCATGGGATTTTCTTGATAATCCGACAGAGTTTAGATACAAATAATTGAGCTCGAAGTAGGTGCAGTGAAAGAAAAATGCAAACGAAAAATCCTACCTCGTGGGCGTTGCCCGAAGCTTCACGGGCGATCCGCCGGAGCCGCGTCTTGCTGGAGAGGAGGAGGTGATGGAGGGGAGATTCCTCCTTCGCTGTGGCGAGCTACTGGTGCCATGGGAGAAGAGGGGAGGAAGGGGGAAGGGGGTGTTTATATAATTTAATTAAAAATTTAATTAATTTAAAACCCCTGAAAAGACCCGCATCCAAAACTCCCCACGAGGTCAAGGTTAAGCCTCCCCTAGGCCAAACACTACCTCCCAAGCACAAAGTAGGTCTCGAAATTTTAATCCGAGGCCCCGTTCAAAAGTTATAAAACCTAGCACCCGAGGCCGCCAAATTACGAAAACGCCCCTGGGGCCATTTTTCACAAACGGCCCGCGCCCGCGAAACTTACAACCCTCCTAGGGTAAACGGAACCTTCCAAACTCAAAGGTTCCCTCGTTTTTCCAATATGATCCACAGTTTAAGAGATACTTGAGTTTCATCATTAAACGAATAAATAAATAAATAAATTTATCAGTTTAATGTTCTGAAAGCGAGCGAGGGGTCCAAACATCCCGCGATGACATACTTTATGTCGTTCCTAGGGTAAAAAACCCATTCTGGACCCATCCGTACACTCGGATCCCTGATTCGGATCACCTTTTAGGAGTTATCCCATTTGTTTGGCGTTTCCAGTGTGAACTCACTGAAAGTTTGATTTCAGCCACTCTGGGGCTCGGAATCGCACGCCGTCTGAAGGCGCTGCTCTGGAATATCATAAAGAATATTCCAAAGTCTTCTGCAGAAAAAAACTGGGTTCTTACAGCATTCCCTCCTTCAAGATTTTCATCCCCGAAAAGAAAAACTAGGGAGAAACATAGGGTACTAAGCTCACACCCGGCTCTTCCGTACCCAGAAGAACTCTCACACAGCTCTGCGCCACCGGACATAGACCAAAGGATTGATATGTTCACACGAGGTCATCCCTTGGCGATGTCGTGCATGGGAGCACGCACACATCTCCCTAGGTGAGTCACGCGGGAGACACCATGCACCCAAACCAGCTTTCGGGGTTAGGCCAAGGCGGTAGGGAACCTTGCCATCCCTTCGCACGGTCTCAAATGGTCCGAAGGACCTTGGGGGTAGCTCACCTCCCCGACCGAACCTCTACGTCGCATGTCGCGATTGGAATCACTGCCCGCACCTGGAACAAGGCCCGGTGATTCCCTCCTTCAGAATATCCATATGGTGAAACACCCAAGGATATCTGGTCATGCAAGATTCCACAGTCGATGTCTCTCAACCAAGACTCTCTTACACGCTGGGGGAGCGATGGAGTCGACGCCATCGACTAAAGAAAAAGGTCCCACACCTTTCACTTTGCCAACACAGGGTTACACCCGACGCCCTGCGTCACCCTGGTATCAACTCTAGCTAGGATCGGGGAGAAAAAGAACTTCACACATGCAGAGCCTAACAATTATACTGCAAAAAGTAGAAGAGTCGCAAGGAGTACGTCTCACCATCCCATGCTCTGCAGGATCGTAGACATCCAAAGCTCGCGGCTGTCCGTGGTCCCAACCGTCAGCTCCCGGAGCCTGACGTGGACCGCCTAGTGGTGATGGGGAGATCTCGTAAAGTCGTCCCCCACTACCAGCTCCTCCCTCTCCTCTGCTAACACCACCTCGCTGGGCGCTACTCCGATCATGGCACTGCCTCTGCCGTGGTGGTGCGCCTGCTGCCTGCCCGAAGCTCTCAGCAACTCGGGTCGGGCAGTCTCATGCCAAGTGACATCACCCATCACAAGCATAACACCGACCCTCTCTGGGTTGCACTAGTGCCCTCCGGTGCAACTGTGGTGTACGACCACGCCCCTGAGTCCGGTTGTCAGAAAGCCACCTGCGTCGAGGTCCTGCTTGCCGACGCCCACTAGCTGCGGTAGACGTCTCGGCTCCGGTGTGTCTGCTGCCACCACCAACTCCGGAACGGGACAGGAAGCTCTCTGTCACCAGTGCCTGCCCTAGCACCCCGGCATATGTGGAAATGCCCAAGGGTACTATGAAAACATGAATCTCTCGGCGGAGACCCTTCTCAAACTTTCACGCTCGGATGTTGTCATCATGGACCAAGTCCGGGTAAAAGCGTGCACAGTCTGCAAAACTAGCCGTGTACTTTGACATCGTCATCCCTCCCTGCTGAAACTGCAGGAGCTCCTAAATCTAAACGGAGCGCAAGCAGGAGGGGAAAAAATCCTCATGGAACAACAACTGAAATTCACCCCACGAAAGTGACGACTCGTCAAGAAACTGAGTCACCAGAATCCACCAATGCCAAGCTGCTCCACGAAAAAGGGCTGGCTGCCAATGCCACTCTCTGATCTGTCGGCGTCTGCACAAGCCTGAAAAGGTGAACCACTACCTCGAGCCAAACCTATGCTGCCTGAGGGTCTGGCTCACCACCGAACCTCAGTGGTCTCTACCGCTGGAACTCACAGAGCGTGCTCAACCTGCGCTCAAGTCCCTTATGCTCTGCCGAAGCTGCCTACTGCTCAACAGGTGGGGGTGCTGCTACTAGACCACCCGAGGAAATGGGCTCGCATGATGGGTCCTGGACTGAGGCCTCGTAGCTCACAGGGTCGTCGTCACGAACCAAAGCTGGTATCCTGACTGGCTGTCTTCGCGGAGACATCCTGAATATTATCAAGGAGTGCCACAGTCATATGAGCATATATGTATATACCGATAACAACGATGGGGAGCTGACTCAAGAATGAAAGTAAAAGACTCAATCCTATGTGATGAACAAACCAATTTACCCTGCAACAAGTGTCTCAGCATGTCGAGTCGACAAGTGGGTTATCAGGGTCCTGGTGAATGGATACATCAGCCGCCGCACCATTACTGGACTCCCTGGCCTGAGAGCCACTCTCGAGACACATTAACACTGTTTCCCTATATCCCAACCAATTACTCTTTTAGGGACGTCTGCAAAACGTCCCAAGGAATGAACCACCTCTGATACAACTTTGTCACGACCTGACCCTGCTCGGGCTCGAGCCGCAACTACCCCAAGCCCGCCTCCATAGTCCAGGGGTTGGCGACCAGCGCCGAAGGCACAATAACTCGGGGAGGACTTTTCCTAATTACCTGTACACACAAACGCAACACACTCAATGAAAAAGTGCAGAGTAAAAAGAAAAGCAAAAGGGAAACTGCTATATATAAACCACAAAGTACATCGACCTCTAATCAGTACAAGTAAAGTGCTAAAAAGGAAAAAGGGGCAAAACACGCACCCAACCAGAAAAGGTGCCACAACCTGGTAACAGGTAAAGAAAAAGGAAACAGCTGGTAGGGTCCCCCACCTGGAACCTAACCACGACCACCACACGCGGTCCAAGCTCCCAAGCTCCTATGCTCCTCTGAAGTCACGACCAACCTGTCCGTCGTCTGCAAGGGCACACCAAGTGCGGGAAAAGCCCAAGCAGGGGTGAGTATAAAAATACTCAGTAGGCTCGAGGGAGAAACAAAGGAGGTACTGAAGGGTGAGTAGTAGAGCGAATAGGAAAAGTAGAGGAGTACAACTGAAAGTGCAGTAAAGAGTCCATATCAACCCAACAAGAAAAAGGAAGTAAACTCGACCAGGCACAAGGAGCTGGAAACGGTGAGAAGATGAACTTCCTGTCGAGTCTTCTCTACCTATAGCAGGAGAGTAGACTCATACAACCATGAGAAGCTAGACACGGAAAGCACGTGGAATACCCCGTGCGTCTTCGCCTCTCCTTGAGGGAGAGTAACCAAGCCCAAGAAGTGGGTACTCGAACAAAGTATATACATATCCTTATGATCAGCAAGAAGCCCGAACAACATCATAAGGGGATCTTCGTCCCATAGCTCAGCCCAAGGAAAACGAGTAGCCAACAATCCCATAAGTAACACCATCGATGCCCAGCATCCTGCACGTCTGCCTCGAACCGCAAGACAAGGGGCTCAATCACCGCACCTCGACACTATCCGCTTTGGGCGGCACTAACTCGCCCGCACGGTTTTAGATCGCGTCACAAGAACGCGTCTCGGTGGGGAATGCACCCCTTGTACTTGAGAGTTATAGGGAAAGTCAAAACACACCTCGTCACTGCCCTATAGTCGAGAGGTCTTCTCAAAGTCAAAGCTGTTCCATCACCGACCCATACAACCAAGGGTCCTACTCTGTTAATCACAGAGGAAAGTCACAGGCTAACCGAGTAGAAAGGACTGAGTCTGGAATGCCGACAGGTGTCCCAATACCCAGCCCTGCTGGATGGTAATTCATAACCAGATATCGGGTGACCCACTGCCCAGCCCTACTGGAGGGTAAACCCTAATACATCATCAAGAGACCCACTGCCCAGCCTCGCTGGAGGGTAGACCTTAATACATCATCAGGCGACTCACTGCCCAGCCCCGCTAGAGGGTAGACCTGGAATAAGTCGACAGGGGACCCACTGCCCAGCCTTGCTGGAGGGTAAACCTGGAACTAGACGACGGGTGACCCACTGCCCAGCCCTGCTGGAGGGTAGACCCTAAGAGGTCGTCGGGTGACCCACTGCCCAGTCTCCGCTGGAGGGTAGACCCTAAGTGCATCGGGTGACCCACTGCCCACTCTCTGCTAGAGGGTAGACCCTAAGAGCGTCGGGTGACCCACTGCCCAGTATCTACTGGAGGGTAAACCCTAGAAGTCAGTGAGCAACCCACTGCCCAGTCCTGCTGGAGGCTAGACCCAAAGAAGTCGATGAGTAACCCACTGCCCAGCCCCGCTGGAGGGTAAAAATCAGAACTATTCTAGCCATCTCTACTGGAGGGTACACTACTGGCCAATCGAACACGGAGTGGGTATCGTGCAACCACCCAACTCCAGAACAGCCCACCCAAAAGAGGTTCAGCGCCTGCTCCATAACTGGGTGTCACTAGCACTGCTACCAGCCGATCCATCGAGAAAGAAACTAGGGGGAGACCACTCAACCCAGATGGTCAAACAAACGATCACAGAGCTAGGGGAAGACTCCACCCTGCTAGTCAAACAAACGAGCATAGAGGGACCCTCTACGTTGCGAGATGTCAAAGTATGCAAAGAAGAACATGGCACGCACATGGGGCCCACACGATGTGTGGCCCCAAGTCAACCCCAACCAAGCGCATGAACGTATCAGGTATAAACCACACGTACCTCCAAGCGCTCTCGTATACTCCCAAAGTATACCACGTCTTCAGCCCAAGGGCTATCGTGAACACGACACCCAACATCAACGCGAAGGCATGACGTAACATTTCCAACTTGCCACCTCAACGACTGGGGCACGGACAACCACATCTATTCAAGCATTACTTCACTCACACGGGATTGTACACGATCACACGCCAAGGGTCCTCTACAAACACAGTAGAAGAACCGCCCCCGGGGCACCTTCACATTTCCACATTTAATAAGATCGCACAAGAGGCTCCGCACAGCCAAACGGATCGTACCGTTGTAATCCTCGCAGAAAAACACGTGAGATCGACTACTTACTCACCTCAAATGGATATCAGATGAAAAAGTCACCAACACCGCCTCACGCCCGAACAGCGTCCTGTGATCCTGAGCCTCGACTCCGAAAATAGTCGGGCGCGTCGCACCATTGCGATCCCCCTCGGGAAAACACGTCAAAAGCACTAGTCATTTGAGTGAAACAGATATCCAGAGAAAAAGATGTATTCCGGTGCACCGTACACGAGCGGTGCCATGTGGGACCCGCATCCTGGTCCCGAAACTCAACGAACGTATCGCACCGTTGCGATCCTCTCGAAAAAGCACCCAAAATGGACAATTCACTTATCCAAAACGGTCGCCCGGTGATAAAGATAGAAAATCACCGTCGACGCCCAAACGGCCCTCGTGGGTCCTACACCATCGTGCCGAATTAGAGCGGGTGGATTGCACCATTGCAATCCCCTCAAAAAAACATCCAGAATCGACTGCTCGCATGCCCCGAACGGACGCCTGGTGAGAAAGGTGTGAAACGCTGCACGCAGCTTGAAAGGTGGGCCGTGGGGCCCACACCTCAAATCCAGCCTCAACGCCCGAAATCACCTTGGAAACCTCCGCCTCAGTGCCAGGGTCGCAACGCCACTGACGGCGCTGAAAATGGACGTCGGACGCGTCCGCACCGTCCAAAACAAGATCCCCGGAAAAACTGCAATTTGCTTAATGACGCATCGTGCCTCTGAGGCCCCTCTTTTTGGGAATTAATAATTCCCAAAACCATCTCCAAAATTCCGTCTCGTTGATACGGATCTACTTCCGTAGACGGCGCGTCAAACATACGCGCTGTTTGGAAGTTACGGCATTTTTAAATGTCACCGGACGTGAGAGGGGGTGGTCCGGACCGGTCCGGCCGGTCCACACCCCCTGGACCGGCTCAAGCCGGTCGGCCCGCGGCTCAGCCGGCTGAGCCGCCGCGGTCCGTGGATCACCCGCTTGGACCGCGGTCCACCAAACCGGACCGGCCCGAAGGCCGGTCTCTCTTCCACACGCAGACCCGCAAAAGCGGGTCCGCTATCTGCCGGCCGGGGTCAGCGACCCCGGTCTTCCGCGACCTCTTTCCCTGCTCCCCACCGGCGCTCGCCACCTGCTCGAAGCGCCGCGCTACCACCCACAAGACACGCTAGCTCCTGGAGCTGGAGCCGCCTCCACCACCTGGACGAGAAGCCGCCACCGCCAAAGGGGAACCGCCTCCGCCCTTCGCCCGCGTCGCCGCCCCTCGGACCGCCGGAGCACCCTGACCGGCAGAGATCACTTCAAAACCCGCAAACTTAGGCGATCAACCCCAACCTCCTCTGAGCTCGGATTTTGATTCTGGATGATTCATTGGAAAGGGAAAAAACTCTGCTACGTAACAATGGGATTTTATCAATAATTCGATAGAGTTTCAATACAAATAATTGAGCTCAAAGTAGATGCGGTGAAAGAAAAATGCAAACGACAAATCCTACCTCGTGGGCGTTGCCCGAAGCTTCACGGGTGATCCGCCGGAGCCGCGCCTTTCCAGAGAGGAGGATGTGATAGAGGGGAGATTCCTAATTCGCTGTGGGGAGCTACTAGCACCAGGGGAGAAGAGGGGAGGAAGGGGGAAGGGGGTGTTTAAATAATTTAATTAACAATTTAATTAATTTAAAACCCCTGAAAAGACCCGCATCTGAAACTCCCAACGGGGTCGAGGTTAAGCCTCCCCTAGTCCAAACACCACCTCCCGAGCACAACGACAGTCTCAGAATTTTAATCCGAGGCCCCGTTAAAAAGTTATAAAACTTAGCGCCCGAGGACGCCAAATTATGAAAACAGCCCTAGGGCCATTTTTCACAAACGACCCACGCCCACAAAACGTACACCCTCCTAGGGTAAACGACACCTTTCAAACTCAACGGTGCCCTCAGTTTTCCAATATGAACCACCGTTTAAGAGATACTTGAGTTTCATCATTAAACGAATAAATAAATAAATTAATTTATCCGTTTAATGTTCCGAAAGCGAGAGAGGGGTCCAAACATCCCGCGCCGACATACTTTATGTCATTCCATGGGTAAAAACCCCATTACGGACCCATCCGTACACTCGGATCCCTGATCCGGATCAACTTTTAGGATTTATCCCATTTATTTGGCGTTTCCAGTGTGAACACACTGAAAGTTTAATTCCGGCCACTCTGGGGCTCGGAATCGCACGACGTCTGAAGGCGCTGCTCTGGAATATCATCAAGAATATTCCAAAGTCTTCCGTAGCAAAAGACTGGGTTCTTACATAAATTTAGGAAGGATAGGAGT
The DNA here is from genome assembly GCA_963277665.1 of Viscum album. Taxonomy (NCBI): domain Eukaryota; kingdom Viridiplantae; phylum Streptophyta; class Magnoliopsida; order Santalales; family Viscaceae; genus Viscum; species Viscum album. The sequence continues at coordinate 1,575,798,410 of OY728161.1, read as the reverse complement.
ATTAGTTCTATATGATAAAATTTCCCTGATTACCTGAATAGTTATAAGAATCCTAGTGTAAATTCCACATAAATGTCATAAAATTCAATTCTATTATTCTTAACGATATATGATATAATATTTATGGTTTAAAAAAGTTGTAAATATACATGAGGTTAGCAGGTAAAAAATAATTGATGATTGAAGTTTGATTTTCTAGTAATGGATAAAAGGAGTTGTTGTATTGGTAACTTGGATGCTTCAAGCTTATAGGAACTTACCAATAGATATGCATTGTTGATCTCATTTCTATCTTGAGAAGAGTATGTAAACAATAGTTTTTTAATGTGAGATAGGTGTTTATGATACACATATTCATGATTTGTTCAATTTTATAACATGATTCAAGGGATACTAAAAATTTCTTATTCCAATTAATGAATTTATCACCTTTTCATTTATGAAAATATTCTGACAATATTATTAAATTTGAAATTGTTTAACTAATATTCTCAAAGTTCTGAGAATAGATAAACTAGGCATATTATTTCTAGATTCTGGTGTTGTATAGATAGTGCAAGTAGGTAAAAGTTTAAAATGAAATAAGAAATGTTAGTTGAAGAGTTAAACAATATTTATTCAATAAGACAATCATGGGTATTAGAATCTATGGTTTTTAGAAAGGAGAATTAATAATTTGATATGATGGGATCATCTAGAATACCTAAAGTATTTTTCAAAACTTCATGGAATTTCTATTTTAGGTATCAATGTTATAGAATTAAATTCTTCAATTTTGATAGGTATATGTTACAAAATATATATTTTATATGTGTTATAAATATACCAGAGTTCAAAATCAAAATAATAATTGACTGAGCATATAGTTTACATTCATGTTATAAAGAAAATAGTTTCTATATCTAATATTTGAATGTAAAGGTATGTGTTAAGATTTGATAAGTACAATTCAAATATATGTATCTTTATCCCATTTATCTTATGTAATAAGATATTTGTTTAGTTAAAAAATATTTTTTATTAGTTAAATGAGATGATTTATTGCATACACATGGTTTATGATTCATCAGGATTTTATAATATATTTTTGGGAGATGATATGGATAAAAACATTTTATCGAAAATAAAGGGTTCATTTATATTTTGGTAAAAATATAAGAGAATGTGTTCCTACCTCTAATTGGTGTTATATCTTAAAAAATATTCTTTTCAAAAGAAAAATTTCAAAACCCATAGATCTCTGTATAAAATATGGAATGATATTTCATTTGTTAAGCATTCATATTAAAAAGAAAATAAATGTTATTTTATAAACAAAAAGTACTTTGTGTATATGAGAAAGATATTTTGAAAGGAATATAGTAAATATGAGTCTAGTGGGAGTATGTTCAGACTTATAAAAGTTAAAATTTAACAAATAAAAGATAACATCAGTCTAAGATTAAATAGATTTTTCACTTAATATCCTGAAATAATTTTGGATATGTGATCATAAAGAAAAATGTAGAGAATTATATTTGGTTTCCATTACAAGTGAAAATCCCTATTTTTTGAAAGATTACACTAGTAAAATTTTAAAAGTGACTTGATATCCTAAAATAGTTTAGGATATAACATTAAAGAGGAATTTAAAGAGTTACATTAGTTACTATAAAAAAAATGCATGTCACTTTATCCTAATAGAGTTTAGGATGTACTAATAAATAATAATGTAAATAGTTACATTATAACATTTTTTACCTTATAACATGTACATTTTTTTAAAAATTATCATGGTTTTCCTTTTTTCATTGTCATGGTAGGGATGAAAAGGAATTATAAGGATACCTATGATGGTGAAGTCATAGATTTGTTGGATTCACAACATAGAAATCTACTCATTCTGTAGTCTTCTGGGGATTTAAATTCCGTGTAATATGGTTACACGATGTGTGCATTATAATGATAATAAATCCAATTTTATCAAAAGGTGATGGTGTTTTCAGTAATTTATGTATTTTTCAATTTCACGAAATATAATTGGGTTACACATCATGTAAAGTCTCGATTGTTGTTTTTTAACAGGCATCCTGGATGATTTTTCTTTTTCGGATTTCTAGATTTCTTTTCTATTGACCCAAGAGCCTTCCCTAGGTGATTTTGGATCCCTCAAAACCTTCTAAGTCATTTTGATCAATGATTGATCGTTGTTGAGGATGCGATGTGACTTTCCAGGTAAGTGTTCTCCCCATCTCTTCATCTCTTTCTCTTTTCCTCCTTGGAATTTGATAGATTATCTTGCAATTGATGGATCTAAACCCCGTGTCATCGAATCTTGTTTCTATGTTGAGTTTCTAGATCTTCCATGCCTTCGTTATTATTGGTGGGTTCTATTGAGGGTCTTATATTTCGACGAGAAAGGTAGGTAGTTCTATTATGTTGGCTAAATTTTATTTAACCATGAATTTCTTGATTTAATTTTAATAATTTATTTAAATTCAATTTCTTGAACAACTGACAATTGATTTATTAAAAAAAAAAATTCATTGAAATGGGGTACTTGGTTTTGGAAATTGGATTCTTGGCACGAAATTGGGGAAACCCCCCAATTCCATTTAATTGGGGTGTGTTTGGGAAATTGATGGAAATTTGTGAAATTTAAAATTTTTTAATTTAAATTTTGAAATTAGTTTGATAGAAAATTTTGGAAATTGATTTGATGAAATTTATTTCAAATTGTATTTGAAGAAAATGGATTAAAATGGTTTTGATAGAATCCTTCAGCTTTTGTCTTGAAAAAAGGCATGTTTTGATTAAAAACATGTGTGATGGGTTTTAAATGGAAAATTGGAATATTTGAAATAGAAAATGGGATGAATTGTATTTTAAACATTTTTTAAATAAATTTCCCATAATTGTTTTTATACTTGATCATATGAAAGCTTTTGGTAGTTAGTGAGTTAACAGGGACAAACACGTTAGGATGGGAATGCCCTAGCATGGGATTTATAGTTTATAACTCTAACATAAACTGCTTGACACATTTTATTCCCCAATGGGATGTCGATGATTCCTCATTGACCAGTTTCAATGGACATGTGTACAAATTAACATTATCATTATATAAGTGTGTGAGGATCCCATAAACTGAAACTATCATACCTTTTGACACATGACTATGTTTCTCATTAGTTTATATTTGAAATGTATACCAATGTTTGTCAATTGTTTTACATGAATTATGATTTTTATAAACTATTTTATAAAAAATTGTTTATTTAATCCATTTATTTAAAGTATTTCCATCATTTTAAATGTATTCCATCTTTTAAAATGTAAAATATGATTTTTTTAAATATGATTTTGAAAAGTCAAACTTTTTTATTTGAAACTTAAAAGATCTTTATTTGGTTAATTAAATGTAGGTATCTATTATGGAATCTTTGGTGAGACCATAATGGGATTTTATCTCACACCCTACCTATGCCTTTAGGTGTTTTTACATTATCTCCTTTCAGGTTTGAGAAAGGGTAAAGCACCACATGGAGGTGGTTCTAGTTGTTGATCCATGGACTTAGAGAGCTTCATCCATTGGGACTTGGGCTGTTTTATTTCCCTATTTATAGTACATTATTGTAGTACTTTAAGTTATTTATACCTATTTGAATTCTTCCACACTTCTCCATATGGGATTTCTTTTGTATGCATACTACCATGTTTATCTGCTTCCATAATGTTTGCAGAAAAATCATTCCTAATCCAGTTTTGTATGATTTCAGGTGCAAGTATCCAACCCATGGGGATCTATAATTCCATTTGGGACATGTCAGGGCCATCTCATTCATTGGGTTACCAGGGAACCTAGGATGGTTCGTGAAAAATTGGTATGAGATCTCTAGGTCGGGATTCTTGTCTTGAAGTTAGTGTGCATTTATATATTCTTGTTGGGACTCATGAGGTAGTTAAGATTGAGTTCCTAACCAACTATCACTACAATGAACCTTAATTCACCATGGGTGGTTTGGGAAATACATCTTGAGGTTTAGTTCTAATCTTTTCCATTCTTTTGATTTGGATAGAATGAAATCCAAATCTTGTTGTCTATCTGTTGGGATTAATTTTCCTATATTGCTCCATTTTAGTGTTATATGATGTCTTCCTTGTTATCTACTAATTTTGTGTAGCACCATGACTCTTAGAATATGTGAGAATCAGATCCATGAGGGAGATGCTGATGAACCTCAGTGAGAAAATCCTCTTGTGGTCCTGAATTTGGTTAAGGTGATTGTGTGTATTATCCAAGGTCTGGGATAAGAACCACCATCAGTTCCTATTCAGGCTCCAATTGTGGAACCTCAAGGGGATTATAACACCCCAAACATTTTATGGTATGTTTCTCTTAAATAGTTTCTATTCATTAGATAACTTATATTGAATGAATCACTGAGTCTCTGTGAAACAAAACTTAGTTATTTATAGGAGAAAGTCATAACCTATCCATTAATCTTAAATTTTCCACATCTTTGTTTTGAATTTCAAGAAATAGTCATCTACGGTTGTGATTAGTAAGTTATTTGGAGTCTGTTAGAACCAACTTGTTTTTTGTTGAATAGTAACACACCCTTATGAATAGTAATATGAATAATAATATTACCTTTATGAATAGTAAATCATATAATTATTTTATTTACTTAAGGTTATAAGGTAATGAGATGTTGATTAATTTTTCAAGGTGTTAAAAAATGAGTTATAGATTTAAAATTGTTATTTTTGAATAAATTATGATTTTATTTAAAAATTAAATTAATAATATTTATAAAATTATTTCTGAAAAATTTAGTTCATTTTTTTATTCTACACATCGAAAAATGGTTAGGGTGATTTTTTAATATTTTTCTGAAAAACTTGAATTTTTGGTGAATAGTAAAATACATTAGTTTACCATATAAATACATTATAATTTAAATCCACCATTCCTATAATTATGAGTGATGTAAGCACCAAAATCTCCAACTCACATGCATTTATTACTATTCTAGGTCATGTAATCCACTCTATTTCTTGTCTTATGGTAAAATAATAAACTAATTATTAAAATGTTAAGAAAACCCTCCTCCCCTCCACTATAAATACCACCCCTCACACCTTCATTTCTTCACACCACTCAAGCTTCAAGACATGCCTAAATTCTACTAAAATATATCCCTAATATCCTACCACACTTCCAAAATCCCTTGGTCTCCTCAAAAGACCAAATCCTCTCCCATAAAGAGGCTCTCAAAGGAAGATAGATTCAAGAGGTAAAATTCCTCTTTCCAATTCTTTTGTTTTCTTTTCAAGTTCCTTTGTTATCTTTTCAATTCTCACCTATACTCATCCAAGTGTTATTAAAAATATAGTAACTTATATATACTGTAATTTTTTATGATAATGTAATATGCCATTATCAATTTTTTTTCTTCTCCTCTTATACTAAAAATGAAAATACCATCCGAGATGTGTTAATTTATCACATTCAAGGACGAAGAGTTTTCAATTTCTATTACTTTCTTCAAGACTAGTCATGAAACCTTTTTAATAGATAAACCAGATCATTATATATGTATTTTATCTTATTAAATGTTCTTTAATCTATACACACTCATAATATAAGTTAATAATACAAAACAAGTTCATTGTGCACAAAACCGCCAAGTTAATCCAAGCATTTATCGTTAACTTTTATCTAACGGGTCATCCTAATGGTATATAACCAAAATAATTATAAGATCATTTATATATCTATAATTTCAATAATAATATATATTAACAATTCTGGATGTTAAACCACATTTCAAACGAACTTCTATTCATAAATACAAGTAAACTGATCATGAAAACCAAGGAAGAAAACGCTTCCAAAACAATAAAATTGAACCTATTAAACCCCTAAAAAATGCCATGAATGAACCTAAAAAGGTTATAATAAATAAATTAAATTTAGAGTATGTTTTTTAATTATTAATTAATGAAGATAAATTTGATTATTTAAGTCATTAAGATCAATCGAGAACACCTTCAGGTATAAGGTAAGGGGTTTCTCATCTCACTTTTATTTATGTGAAATTTCCATTGTTCGCCACTTATTTCTTGAATATGGTGTTTTGTGTACTTATATTTGATATATATTATCATTATTCTCTTTATATTAATTTTATTATACTATTAATTTTGTGGTTATAAAGTTTTGGTCATATGACTCGATTGATTACAACGTGGTAAGAGACTTTGTCTCAGTTTCCATTTCATTGTCATTTACTTGGTATTTTTCACCTAATATTTCATATGTGGTGTATACAATTCCCATTTGAGATACTTTTTTCATTTAAAATTTTAAATATATTATATATCCATATTCTGTTTTCGTGGATATGATTATTTCCTTAAGTCGTATACCCTTTTACATACAATGTTTATTTGGAAAGTTGTTGTAACTATGTAAATATTGACGAGTCTGTATCCTCTACTCTACAAAAATATTGTGAAGGAATATTTTACTTTTATTAAATCTATATATAATGAATTATTTGGACTTACAATGATGGTCATAGCCTGATATATCACCACAATATATCGACAAGTCTCATGAGACAAATCAGTTGGTGACAAACCCTCAGAGTTTGTTTCCAAAAATCAGACAGGTTTCTACCCACAGACTTAAACCGTTTCGAAGGTATAATGGTATCATGTTCCAGATACATGACATCCAATTAATAAGAATATCTATTTATTTATTTTCAGTTATTTCTATCCATTATGTTTTCACTATGACAAAATATATGGATGCAGTTTCATTCTCAGTTTATTAATGGCATGTGTTTTTCATTTATTCACCAAGCCATATTGACTAGGCCAATTTGATGATGATTCAATTATTTTTTATTCATGATTCTGCTATTTTTAACCCTTAATAATAATTTGAGCTCACCCATTTTATTTTTTTACCTTCAATTGGTTATGATGAGGAGACCATTTATTGAGTTCTCGTGGATGCAGTTTATTAGTTTTTGTTATGTATTGTATTTTGTTACCTTTACCAATATAAAATGAGTAACATGTATGTATCTTGTTTCTTCAAGACTACTAAACTGATCATTCCTTCTGGATTTCATTCCTTTTAATCATTCCAATGTAATAAGTAATGCACCGACTCTAGGCTTCTGGGGTCGTGGTGTTATAGTTGGTATCATAGGAAGTTTAGTGGAAACTTGGAAAATACATTTAGAAAACTTAGATTAGGTAATAAACCCCTAAGATATTCATTGAGGATAAACATACAACAACATCATGGTATTTTGGTAAGGAATAGATTATGCAGATCTTTATAGAAAATACATCCCTGTTTAGATACTACAAGTGGACGTGGTTCTGGAACAGTTGTACCTAGGAGTTAAAACTCTAACAAGGAGTTCCAGGCTTGACCCAAGGTATCCTGGTACATGAAAACGGGCCTTACGACACCCCTTTTTTGACACTCTCGAGGGATATGCTTAGGATAATTCACATTTTCTTTACAAACCATTATGAAGGATAAATATAAACAATGTTTATGATTATGAAATTAGTTATGCATAAATTTTCATATTATATTAAGTGTTTTGTAGTTATAAATTATGAACTATGACTTAATTTAGTGTATTCCATTATTTAGTGATGGTGCCTAATGGAAGAAGGGGTATCAATACCTGCAGACAATGTTGGGATTGCCCTACTGAGCAAGTAAACACAGTCAATGTTGGAGCATATAAAGTCAAGACCATATTGGTAAAACATACTTAGGATGTGATGAATTACCATGATACACCTATACTAGATCATTTCATGGGGGCATAAGCCCCATATTTTAGTGGGACTTCTAATCTAGTGGTAGTTGAGTAGTGGATCAAGTCCCTTGAAAAGATATTTCTGGAATTAAGATGTAATGAAAATGAAAAAATAGAATTGACAATATATTTCCTCAAGGGTGATGATGATAATTGGTGTTCCTTAATCCAAAATACCATGAAGGAATAAGAAATAGTAGATATGGAATAGAGAAATTTTAAGGAATATTATTTGACAAATATTTCCCTCATGAACAACGAACTGAAATGAAGTGGAAATTACTTAGCCTAAATCAAAGGTAAGAAGAGAGTGTTGTAGAGTACAAGGCCACCTTCACAAGATTATCCAGATATTCTATAGATTACATACGTGATTTAGAAGACAAAATTGATTATTTCTTTGAAGGTCTTAATCCATGTCTTCGATGGGAACTAGATTCTTAAAAATTTCCATCATATGATTAAATTGTTTTAAGTTCCATCAAAATAGAGAAGGAATTTTCTAGATCAAATTTGTTCAAGGGAAATCAAGATAAGAAGAGGCATTCTAATAACCATGGAAAAGCTGAAGCATCAATTAAGAAGAAGGTAATGAAGTAATTTCCATCATGTGAGAATTGTGGAAAGAATCATCTTGGGAGATGCTTGAAAGGCATAGTAGTTTGCTATAATTGTGGAGAAAAGGGTCATAGATCTAGAGAATTCAAGGGGAAGAAGCAATTCAATGATGTTCAATAAAAAAATTGTTGAGAAATGGGACACTATGAAAATGAGTGTCCTAAGAGCCAATGAAACTTGCCTCAGAAAATGCCACGAGAGCAAGGTAAAGATTATGCAATTATAATGGTAGAGTTTGAAGTTTCTAATGATGTGGTGGCAGGTAATTTAATTGTTTCCTTAAACTTATACAATGATTTTTTTTGATTCTGGATCATTTCATTCATTGATATCTTCCTAGTTTTCCAAAAAAATTATACATGTCCATTTTGATTTAATAAAGGAGTGGTCAATCAAAACTCCTAGGGGATGTATCATTACAAAAAAGATGTGTCGATCAGTCCCCATCATGACACATAAATGTGATTTAGTTTCTAAACTTATCATCATACCAATGATTGAATTTGATATAATTCTTGGTATGAATTGGCTGTCAAACTATGATATGAAGATCTATTACAAGAAGAAGGAAGTTACAATTTTTGAGAATGGTGTATAATCCCTTATCTTTAGAGCAAAAACCTCACCATTAGATTCTTATCTAGATCCACCCTCAGTAGATCTACTGAATGAAATTCTTGGGGAGGAAGAGAACACAATATCTATGGGTGTGGGAATAAATCTTCAAATTGAATATATACCTATTGTGCAATAATACATTGCTGTATTTCTAGAGGATTTACATAGACATCATCCAGAGTGAGAAGTTGAGTTCTCTATTGATTTAATTTGTGGTTCAAGACCTATATCAAAGACTCCCTATATAACAACCACTGTGGAATTAGTGAATCTAAAGAAAAAACTAGAGGAATTGAGTGAAAAAGGATTTATTCGACCTAGTGTTTATCCATGGGGAGCCTCTGTCCTCTTTATTAAGAATAAAGATAAATCCACGAGGCTATGCATGTATTGCAGGGAAATAAATTTTATTAAAATAAAGAACAAGTATCCTCTACCATGAATTGATGATTTATTTGATCAACTTAATGGAGCCCAATATTTTTTGAAGACTGACCTTTGATCTAGATATCATCTTCTATGTGTGAGGAAAGAAGATATTCCAAAGGTAGCATTTCAAAATAGGTATCATAATTACAAGTTTACAGTAATGCCTTTTGGACTGACTAATGAACCCTCTATTTTCATGGATTTAATGAATAGAGTTTTCAAAGAATATCTTAATGGATTTTTTTGGTATTTATCAATGATATCCTAGTATACTCTAAAAGCTACGAAGACCATGAGAATCGCTTGAAAATTATTTTGAAAACTCTTAGAAGAAATGTATTATATGAGAATTTTAGAAAGTATTAATTATGGTTTCAATCAGTTTCTTTTCTTGGAAATATTTTCTCTATGGATGGAATCTTAGTTGATCCTGTAAAGACAAAGGGAATCCAATAATGACCCACCCCAATGAATATAACCAAGGCATGTAGTTTTATTGGCTTAATAGGTTATTATTGGCGTTTCATTTAGAATTTCACCTGACTGGATAACCCACTAACCACGCTCACACATAAAGGGGATAATTTATCATGGATGAAATAATGTACAAAATGTTTGTAGAATTGAAAAGAAGATTGGTAAATTCTTTAATTTAGAATCTTCCATCTATAAATGATGGATTTGGGATATATAGTGATACATCAAAGAATGGAATGGGTTGCATCCTTATGAAAAATGATAAAGTTATTTATTATGCATCAAGGAAATTGAAGAATCATGAGAAAAATTATCTGACTCATGATCTTGAGTTAGCAGCTGTAATATTTTCTTCGAAAATATAGAGACATTATCTCTACAGTGAAATATGTGAGATATATACAAATAAAAAGAGTTTGAAATGAACTTTTACACATAAATAACTCAACATGAAGCAAATTATATGGCTCGAGTTACTCAAAGACTATGATTATTCAATACACTACCACAAAGAAAAGGCAAATAAGGTGGCAGATGCATTAAACAGGAAAGATCATGGACTTATGACCCAAATGAGGATTGAGAGAGATCCTATATTCGTGGATTTACTAAAGGTGGATATGGGAATTGTTATGGAAGGTGAAACATCTTTCCTATTTCAAATTATTTCTAAACCATATTTACTAGAGAAGATAAAAACCTCTCAATCCAATGATGAGAATCTAAAAAATAAAATTAAAGCTATTAAGGATGGAAGATTGGAAGACTTTGTGTATGTGGATGGATTTCTAAAATTTGGGAAGAGGTTATGCATTCCATTAGTACTTGAGCTAAAAAAGGAACTATTGGATGATTCTCATATGATGTATAGAGATCTGAAGGAACATTTTTTTTGGGATAACATGAAGCGAGAAATTGCTGACTATGTGTCAATGTGTCTTGTTTTTAAACAAGTGAATTCCAAGAGGAAACATTCTAGAGGGTTCCTGAAACCTCTACATATCCCTATATAGAAGTGGGATGACATTACTATGGATTTTTTCATAGGACTACTGAGGACACCTAGAATGAATGATGCAATATGGGTAATTGTTGATCGTCTCACAAAATCAGCACATTTCCTTTTTATAAGAGAGGATTGACCTCTTGAGAACCTAGAAAGAATTTATATTAATGAAGTTGTAAGACTTCATGGTGAACCTATATCTATTGTGTCTTATTGAGATCTCTGGTTCACATCAAAATTCTGGAAAAGTATCTAGAAGACTTTGGATACTAAGCTTCATATGAGTACTTCTTATCACCCCCAAACCAATAGAAAATCTGAAAGGTATATTCAAACACTTAAATACATGTTGAGATCATTATCTCTTAACTTTAAAGGTATGTGGTATCAATACATAACTTTGGTGGAATTTTCCTACAATAATAGTTTCCATTCTAGCATTCAAATGGCGCCATATGAAGAATTATATGGAAAGAGGTGTCGAACTCCAACATGTTGGTATAAAGTTGGTGAGAGGAAACTTATAGGCCCAAAACTTATCGAAGAGACAACTTCAAAGGTAAAGAAAATTCAGGAACATATAGCTCAAAGTAAGCAAAGAGTTATGCTAACAACTAGAGAAAGGATTTGGAATTTCAAGTAGGAGATCATGTCTTTTAAAATGTATCTCCGTATAAGTGTGTCTTAAGGTTTGGTGAGAAAGGGGAACTGATCCCCAAATACATCGATCAGACAGTTTGAAATTATGGAAAGGATTGGATCTGTAGCTTATTATTTATCAATGCCACCAATTCACTTCAATCTTCATAATGTGATCTATGTGTCATTGTTAAAGAAATACATGCCATACCAAATGCATGTTCTCACCTATGAAGAAATAGAGCTAGAAACTAATTTGTTATACTGGGAAGAGCCTATCGAGATTTTTGACATAAGGGATCGGGTGTTGAGAAATCATATAACTCAACTAGTTAAGGTTCTTTGTAGAAACCATAGAATAGAGGAAGAAATGTGGGAACCTGATGATGTTATTAAGAAGAACCACCCACATATTTTTAGGGAGCAATATACATGAAAAATTTCGAGGAGAAATTTTCGAAGGAGGGAAGAATATAACAACCCAAACATTTTATGGTATATTTCTTTTAAATACTTTCTATTCATTAGATAGCTTATATTGCATGAAGCACCGAGTCTCTATGAAACAAAACTTGGTTATTTATAGGAGAAAGTCATAACCTAGAAATTAAACTTAAATTTTCCACATATGTGTTTTGAATTTCAAAAAACATTCATCTACAGTTGTGATCAGTAATTTATTTGGAGTATGTTAGAACCAACTTGTTTTTTTATGAATAGTAACATACTGTTATGAATAGTAATATGAATATTAATATGACCTTTAGGAATAGTAAATCATATTATTATTTTATTTTCTTAGGGTTATACGGCAATGAGATGTTGATTAATTTTTCAAGGTGTTAAAAAATGAGTTAGAGATTTAAAATGGTTATTTTTGACTAATTTATGATTTTATTTAAAAATTAAATTAATAATATTTAGAAAATTATTTCTGAAAAAATTAGTTTATTTTTGTATTCTACACATCAAAAAATGGTTTGGGTGAATTTTTGAGATTTTTCTAAAATACTTGAATTTTTGGTGAATAGTAAAATACATTAATTTACCATATAAATACATTATAATTTAAATCCACTATTCCTAGAATCATGAGTGATGTAAGAAAAAAATATCAAACTCACGTGAATTTATTACTATTCTAGGTCATGTAATTCTCACTATTTCTTGTCTTATGAAAAAATAATAAACTAATGATTAAAATATTAAGAAAACCCTCCTCCCCTCCACTATAAATACTACCCCTCACACCATCATTTCTTCACACCTATAAAGCTTCAATACTTGCCTAAATTCTTCTCAAATCTCTCCTTAAGATCCTACCTCACATCCAATATCCCTTGGTCTCCTCAAAATACAAAATCCTCTCCCCTAAAGAGGCTCTCAAAGGAAGATAGATTCAAGAGGTAGAATTCCCCTTTTCAATTCTTTTGTTTTCTTTTCAAGTTCGTTTGTTATCTTTTATATTCTCACCTACACTCATACAAATGTCATGAAAAATCCAGTAACTTATATTTAATGTAATTTTTTTTATGATAATGGAATATTCCACCATCATATTTTATTTTTCCCTCCTCTTATACTAAAAATGAAAATATCGTCTGAGATGTGTTAATTTATCACATTCAAGGATGAAGGGTTTTAAATTTCTATTACTATCTTCAATATTGGTCATGAAAAATTTTTAATGGTTGAACCAAATCATAATATATGTATTTTATCTTATTCAATGTTCTGGAATCCTTACACACTCGCAATATAACTAATAATACAAAACAAGTTCATTGTGCACAAAACCGCCAAGTTAATCGAAGCATTTATCATTAACTTTTATCTAACGGGTCATCCTCATGGTATATATAAAAATTATTATAAGATAATATATATATCTATAATCTAACTAATAATATATATTAACAATTATGGATGTTAAACCACATTTCAAATGAACTTCCATTCATAAATACTAGTAAACCGATCATGAAAACCAAGGAAGAAGATGCTTCCAAAACAATAAAATTGAACCTATTAAACCCATCAAAAAGTCCATTAATGAACATAATAAGGTTTTAATAAATAAATTAAATGTAGACAAGGTTATGAAATTATTAATTAATGAAGATTAATTTTATTATTCAGGTCACTAAGATCAATCAAGAACACCTTCAGGCATAAGGTAAGGGGTTTCTCATCTCACCTTTATTTATGTGAGAAATCTATTGTTCGCCACTTATTTATTGAATGTGGTTTTATTTATACTGAAATTTTATATATATTATCATTATTATCTTTATATTCATGGTATTATATGATTCATTTAGTGGTTATTAATTTTTGTTCATATGAATCGATTGATTACAACGTTGTAAGGGACTTTGTCTCAGTTTCCATTTCATTGTCATTTACTTGGTATTGTGCACCTAATCTTTATTATGTGGTATATACACTACCAATTTGAGATATTTTTTTATTTAAAATTGTAAATATATTATATATCCATATCATGGTTTCATGTATATGATTATTTCCTTAAGTCGTATACCCTTTTACATACAGTGTTTATTTGGAATGTTTTTTTAACAATGAAAATATTGATGAATCTGTATCTTATACTCTATACAGATATTGAGAAGGCATATTTTACTTGTATTAAATATTTTTATAAAGAATTATTTGTAATTTAAGTGACATTTTGGGCCCGCTATATCCCATCGATGCATCAACAGGTCTCATGAGACAAATCAGTTGGCAATGAACCCTTTGAGTTTGTTTCAAAAAATCAGAAGGGTTTCTACCCACAGACTTAGACTGTTTCGATGGTATAATGGTATCATGTTCCAGATACATGAAGTACAACTAATATGCATATATCTTTATTAAATTTTAGTTATTACTATCCATGAGGTTTTCACTATGAAAAAATCTATAGATGTAGTTTCATTCTCAGTTTTTTAATGGTGCGTGTTTTTCATTTATTCACCATGCCATATTGACTATGGAAATTTGATTAGGATTAAATTATTGTTTATTAATGCTTCCACTATTTTTAACCCTTAATTATCATTTGAGATAACCCCTTTCATTTGTTTACCTTTAATAGGTTATGAGGAGGAAAACATTTATTGAGTTCTCATAGATGAAATTTATTAGTTTTTGTTATGTATTGTATTTTTTACCGTTACCAATGTAAAATGAGTAACATGTATGTATCTAGTTTCTAAAAGACTACCAAACCAATCATTGATTTGGGATTCCATTCATTTTAATCATGTCAATGTAATAATTAATGCACTCTCTCTGGGCTTCTATGGTTGGGGTGTTATAGGGATGATCTCCAGAATTGTTCTCAAGAGTTCCTTCACCAGAAGACACTAATGTTAAAAGGTTAAAATGATCCTCAAGAGTATAAGGAATGGTTGAGAAATATAGATTGTTTTTTTGGGTTCTTAGAGACCCCTGATGAAATCAAGGTGAAGTGTGCCATTTTTATGCTGGAAGGACCATACAGGAGATGGTAGGACATAATGGTGATGTAAAAGAAACATGAGGGCTTAGAGTGGAAAGAATTAAAATCTATTTTCACAGACCAGTTCTATCTAGTGTTGATGGTGTTCTCCAAGGATACTTAGTTTTTCAAAATTTAGTAGGATTATAGGATTGTCAAAGAGTATGAAAATCGTTTTGTAGAGCTAGTGTAGTTTTCACCTAAGATAGTATCAAATGGGAAGATAAATAATTCAAAAATTGAGTTGGGACATCAATAAGATATTTTTTCTTAGGTTTTATTGCTGAAGCTTCCTTGTTATGCTAATGTGATGGATAGAGATCTGGTGGTCGAAAAAGACATGGCTGGTAAGTCAGGGTTATCAGGAGTTTCTTTCTCTACTAGAGGAATTGTGATTTCCTTTAAATGAAACTGGAAGCATGATGCTTCTCATGGAGGTTATCAATAGAAGGATCATTATATATCTCCTAAAGTTCTTATAAGAGGTCTTATGATTTTCAACTACTGTGGATATCCATGGAATTAAAAGAGGGTTTTCACTAAGGCACGCAATAATTGCGGCTCCTACGAACACTCAGGTCACTTATAGAGGTTCTGTCACATCTTTTCCACTGTATATAGTGGAATGAGATCATCAAATAATTATAAAACTAGGGGTAAATCAGATACTTCATGGAAAAAAGGGTTCCATCCATAGACATCTAGAATGAAGCTTCTCCACGCAGTGGAGGAGTCTCTAGAGGAAGAATATATGGGTCCAGTGACTGTGAGAGGTACCATTACTATAGCTTCATCATTAGTGACTTATTTATTTGATATTGGTGCATCTCATTCATTAATTTAAACTCATATTGTTAATTTGATAAATCATCCTATGGATATTTTATCTTATGTCATGGATATTACTACACCCATTGGTATGAAGAGAGAGCATGATTTCTGTAGTCCCGCTTGTGTTTTATCTCTATCAGATTCCAATATTTCTTGGAGTTTTTGGTTCTTGAAATGAAACCAATAGACATCATATTATTGATGGATTGGATCATCACCAATAAATCCTAGATTGAATGTTAGCTTTGATGAGTCACCTTTACTACACCTAATGGTGTGTGACATGTCTTTTAAGGATAATGGGACCCAAGGTCGATCGGGGCCAGAACTTCTTATCTGGAGTTGGGAAAAGTGATATCAATGTTCTCCTTTGATCTGGAGTGGAAATATTTCAGCGGTGATCTCCCTCCAGCAGTCATTGAGTTTCCTGATGTGTTTTCTTTTGACTTCTTCAATTTTCCACCGGTAAGGGAGGTTGAGTTTTCTATTTACTTATATCTTGGAACTCAACCATCTTTTATTCCATCCTACCACATGGAACCAAAAAAATGAAAGAGATGAATACTCAGTTGGATGATCTTTTGGATAAAGGATTTATATGCCTGAGTGTGTCACCTTGGGCAGTGTCGGTTCACTTTTCTAATCAAACTGATGGTTTACTATTCATTTATGTTAATAACTAAAATATTAATTGAGTTACAATGAATAAAAAGTATTTGTTTCCTTATATTGAAGATATGTTTGATTATTTGAAAGGGGAAAAGCGTTTCTTGAAGATTTATCTTCGTTTTGGCTACCATCAGTTGAGAATAAAAGAATATAAAATTTAGAAAATGGAATTTATTATGAGTACCTTATCACGCCCCTTGGTATAAAAAATGCCCCTATAGTCTTTATGGATTTAATGAATATGAATTTACATTAGTATCTTGATACCTTCATGGAAGTCTTTGTGGATGACAGCTTTTTTTACTCTAAGAACAAGGAGGATCATGTGCATCATCTGAGAATAGTTTTGAGTTTACTAAGAAATCACTGATTTTATGCCAATATTTTGAAATTTGATTTTTGGATTCAGGAAGTGAAATTCCTAGGACACATGCTGCAGGAACATGGGATATCATTTGATCCTGATAAGGTAAAAGCTATTATGAAAAGATAAAAAGCATGGAATTTTTTTGAGATTTGAAGCTTCTTGGGTATAGTTGGGTACTATCAATGGTTCATAAAGAAATTCTCAAAGTTGGATTCTCTGATGAATTCTCTAACTTTGAAGGGAGTAAAGTTTTCTTGGGTTGAAAAATATCAAAGTTATTTTGTTGAGATGAAATGTCTTTGGACTATTGCACTGGTGTTTACTCTTCTAGAGACTAGATGGGGCTATGTGGTCTTCCATAATGCATAAAGTTTAGATTTTAGTTCTATTATTATGTTATGTGATCATGTTGTTGGTTATGAATTTCATCAACTTAGGCCACACAAGAAGAATTATCTGACCCATGAACTTAAACTTATAACTCTGATGCACATGATTATGAGTCACATTGTCCCATATTTGTTCTTAAAAAAAATAATAGTTTTACCTCATGGTGATACACTAGGGTGTATGAATCCCTTTTTATATTCTCTAGGATTTTCTTATTTGATTCTTGTAACTCAATTGTGGATATTCTGCGAGGAGTATTTGAAATTGGCATAACACCATGTATCAGTTCTATTGAAAATTCATCTTCATGATTTAGAATATGTATATCCACCTCTTCAAAATATATATATATATATATTCATACACAATAGAAATATCTTTAAAGTTGAGTTTCTCCCTAACTATTTGAGCTAGATATCCCTTATGAGTAGTTATTAAGACCCATATAATGGAAGTAACTTCCATTGGAAGTTAATATTCATCCTTACACTAATAGATGATCATAGGTTGATCCAAGATATCAAATTTGACTTCCCATATTCAATAATTGATATGGTATCTATATAGAGAGATATAATCCACTCATAAAATCACATCAAATTTAACTCTAGGGAGAATAATAAGACTTGTAGGAAGCACATTCCCACTATCTTCTATCAGAGAGGAGTAATATAATTAAGATTAAATCATTGCAACATTAGGAGTTTTCAATGATAGTTAAATATATAATCATTGAGTTGGTGATTTTATACCCTTAGAAAATTCTATAGATATAAAAGAGTGGGTAAAACCTCAATTAAATAAGAAATTTACAGTTATAGAGTGGATTCTAAGTATGCATTTCACCACATCATTTTCATATCCCTCTTTAACTATTGTGATTTCATAAAACTTCCATTTTTCCTTTATCATATGAGGTTTTGGATTCCAATTATCATCATTGACCCTTGAATTTGTGTACTGGTTGGAGTAATGTCCATAATCCTTGAAATTATGGAATGAGAGTGTGGGTGGCGTATTCATTTTGTCTTTCTTTTCATCATTTATCAGGATCTTCATGTCTATTAGACAATAATTTTCTACATGGCCTTATTTTCTTCATTTCAAGCATTTATATACCCCTTTAAAGAAATTTCCTCCATGATTCCTTCCACTTTTTTGATATAAAGGAAGATTAATTTTCTTTCACCTATGGGTTTTATTATTTGAATCTCTTCAAAGATCCATTTTTTCTACTTTTCCCCAAAACCATTTGAGTAATGAGAGTCTCTAATATCCATTTATACCTTGAGATCACATAAAATTATTTCTTCATATCTATCAACATCTCTTATATCCAATCCATTTTGAAGAATTGCTCTTAATCCACTAGATAATTGATCAATTTTTCTTTCTGGGACGATAAAAAAACCAAAAGTTTTCCTTGCAAGTCTAGTGAAATTTTACTAATAGGTACTAATATATTTGTTATCTTTATACTTTAGTTCCAATAATTACCTATATATTTTAGTGTTAAGAGTTTAAGGAAAATAATTATTAGAAAATAACTTCTTAAACTTTTTTCATTTCATAGAGTCATTTTTTTCATCTTTCCATGTATCCTGGATAAGAGTCCATTATTAATGTGATTAACCTTATAATTGATACATGGTCAAAAAAATTATCATGGTCTAAGAAATGGAGAATAAAAAATATTTTTTTTTGAATTGATCCATTTCTCAACAATAAGTTGATTATCATGCCCACTAAAGGAAGGTGAAAGTTGCTACATTAAAAACTCAATGGTGAGTTGTTCCTTTGGAAATTTTTAACTTTTGTAGGATTCAAGTTATTTTTCATATCTTGTGAGATTTGGGTAATAATAACCACAATATTTTGAATCAAATCCCCCATTCCATTTGGTTTCTCATGAGTAAGATCATATCATTGGTCATCACATTCATTATTCACATGATTCATCTTGGTTCAAGCCATTAACTATAACCCAAATAGTCATTGTGAGTATCAATCACCATCAATCAGTGTAATAAATTATATTATAATGAAAATAATTTCTAATATGTCCTAAATTATAACACCTTCTTTCAACCCATGACATTCTAGGTTCATCCTACACCACTTTAAATGTAAATTATTTTAGGTTATACTCTATTATTATTATTCAGAAACTAATCCCAAAAAAATAAATAAACCTTATTTTGATACCAAATGAGGTGACCCAAGCATAACATACAAACATATTCCATCATTTTAGATGAAAACTCAATAAACCTCATAATAATACACACTTGTGAATTGTAAAAGTTTAGGGAATTTGAATACTAGATACATAATCAACTTATTTATGAATAATCTTTAGAATCCCCCATTATCATTCTTCACACATGGTACCCTTCTAGTGTTATCATACTTAATAATTTTATTTATAACCTGGGAAAATGGAAACATGAGAAAGGGAGAGTTAGATACATAATAAGGGTAAATAAGAGATATAACAACCAAAGATCATAATTAATCATAAGATAAGCATAAGGGTATGAGAACATGATCTTAACTTATGAAAACATATCCAACAAGTCATGGACCATAAATCTTAAGTCATTTCATAAGGCTTTGAAATACCAAAATACACGAGTCATAAGAGTGTGAAATCATCAATAATCAATCATAATACATGAGAGAATATCATAAGTATAAGTTATAAGCTTTTGGAATACACATAAGTATAAAAAATCATTTACTTAGTCAATGATAACTACCAAGAACATCATATCATAGAAGGAAGAGTTTCATAGTGGATTGGATTCACTCATCATTCACACTAACATAGTGGATAGTGTCTGATAATGGATTGGATCTACCCCCATTCCCTTTCATATTATCTTATGATATATCAAGATTTACCCGATGCATTGGAGGGATATATAATTATAGTCCCAAACATGACATAATGAAAAATATGTTGGGAATAGGTAGGCACTTCCCCAATAACTAAAAGTTCTCTCTTTTGATGATGATCTTGTGCAGTGTAACTTCATCCACTGATAGCAGATCAACTACCAATTCTTTCATCCCCCATGACTTTGAAGAATATAACTAGGAAAAAAATTCTCCCCAACTACCACATCTATTCGTCCATACTCTGATGGTTTTGGTCACCTCACGATCCTCCTTCTGGTATATGCACAAGTGAACAAGAACAATACCAACACACAAACATTTACGTACAAAGTAAAACCACAATGAACATAAGGGATTACATAGTTTATACAGTGTTCCCTAGATCCATAGGAGAAACAAAAACATCTATTTTATTATATCAAAAGTATATCTCAATTACAAGGGATGTTCAACATCCAAAAACCCTACTCAGACTATCGAAATAAATATCACCAATTCCAGATAGAAATTGAATCTTTCAGTTAATTATTCTTTTGGTATTTTACCTTCATCACTTCATCCTTTTACACCTAGATACTCCCAAGTTCACTCCTTCTATAGATACATCAGGTTTCAAGTATGGCCCCATCAGTTCATTGTCAGTCATTTCATAGTTCGTCAGTCTTCATGAAACACAAGTGGACCATTGAAATTATTATAGAGGGTCCCAACTGGTAATCTAGTTAGCACCACCATTTGATAGATGTAGGTGTCCCTCCATTTCACTGCGTAACCTCTAATTTCCTATAGTAGACGATGCATCAACATCTAACTCCTGGTGTGCATGCCAACTTTCATTCCACATTGATGCATTGAAAAACATTTCCCTTATGATGAATGCTTCCACATCCCTCTATCAGTGACTTTGTGTAAGCTATTAACTCCATAAATTTCTTCCCTAGTCCTCTATACTTCCATTTTTCAACCAATATCTATCTCTACCATTCATCTTAATGTATCCTCTAAATCCATGACTGACTCTCTGAGCACATGCATTGGTAGATGTTCTTCATCAGCACTCCCATACTTGGACTCCACTATTAACCATTTACTAAACTCACCCACCTAACATAAATCCTTTAATATAACATCTTGAGGCTCTATTTGAGCTTTCATTTAACTCACACTACTACTTTCAATGAAATTAAACCCACTACCTGAATACAGACATTGAATGGTGCTAGTTCATTTCCTCCATCTGAGTTCTCCCAAGTGTTTCTACCATGAATGAAATTCTAAAGCTTTGAAAATTGACCCAAAAAATAGTTTTCACACCAAAAAACTAACAATAACCCACTTGATATTATTTTCCAAGACCGAGTTTAACAATCTCCCACTCAAACTCTATTCTCATATTCACACCAAAGTCCCTCTGGGTAGTTTCCATTCATCCTTCTTCCATTACAGTTCCCACATAGTTCTCTAATCCATGCTCCAATTAAACCTAAAAACCATGAACTAATTTTATACTACATATTTGAAACTCATCTGAATGACTACATAGAATTTCTATAAAGAAAAAGAAGAACCAATTTTCCATCCTATGATATTTTTGAATTTATATCAACAAGATACGTAGTGCATAGGGTCTATATCCTTGATCTTATGGATGTATATTTTTGAAACTACGACTATTTCCCTATAACCTAAGAGATTATTGTAAATAAAACTCTAGTGAAACCATTATAACTAACCTCTATTGGTACTACCGAAAATTAAAATTTCATTAGCATGATGAACTCCTACTGAAACTCCTTCTCAGTAAAATTGAGGCCTTCATGGTCCTTTTTCCCACTACTCCACTAGATACTACTCCTTTTAGGATCCCACATATATTCTATAGGTCCTTATGATGCTTTAGAAATATTATGAATATCATTCCACAAAGTCCAAAAACACTACAAAGAAACACTCACCAGGACTTGGGGTTATAAATTCTCTAGCTTCAATTCGGTCCAAGTCCACATCTTCCATAAAATTTTAGATGAGAGAAAAATTATACTTCTTCTAGTAATATGAAGAATACTTTATAATTTCACCATTTGGATCTCAAACTCATTATCTTCACTCTCATTCCATGGAATATATTTCAGCCCATCTATATCATGGTTCTTCTCCTTTCATCAAAGGTACTTTAAAGTACATGGATTTCCTTGAGAGAAACCACTGGAACATGAACTTCCAACATGAACACCAAATATTTCACTCTTTTCCACTTGGTTCTAGAAATACTTTGCATGACCTAGAATTTTCATCTTTCCTCCTCTCTCACTCATGTGCGCCCAGGATAACCACTTCTTATATTCCAGCTTTCGACCATCTAATCCTTGACATGCCAACACTCATTCTAGTAATCACCTTCCAGATCCTTGAACCCTATCCACACTTACCACAACCATGAATCCCACTAGCATGAATTCTACCATGTTTTTCCACATTCACCTTTATATACAGTTGATCATATTCCATTAAACATAAGAACCATGCCACACCACTCCTTATTCCTAGATGGGATTAAGAAAATACTTAGAAAATTTCCAGTCACCCCCTCCTACTGTAGGTTGTGGAACCTTTGGAATTAAATATTTTGATAAATATATATTTTAATATTCCATTTATTATGCTCATACTGAATAAATACTACATTAACAGCTCCTTTTGGGAACCTGCATCATCACTAATTAAAACCTCTATAATAATCCATGTGCTTGCTGTCATGGATTCTAGTTCACTATCCTTCAAGCTAACTTCCCCATCTAATCAAACTATTAACCCACCAAGAGTAACAATAATAGAATCCTATGAGATTAGAAATTATCACTATTAGATCATCAAACCATGAATGGACTATATAATTATCTTCAATGGATATGAAATATCCTAATCTAGTCAACATAAAGGATCATCAACTCTATTTAAATCTTTAGTAGTCTTCCACCACGATCTGGAATGCCACCCAATCAACAAAACACACTGCATAAATCCTACAAACAAGAATAATTTTGATATATATATAATCCACTAGTACCACCACTATATTTTGGCGACATCCATCTAGTAACCTGATAGACCGATTGATCATAATAATCCCTACAGTCTTCCATCCAAGCTCCATCCGAGTCCTTAAAAAACTGATCCAGTAGAATGCTCCAACCATCCCATTGAGATTACTTATTGGGAATGAGGAGTAACTTTCCCAATCATGGTAAGTTATCCCTTTTAATGATGATCCCATACAACATAACTTCACCCCCTAATAGAAGAGTTACAATTTATTCTTTCATCCTCTATGACTTTAAAGGCTGTAATTAGGAAAAACATTACTCCCTATCCACCACATAGAGTTGTCCTTATTTTGATGGTTCTAGTCACCTCACGATACTCCTTTTGATAAATGTAAAAAAAACAAGTACATAACCAACAAAAAAACATGAAATAATAAAGTAGAAACATAATTCATACAAGGGATTTCATGGTTCAGAAGATATACCCTACATCCACGAGAGAAATGACAACATCAATTTCATTCCATTGGAAACATTTTAGAGTTACAATGGATGTTAAACATCTAAAAACACTACTAAAACTAATGGATTAAGTCTAAAAAATTCATTATAAACATTTAATCTTCTATTTTCTTTTCCCTTTAGTCATCTACCTTTGAAAATTTAGTATTTGGTACCTAGATGCACCCAGGTTTGCTTCTTCTAAATCCACCTCAACCTTCGGGTCTAGCCCTATTAGCTCACTATCAGTTATGTTAGAGTTTGTTAGTCATCATGAAACAAATGTTGAACAATTATATTATTATAAATAACACAATATAGTCATCCAATCAGCACCACCACATGATAGATTCAAGAATCTCTCTATTTCAATGTGAAACCAATGATTTTCCATAATATATAATGAATTCACCACTAACTCTCGATGAACAGTGCACACTAGCTTCTACTACACACTGATGACTTTAATAACATTACCTTTGTGGGGAAATATTTCACATACTACTATCAATAACTTTTAATATGTCATGAACTCCAGCAATTTCTTCATTGATCCTACATATTTCCATTCAGTTACCAGTAACTGTACTCACCATTCATCTCATTGTAACCTTTATATCCATAACAGACTCTTTGAGTTCATGCATCAGTAGATGTTCTTCTTCAACATTCCAATACCTAGCTCCATTGTGAAACATATCCTAAAAAAACTAATCCACCATATATCATTTTAAATGAAATATCAAGGATCTCATAAAACTTCTTTTCAACTTATTATGTTACTTTTGATAAACTTACTCCCATAGCCTAAATACAAATGCCAAATGGTGTTGGTGCAATAACTATATCTAATTTCTCTAAAGTGGTACTGTTAATGGATGAAATTTCAGTTCTTTGAAGTTTGAAACATTTTTTTACACAAAAATCTAACAAACCATACATATGTGTTCCATAAGATTACAAAAACATTCACTATTTCATAATATCTTAATTAACCCGTGGGAAATAAAGACATTTAATTAAAAGATACTTAAAAAATCATCATTATAAGACATATATAGAAAGAAAGTGGGTGATATAATTAGAGAATATCCCCAAATATTAATAACCATCAATGAATTATATTGAAAAATATAAAAAATAATTTTATAAAAGTAGTATAAATATGGTTTGAAAAACAAAATGAAATATCCCATTCTTTTGGAAAATTATAAAAACGAAAAATTAGCATAAAAAAGGAATTATATTTTCTTTGAAAACCTTGTAAAATTGTTAAGGAATATTCATAATGAAGTAAGGATATGATAGTTATATGATCTATTCATATCATAAACATAAAAAATATATTATTTTCACACTTTTGTAAAGAAAGTAAAAAATGACCTGTTTGGAAAATGAAAAAAAAGATTCCGTTAAAAAATTTTAAAAAAATTAAAATATAGTGAAAAAACAACTCTATAAATCATTTAAAAGTAGTTAATAACTTTCATAAAAATTTTTTTAACATGGATATGGATGAAAAAAAATTACCAACCTAACAGAAGAGATAAAGTCATTTTTTTTAAAATCATTCTTTCAATATTTTTTGAGTATTGAGGAGGGAAAAATAGAAATAATTCTTGAAAACCTTAGAAATAACCATAGGATAAGAAAATAAATGGGTTTTAGTCAATAAAGAATATAAAATTCCCCAAATCAAAATTAAAACCTAAACAATCCAGATAAAAAGCGAGATTATAACATAAACCCTTACCTTATTCTTCTAATTAGTTGAAAATACTCTAGCCTCTTGTATAATAAATTTAAAATTTTTATACATCCATATTAGAATCATATTTACATATATATTACTAGATACAATTCACCTATAATTTATTTTCACTCATTTATTAATAATTATTTATTAAAATTAATATTTGGGTGTTAAATGTTCCATTTTTAATTCAAGTTTTATTTCAATGGTTTTAGTATTACACCCTAGTCATGGTTATACAATCTTAATCATGCCATAAATATTTATTTATTATAAAATATTTTATAAGAAAATATTGTAACAACCTAATATTTTTTTAAATATATTTTTTCAAATGAATTTAATCTATATGATATTTTTAATTACGCATAACACTGTGTTTAGCTTGTGTTACATATGACACTAAGTTTATCTTGAGTTATACAAAACATTGAGTTTAAACGAAATGTAAAATATGATTAAAATATCATTATATTATAGATATCACCTAGTCATTGGAATGGAGGGTATGGAATGTATTAATTAAAGAATGAAAATATATGGGTTACACAAGTATATAAAATGAATTCTTGGGTGACCATTTAATTAAAAATGAAAATAAAGGAATTATTTTTCTGAAAAAATATTTTTATGAAAATAAATGTGTTTTACCTTAATAAATTAAACAAAACACTTTTAGTGAATGATTTTAAGGAAATTTATATATTATATATTCAATCAGAATTTTAAAATTCATCTTATATGTTTTCTAGATAAGAGATAAGAATAAGTCCAATTTTACGCTTAAAAACTATATTTTTCTAAAAACGGGTTTTTCTCCTTTTGCAATCCTATTTTAAAAATTAATAATTTTTGAAACTTTTGAAAATTTCTTTATAAAAATAAAATTCATTTCTGTAATCATAATTTTTTAGGTCCATTAGGTCAAATACCCTAAGCATGGGGTGGGGGTGAATTAGGGTATGAAAAATTAAAACTCTTGCCCCTTTGGACCTTGTTTCGTCGTTAAAAACACACTTCTCTCTTTATATCATAGAAATATATGATCAAAAATGAAATAATGCAAAGGAAACAATGATTTTACATGGTTCATCCTCCCTGGGCTACGTCTAAGGATAATACAACAATGATGTGCTGATATACCAAATTCACTAAAACTCACTGCCAATTACAAGGTTTTGGCCAGATCACTTCTATGCCTAGACTGACTACCTTTTCAAGGTTTAGAGTCTTTTCACTGCATTCCTAAGGGTAAATATCTATATATATTTATCTAGTTCACTATCGGTGGAAAAGATTAATGTCTTCAACTTTCTTTTCTCACTTCTCTTGTAAGTAATCTACTCACATTTTATAGACTTGTAGGTCCCTTAATTTTCATGAAATATTGCATCCTCAACTATAGGTAGATACTCTATTGAAGTCAATTTTTCACCTATAGATGAAATACATTTTTCAATATATTGTTAATTAGTAGAAATTACTTCTTCAAGCTATTTAAGTACCTTCATGAATAGTATTCTTCCTCCGTAACTGTGTTGTACCACATAGCACATAAGCTTCATAGACCACCTCTTCTATGAATCACCCCTGCTCTACGGAATATCACCGCTTCCACCTTCGCGTACCACCTCAGCATACCATCTCCACATACCATCTTTTCATACCACTTATTCTTATGTATAATTCCTTATTCTACACACCTCTTTATCTTCTTTCACAGAATCCTCCTCACGAACTACTTCACCCTTTACAGAATTCTCCCTCACGAACCACCTTCAAACATCACCGAATTCCCATAGCAAAGTTGTTTTCTTATGAAAATTGCCCTCTCTTAAATGATGGGATTAGTGATCCTTATATAGGAAAATAGTTATGAATAATCTACTAATAGGATATTTTTCCAAATCTTCACCACGTACCACTTCTTCCACGAATCGTTTCCCTACGCGGTCCATATACTTCCTTTATTCCTTCACGGAGACCCAAATCACTATCTCATTTTAACTAATAAAAATCCATTCCATGTACCACAATCCTTCCTCATACCATTGGCCTACTGTGAACTACAATCCTCCATACAAACCATTTTCTGTTCGTGATCCGTATGTCATGCTTCGTGGTCCGCATAACGCTGCTATGCAGAATCCTTCCTTTTCCGATTTCTCAAAGCTGTTCTGCATACCACATTTTTCATTCCATGAACTTTGGTTCATGGTCCATGTATCTTGTAACCCTATGAATAAATCATTCTTTTCCAAAATCTAAACTCCTAATTTTGAGGCCCAAAAATTTGACAAACACTGGGAAACTGTATCATCTTAAAAGCCTACTTTGGCAACATCAACCAAACTCATTTATGATCATATAGATTTTTCAACAAAAAAAATCACACCCAAAACAAACCGATAGGACACCTTGAGGGATTTTTTCCCAAAATAAATCTATAATTATCTTATGGTGAATTTTTGAGAATTTTATGAAAAGATTAGTTTTTTTTATGAATATTGAAAAATACGGAATTTTAATCGAAAACTGCCTTTTCATATAAATTATTTATAAAGTTAAATTATATTTTAAATTTATTTTAAATTAAAATTATTTAAATTATACATATATTAATCCAATTTATTTTATTTTAATCATTTCAATATTGAATTTTTATATAAAAACATTGTAAACTTTTGAACATTTTCTCTTTGAAAACCTGCTTTCTCGTTACATCTACGAGGTTAATTATAAATTAAAATTTACCTCTTTTGTGAATGGAATTTTAAAAACTGGATCAAATATTTGGAATCAAACTAATTTATATTATCTAATAATTTCAAATTATTTTTTTCCCAAAATGAGTAGTTAAAATAGTTAAAATTAATTACCACGATTAAAGTAAAAATGGGTTTACCGGGTGGTTAAACTAAAAATATAAGGATAAAAATGTCATAAAAAGTTGAATAAAATATAATTAATGTATATATTTTAATAATATTATGTATAATTATCGATAATAATACATTTTAATCATTTTTTATGAAAAAAATGCAGTTTCACCTTTTTCTTTTTAAAAAATTACAAGTGTGCCACTCACCTCACTTATAAAAGGCCACCCCTATCGTATCTTCTTAAAACCTTCAAACCCTTTTGTTTCAGAAAATAAAATCAGAAATAACTTCCAAAAATCCATCCCATCATACTATAAGACTTATTTTGGGCAGAAATCCAACCCAATAAGGCTCTGGGTGAAAACCTAAGGAGGATACCGAAAGAAGAGGTAATGTTCTTCAACAAGATTTTTTATTTTATTTCTTCCTCCACATACATAAATTATAATTATACCCTGATGATATAACAAAAATATTATATTAAATATAATGATATTTTTTAATGTTAATTACATTACCTAAAACCTTCTCCTCTTCCATCAAATGAGTTATGAAATCATTATTCTTGTGTACAGCAGACTACCGCCTCACGAACCGATGTCATTCATTTTTCCATTACCAGCTCTCACGGTTGGGTATGATGATGGATATAAATTATATATATGAAAATTATAATGTAATTATACCTTATGAGTAATTATAGCATATATAAGTTTTTATACTTTCCATTCCATAGGGGATACGATAATGTCATTCGTGTGTATAGAGGACTACCGCCTCACGAAGCGGTGTGATTCGTTTTCACTAAATCTTTACATGGAAGATAATGAGGATAATATTAAAAAATATATATATTATACATGAAATAACTATTATATTCATGAAATATTTATAATATATCATTTTATGTCTTAACTTTTCACTCACTGAAAGATGACAACGTTATTTGTGTACGTGTGCGCTACCACCTTTACGAAGCGATGTGACTCTCTATTTTCATCACCACGCCACAAAAATGACTTGTATATGTATATTTAAAGTAATAATATTTCATTTAAGATATTATTATAAATATTTTAAGATAAAATATTACTTACCTCCTTTCCATAATTATCATTGAAAATGGAAATGTTACTCATGCATACATACGACCTACTGTCTCTATTATTGTAATGTACTTCATTTATCAAAACCATATTTCATGATTGCTATTAAAAGTATAATTTATTTATAAATAATATAATTATTTAATTATTATTATTCTGGATATTATATAACCATGATAAAATTAAGAGGATTGAAAATAAAAAATCAAAACATATACAAAAAACAAAGCAGTTATTACCCAAAACGTGATTTTAAAAAGGAATTGTTAATAAATGGGTAATAAATGGTCATAAGTAAATAATATATGATATGATATATATAATTATATTTATATAATTTATGTATAATATACTGATATTTATTATTTAGGAGGTTCAAATGTTTACAATGGAGGTTTTTACTTAAGGTAAGAGATTTTTTATTTTCTCTTTTATTTCTGGGAGACATATGAAAAATTCACCATTAATTTAGTTTTTTGGGTGTATATAATAACCCTTTGGAATGTTATATCATTATTATCATAATTTTTATGATATTAAAATTTTAATTTTTTTTCTTTATTGTCTCTTATGATTTAAAATATTACTTAAACAGTAAGGGATTTCTGTCACAATTTTTACTCTTATGAGACACATGCCATATTCATAGCCCATTTCTTTTATATGGTGTATATATTACCCATGAATATATTTTATGATTATTATCCTTAAAATTATTGGGATTTACATATCCATTTTAGGATCTTTCTTTCATGAGGCTTATAATTC
The DNA here is from genome assembly GCA_963277665.1 of Viscum album. Taxonomy (NCBI): domain Eukaryota; kingdom Viridiplantae; phylum Streptophyta; class Magnoliopsida; order Santalales; family Viscaceae; genus Viscum; species Viscum album. The sequence continues at coordinate 1,575,768,065 of OY728161.1, read as the reverse complement.
AAAGTTACCAAAATAGTAAGAGTTTTTTTGTTACAATCTCATCCTTTATCAGGATTGTTCATGATTATACTTCCAATAATGAAATATTATGATCTATCTCTTAATAAACTCATGTATTATCTTATAATATTATTATGTCATGAGAATACTTGTTTTCCCTTTATTTTACTCTATTTATATACTCAAGAGTTTGAAATAATTTTTTTAATAAAAATCATCTTTATTTTTCTCTTTAGTCAAAAATCATTTTTATTCCAAAACCATATTTTCTAAAAATTTTATCAAAAATATTTTCAACATTATTAAAATTATTTATTAAATACATTTTAACCATTTTGTAATTTTTAAATTTTGTCTGAATGGAATATTTATGTCATTTTCCAAACAATTCCCATTTGCATTTTACCAAAAATGTGGAAAAAATCTTAGTTTTAACATATAAGACATTAATGAAAATTAAAAATATTATTATTATTATTTTATTTAAAGATTCATTTGTAAATTTGAAGGTTATTTTAAAAGATAATGATTTTCAAAAAAATTTAAAAAGTTTTTTCAAAGTGGATATGATATTTTTCTCAAGAAATGTTTTAAGTGTTTTTTAAAGCTTACTTTACAAAGTTTCAATGTTTATTTTCAAATACAAGAATTTCCCAAATATTTTATGAATTTTTAGTTTTAAAAAGGTATTTTCAATGAAAAATTTATTTTCCTAAAGAAATGTTCCAAGTGATTTATCTTTCAAAATGATTTTCCATCTAAGTTGACATCATTTGATGTAAAATTTTCTTTAATGGGGATATGATACAAGGATACCATTCTTATTCTTTATCTAAATGGTTTTTGTTTATAATGAAAAGATGATTCTGAAACCTATTTCTCTTCCATGAGTTATCCCATGGTAAAATTATTATGAAACCCACTACTTTTTCCATATGTTATGTAATGAAAAAATGATTATGAAACATGTCTCTTTTCCATAGTTTATGATATGATGAAATGCTTATAAAACCCATTTAATTTCACGAGTTATGATAATGTGAATGTTTTATGATATTGTGGCACAAATATGTATTATTTTCATTATGAGACAGTGATTAAATTATAACCATGTACCATGGTTACGTTATAACCAAGGATGGTGGTCACATTAAAACCAAATATGGGTGGGAATTATATCTCCCTCCAATTAATTAAGTAAATATCTATATCTCATGATATATATATGACTATAATGGGGAGTGAACCTAGTTCAATAAGATACTTTTTACAATATAATGGTCTTGTGAGTAAACCTTGGATACTATGATGGTTTGAGGAGTAAACCCATTCCATTATAAAAAACTTGGTAGTGAGACTTGACTACAATGGAAATGATTTTCTATTCTTATGTGTATATGTAAATTCCATGTCTTATGACAATGTTATTTTATCATGGATAATGTTCTTTGACTTCCTTTTAATTCATGTCTTATGAACTACTAATATTTATTTCATGAATCAAGATTCCGATCTTTGATATGAAGGGTATAGTTTTCATATTTTATTATCGTGTTCTAAAACCCTTATGTTAATGTTATGCTTACATGTCTCCCTTTTTACCCTTAATGATAATATGAGGTCACCCTTTCTTATTTTCCTTTCTCTATGTTATGAAGAAATGTTTTAAGTAGGGTATGTTTGTGAAGATTAATAAAGGAGAAGATATTTACAGAAGATGTTGAAGAAATTACACCAAATTAGAATATTGTGTATCGAGTGTCCAAAGACCCTAAAATATTATGATCCTCAGGTGTGTATTTTTGTAATGTATTGAATATTCATCTAAAAAGATTCAATATTAATGTATGAAAATCCTGGGTTTCTATAGTTGGTATTAGAGGATAGGTTTTGTTAACCATTGGAAACTAAGATGAGAAAAATGTTGTAATATGCTTAGGAATATTTCTAAGGATATGTATAGGGATAAATCCGAGGATAATTCTATGGATGATTCAAAGTATAGGAAAATGTCTTGGAATTTTTGTAAAATATAGATCAAGCAGTTTCCAAGTAATTACATCCCTTTCTGGACACTATAAGTGGATGTGGATCTTCTATAGAGGTAAATAGGGGTAATTACTTCAAAAAGGGCACATTGAGCTGGGATTAATCATCACCTAGCGCTTGAAAATGGGGCTTTCTATACACATAGTTTGACACTCCTAGGGGATATGATTTAGAAATTCATAGAATCTTTATAAACCAGCAAGAAGGATTTAAATAGATGATGACCATGAATAACCTAGGATAAACCTAATGCATCACATATTAAAAATAAGTTGTCATGATTTATAAATCCTATAAGTGATTTTTTTCATGATTAAGAATTTTTACACTATGATCAATGTTGATCACACTATTTTTTTTGGTTTCAGCCAATGAAGGGAACCATAAGGAATTGGGTTAACATTTAATGCGACGGACAATTTTCCGGTGAGCAGAAAATTAAGACAATGACTGGAGTGAAGGATATTGTGATTATGCCTAATTTGTTATCATTGAACATGATTAAAAATGTAACATATTGCCCCCATTTCACTATATTGAGAGGGAATATGAATGATACTTGGTCTTAAGCGACGTTCCCAAGGTACCAAAGGCTGGTAATAAATGCCGAGGGCTTCAAGAACAAATTGGGGAATGATTTTACCTTAAAATAAAACCATGTTGCTCCACAATAAAACCCAAAACCAATACAACCAAACACAATATCAGAGTACTATGTGGAAGACTAAACAAGAGAACCCAAAATAAACCAAGACACACTCCACAACTCCACGCTCTAAGCACCACCACATATCCCAAGCATCACTGCGAGCCACTAGCAATGATATGATTTACCTTTACCTGTGACCCAGAATACGACATCTACAAAAGCACCAAAGTTCCAAAGTATGGGGTGAGTATTAATACTCAATAGGTTTTCCCCAAATAAATTCTCTACACACACCACTAGGATAAAACCATTAGCACATTTAAATAAATAATTTATACAAAATAATCACAAGTGAAACAATTACCATAATCTAAACATACTCTTACCAATCCACCTCACCCAAACCAATAAACCCAATGAAAAGCCAAAAAACTATGCCATAATTCATTTCACCATTTCAAATTATCACAAAAAATTCCATCTTTGAAAAACAATACACAACAAGGAAACTATTACGTTGGGACTTCCACCCATCCTGTTCACCCCATTATCAACTAGCGGCACTTCCCAACCACTACCCATAATGGTGGTTCTTCCGATCACTATCCATCACCTTTTTAGTGAGACTTCCTGATCACTTTCACATCACACTTCCACAAGCCATAACCAAGAATATAAACCACCGAGGCCACACAACATGAAAATAATCATTTCCATCACATGCCAAACCACTTCCAATAAAAAATATTCATTGAAAACCATCTTTCACAAAACACTTTTCATAACCAATCACTAATGATTTTAAAATCACACAACAATGCCCCCTTTAGCAACAATAACCCAATTTCCCCAAAATCTCCAAAATCATCACCAAATTGATTTCCAAAAAGATTCATACATCATTATCATAATTAATTTCACGCAAAGAAAATTAATTATACCAAAAACACTATTTCTAACTAAGTGGATTCAAGATAGAATCCACCTACTTTTTAGGTTTTCATCAAATTCAACCCACAAGCATCCGCACCCCAAAATATGGAAAACGCACCACTGAAACCTCTCTAGATCCCCTTACCTAACATTAACAAGCCTTAAAAGAAACATACAAGGAAACCAAAACCCTATATATTCATGAAACAAATGTAGATATAGAAAACTAAGGAAGGGAGAAGAGTGGATATAGAGAAAAACCAAAAGGAACCATGAGAGAAGACTTACCTGGGAGGAATTACCTTCAAAACACTATGAAACCCCTTCAATTTGCACAAAAATTGTGTGGGAGAGCCCCTAAAACCTTTGAGAAGAGAAAATCCAGAGTGAGGATTGGGTGGGAGGAAGTTTGGAGAGAAATGAGGCAATACCGAGTGAACCAAGGTTTTAAAACCCTATTTTTAAGTGGTTTCATGGTTTGTCCGCACGGTTTGTCAAACTGTATGCTAACTGTGTGCATGCCACTGTCTCGAGAGGATGGGTCTGCATGGTTGCCTCACACGGTTTGGCAAACAGTGCGCAAGTTGTGTGAAGCCTACTGTCTCCTCCTGCACGGTTTCTTGGATAACCTGCACGGTTTCCTCTAACTGTGCTCAAACCGTGCACCCTAAGAAAAGCCTCCAAACTTTTTCAAAACCATTACAAACTCTCCCAACCTCTTCCCAACTCATCTTCAGCACTTTAAACACATAAAAATGCATAAAAAAGGCTACATACCTCAAATTGGGGGTACTATATTCTCTCCACCATTGGACTTTCCATCCTCGGATAATAGGTAACCATTGATTTGCCGAAAGAGCTCTGGCCATTGCTCGATCATCTCTTTATCCCACACCCAAGTCTCCTCTTGAATCTGACCATGCTACCACAAAACACGAACTAAACCAATTCTTTTAACACACAAGACTTTCTATTGTCTATCCACAATCCACACTGGTACGTGCACTAAGGAAGCATCCAGTTATAGCTCAACATGATCCCAATGAATCATATGCTCACGATACGGATGATACTTTTTCAACTGAAACACATGAAACACATTGTGCACCGCACTAAACCATGGTGGAAAATCAAAATGATAATCCACATCTCTAATTATATCAAGTATCTCAAAAGGCCCAATATACCTTGGAGATAACTTACCCTTCTTCCCAAACCGACGATGTCCCAACCTTGGAGAGATTCTCAAAAACACATGATCACCAACCTCAAATGACAACAGTCATCGATGATAGTCCGCATATGATTTATGAAGAATTTGAGCCATATACATCCTCTTCCTGATAAACATAATCTTCTCCATAGTCTCTTTTACAAGGCTTGGTCCAATCATTGAAGTCTCACCCATTTCCACCAAACATAGTGGATAACGACAAGGATGCCCATACAAAGACTCAAATGAAACCATATGTATCGAAGCTTGATAATTGTTATTATAGGAGAACTCCACCATTTGTAAGTGATCCTCACATGACCCAATAAAATTCATCAGACAAGACCATAACATATCCTCCAATTTTTTTATCGTCATCTCGGATTGACCATCTTTCGGAGGATGATACACCATGCTCATAGTCAACTGTGTGCCAAGGGCTTTCTGGAAGGATTTCCAAAAACAAGATGTGAACCTTGGATCTCTATCTGTAACAATAAAAATTTGAACACCATGCCTCTTTAGCACTTACCAGATATAGATTTTTGATAGATCCTCTACTGTATTAGATTCACGAATCAGGATGAAATGGGATGACATTATGAGCCGATCCAAAATCACCCATATGGCATCGTGTTTCTGGACTGTTCTTGGGATACCTATCAAAAAATCCATTGCTATTTTCTATCATTTCCACACTAGGATGGGTAAATACTGCATCATGCTTACTGGTCGTTGATGCTCTGCCTTGACTTGTTGAAAATCCAAGAATCTCAAGACAAACCCGACCACATCCATTTTCATACCAACCCACCAAAATTGTGCCTTCAATGCCTTATACATTTTTTGAATTCTAGGATGGAAGGCCCACCTGGAATGATGATAAGCCCTGAGAAGTTCCTCCTAAAAATCCACTGGTACCACCATCCAATTCTGAAAACACAAGACTAAATTTTCATTCAGTTCCCAGTTATCAATGGTCTCCCCACCATTGAGTTTCGACCCCATCACCATACAATTGGAATACAATGCATGTGCCTCTTTAACCAAACCATCCAAGTTAGGAACCAACAAAACTAGAAAGAAGACCGCTCTTTCACCCTAGTCCTCACATTCCAACCGCATGTCGGCTATGACCGACATCAACTGCCACTTATTCGATGCTTGTTTCACCACTTGAGCATATGATTTCCTACTTAATGCATTATCTACCGAATTTCCCTTACCCGATGTGTAAATTAAGTCAAAATCAAACATTTGGAGATATTACATCCATCTCTTTTTCCTCATGTTCAAATATCTTTGTGATAAGATATTCTTTAAGCTCTTATGGTTGGTAAACACTATAAATTTCTCACTAAAGAGATAATGACGCCATATTTTTAAATCATTAACCACTGCTGCCAACTCCAAATCATGTTTTGGGTAGTTATTCTCATGCTTCCTCAACTACCATGATACATATGCAACTACATGACCCACCTATATGAGAACACACCCCAACCCTGATGTCGATGCATCACAATACACCACGTAGCCTTTCCTTGGTTTTGAAAAAACCAAGATTTGTGATGGTGTAAGGCGACCCTTTATCTCTTCAAAACATTTTTGGACACTGCTCACCCCATTGAAATGGAACATTTTTCCTTGTCAAAGCTGTCATCGGTGAATCCAATTGTGAAAAATCATGAACAAAATGTTGATAATACACAGCTAGACCAAGGAATCTCCATATCTCAAAAACATTATTTAGCGGTTTCAATGATATAACAACATCTATCTTTTCTAGAACAACTAAAACACCCCTCTCAGAAATAAAATGGCCAAGGAAACAAACCTCCTATATTCAAAAGTCACACCTTGACAATTTGGAATACAACCAATGATCCCTCAAGATCACCAACATGATCTCCAAGTGTTGATCATGATCTACCCTTGTCCTTGAATACACCAGTATATCATCAACAAATACTACCAGGAAAGAATCTAGATATCTCTGAAATATCCGATTCATCAATTCCATGAATACCTATGGTGCATTTGTTAGACCAAAGGGAATAAACACATACTTGTAATGGCCATATCAACTTCTGAATAAAGTTTTTGTAATATCCTCTTTCCGCACCCACAACTGATGATACCCTGATCGCAAGTCAATCTTGGATAACCACTGTGCTCCCCTCAACTAGTCAAACAAATCATCAATGCATGGAAGTGGATATCGATTCTTTATTGTAACTTGATTTAGTCTATGATAGTCGACACATAACTGTAACTTTCCATCCTCCTTCTTAACAAACAACACCGGCACTACCCATGGAGACGTAATAGGCCAGATGAACCCTTTGTTCTCTTACTCCCCCAACTACACTTTTAGTTCCTGTAATTCTACTGGTTCCATCTAATAATATGGAAGTGAGATAGGAATGGTTCATGGAAAAAGATCAATCATAAACTCCACTTCTCTCATGGGTGGTAACCTAGAGAATTATTCATTAAAAAAATCCATAAACTGATCCATGACTACTAGAAGAACACTCTACTCAATACCTTCCACTACTTCCAATGACAAAGCCGTTAATCGGTATGATATCTTTCCAACCACTGGTGCCAATAAGCCTATTGCACCCTGCTTCTCATTCTTCTCCCCTCTAAAGATATTTCTAATGCCATCCTCCATCACAAAACTAACCGTTCGTGTATAATAGTTAATGTGAGCCTTAAACATTGTCAACCAATCCATTCCCAGGATTATACCCTACACATCCATCTCAAGCACTAAGAATTACCACATCAACTCAACCTCATCTAGGACTACATGACATTCTCTACACATGAAGGCTCAACACTCTTTTTCACCCATAAGAGTTTGAATTTTGAGAACCATCAGCCAAATTTATACCACTAAACCCAACAAATCAATGATGTGAGAAGCAATAAAATAATGAGAATCGCCTATATCAAATAACACTTGTATCAATGAGGAATTTAAAATAATTGTACCTCACACTGTGGATGGTCCTGACTGATCATCCATCACAACTTGTTCAACTCCAAATAACTGCTTGCTTGTGACACTATGTTCCTTACTTTCTTGTTGAGAATTTTCATGATGAGTCATGATGTTCCCAAAATCACCATGAATGACTCGGCTTTTCTGACGAGGCGTATACTTCTTCCCTTGTCTTGTCAAGGCATACGACCCCTATGACCCTTAAGGAGTTTCACGGATACCCGACCTCAGAGCATTCTGACAATACCACTAAAGGTGCCCCAAATGCTTACAATTATGACATGCTCGAGGTTGTTCCATACCATCCCACTTGATGTGTATCATAGAACCACACTAAAAACATCCAGGTTTACTCTGAGGCTTCGGAGGAAGATTCATGGATCCTGTAGTTGGATTCTGATTCATACTCCAACCCTGGAAATAAGTGTCCCTCTTCCGCTTGAACCCATTGTTCAAGTTTCCACGATTCCCCACAGGTACTAATACACTTCCTCCGCTCGCAGCCCCCAAGAGATCCCTTTATGCCACTGATGCTCTATTCACTATCTCTGTATAATCATTTATACACAACACTACTATCTTGGACTGAATATCCTACCTCAAACCAGCTTCGAAGATACAAGCATTCAATAATGTATTACCCACCACCTCAGGTGAAAACCTCACTAAGTTCATAAACTTAGTTGCATACTCTATTTTTGAAAGGTTCTCCTATTTCAAATAGAAGAAATACGTTGTGCGCTAAATTTTGAATGTATGAGGGTAGAAGTTTTTGTTAAAAAATTCCTCAAATCCGTCCCATGTCATACCTTGGTCAGTTCCAGCTTGGACTACCAACTCCTACCACTGAAGGGAAATATCTTCCAACATATACGTGGATAACATCAATTTCAACTCTACTAGTGTTCCCAAGAATTCTAAGATTTTGTTCATTCTATTCAACCAGGATTATACCCTTTCTGGCTCCAAATCACTCCTGAGGATGGGTGGATTCTACTTTTGAAACTGAACCGCATGATCCACATGCCTTGGTTTATCCACTTTATTCGCACTTTCTACTTATTGTAAAGCTTGTACTATACTCTTCACTAGCAGCTGGTTCACCTGGGGCTTAGGTGCAACTAAAGTTTTAGCAGCTTCCTCCAGTTGGTCTCTAAGATGCCAACCTGGTGCCATTTCTATCAACACAAAAACAACCATAAGTTTCACTCCCTTAACAATAAAGTGTGTACAATTTTCAAATTCAGTTATATAACAACTATCACAACCAGGGTTTCCACAAGTTTACATTTACCATATTGCACTATTTTTGTAAAATCCCTCTTGTTTTGAAAATCAACCCATTTTCAAAATACCACAAGTTTCCATATTTCAAACCCTTCCATTTTGAAACCCAAAATAGATTTTCAAAATCAACTATTCATATCACACCATAAATCATTATACCCCAATGAAATATGCATCACAGTGGGAAGTCATTTCTACCATGCATGTCATGATCATCTCATTGGTTACACCCATGAAAATGAGATTTCCAATGCTTATAAGTGTCTCCAAAACACTTATATACCCAACTCCCTGGTTACATGAAGTTCAACATAAAAGGGTTAGCTATGTCCTTTTATGCTATACATTCCAAGTTCCAATAATCCTACATCTTGCTACCATCCCGACTCAAGGAATATGCCAAGAACAAATTCCAACACCAAGACCAATGATCAATGCTAAGGATCGAACAAATGATCTCACTTGAAAGCCTAGGATCAAACAAACTTGTACCACTTGTAATATCCCACCCAATCTCATTGTCTTGAGAGGGAGAAAGAATGATACTTGGCCTTAAGCGACGTTCCCAAGGCACCAGAGGTAGGAAATAAATGCCAAGGTCCCTAACAAAAACTATATAGTGTATGTTAATAAAACATTCAAGCATGTATTACAAAAAAGACAACCAATTTTCTCCAAAATATAACCCAAAACTAATAAAACCTAACACAATATTAGAGTACTATGCATTAGACTAAACAAGAAACCCCAAAATAAACCAAGACACACTCCAAAGCTCCATGCTCCAAGCACCACCACATCTCCCAAGCATCACTGTGAGCCACTAGCAATGAGATTATTTACCTTTACATGTGTCGTAGAATACGATATCTACAAAATCACCAAAGTGCCAAAGAAGGGGGTGAGAACTAATACTCAGTAGGTTTTCCCCAAATGACTTCCCAACACACACCACTAGGATAAAACCGTTAGCACATTTAAATAAAAAAGTTTATACAAAATAAACACAAGTGAAACCATTAACATAATCCAAACATACTCTTACCAATCCACATCACCTAAACCAATCAACCCAAGGGAAAGTCAAACAACAATTCCATAAGCTATTTCACCATTTCACTTTAGCACAATAAATTCCATATTTTCAAAACAGCACACAACAAGGCAACCGTTATGGTGGGACTTCTGCCCATCCCGTTCATCCCATTATCAACTAGAGACACTTCCTAACCACTACCCACAATGGTGGTTCTTCCAACCACTATCCATCAACTTTTTAGTGATAATTTCTACCCACTTTCACATTACACTTCAACAAGCCATAACCTAGCATATAACCCACCAAGGCCACACAACATGAAAATAATCATTTCCACCACATGCCAAACCACTTCCAATAAAACATATTAATTGAAAACCATCTTTCATAAAACACTTTTCATAACCAAACACTAATAATTTTAAAATCAACATTTTAAAATCACACAAAAAATCCCTTTTTAGAAACAATAACCTGTTTTACCAAAATCTCCCAAATTATCACCAAATTGATTTCCAAAAATATTAACACATAATTATAACAATTAATTTAAAACAAACAACTTCATTGTACCAAAACCACTAGTTATAACCAAGTAGATTCAAGACACGATCCACCTACCGTTTAGGGTTCCAGTGAATTCGACCCACAAGCAACCACACCACAAAATCTGCCGAACGTACCACCAAAACCACTCTAGATCCCCTTCCCTAACATTCAAAATCCTTAAAATCAACATACATGGAAACTAAAACCGAAGATATACATGCAATGACTGTAGATATAGAAAACTAAGGAAGGTTGAAGAGTGGATCTAGAGAAAAACCAAATGGAACCACGAGAGAAGAATTACCTAGGAGGAATTAGCTTTAAACCACCAGCAAAACCCCTTTTATTTTATTCCAAAATGTGTGGGATAACCCCTCCAACATTTGAGAAGAGAAAATAACGAGTGAGGTTTGGGTGGGAGGAATCTTGGAGAGAAATGAGGCAAGCCTGAGTGAACCCTGGTTTTAAAACCCTATTTTTAAGTGGTTGCACGATTACTCCACACAGTTTGTCAAATTGTGTGCTAACCAGGCGCATGACACTGTCTTGAGAAGAGGGGTCTGCATGATTTCCTCGCATGGTTTGGAAAACTATGCGTAGGCCATGCAAAGCCTACTGTCCCCCCTACACAGTTTTCTGGGGAACCCGCATGGTTTCCCCTAACCATGCTCAAACTGTGCGCTCTATGAAAAGCCTCTAAACTTATTCAAAACCATTTCAAACTCTCCCAAACTCATCCCAAATCATACCCAAAACTTTAAACACATAAAAAGGCATAAAAAGGCTACATACCACAAATTGGGGGTACTAAAAAAATGTGTAAATTAACTAACTCTCAGACTCACTAAATAAGAGAAGGATAGAGTTCACTGAGAGTTTTGGTATTGGAGAACATGGAGGAAATAAGTTTTAGTTTTCTATATGTCAAGAATGTGGGAAGAATAACTCAAGAGATGTCTCAAAGGAATGATAAGTTATTTTGGGTGTGGAAAAAAGGACACAAAGTAAGTAACCACGAAGGAATAATTAAAAGTTAGGTTAATTAAATAGATGATAATAATGGTCTCCCTAAGGTATCATCAACTTTTGAATGTTTTAAATATGGAATGTATGGACATTATGAAAATTTATGTCTTAAGGGGAAATATCATGAAGATAATCTACAAGTTTATATGATTAATGGTTATATTACCAATGATGAAGAGACTACAAATGACATATGAAAGGAAAGAAGTGTTAAGAAATAAGGCAATGAAGCTTAGTTAATGGTTTGATAAGGAAGTGGGATGTTTGAAGTGATTATGTATTGGAATTCAATAATTGTGTTATATAAACCATGAAATATATAAGTACTATTTAGTATAAGTTTTTTATTAAGGATATGAAAGAATATGCTAAATAGTATTAATGACAAAAAATGCAATTTAATGGAAAGGTAATATTTTTATGGAAAACGCATGATTGAGGAAAGATAACCCTTAATATGTTCCCGAGGTTGAGAAAATGGTGTTTATTTTGGATAAATAGATTATTTACATGGATAAAGTAAATTGTATAATATTTATGACCTTATAATTGATAATGTATTTGTTGAAAAAGTAGTGTATGTTATCATTGATGGAGTTTACAACATTATTGGATCTATGGAATATATTCAATAATATATGGTTTTATTGAAATAATGAGGAATCGTGTATATTTTCATTAAGGTTTTATAAAAATTCTGTTTATTACCATGCTTTAGGAGAATATATGAACAAGGTATTCACATATTTGGCATGTGACCATTAAAACCCGCTTAATCATATTTGGAGGATAAATGTTAAGTTTGGGAAATTTAGTGACCTTCTTTATAAATTTTTAATTTTTTAAGGGTTATATGTTTAACCATTTATAGAATGGTTTAAGTTGAATTATAGATGAGGTTTTAAAGATTAACCTATTACTTCACCATATGAATATTTATTCATATTGGATAACTATAATTAAACTTTTTTTAACTAGATATAGAAGGAACAACTTATCATTCTTTTATGGATCTTATTTAGTGCTTCAGACATGAAAAATTTATATCATAAAGTAAGAGATGAAGTGGAAATTGATCAAGGAACAACCACATGATGAAATTGTACCTATGAAATAAAAATATATCAATTAATTAAATTTTCATAAATTCTCAGTTTAGATAGAAAAAGAATTATCCAACATTAGGAAATGGATCGTGAAATAAAATATTGTCTCATCATCATCATTTTTATGATATCAATAACCTTTTTCACACCTCTTTGGTTTATGATTGTTTGGTAGTTAACCTTCTCTGGATCACCCACTTTCTTATTATCAATGATCTATATCAATCTCTATAATTATTTATGTTTTTATGACACATATATATCTTCACTTCCTACTTATGTTCTCTTATTTGGAAACCTGCTATGTTTTATTCAAAATTACTTTCATACATCCCTTTACCTTTTCCAATAGGATGTTTTATTAACCCTTTTTATGATGTGGGTTTCAATGAAGGAATTTTCAAATGTTAAACCTTTGAAAACTGAGATGAATCTTGAGGGATAAATTTATTTTAAGATAGGTAAAACAAAACACCTATAGATTGAAGTATTTTATTTTCATATGAATTTAATCTTTTCAATATTTTTCATTATATGTAACACTAATTTTCTCTTGTGTTACACGTAATAATGATTTTATCTTGCATTACATGCCACATTGAGTTTAAACGAAACATGATATATTTTTAAAATATTATTTTATGATTGATATAAAATATCTGTTGGAATGGAAGGTATGAATAATATTAGAAAAATTATGAAAATATTTTCCTTACACATGCATATAAAATTAATTCTTTGGTGACCATTTAATTAAAATTGAAAATAGAGGAAATATGTTTATAAAAAAACTATTTTTATGTAAAGAAACACATTTTACCTAAATAAATTAAACAAACCACTTTTTGTGAACTATTTTAATGAAATGTATATAGTATATATTCAGTAAACTATTTAACATTATTCTTATGTTTTTTAGATAGGATATATGAATAAATCCAATTTATTCTTAAAAATGTATTTTCCTAAAAAGCAGTTTTATGGCCTTTTGATCACTTTTTTTAAAACTAAATTTTAACACTTTTAGAAAATTTATTTGAAAAAATAATATTTATTTATGTATTAATAATTTTAAAAATTATCTTATTTTGAATTTTTGATAATTTTATATAAAGATTATTTTTTTGGTAAATAGTGAAAAATATTGAATTTTAATTGAAAACTGCCTTTTCATTTAAATTATTCATCAAGTTAAATTATATTTTTAATTAATTTTAAATTTAAATTAGTTAAATTATACATATATTAATACAATTTAGTAAATTTTAATCAATTTCATATTGAATTTTGATATAAAAACCTTATAAACGTTTGAACATTTTCTCTTTTAAAACCCACTTTCTCATCACTTATGTGGGATTAATTTTAAATGAAAATTTTCCACTTATGTAAATGTAATTTACAAAAATATATTCCTTATTTGGAATAAAAATTATTTATATTATATAATAAGTTTAACTTAATTTTTTACAAAAATTAATAGTGAAAATAGTAAGAATTAATTACCGCAGCTAAGGTAAAAACGAGTTTACCCGAGGTTAAAATAAAAATACAAGAATTTAAATGACCTAAAAACTTGTCTAAAATTTTTAATGTATATATTTAGACCCTATAATGTATAATTTTCAATAATAATATATTTTTTATCCTTTTTTCATGAAAAAATGTGGGTATACCTTTTTATTTTCAAAAGATTACAAGTCTTCCACTCACCTCACTTATAAAAGGGAACCCCCTATCCTCTCTTATTCACACCATAAAACCATTTTGGTTCAGAAAATACCTACCAAAAAACCTAACCAAACTCACTCCTTTCATCATAAAATCCTTATTTTTAGTATAAATACAACCTCGGAAGGATTTTTGTGCAAAGCTAAGGAGGATACTTGAACAATGGGTAATGTTCTTCAACGAATGTTTTTATTTTATTTCTTCCTCCACATCATTAAATTATTATTAAACAATTAATATATAATAAAATAAGTATATTATATATAATTATATGTTTTTATGTTAATATCAATACCTACAACCATCTCCACTTCAATAAAATGGGTTAAAAAATCATCATTCATGTGTTTAGCGGACTACCGCCTCGCAAACCGCTGTCATTCATTTTGTCATTACCACATCTCATGGTTGGGTTTGATGATAAATATAAGATATATAAATATATATATAATATTTATAACATAATTATACCTATGGATTCATTATATCATATATACCATTTTTACTTTCCATTTCCTATAGGATTCAATAACATCGTTCATGTGTACAGCGGACTACCGCCATGCGAAGCGATGTGATTCATTTTCACTAAAGATTTACTTGGAAGATAATAAAGAAAATATTTTATAAATATGTGATATAAGTAATATAATTATGATTTTTTTTTAAAAATTTATAACATATAATTTCATTTTTTACCTTTTCACTCACCTAAAGATGTTAATATCATTCGTGTATGTGTGGACTACCGCTTTCACGAAGCGATGTAACTCTATATTTTCATCACCACACCACATGGATGATATGTATAAGTATATTTAAATAAAAAATATTATATATATTATTTTATTATCATTATTTAATGATAAAAAATTACTTTCTTCAAATTCATAATGATCATTTAAAAATGGAAGCATTACTCATGCGTATGTACGACCTACCGTCTCCATGATCGCAACATACTTTATTTCTCAAAACCAACTTTCATGATTGGTATTGAAAGTATACTTTATGTATTAGTATTATAATTATGTCATGATTATTATTATTTATATTATGGAACCATGATAAAGGTAAGAGGACCAAAAACAAAAAACAAAAATATATATGAAAAACAAAGCAGTTATCACCCAAAATGTGATTTTAACAAGGAATTATTGATAAATGGGTATCAGATGGTCATAAGTAAATTATATATGATATGATATATATAATTATGTTTATATAATATATGTATAATAAAATTATATTTATTATACATGATTTTCAAACATGTACTAAGAAATTTGATACCTAAGGTAAGGGATTTTTATTCTCTCTTTTATTTTTGAGAGACAAATGAAAATTCACCACTAATTTCTTTTGTATGGTGTATATACTGTGAGATACATGCCATATTCACCATCTATTTATTTTATGTGGGGTATATACTGACCATGAATGTATTTTATGATTATTATACTTAAAATTATTTCGATATAAATATATATTTTAGGATCCTTCTTTCGTAGGGCTTATAATTCAAAGTTATCAAAGTGGTATGGGTTTTATGTTACAATCTCATCATTTATCTCGATTTTTCATGATTATGGTTCTAATAATGAAATATTTTAATAATTATCTCAATAAACTCATGTATTTTATTCTACTATGTTTATTTTTTTAGAATACATGTTTTACCTTCATTTTCATCACTTTATGTACTAAAGAGTTCAAAACAATGTTTTTAATAAAAATTATCTTTATTTATCTCTTCGGTCAAAACTCGTTTTTCTTAAAAATTAATTTTTTCTAAAAATGATTTCAAAACATTTATTTAAAATTAGTAAAATAATTTTATGAAATACATTTTCAAACATGTTTTATTTTCTTACAAAATGTTTTGAAAGGTTTATTCATGTTGTTTTCCAAACAATGCCTGTTTTGCTTTTACCAAAAATGTAAAAGGAATATTTTTTTAATGTACATGAAATTAAATAAAATAAAAAAAATTATGACTATTATTTACCTTGAAGCTTCATTTGTAGGTTTTCAAGGTTATTTTCAAATAAAAGTATTTTCAAAATGTTTTAAAAGTGTTTTCAAAGTAGAAAAAAAAATTTCCTCAAGAAATGTTTTAATAAATTTTTAAAGAGTCCTTTATAAGTTTCAATGTTTATTTTCAAAGAAAATAATTTAAAAAAATGTTTTATAATTTTTTAATTTTTAAAAGGTATTTTCAAAGAAATGTTATTTTCCTTAAGAAATGTTCCAAGTAATTTATCCTTCAAAACCATTTTCCATATAAGATAACATCCTTTGATGTAACTTTTTCTTTACTGAGGATATGATTTAAGGATACAATTGTTATTCTTTCAATTAATGGTTTATGTTTATAATGAATAGATGTTTATGAAACCCATTTCTTTTCCACAGGTTATACCATGATAAAATTCTTATAAAACAAACTTCTTTTTACATAGTTTATGATATGATGGAATGATGATTTGTTTTGAAACTTGTCTCTTTTTACACAAGTTATGATAAGATAAAATGTTTAGAAACCCATTCAATTTCATGGGTTATGATAATATTAATATTTTATGATCTTGTGGTACACATATGTATGATTTTAGTTATGTGAAAGTGGTTATGTTATAAATAAGGATGGTGGTTATGTTATAACCAAGGATGGTGGTTACATTATAACCAAAGACACATGGGACCTATATCTCCCTCCAATGCATTGGGTAAATATTTATATCTCATGAGATAGATAGGACTAGAACAAGGAGTGAACCTAGTTAAGTAAGGGACCTTGTATACTATGATGGTCTTGGGAGTGATCCTTTACTATTATGATGGTTTGGGGGAGTGAACTCATTCCACTATGATAGCCTTGGTAGTGATCCTTTACTACTATGAAAATAATTTATATGCTTATGTGTATGTCACAATTACATGACTTGTTCCAATGTTATTCACTCCTGGATCATTTTATTTTATTTAATTATGATTCATGTCTTATAAAATTTTAATATTTATTTAATAACTGAATATTCTAATCTTTGATATACAGGTTATGGTTTTCAAATGTTATGCTCATGCTCTAATACCCATATGTTCATGTTATGATTACATATCAACCTTGTTTACCGTCACTAATCATATGAGCTCACCCTTTATTATATTAGATTTACCTAGGTTATGAATAATGGTTTTAATTAGGGTATGTTTGTGAAGAGTACTAAAGGATAATATCTTTATGGGTGATGTTGAATATCTTTCATGAAATTAGTAGATTGTGTACTTAGTCTCAAAATACACTAAAATATTATGGTCCCCAGAAATGTGTTTATATAATGTATTGAATATTCATCTAAAGATATGTAATAATACATATAAAGATCCTTTGTTCCTATAAACATGATGGATAGTGATGAAAAATGAAAAACATCATTGCATGGAGGCAGTATTCCACATGTACACACATGTGGGGTTTTAATTTTTCAATGGATGGAAAGAAAGGAAGGTAAACAATAATTTATATTTATAGAATAATAATTATGTAATATATATTATATTTATTTATTAAATCAATCTTTATAACCTTCCATGAGAGTAAACAATGAAAAATTAAATATATCTATTTATGAAGGAGGTAATCCTCACATACACATGAATGGTGTTTTCATTTTCCAAGATATTGAGAGAAGGTAGGTAATGATTGTTCCATAAACATAATAAAATTTAAGTATACTAATGATAAAAATTTATTTATTTTTAAGTGGTTATAGAATATTTTGATGAGGTGTAAGAATAAGAAAACTTAAAAGAACCCAGTTAAGTCAATTACCCCTTCCTTGGGTATGTCCCTTTGGATATCTCCTTAAGCCTTCTTGGGTAGGAATTTTTTATGATACCATAACCTATATTTCATGGTAAAGGGTGATGGGAAGTGATTTTAGAAGATATTGGTTGAGATACGTTGCTCAAAGTGTGCAGATAAGTGAGTAGAGGAGGTTCCCTTTTATAAGTGAGATGAGCAGAATCCTTGTAAATATTAAGAACCTTTAAAATAATATAATGCCATTTTAATGGGAAATAGGTACCAAATATAACCAATTTTAAATATAATATTAGGGTAAGTATAAATCCACTCAAATAATAAAATAAATATAAGATTTTTGTTATATTTGATTCCATTCCCCTTAGTTTAACCCCATTTAACCCTTACCGTGATGACTTAACTTTTACCATGGTAACTATTATTTTTTGTATGACCAAAAAATAAAATTGAAATTACAAGAAATTTGGATATAATGATTCAAAATATGGAATCCATTTTTTCAAATTAAATTTATAAAGGTGGTGAAATTAATTCTAATATCCATGCACAAAACGTGAAAATTATTTTTAGAAAAATATATCTTTAGGAATAAAAATGATTTAATTATCATTAATTGAATTGTAAAAACCATTAAATGAATATTAATTTATTTTATTGAATATATTATCTACATATTTAATTAAAACCATTTATAAATAATGATTAATTTAATTTATTATGATAAAAATACATTGCACACATAAAAAATAGTTTTCTGACAAATATATATTCTTTATCTGGAAATTATTTTATCTTCATTTTTAGCCATCTGATTATTAATGTATGAATGACCGTTAATTTTTATACATGTGTAAACAATACTTTTCCATAAGTTTAATTCTATAAATAAGAGAAATTATCATTTAAATTAAACATATATTATAAAAAATTGTACCAAGAATTATTAGACCACTATTCCATATCAATGCTAACCACTTCACAGATTCAAATAATTAATTTTATAATTTATTACTTAAATTTTATCAATAAATTTTATTGATATCATTCCTCAAAAATATTAAATTTAAAAAAAATTCATAATTTAATATAATAGTTCAATATAGTCTCTTTAGAATATATTATATTTTCTTAAGTGAATTTAACCTATGTTATTTTAAAAATTCATTTACTTATCAATTTCATTTAACTATCTAGTAATTTATTCCATTTTATGTAGCATTAAATCATTATTCACTTATGTTTGGTGTTTTATTCATTATAATCTATCAAACTCATCAAATTTATTTTAGAGGAAAATATATTCTAAAATCATGAGGTGTTACACTTACACTCAGAGACTTATGATTAGTGTCAAAGGCTTAAACTGAGCACATAAAAGGCTTATACTAGTCCTCATTCAAAAATAATCTAGGGAACAAAGACACATATGTTGGTAGTCCTTTGTGAAAATTTAGTTTCTGACTGTCTATTCCAAACTTTACTCAAGTGGCATCAAGGTGTCTTAAGTCAACTCCATCCTTCTCAAAACACTTCAAAATTAATCTAAAAAACATCCAAATGAGTTCCTTCACTTGATAAATATGTTATCATCCATGGTGATCCATGTATGTTTCATTTATCTTCTTTTTCAATTTTGAACATCCTTAAATAAAATCTTATGTACACTATTCTAAGAAACCAACAGTTCTCCACACAATAATGATATTTTATTTATGAGCACTTCTTATATCTCCAGAATGATCATTTCCTCAATCATCATAATTATGTTTGCTTCCTAAAATCTATCCAATACAAATAATACTGATATATTTACTTTTTAACAAAAATAAAATCCATGCATAAGTACAAAAATTATAAATGAGTCATAATAGCTCATAGTGGAGTAAAGAATAACAAAAAATAGTCAAGATGCATTATTAAATAATTCATGCACCATTATTAACTAAACTACTGGTAGGTTTTGGGTTATAATATAATGATATTGGATGAGGAGGAAAACCCATAATATACTCGATCTATCATAAAAAAAATCAACATATAAATGAAGAAAATATATACATATGTATTTTTTTTGAACTCATTATCTTTAATCTTTGATGAAGTGTTCTTGATAATGATTACTATGAAACAACAACTAAAATACTTCTACCTCTAATGAAATTAAACTAACCTTGGATCCTCATTCTAAGAAAGATGAATTTAGTTCTTCAAAGGTGTTCTAGAACCTCTCTTGATGAAGATGAATAGAGAACCAAGAACTAAAGAGTGATTCAACTTCAACTACATTGAATTCAAATAAAAATCAATGGGCGGGGGGGGGGGTATCCTATCTCTTTTATATAATCTATCCATTAAATGAAGAGATTTATAGTGTTACAGCATTGAATTTTATCTCATGTTAGCCGTTATGATTTATGTAATGTCCTGAACCTAGATGCCACTCAACAGTGCTCCAAGTCCGGTAGGCCACATGGCCCCAAGCACATCTCCCCAAATGCCAAAGGCTGTTGACTAGAAACAAGGGACTAGGTGTGTTAATGGGGAGACTATTTCTTTACTATAATAGTGTAACATATCATAAATACAACAATAGTTCAATAATGGAAGAAGTAAAAAATATAACAAAAATAAATAGAGGAATATTGATAGTCTAAACAATCCAAAATTCATATCATATAAAAGATGATGATACATGTCACATGTTTCTAATAAAACACCCAAAACAGGTACAAAATAGTCATATAAAATACATTTACCAAAATTATAAAAAAGATAAAAGAATTCCAATAACATCGCTATCCTCAACTTGGTCCCAAGATCTCATGCTCCTAATCAACATATCAAGTACTAGTGTTAGGGTGATTTTCCTTATCGAAACCTATAATCATATAATCTATTTGGGTCCAAAAAGGTGACCCAAATAGGGTGTGAGATATAATCCCAGTATCCAATCACCCAAGGTATGTTCCAATCAGTCAGTGAGTATATATAACACATGTTCATGAAGTATAACAATAAACAAGAATGTTATCAAAAGAAAACATCCATATCATCTAATTAACATAATTTAACAATCCAATCTCATTGAATTTATAAGTATCAAGATTCGACTTAATCCTAACATCCCCCGTATAGTCAATAGCGTAAAAATATTTCTAAACAGGCTGCATATGAAGATATGAGTCAAGACCCAATTCAAGATTATGCTTTGTGTTGGTCGACTGTTCATATATCCTGTTATTATTAATTCAATTTTGAACCTAAGACCATCCCTGATGCTCCTAAGAATTAATTTAGGTATCTCTCTAGGTATGATATCAAACTGTTCATATATCCTTTTATTATTAATTCAAGTATCACCAAGGTATGATATCCACCAACACCCTATAATCCCATCCCAATGAACTTATCAGGAACTCAGTATCACTTTAGACTACTATAAATCCTACCTATACCAATGAACCTAAAACAATGTTTTTTAAAAAACATCGGTATAGGTCCCCTTTCCCAATAGTTTTCTAAAACCATTGGGATAGTCCACTTTGTGACCCCTTTTCCCAACAGTTTTGGAAAACCATTGGTAAAGGGTATGTTTATCCCAACGGTTTTCCAAAACCATTGGGAGAAGTGGTGTCAAATTGTCCTATCCCAATAGTTTTGGAAAACCATTGGGATAAGTGGTGTCAAAGTGGACTATCCTAATTGTTTTAAAAAACTGTTGGGAAAGGGGACTTATATCGATGGTTTTTACAAACCATTGGGATATGAACCCCTATTTTTTATGAATCATTTTTTCAAATATTATCAAATAAATAAATATATAAATTAAATATAAATAAATAAATATATTTATACAAATATATTCACAAAGGTAATAGTAGTATAATGGTAATGTCTTTGATATATAACATGTAGGTTGTGGGTTCAAACCTCCAATATAACTTTTATTAGATTTACCTATCCCAACGATTTTCCCAAAACCTTTGGGATAGGCATATCTCCCCACAAAATCACCCAATGGCTTCCCAAACCATTGGTATAGGCTATACCAACGGTTTGGGGACCTATACCAACGGTTCCAAACCTTTGGTATAACCTATTTTACCATTAGTGCTAGGTGAGGTATATAGTCCTTCCAATTGATTTCGTCCTCAGCAGTCCTATAGGAAGCCAAAGTATCACCCATGGAATAAATAGTCAATTCCCTTTTTGGTTTCATCCATGAAATCCTTATTTTGGACCCATGATTCACTCAACATATAAAATAATCCTAAATGATTCCATCAATGACATCCTTTATTTGGATCCACGATTCACCAATAGATTAATCAAGGTTCATTCCATTGAGTCTCTCCATGGAATCCTTGAAATGGATCCATGATTCACCCAAGGCATAAAATTCACTAGCCTAATGAGTCTATCCATGAAATCTTTCAATTGGTCCCATGATTCACCCATGGCTATTAATAATTTCATCAATTCAAAACAATTCATTTGACATGCCAAGGTCAAAACCAAGATAATTAAAAATCAATCACACCTCAAGAAGAATTCTAAGTCATTTTACAACCTAATGAGGTTTGACCTTTCCAATAACTCACATGGGTAGTTAAAAGTATAATGCAACACATACATAAGCCAACTATGACACGCATAAGCATAAAATTACTCACATGAATATTTTTTACATAACTAGATTCATATTCTTAACAAGCTATCACATATCTTAGTTAGCATATAAATTACATGGGAAAATTAACACTTAAATTAATTCAATCCATGTAAGCCAATTCTTGGCATAACATCTATTTAAATCACATGGGAAAGGATAAACAAAGTTAAACAAGCTTAATAAAGAATTGAAATATTAAGGCCAATGTTTCAGGTCATTCATCCCATTCATTTAACTCATTTCATTTACAATTCAATCCATAAAAAATTAATCCATTTGATTTACATATTAATTCCCAATTTAAAACCCAAATAAGGGGTAAAAGGCATGCCTCATTGGCATCCAAGGTTCAAGCCATCAAATGGTCCCCTTTAAATCAACACCCAATGGGTGATTTAGATTCTAGTACCACAACCTATAATAAGCATAAATAATCCCCTTTAGCTGAGTAGGCCATACATATCAATTACAAGATTCAATTTAAATTTATGTGAAACTGATAAATTGGGTGCATGAAACCTCAACATATATAAACAACCCAAATATTAGCGAAAGGCACGAGACTATCTACCTTAGGTCTGTGCTAGATAGATCATCCAGTATCAGGTCCCGATTCATCCTTGATTAAGAGAAATCTAAAAAAATTGATTAAGAATGAGAAATTAGGGAATATGATCCTAAATCCAAGTAGTGTAGTCAATTCCTAGAAGAATAGAGAATGGTGAAGAAAGAATTTAGATCTTACCATTATGGATTCAATGAGACAAACCACCTTTGAATTAGAGTATGGACAGAAGACTTACCTCAAATCCAAGTTTAGTAAAGAGGAGACCATCAAGAGGGTTACCTATATTGTATTGGAGGATAAGAACTCAGTTTAGTTTTATAAATTGTTTTTTA
This sequence comes from Viscum album, assembly GCA_963277665.1. Lineage (NCBI taxonomy): Eukaryota > Viridiplantae > Streptophyta > Magnoliopsida > Santalales > Viscaceae > Viscum > Viscum album. The sequence continues at coordinate 1,575,744,069 of OY728161.1, read as the reverse complement.
ATTTAATTTTAAATTATTTAAATTCCAAAACTGTATGGGTCTCATGGTTTAGGTTCATAGTATGGAAAACTATGTGCTGATCGTGCATGGCTTTCTATAGGCCAAGGGGAACCCGCGTGGTTTAGTAACTATGAAGAAACTATAACAAATGCCTCTATTAAGATCTGATGAAATTACATACCTAGACACACAGTCGTGTGGCCTAACCCACACGGTTGTGCAGCCCAAACTGCATGGTAGTGTGGCTCAACCCGCACAATTTTCACTAATCATGCAACCTCCTCCTTTCACCCCAAACTTGGGTTCTGGGATCTAGCTTAGCATCAGGCACCCCTGAGCCCTCTATGACCTCAATATAAATTAATATTAGGCCATATTTTACCAATTAAAATGAGAATTGATGAAAAAAATAATTTTTACCTCAAAGAAGAACCGAGTTCTTAAAAACTTCCCCTGTAAAGCAATTCATCCCTAAATTTCTCTTCTAAGGGTGGTGATGTATGATATGAGAATAACTCCCACCACTGTGATCTTACATTGTCCTCCCGCTCCTAAGTCTCATCCTGTACTTGACCGTGCTTCCATAACACCCATACTAAAGGAAAAAACTGACCTTGGTGAACCTTAATTATATGATCCACAATATGAATAGGATTCTACTCAAAGGATGAATCTACCTATAACTCAACCTCCTTGGGATGAAAGGAATGTGATGAGTCTGAATAGTAACATTGTAGATGAGAAACTTGGTAGATGTCATGCATAGCCTAGTACATTTGGGGTAAATACAATCAATAGGCTACTAGCCCGACTCTCTCCAAAATCTCGAATGACCCGACATATCTCGGTGAAAGATTACCCTGTCTCATAATCCTCTTGCATTCCAACCTCAGTGAAACAAGTAGGAAAACCTAATCCTTGACCTCAAACTCTAAAGGTCATCTATGGTGATTGAAAAATGATTTCTAATGAGACAACACAATATCCATCCATTTTCAAATCAACTGTACTTACTCTATGGTCTCTTGAACAAGATGATGTCCCGACATAGCTGCCTCTCCAGTCTCAAACCGACATAGGGGTTATTGGTATAGACTACTATACAAAGACACATATGGAACCATTTTAATATTATCCTAAAATATATTGTTATAGGAAAATTCAATCAAGGTTATATGCCTCTCCCAAGATCCCCCAGAATCCAAGATGCATGCTCGCAGCATGTCCTCAAGAATCTGAATCGCTGGCTCTGACTGGTCATCTTTTTGGGGGTGGTATAGCATGCTCGGAAGCACCTGAGTACCTAGTGCCCTTCTATATCCCTTTCTATAACCATGAAGTAAACTGAGCATACCTATCTAATACAATATAATGCGTTACCTCATGAAGTCATACTATCTCACAGATATACAACCTCTCAAGATCATCATATGTAAAGGTATCATTGATAGCTTTCATGATCTTATCAACAAAAAACCACACAACATCATTATCTTGGGGAGACCTCATTAAATTGGTCATAAGATTCATCCCGACATCATTCCACTTCCACTTGGGAATGGGTAGCTGATGTAAAAGTCTATCTGGTCATTGGTGTTCCACCTTCACATGCTGACAGGTGGAACATCTCATGAAAAAACCAACCACATCACCTTTTATACCCGACCACCAGTACTAGAGATCTAAATCCTGATACATATTAGTGAAACCAAGATTCACTTTCCAAGATGAAGCATGAAAATCTCACATTATCTCCTCACATCTGTCTGCCGAGACCATGTGAGACCAAACAAATATAGAATATCATTATCACCTATGGTTCAACCAGGAGGGGGGTCCTCACTTTCTACACTCTCCCATAGAACTGGGCCTTTGGAATCTTATAGTTTCCTCATCCCCACTCTATCAAGTAGGGTACAGGTAACAACTAAAGATGAAAGGAAAGTCTTCCCCTTACTATTGCGCACCTCCAAGTGCATCTCAGAGAAGAAATCCAGGAGCTTTCCCTCACTACTAGCCTATTGAATTGATTATATATGACTCCTACTACTTAGTGTATCAGTGATTGTATTTCCCTTCCCAGGTGTGTAGGTAAGCTCGAAGTCAAAAGACTGAAGGTATTCAACCCACCTTCACTTATTTAAATTCAGATCACACTATGTAAATATATACATGAGTTTTTATGGTCTGTGTACACCCAAAAATGAGCTCCCAGTAAGTAATGCCTCTAACAGAACAATGCATGAACAACTATAGTTAGCTCGAGATCGTGAGTCAAGCAATTCCTCTCATGTGGCCTCAACTGTTGAGACCTATACATAACAAATTGACCCCCTACATAATAATTACGTCCATTCCAATACCCGATACATCACATTACACAGTGTAACTCCAGCCTCTCTTTAGAAAAATCTATATCGATGTTGAAGATAATCCCCCTTTCAGCTCCTGAAAGGCTGTCTCATAGGAATATGACCATACCTACTTCACACCCTTCTTATTCAAGCCCATAAATGGCGATGATAAGCATTATAAGTTCTTTATGAAATGCCTATAGTAACTAGCCATCCCTAAGAATATCTAAACCTCAAAGACGTTCTTGGGATACTTCCATGAAACTACATCTCTCAAATTATTTGGGTCCATTGATACTGCTGTATCTGAGATGATGTGACCCAAGAAGTGAATATGATCCATCCAGAAGTGGAACTTTGTAAGCATAGCATATAAATGATTCTCTCTTAGTGTATTCAAAACAATTTGAAGATGGGTGTCATGGTCATGTTGATTATGATAATACGCTATGATATCATCCAAGAAAACCACCAAAAATGAATCAAGGTATGAATGGAACACTATGTTCACGAGTTCCATAAAGATCGCTGGTGTGTTTGTGAGATTGAATTGTATAAACAAATCCTCATATAGACCATACCTACTCTAGAAGGCTATGAATGGTATGATTTATGGTATAACATTCACCTGATGGTTACTAGATCTCAAATAAATCATTGAGAAGACATGAGCTCCTCAAATATAGTCAAAGAGATCATCAATCTGTAGTAGAGGATACCTGTTCTTAACTGTCAACCGGTTAAACTTATGGTAATTCACACATATCCTATGGGTAACATCCAAATTTTTCAAAAAAATGACCGGTGAACCCTATAGAGAAGTATTGGGTTAGATTAAACCCTTTTCCTCTAGATCCTCTAGAAATTTTTTGAGCTCTTGCAACTCCAACACAGCCATCCTATAAGGAGGAATGGATACCTATGCAGCTCCTGAAACTTGCTCGATAGAGAACTCTAACTCTCTCATCAGAGGTAATACTAATACGTTTATTAACAATACATCCTTGAAATGATCAATGATTAGAGGGAAATCAGTTTGACGTGTCCCCTGATCATATTGAAATAAACTCACAATATGAGCTATTATCCCACCTAGCCCATGATGCTCGGGTTCAGCTCGGCTCGCTTGGAAATCCCAATCATCTTTATGAATTTACTCTCCACCCTCTAGTGATGTAAAGGTCACCCTTTAGTGATAAAATTAAATGAATTCATGACAGGTAATGAAACAGTCTATCTTGAGAATGATATCAAATCCATCATCTTGAGGATGAAGAGGTCCCATACGAAGTGACACCCACCAATATTGAGGGGACACTCTATGTACTAATGTAAACCCTCATTTATAATTACTAAAGGATTGTCTAGAGTCATTATTTCATTAGATTATTGAAAACTAATCCCATGGCTCTCCATAATAGGCACAAATATAAATCTATGTGAAGAACCTATATCGAAGAGTGCACAATCTAAAGTGAAGGAAACTAGAATAGTACCTTTGACAGTAGAAGGTCCATGATCCTTCTCCTCATAGGTCTATTGCACTGTATATTCCTGGCCTATACCATAGCCCAGTGACACTCCCTAGCTACCCTGAGCTGACCCACCCTATTATCACTGTGAACCTAGTGTTTGGATACCATGGCCACGACCACCACCATGGCCCTTTCGAATAGTTGTACCTCAGCTTCCTACTTGATGAGAAGCTTCTGACCCTTCTTCTATACGTGTAGTAGATGCAAACCGTCTCTTAGTGCCTTATTGTGAAAATGTTCAGTAGAAGCATTGTAAATGTCCCATATTACTATAATCTCAACATCAATTGGCTCCCTTAGACATTATGGCCTCATATGTCCCAACCTACCACATAGGTAACACCTCACCTGACTACCCAAAGGTGTGGTCTGACTGCTAAGATCACCATGTGGAATCTCCAGTTGACACTTCCTATTACAGGTCAAAGCGGCACCAAATCAAGATGCCAAACCACCTTGGCTCGCACCCCCAGCCTCTCTGAGGTTATGTAATGTGATTAGTGCCTGATTCACTATTCCAAAAATGGTAGTTAGTAAAAAGAGATTCACTTTATATCATATATCATACCTGAGACCATCCTAAAACCTCTTGGCTCTAGATATTTCATCACCCATTAGAATAGGTGTGAAGTGTTGGACCTATGTAAAATAGGCTGAATACTCCATAATTGACAGCACACCCTGCTTCAACTGTAAGAATTCTTAGGCTCTATTGGCCCTTAAAGTCTTAGGATAGAAATAATCATAGAAGTCCATATGAAAATATCTCTAGGACAACTCCCAATAACGATTTGTCTAAGTGATAACAACCCACCATCTCTTGGGAAAATTATGTAGCATGTACGTAGAAAATTTTAACCTCCTCTCATGAGGTATATTTCAGTGCAATAAGATAGAAAAAGTGGACTCTATCCATGAAATAAATCCTGTAGTCCACCATCCCCTAAAAAAGTGGGTGGATACTGCTGCTAAAACTCATGCGTCAACTTTTCCATAGTTAGGGAAAGTTGTAGTGCTCCCTGAACGGCCTGCATGAATCATAAGAACCCATCACAGAACTATTCCTCAACACCTATGTATGGTACAACAGCTGGTGCCTTAGTTAGCATGATTGGAGGATCCACTGGCAGCCCATGGCCTACCACCTCCAATGTGGGGTCGTCACTACTCTCCTAGTGTATCACTAGAGGTCATCATGGTGTCATTCCTCTATAATACCAAACACACACCTCAGTACAAGATCTTTATCAAGGTTTTTTCAACTCAAAATCATATATTTACCAAATAGGATAGGTAAAAACCTTCCTCTAAAAGAACTCACCCCTATTCCTACCCCATGGGTCAAGTCTGGGTGTCAAACAAGTTGATTACAAGAAAGATATACTACATAATTTCTAATAATAAGGTTAAGTCAAGTCAAGTTATCTAATATAATACATTTCAATTTCCATTTCATTCTCATTTTAATTTCATACTCATTCAAATTAATATCACATTTAATTTAAGAATGTTGAAGTCATGGTCCACTAAATTCTAATCCATGAGGTCCCATACTCCTCATGGACCAAATCTTGGAATCCATTTAAACCATACCATAACACAATTCAACATACCTATCACATCAATAGGTATAAATATCACAACACCTATCATAAAATCATGTAACCAATAATAAATTCTAAATGAAATTACATAATACATGGCATGAAAAATCTAGTAGGTGCCTATATGATGCATGAGATAGAATACCTTCATATCACCAGGTTTTAATTGAATAGAACCCAAATTCATATCATTAATAACAACATAAATCAATTGAAATACCCAATGGTAAAATCAAATCAATTGTAATAGTCAAAATCTAGAAAACAACAATTCAATTTGAGGAAATCTAGATTTCCCTATATGAGGGTAAGATACAACCATGTAAAAATCATTAAAAAACTATAATTACTTTCCATCATTTCTAAATAGTAAAGAAAACTAGGAAAGAATTCCATGATAACATTTTGTAACATCCCAAACCTAGATGCCACTAAAGAGTTCCCCGATCTCAGTTGGTCACATGGCCTCAAGCGTATCTCCCCAAACACCATAGGCTACCGACTAAAAGAAAAGGCCTAGGTGTGTTAGTGAGGAGAATATCCTAATCATAGTGTAACACATTGGAAATACAAAAATAGTTCAATAGTGGAAGTAATAAACCATACAACAAAAATAAACAATAGAAGACTAATAGCATAAACAAGCCAGAAGCCATATCATATACAAGATGATGATACATGTCAAATATTTATAATAAAACAAAAAAAGGTACACATAAGTCATATACAATACATTTCCCAAAAGAAAAAAATTCCAAAAGAATCCCATTAGAAATGCAAGACTTAGCTTGGTCCCATGCTCTCTTGCTCCTATGAAGCATATGAATTACCTGTGTTAGGAACCCACCCTTATCAACACCTGAAATCATATAATCTATTTGGGTAAAAAAAAGGTGACCCAAATAGGGTGTGAGATACAATCCTAGTAGGTAACTACCCACAGTCTATGCTAATCAATCGATGACTATATATAACAAGTGCACATGAATTATAACAACAAACATGGAAGTACTCAAAATGAAACATACATCACATTTAATAAACTTTATTTAAAAATTCAATATCATTGAATTTATAAGTCTCGACATCTGGATCAAGCCCGAAACCCCCCTTATATCCAATAGAACAAATAGAAGCCTAAACAGGTTGTCTATAAAGAGTTGAGTCAAGTCCAAATCCATGTTTCTGCTTTGTCTTGGTAGATGGTTCATATAGCCTTTTATTATTAATTAAATTTGGAACCTGATCCCATACTAGATGTTCGTAAGTTGGGATTTAGGTATAACTCCAAGTATGATATCAAATTGTGTCCTTTCTTGACATTCCTAAGTTAGAATTCAAGTATTTCCTAGGTATGATATCTACTAACACCATACACGCCCATCCTAAAGAACCTATGAAGAACCTGGTATTACTCTAGGTGAGGTATAGAGTCCCGCCAATCAATTCCATCCTCAGTAATCCTATAGGGAGATCGAGTATCACCCATGGAATAAATAGTCAATTACTTTTTGATTCTATCCATGGAATCCTTCATTTGGATCCATGATTCACTCAGCATATAAAACAAGCCTCAATGAGTCCATCCACGTCATCCTTCATGTGGATCCATGATTCACCCATGGATTAATCAAGTTTCAATCCATTGAGTCAATCCATAGAATCCTTCAATTGGATCCATGATTCCGCCATGGCATTCAATTCACTAGTCGAATGAGTCTATCCATGGAATCCTTCAATTTGATCCATGATTCAACTATGGCTATTAAGAATTTTATATTTTTAATTCCATTTAAACAATTCATTTAACATGCCAAGGTCAACCCCAAGAGCATTCAAAATCACTCACACCTCAAGAGGTGTTCTAATTCGTTGGACAACTTCATAAGGCTTGGACTTTCTAATTACTCATGTGGGTAGTTAAAATTATAAGTAAACATATTCATAAGACAACTATGACAAGCATATTCCTCAAATTACTCACATGAACATTTTTAACATAACTAAGTTCAAAATCTTAACAAGATATCACATGGCCTTGCCATCATATAACTCACGTTGGAAAATCAATATTTAAGGTAATTCAAGCCAAGTAAACCAATTCATGGAATATCATCTATTTAACTAACATGGGCAAGGCTAAGCAATGGTAAACAAGCTTAATCAAGCAATTAAATATTAAGTCCAAGGGGTCATGTCATTCATTCCATGCCTTTAACTCATTTCGTTTATAAGTCAATCCACAAACCAATTAATCAAATTGAATTACATATTAATTCCCAAGTGGAATCCCATAAAATGGGTAAAAGGAATGACTCATAGTAATCCAAGGGTCAAGACATTAAATCATCCCCTTTAAATCAACACCCAATGGGTGATTTAGACTATAGGACTGCAACCTACAACAAGCATAAATAATCCCATTTAACAGAGTAGGCCATACCTATCAATTATAGAATTCAATTTCAATTTAGGTGATTCCCATAAATTAGGTTCATGGTACCCCAACATATATAAATAGCCTTACTTTTAATGAAAGGAATGATACCACCTACCTTAGGTTCATGCTAGATAGCATGTCTAGTACCAGGTTCTGATTCGACCCAGATTAGAGGAAATTTGAAGAACGAGTGAATAATAAGAAGTTAGGTCATATGAGCCTAAATCCAAATAGCACAACTGATTCCCATAAGAATAGAGAAAGGTTAAAAAGAAATTTAGATATTACTTTTACAAATCCAAGGAGATGAACTGCATTTGAATCATAATCTGGACGAAATACTTACCTCAAATCCAAGTTTAGTAAATCAGAGAGATTCAAAAAGGTTCACCCTATTGCATCGGAGCAAAAGAACTCAATTTAGGTTTATAAGTTAATTTTTAATTTAATTTAAAATTATTAAAATTCAAAAACTATATGAGTCACATTATTTAGATGCACAATTAGTCAAACCATGCACTAATCATGCACGACTTCCTGTATGCCAAAGGACACCTTCAAAGTTACCCCACATGGTTTACTAACCCAGTGAAAATTGTGAAAGATTACTTTGTTAAGATCTAATAAAATTATAAAGCTATCCACACGGTTGTGCGGTCCAACCCACATAATTTTCATTTACCATGTGGCCTCCTCTTTTCATCCAAAACTTGGGTTCTAGGATCCAGATCTTCCCTGGACATCCTTGATCCCTCTATGACCTAAAAGAGTGTTCATATTAGGCCATATTTAGGAAATTAATCTATAAATTGATGGGAAAAAATTAATCTATACCTCAATGAAGAACTCAGTTTTTATACATTATCATCCATTGGTGTTGTATATCCATTGAACACTTCAACAAATATACTATGAATTAATAGAGCTAAATGAATCAATCTCATTGATTCATAACTTAAGTGAACCAATCAATAATACCTAGTAAAATTCATGAATGTAATATCTCTTATCACATTACAATCACATGGTATGATGTAAATCAATATTAGGCTACGATTGGGGAATCCATATGCCCAAATATCTTGATATAATTTAGAGATGTCATAAAATAATGTATCCCCATTTTTTGAGAATTTTAAAAAATTTATCACTTATAAAAAAATAAAATAAAAAATTTATACAAAACTTTATGACACTATGAATTTGTCTAAAACTCTATTGGATATGGTTTATCAAAATATCTCTTTATTTTGGAACAAAAACTTTGTCTAAAACTTAATCCTTATCCTAAGACCAAACCATGTGATTCTTAATAAGCATACAATCCTATGTATATCAACGACTGTATAAATTTCCATGAAATATAATTTTGTGGGGGTAAATCAAAATAATAAGTCTTCACTTAATATCTCAGGAGTCAACCACTCATGATAATCTTATTATATCATCACAACCTATAATACTTCATGATTATCATCAATTAGTTACAAATAAAATCCATAATTTGATAGGATATTATCATTACACAATTCATTTAATATAAATTTCAGCACACATGAATAAATGATAAGAAAATATTTCCTTTATTATAAAATCATGATACATTTTACAACCATTATATCCAATCTCACATGTATTCTATACTCAGATATTTAACATGAATATCATGATTTTATTGTAGTAATGATTTCATTAATGGATCCATTATATTCTCTTATATAGCCACCCAAAATATCTTTAAATCTACTCTCTCAACAATATCTCAAATTAGATGGTACTTATGAAGGATGTGCTTAGTACGTTGGTTAGACAGGGGTTCCTTAGCCCAATCAATGAATATATTATTATCACAATAAATCTTGAATTCTCCCTTGATGCTAGGAACCAACCCAAATTCAAAAAATGAGATTCTTAATATAAAAAATTCCCTTTAAAACATCTAATATATCAATGCACTATGCCTATGTTTTCAAGTCTGCTGTGGGGAATTATTTTTAACTCTTCTAACTATTAACTTTACCATTTAGTCCAAACAAGAAAAAAAATTGAGATATCATGTAATCTTTATCAGATTAGAAACTTACATCAGTGTAACCCCTTATATAGAGCTCATCATATCCTCTAAAGACCCAAAAAATATCCTTAGTTATTCTCAAGTACATAAAGATATTCTTAACATAAATTTAGTGAATATCACAAATATTGTATTGATATCTAATTGTAATGCTCAAAGAATATGAAACATTGGGTCTAACATGGAATATATGATGAATTATATAATAGAAACATAAAGAATTTTATCCATCATTTCTGACTCTTTAGAAGTATCTTGAATCTTACTAAGATTTAAGCCATATAATACTTACAAATACCCCTTTACTTAGTTCTCAATGATAAAACTCATTAAAAAATCAACAATATATATGTTCCAAATTAGTCTAAGAATACTATCAGATATATCTATATATATATATATATATATATATTTCTACCTAGCATGTAAGATGATTCACCCATGTATTTCATCAATAAGTATTTACCCTGCCATAACTTTATAGAGTAAAAATTTAGGGAATCATTACTAATAAGAATCATGTCATACACATAAAATATAATAAATACCACCACACTCCCACTATTATGATGATATATACATGAATTATCCACATTCTTGATGAGACTAAACTCTTTGATAATGTAATAAAATATGATATTCCAACTCTAAGAATCCTACTTCATTCCATAAATAGACCATTGAAACTTAAAAACCTTAAAACACTCATTTAGAACTTAAAAACCTTCAGGATGTATAATTTACACATCCTTGACTAGATCCCTGTTAAGGAAATCAGTTTTGAAATCTATTTTATATATCTCACAATAAAAATGAGTTTTTATGGAAATTAATATTCAAATGAATTTTATCATTGAAATATGTGAACAATTATCTTCACAGTCAATACCATGATTTTATTTGTAACACTTTTCCACCATGTGTGATTTATAGGAATGAATTTTAACATCCATGTTAGTTTTCTTGTAAAAAACCCACTTTTACCCTATGGGACTCACCCCTTTAGGTGCATCCACCAAGTTATAAACATAGTTCGTGTACACAGAGTCCATTTCAAATTACATAGATTTTATGAATCTTTTAGAATTAGAAATCTTGATGGAATATCGATAAGTAGTAGGTTCATCACCTATGAACATTACTTCATTATCATGTTTTACAATAAATCCATATTTATTGGGCACTTGATGAATCCTACCAGACCTTCTAGGTTCTTGTGTAGACTAAGTTATTTCTTCTTCCATAACTCTTTTTAGAATCATCTCAACTTCTATATTAGGAAAAGTTACTATTTATTGGTCTCTAACTTCATAAATTTCAAATCTTCCCCAACTGAAACCTCAAAAAATGTTCTCATTCTCAAGGAAAACACCACATTAGGACACAAAAACTTTTTATTTAGTAGGATTATAGAAATATTATCCTACAGTTCCTTATCACTACACTAAAAATATAGTTTGATATTAGATTTTTAGTAGTGGTATATGAAACCAATGCTAAACAAATTTTAAATTTTTAGCAATGATTTTTTAAAAACCACCACTATTTTTCTGTAGAAAATAAAAAAACGCTCTTTTCCCCATCTCATGAATTCATTCCCCCTAATCCAACAATTCTCCCCAAATCCCTCGCCACTGATCCCCTAATCTATTATTGCTGAGTCCTTTCTTCCAAGACACTGAGCCCTCATCTCTAACTCCCTCTCCCTTTCCCTTGAACTCATAATCTCCCCTATTACCCTTCCCTCATATGATCCCCTATCCCTTTCCATCGATCCATCACTACACTCGAGCCCTCACAGCCAAGAACTAGCCACTAATCCCTTTTTTCTAACCCACCAATCAATCATCACCACCCAAATCTCTCACCCTCAACCTCATGGTCTATATTTATCCCCTTTCCCCATATTTATCCCTATCCCATACTATCACACCACTTTTTCAACCCAATTTCTCATTGGTCAGGGGTGATTTTAGTAATCTCTCTATTTCTATTTAGTATTTTTCTCTTTAAAAAAGTTTTTGTTTGTCTTTAATATCTAATTTTAATTCCTTATTGAAAAAATAAAATGATGGGAAATTTTGGTCATTATTTATATTACAGAATTATGTAAAAAAATTTAAGGTTGGGTTTATCAAAAACTAACTTTGTTTTATAATTGTACTTTAGTGTCGTTTTAAGGTTATTTAATTATTTGATAAATTATTAATGTCATACCATCACATCAACATTCCATTTTCAACTCCTTAAACATTCCCATATAAAATCCATAATTTTGTGATGGATAATATAAATTCAAATTAAAATCTGTGATTTTTTTTTGTTCCAAAACATAATCAAATTAATATGAATAAGGAATTTTTTATATTTTTAATTTTAAAAAAAATTGTATTTTTTCTTTAAATTAAATATTATTTATTATGTGTTTTAATTTTCTTTAAAAAAGTATTGGCACTTTGTGATATATGGATAAAAGTTGGATTACATTACTAAGGAATACACCTTAGTATGCTAAGGGTTTGGAGGATTTTTTAGATTTTTCAATTCCTAATTACTCTGTTGATGGGAAAATAAGATGTTCGTGCCCTAAACGTAAATTTAAAAGATGGTTGAATAGAAAATTAATTTTATAAACAATTGATATTAAAGAAATTCATTACTCAATATTTGTGTTGTATTTGAAATGGATAATCAAATGATATAGAAAGATTGACCACTGATGTCAGTAAAAAACGAGCTCCCAACTTCATCAATAATGGACAATGAAATTAAGAACCTTATAAATGACGATTTCAGTATTTCAAGGAAATTTAATTAGCATCAAAACATATCAGTTCAACTAGTTGAGGGTGATATAAATATTATCTTGAAAAATGACATTTTTGGGACTATAGGACAACTAGATCAAGATTGTAATATATCACCATATCTTTTTCATGATGTTGTAGAGATAAATATAAGAGAGAAATTTACTACGAAAATAAATGTGCTTAATTATTTAGTTGATGATGGAAATAATAGCTTTATGGAGGATGTATGAAATATTCAAAACATCATTTTATACTAATGTAGAACCATATCAAATGCTCATGTAGAATTAAATATAAGGCGATGTCCATGATATTGGAATTATTATGTGACACATTTTCTAAAGCTATGATCCCTGATTATTTTTATGACATGAAAAATGTTTTTAGCAAGATTGGGATAAATTATATAAAAATACATACTTTTCTGAATGATTTTATGCTTTATTGGGGAGATGATTCAAGTAGATAGGATTACAAAAAATGTTCTTCTTCTAGATGGTAGTTAATGAGTGATGCTAAAAGTATGAATCAATAAACTACTAAAAAAGAAGAAGAAAAAGAACACACTAATAAAGGTTTTGTGTTATGTCCTTTTAAAACCTCGATTGCAAAGATTATTCATGTCATCGACAACCACCGAGCTCATAAAGTGGATTTTTTATTGATAATAAAAATGATGGGTTAATGTGACATCCAATAGATTCAAAATCATGGAACAAATTTGATTTATTATATCCATATTTCTCATCTGATCCTAGAAATGTATGATTGAGATTGGATAATGATGGATTCAACCCATTTGGGACTTTGAGTACCAGTTATATAATTTGGCTGGTTGTTTTTATCCCTTAATGTTTTCCTATGTGGATGCATATGAAACAAATGTACTTTATCATTTGGATGATTATTACTAGAAAAAAAATATTATAAATGATATTTATGTATAATTATATCCTTTAATTGTAGAATTATAGGAGTTATTGAGAAAAAATATTGATTCATATGATTCATATTCTATAACAATGTTTAAAATGTACACTGCTCTAATGTGGACCATCAGTGGCTTTCCCAGACTTTGGAAATTATATATTTAGTAAACTTACATGGGTTTGGGTTGTCCTATTTATAGCTTTTATTTTGAGCCCAAATGACTACCCTATAGTAAAAAATGATTCTTCTTGCATCATCACTAATTTCTCAATGCATATCATAGATTTTGGTTGAACAAGTCAAAATTAAATGGGTCTATTGATCATAGACCACCTCCCAAGTTGTTGACATATTCTATAATATTGGAACAACTAGTAAATATTGAAACAAATTTTGTGAAGGTGAATAATTTGAATGATATTAGAAAATTATTTTGAAGTGTATCATTGAAATTTTAATGCAACAATTGAAGAAAAAAAGTATATTGTTAAAAATTTTATATTGGGAATTTAATTTGTTAAATCTTAAACTTATTGTTATGAATATTGGGAAGAATGTTTGTGACTATTTCATATTTACATCACTTAATGAGCATGTAAAATTGAAGGACCAACTCAATGCTCAGAAGGACTTATAAAAAATTAACATATAGCGTGATATATTTCTAGATGAAAATGTAAAGTATTCTCCGACAAGTTTTTTAAAGAAATGTAGGGATAGAAGGACATTACTTCAAAATTTAAAGCATATGAAAGTATATGATGGGTATTGAAGAAAAATCTTAAGGTGTGTTAACTTAAATCATTGTAGGTTACATGGATTGAAAGTCACAATTCATATATTCTGTTACAACAGTTACTACCATTTTCATTGCATACTTTATTACCTAAAAAGGTTACTGTAGTTGTATTCCAATTTGGCACTTTCTTTAGAATACAATGTGAGAAAACTATACAACCAGATAAGCTGGAAAAGATTCAAGATAGGTTTATACTAACAATTTTTTCAAATATTACACCAAATAAAATGGAATTATTACAAGAACATAGATATGCGCTACTAAATTTTGGAATTGAAGATTAATTTATTAAATATATCAGGATACAAATGAATATATGCTTGAGAATCTGAACAAAAAATGAGAAAGATATAAAAAAATCTACTAAGAATGAGATTGTAGAATGGTTTTCATGTCATTAAAGTTCATAAATACTGAAATAAAAATGGATATTAGGTTGAAAATTTTACTTTTTGAATCTAATATTGTATAATACTTTTTATATATCATGAATATTGATTCTCAGGTTGAGTTTTCAGAAGATTTGAAGTTTCTAGATTAAGACCCTCTAAAACATGATAGAGAGTTTGATTCTTACAATGTAAATAGATTCAAATTTCATACAATTGATCGATAAGAGGGTTTAAAATCACAAAATAGTGGTATATTTATAATGTTCGAATTGGGATACTATGTAAAGTTGACAGATATTATTGAGTTAAAATTCCACAATCATTTTTAGTTGTTTTATTCAAATTAAAGTGGGTCGATATTACTAAAGGTATTAAAAAATATTCCTTGGAATTTACTTTTGTGAACTTATCTCACTTGATGGATGTTTGTGACTATGAAGTACGTGATTCGAATATCTTCTCATTGCAAGTGAAAATGGTATATTATATGGAATATTCCATGGATGAAGGGTAGAGTGTGGTTGTTCACATAAAAAAGAGACTTGTATGATATAGGTATTGAAGTGGAATATTTGACCTCCAACATTGGATCCCATCAACAATAAGAAATTGACTTATTTTTCCTTCAGGATATTCAAAATATTAGTCTTGCAAGGGTGGATGAAGTTGAAGAAGAAATGATAGAGATGGATAATGACACGATTGAAGGAAAAATGGTTGTATGTGTTGTCATCCATTAACTCATCAAGCAACCTTTGTTAAATTTTATTAATTTATAGTTCTATGTATATGTTATCATATTTAAATTGATTTTTATGCATGAGTTTAATTTTGAAAAATTAAATGTTATATTAGTTTGTATGTGTAGTAATTCATTAACATACCTATGTACATTATGTTTATTAGTACCGTGCATCTGTTATCATTTGAAAATTTATTTTCTTGTATGAATATTTAGAAATATTTGTTTTGAAGTTATTTTTACTTATTTAAATGACATGAATTCCAAAGAAAAAGTGATTCACTAATCACAGTCGACTCCCAATCGATGTTCCCCCAACCATGCAGACGTCATCAATGTTACCAGATGATACCTCGAGATCCCTACCTATAACATCTTGGATACCCTCATTCTCCCTCTCATTATCATCATCGACCCCCCCCCAATTTTCTCCCATTAGTGTCTACCACACCCCCCCCATCTCCCTCCCATCAGTATCTGGCACACTACCTCCTGATTCAGAAGGTTCAACATGTGATGTCTCTATAGTGAGGGAATAAGTGGTCACTCCTATTTCTTATTGAGGATTTTAAAAAGTGATGGTTATATGTACAAAATTTAATGTGAATAGAGTTATTGAACTTTTTTATACCAATAACTGTTTTTTTAATAAAATTTGGAAATAATGTTACCATCAAGATAAATATTAACAGTTTAGATGTGTGGAATATGAATGGATTGAAGATAGTTATCCGCTTATATTGTTATTGGGTCCTTAATAATGATGTTATTGGAATATTTGTCTAGACCTAGGCCATAATGAAAAGGTTATTTCTCTACATAAGTCATTGGTTGAATTATATTAGAAGACAACTGGATGTGTCCTTGGAGAAATTACTTTGATGGATGGTTTGAGTGAGAAAGTAAATCACAAAATTTCATAATTATTTACCATACATAATTTTATTGTTTTTAAGTTAAAATTTAAATTTACGACACAATTTAATTTTCAAAAAAATTATCACACATGCACTAGGAGAAGGGAGTGGAAATAAATATGAAGATATAGATAGTGTCGATCTTAGTTCTTCAGGCAGTGATGAGGCTCGATTTTTGATTTAGTGGTGGTATTGTGTAATTAAAATCATGATAAAATAACACAATGATATGGTTTGAGAATTATGTTTTAGTTTATATACTTTTATTTATAGTTGATATGGTTAACACATTGGCATGAGTTTCATTAATGGTGTTGTGGTTACAGGTTAGTATGTTTCTTATTTTCCATCCTTTTGGTATTTTTTTTCCAATTTTAACTTCTAATGGTTTTTTAAACAATGTATAGAGGCTGTTCAAACCACTGCTATATATGGTAAAATTATTTTTAGAAGTGATTTAAATTTCCACTATATATTATTAAATAATGTTGCAGTTTATACTGCAGCCAAAACCTTGAAAATTTTGAGAGAAAAAACTACCAATAAAAAATGAAATGAATTTCTCTAAATATAATTTCAAAAAACTTCCCAGAAACTGCTGCTAAATAGGTGAAAATGATGTTATTTGGTTGCGGATTCCAACCTTAGAGGTGATTTACAAAAACAACTATGAAACAATTTTGTGCCAATTTAAAGCACTGCTAAAATAAAAAACCACCACTAGTCCCCTAATATATTGTACTCATTACCAATAAATGATAATTTTTATGATTTAGGAATAAGTTTCTTAGAATCCAAATGTCACACATATGGTTCAAAACCCCAAATACTCATAAAATACATATTAGGATGTTTTTTAGTCCATATCTCATATGGTATATTTATTATTACTTTATACAGAATCCAATTATGTAGGAATTTAATAGTCTCCATAGTATATCCCAAGAATAAAATTAGAATGTCAAAATGAAACATCATCAATTGAACCATGTACAAGAGAGTATGATTCATCATATCAGATAACCCGTTCTACCATGGTGTTATAGCTAGAGTGAGTTGTGGAAAAATTCCATAATCTATCTAATGATTAGTGAATTTATGGATTGAGTTTTCACCACCCAGATATGATTAGATAATATTAATTCTTTTCCCTACTTATTCTATAGTCAATTTTGATACACTTTGAACTATTGAAAAGTTTCATACTTGTCTATCATTAGAAACACATAACAATATCAACTAAATTCAATGTTAAAAATAACAAAGTACCTAAAACCACTATTTTTATGAGTACTAATTGATCCACATACATAACTAATTATACGATCCAATAGTCCACTAGCCCTTTTACCTTTTCCACCAAAAGTTTATTTGGTTTCATTTCTTATTTATATATCTAAGGAAACAATGCCAAAGGTAGGTGGGGTTAGAATCAGTACCGATCTTCTTATTCTGAATGTTATAGATAAGATTATCCATATCCAAGATATATAAAATATTAACAAGAATTTAAATAAAATAAAACATTTGATTCATTTTTATAGAGAATATATTATTATCAATAATTAAAAAACCCTTCTTATCCAAACAAGATATATAAATCAAAATTTTAAGTTAGGAGCATAATAACAGTTCTCTAATTTTAGAAATAATCCACCAGGTAAACTTAGATCATAAGTGCTGGCTTTCAATGTGCCAACTCTTGCTCCATCGCTGACACAAAGATCCACTTCAACCTTTTTCAGTTCTATCCTCTCTCTGAGTCTATATTTATTTTCATAAATATGCGAACTCAATATATAATACCCATGTTTTAAAGTTAGATAAATTTATATATATAACATTCACATTCAGATTATCAAAATACTTCTCATTGAAAACACTTATCAACCTTAGATAACAATCTTGAATTATTTTATAGGTTATACCTATAAGAGATCTCAAAATGATATACATGATGTAGGACATAATCTATTAAAAAGGTATATATATGGGTGAGTATCTTATTTTACAACTTTTCATCAAGGAATTTTAATAAAATTAATCCCTCTAAAAATGATGACCCCATACATCATATCCATTTTGTGAGCCAAGACCTATATTGCATCATGAATTACATCAATTTGAGCATTTAAATAATCCAAAACTATATCTAGTAGACAATTATTGTAAATTATATCACATACTATTATTGGATAGTGGAGAAGACACTTTTTTATCCAAATCCACAATAAAGATTCACTCAACTCCATTATTATGGTATCCAAACTGTTTAGGTTTCCCAGATGAGTGCAACCTAAATAAAAAACCAATAATAAGGAATCGAACTATTAAGGTCACCTTATTACTTACATATCTTAAATGAGATAATCCACGTGCACATAACTATTAAGGTCACCCAAAATGAATGATCTAGGTCTTGATAAGTGTTGATTTGGAAGGAATCTCAAACTTAGTATTGGAGGGGGTTTCTTTTAAAGACTCGCTGATTTGATATGTTGGTACCAGTTGAATTAAAAAAAATCATAAAATCATGTGAAATTAAAATTTTTACCATCATATTTATCTTTCAATGTCATCTCCAATGAGGTTTCCATTTATTATCAACCTAAATATATTATGTGAGTAAAATAAGAATTAAAAATTAAAATTGAAACCCTACATCATTTGATTTTGATTGAACACATTTTTTGCTCATTTTTAGTGATCATTTCATGATGGAACTAAATATTAAGGTCTCTAGATCATCCAAAAAACCACATAATGTTTCTAGAATTTCAACTTTAAAAATACTAGTCCTAGCATAGATAATTGAAGGGGATCTCGATGTTGGCACGATCATGGGAGCACAACTTCTTCGATCTAGGAGGGAGTTCTTTGATTGGGGTGCCCCAAACCTATCTTTCTCTCCCTATAACATGAGAGATATTAGAAATATGATCACAAAATAGTGGGTTGAACAGTCTTAATAATTAAGCATATTTTTTATTTATATAGGTAGGTTTAAGTTACGAAAATTGTACTTTGGTCCTTCAATAAATTAACCCAAATAAATTAGACCATATCCAACAATTTATTACCTAGTAAACATGTCAAAAATGTCATATGTGTTTTATCAATTTCTTATAACATCACAAATATGTTACATGATAAAACACAAGTTATTAACTCGACTCGTGTCTCTCAAATATTAGACGAACCTTAAATATAAAATATTCATTCGTAAAATATATTCTTGTATTCACCTAAAAGATTAAAAATATAACAAGTTAATAAATTCAATACTTATTATTATAAACTTGAATAATATTTTTTAATTTATTTTTGTGATAGTTTAAATTTGGACATCACCTGCCCCATGGGGCCACCATATCCTAAACTCCAATTAAATAGAATTGGACAACCTTTTAAATAATCTTTGTGTGTGAATCTCTAGGACCCTATCTCGATAGTAGTGAGTCATACTCGTAGAACAAGAGTGGTATATAGTAATACATCACGTCCTTTAAGGATATAATGTTTAGTCATAGAAAATATAACCTCTTATGAGCTTGCTCTATGCAATATAATCTCTTTGTCTCATGATATCTCATAAATAAGAATATACACTTCATGTCATTATCCTTATATGATTTAATTATTCTTTTAATGAAAAAACATGATGGATTTAACATATTCTACCATATACATAGATATAATAAAGGTACTACCATCCTAATCAATTGGGCTTGAGATATCTCTTCCTCTACTTGGAATCGATAAATTCTGTCATGATAATTCGAGAAATTCCATACCACCGATGAAGAATCCAATAAAATCTACCTTCCCAAAACCATAAATGTCAATATTTTTATCTCACAAAATATCACATGATCAAATAATACACATTAAAAATTATCTCAGCTTGAGATACTAATACACATGTTCATAGATAGGAATATATAATGACATAAAAAACATCACTAGTATAAAAATGGTCTTTAAATTTGGTTTTTTTAATTTTGACGTCAGTGTTTAACCGGCATTGAATTCAATGATGTAAAAAATATCAGGTTTTACGTCGGTTTTTGAAAACTGATGCAAAAAATGATTTATATTTATTTTTTAGTGTCAGTTTTGTAAAAAAAATGATGTTAAAAACACTCATCTATATCATTTTTTGCATCAGTTTCCTTAAAAATTGACACCAAAAAGTAAAAAAAATAGTTTTGGAGTCGGTTTATTAAAAAAACTGACACCATAAGTGGGAAAAATTATTTTTGACGTTGTTTTTTACAAAAACTGAGATAAAAAGTAATTTTTTTCTTCAATGTTTTAGATAATTTCCTAAGCTTCGATTTGACTGGTCATGGAGCTAAAAAAGTTATGGATCAAAATTTATGGCCGTCAAAAGTTGAACTTGTCAAAGTTTCGATTGATACAACCTGTTTCAAAGAAAACATGATAGACATGAATTAAAATCACACACACCTAATGAAATAAAATAAATATAATATTTCAATCACATTTCAATTGTTTTAGAATATTACATCAAAATGATAAGTTGTTTATCATCATATCTATTATATTTAGTGTAAAACTCATGCGACAATAAAAATAGTGATCGATAATTAAATTTACACCACAGTTTGTAAATCTCATCCGAATGTTTTATATTTGTTACTTGATCATAAGAATAAATCATCTTTATAAGCAAGCTAACCAAGTTATTTAGAAATGAAGGAAAATAATAAGGAAGAAAATAAAATATTAGAATAGTGACCATTTTCAAATTAACGATTGAAGCCATGTTGAAAACTTGACTGAATGGAAGAGGTCAAAAATGATGAAAGAAAGAAAAAATGGATTTATATATAGTAAATGAAAATATTTTGGATAACATTGTATGAAAATGTAGACAGGATTTTAAAAAGTTAAATGCATGTTGTTAAAAAATTGAAATTATGATCTTGCGTATTGGATAATACTCTTTGGCTTCAGTTTTGTTGGAAACAGATGCAAAATAGGATTTACAATGGTCTCTTTGCATCAGTGTTTTTACAAAACTAAGGCCAAAAATTCCAATCAATATCATTTTTGGCATCGGTTTTTAAATAAAATGATGCTAAAAAGTTAAAAAAATTATATTTTGCATTGATTTTTAAATAAATAGACACTAAAAGGAAAAAAAAATACTTTTCCTGTTGTTTTTTAAAAAATTGATACTAAAAACTAAAAAAATATTTTTGGCGTTAGTTTTAAAAAAAACAACACAAAAAAAAATTATTTTTTGTGTCAGTTTTTATAAAAAATGATGGAAAAAATAAATAAAAAATTTACAATGTTTTAGAGAATTTCATAATCTTTGATTTGACTAGTTGTATATCTAAAACTGAGTTATAGATTAAATGTTATGGCCTTTGAAAGTTGGACTTATTTAAGACTTCTCTTAGAGAAGATCAACTTTTGACATCCATAACTTTTAATCCATAACTTTGTTTTAATCCATGACTGGTCAAATATATTCTTAATAAATAATATAAAACATATTAAAAAAATATATAATTATTAACGTCATTTTCTTAAAAAGTTACGACAAAAATATGTTTTTTTTAAAAAAAATTGCATCGGTTTTTTAAAAAACTGATGCCCAAACTATTTTTTTTCTCTTTAGAATTTGTTTAAAAAAACCAATACCAAAATATCTCTTTAAACATATTTCACATTGGTTTATAAGAAACCAATGTCAAAATCGACAGTGTTAAAAACCATTTTTCTACTAGTGCATGTGGTGTTCCTATTGGAAGCTCAGCCCTCATGGACTCATCTACTCGTGATCACCAAGTGTGAAATTAATGAGAAGTATCAATTACTATGATACCCCATCACTTGATAGTCATGGATTATCTATGTCTCATCAATATGATATATTTAGACTATAAGAAACATATTTAAGATCACTATCATAATATCTTGAGGTTCTCATTATATCTAGGAATTTCTCTAACCTTTTGATATGATAAATAATCCAAAGACATTACCATCTAAATAGTGTATGAAGAAGTATTAACACTATTATGGTAAGATAACATCATTCATAACTCTCTGTATACATTATATTTCAATTGAAATATATTATTCAAGTTAGGTCTAGGTTACCCACTATTACAACGCTCCCACTTACACTAGATCCAAATTGCTAAATATCAACCTATTAGCTCTTATGTAATAAGATTATGATTCTGTTGGGTAATGGATTTTTAAATTGGGACTTCCATGTTTTCTTACATGGAAACATTTATATTCTTGACTTTATCTCCTTGAGTAAAACTACCCAAATAGATGATATACCCAAGTACCACTATCACAAACTTGATATCTTGTATAGTACCATTGTCATAATCTTATCATAATTATGATAATAAGTTACTTTCTAGATGTGATTAAAAAAATTGGAACAAATCATTATATATTTCATACCACTTATTTAGTGGCATCTGATTCTACAACATATTCAATATTTATATATATGGTTACCACTAGATTTAATGATCTTGTATTACTCATTTCATGATCCTAACTGCAATACTAGATAAAATGATCCATAAAAAGAATATATTTATATTTCCTCGATAACTAGAATTACTTACTTTATAAGTAACCGGTATGTGTCCCTTGTAGTTTCTCAAGTACTGTTTTATGGTTCTGAATGCTTCCTATGTTGTTATCCCAGATTTATATGATATTTTCCTACCATAATATATGTTTTGGAAATATCATATCTAATACATAGAATTGCATATGTGATAGATCCAGTGCTGAAGCATAAAAAACTCTGATCACCGTATTAATCTCCTCCTATGACTTATATATGCCTTCTTGGATTTATTTATGCTATGTGACATTGGAAACAATTATCTCCCTAATTTTTTCAACCATTATTTTTATCACCTTATCAATTTATGTACTTTGAATTTATCCAAGAAACCCTTAGATCTACCTCAGTAGATATTATTCCCTAGAACTTGGGTTAATACCCTAATTCCACCTTTGTAGAGTTACATTCAACCTATTATTAACTAACCATAAGTCTAATAACTATTTCCTATATATTATCCACATATTATTCTTTGAAAACAATGGCGCTCCCATTAATCACTTATAGAAACATGGGATAATATCATTAAAAATGAGCATTATTTGAACACAATTATTTCATTAATCCATAAATAGATCTCTATAACTTTCATTCCTTATTATCATTATATAGAATCACTAACCCTTTATGGTTGTGTTAAATAGACACATTCCAAGCAAGATAGTCTTAAAATACAATGCCTAATATAATGATCATAGAATGTTTCTATGATAAGTATAATTATAATGGTTTTAAGAATGATGAGTTGGTATAATAAATTGATCCTCATTGGTTCCATTCTTATACCAACCATGTATAGTTTCTCTTGAATATCCACCAATGAATTTATATAAATTTGAAAAACTACAAAAATACAAAACTAAATTTTAATATATAGAATCATTTTTTCTAAATTCATATTCACTTGTTATTTTATTTTATTACCATTTATTACATCCTTGTAGGATAAAGATTCATTGTTATCATTGAATAGAATATCATCTTTAATTGGTGATCATAAAACCATATCTCTTAGTTTTATCTTTCCTACACAATATGTGTTTCTGGAACATTCCTTTCCCATGAACTCTTAAGAAACTACACCTATGACAACAAAATATGAATCTCAAGACCTGAATTTATCTAAGTTAATATTTATCCCACTATATTAAATAGAGATTCACACCATCTTATTGAAATATAATCTTTCACTTTACTATAAATTTTCTATCTTAGGTATTTATATAATATCTTTAGAAAATTAAGGATAATTACCCAATATAAACATTATGTTTTTATTGATTCAAGTTTGGTTATTGACTTATCCTTAAAAAAATATTTATATATAAACACATTAATTTTGACATAATGGATTTCGTTCATATTATAACTCATAATATATATATTTTTAAATATTTTTAGCATACAGTTATGAGTTAACTCTTTAGTTTTCAAAGTATATTTCGAAAAGATAATGGATGACTTTGCAAGACTTATAAGGATCACCACCAATCCTACTTTTACTAACATCAGGGATTTGATGTGTACAAATAAATGTAACTTTAGTAATAAATACACTCTATTTTTTCATGATCAATGAATTATTTTAAGATTCAACATTAATCCTCCTTTTACTAACATCATGAATCTAATGTACATAAGGAAATATGAGTTTAGGAATAAATCCACTCTATATTTTCATGATTTATGATTGCTTAGTTAAGACATTATTTAGCTTATTAGCCTTAATAACCTCATATATTTTAACCATGCATGTTCCTTTATTCAATTTTATATTCCTTAAATTTATTAAAGGAATCTCATAAAGTATATGAGTTTACCCCTATCTTATACTTGAAATAGTTCATATGTATTTTGTTGAACTTGTAATAGAATTTTTTCTCCTTTATTACCTTTAGAACTTATGGTGTTTTATTCATTATACCTTTTAATAAATAATATCTAATATCTAAGAGTATTAGCTCATTAAGAGACTAAACACCCTTCTTGGTATTTATTTGACATTTTATTTTGGATTTACTTGAACAAGAATTTTCTTTCCCCTATTGGGAATGGGTATTATATTTTATATTTATTATTTATCACTGATGATTCAAATATTACCAAACTATTATTTAAGTATGTAACACTATAAACACAATTTTCTACAAAATGAAATAACATATCATTATCTTCAATGGAAAAAATAGATAAAAGTTTTGGTAACACTCAGTAAAAAATAATAGTTCAACTGAAATCAATCAACTTGAAAAAAGGGAAGCCATGTTATTATCACTACGAACATAAAAATCACCCTTTATTAGCTAATAAGAGAATCCAACCGACTTTCTATATTGTATCTGAACATCATTTGTTCATATATTTGGATATAGATATGTAAGTCACATATTGTATCTAACATCCAAGAGGAAAAGTATAAATTTTACACACAATAATGAATATAATTAAAGTAGAAACCTCTTCTTTCTTATTCATTGATTCATTTAAATTTATCTTCAAATGACCTATCTTGACACATGTGAAGAAAATAGCCTATTTTTTATTCTCTCCCTCTTTATATTCGGTTTCTAAGAAGGATGTTGTGAATGTTCCTTTTGTGTTGCAATTTCCATTGTCATTTTTTGCTTTGTCATTCATTTTTTACACCATATGAACTAAATATTAATCTTTATTTATGTTATTATATTATTAGTTAATCTTAACCAAAATATATCAAAGCATGTTATCCATGATATTTAATTTATAATTCTCAACAAAACTAGAGTAACTGGGTGATAAGGATAATATAATGAGATGTATTAAAAGTTCATGATTTTACTTGAATCCTATTTTTTCTAATCGATCAATTTACTATATTATCATGAGTATATGAGGATCGGAATAAATTACATACTTTAATTTAAATGTGATAAATGTAATTATAATCTCATTGATTTATTGATTGACCTTTTCCTCATAAACTTCACAGAGATGAGACAACATGGTTAACCATCCATATTCTCACATTTCCTTCATAACTCATTTAACATTGATGATAAAATTATAACGTAGAAATCAAATGTATCCTTCATGAGTTTACTATAATATTATTTTCACCCTCAACTTCTTTCTAAGGTATCTCATCAGGTAGTGGGGAATCTAAGACATATAATTTCCTTTCATATCATGTTACTATGTTTAAGCACCTATGCCATTCTTGGAAAGTAATTCCTTTTAGGACATGTTAATTGTACCACATTGATCATTGTGTTTTAGTGGTAATACTTTCAATTTTCTATAAAATTAATTTTAGAATATTAGTACTTTTATCTTAATTACCAATTGTTTGAAATTATAGATTTATTAATCTTAAATACCTCCCACTATTTAATGAAACCCCAACATCCCAAAACTACTAGATTTAAAATACTTAGTAAATTGAGTATTCTAGTGGAAAATATACTTAAAAACTCCCCTAATAGTCCATAATATGGATACAACTCTACTTGGATAGTTTTAAGGTAATATTTTGGTTGTCCATCCGTATTAGATCATGAATCCTTGATATGTTGCAAGATATACTGGCTTATGAAAACAATAACCTTGAATTACTCAATACTTTTTCTATAAAATTATACTGATATAGTTATGAATATTTAATTTATGAAAATTTTAGTTAAGTCAACCCACCACTCAAGTCATAACACCCCAATAGAAGGAGGAACCCTCTACTATGGCTGAAAAGAACCATGTTTTTTCAAACCTGAGTGATGGAAGGAAATTGAAACTTAATATTCACTTTGATGGATTTTTTTATTCTTGATGAATGAAATCATTTTCTATTTAACATGATTA
The DNA here is from genome assembly GCA_963277665.1 of Viscum album. Lineage (NCBI taxonomy): Eukaryota > Viridiplantae > Streptophyta > Magnoliopsida > Santalales > Viscaceae > Viscum > Viscum album. Next base: position 1,575,717,001 of record OY728161.1, on the reverse strand, counting down.
TTCTTTATGATCACATTCACAACATAAACATGCATTAAAAAAATAATATTGACCATGAATTAATACTATTTTATATATGCATTAATTTTTTATTATTGTATGTGATATCTTATAAATACCCATAAAAAATAATAAACCATATATATGATAAAATAATGATGTGATCATGAGTGTCTATAATGGTTGATCCATTGAGAGAAATATGGACCAACTGATACCCTAGGGGAAAATCCTTGATTCACGACTGACTCAATTTTCAATGCTAACCCCATCTAATGTATGTAGATCTTTTATAGTACTTAATCACATCATGATGTGAACTATGTCTTCTTTAATCTTCCTCATTATATAATGATACTCACATGATGGGGAAGGTTTCTTGGGAATATGAGTTACGCATAAATAAATTACCCCTGGAAATACATTCGTTTATATATATAATGGGGTCAAGTGACAATACAAATACCATCATTTATTAATTAATTATTACAAACCATCACACATTTCAATAATTATATAAATAAATAAAAATAATAGACATACATTGGCCGGTATCACCCATGATCATCCTACATACAAAAAACATTCATTATAAAATTAAATTCATGAAAAATTATACTAGAGTGAATTTATTATGAATTAAAATACATTAAACTAATTTTAATTTAAACACTAATTTTTATATGATCTTGAATTTTTTTTATAAAATCTCAAATATTTTTATTTTTTTTATTTTTTTTAATATTTTTAGACTTCCCAGGTATTTTTAAACTACGTAGAGTTGTTCTAGGTCATGATTGGACCTAGATGGTCCATGCGGGTTGGATCGACCTAGCTGGATGGTCAGGTCGGTAGGGTGTAACAACCTATATGGGTGTGTGGGTCCCTTTAGGTTTCACTAACAGTACACCAAATTCATAGTTCATTGGAATTTTTTAGTGGTGGTTTAATAAACCACCAATAAAAAAATTACGATAATTTAGCGGCATTTTTTGAAAAACTATTGCTAAATTTTATCCATTTATTAATAAAATACACATTCTCCCAAGCCCCCCTCTCCCCTGAGCACCCCCACCACTCTCCCATGAGCACCCCTACCCCGATCCCTCACCATCATGATATTTCCCCCCTCAAAAGCAATCTGGTTTCCCTTGAGACCCCTTGAGCAATTACCAGTGCGTCATTTTGGCCCGATCCCAAGTTGTCATCGGTGGTTAGTTTTCCTATAAGACCCTCAAACCCTCACACTCCCACTCATCAATGCTCTTGTTTGTCCTGATCCTCACTATCCCATAACCTCCCTAGCTATAAATTTCCCCTGATCCCTCTAAGCCCTCTCCCTTGCCCTCACCGCCTGCAACGTCTTCTCCCATGAGTCATACTCACTAAGAGGTCTTCTGGTAACACCTATATTGGGACCCCCATGAATTATATGGAATTTAGTTTAAGTATTTACTTAATTTTGGCTCTCGTTTGATCTAGGGTTGATTTAATCTTGTAATAACTTGGATTCTTTCCAAGATAGTAGAAACAAAGGATTTACTTAGGTGAATATAAGATAATCATTGGGTTTTTCTTCATAGATTTTTTCTCTTAAAGTGATAATTGTGTTTAACTAATTACAATCCCTTGATAGCTGGTTGAGATTAGATTTTGGGTGAACCCTTCATGGTCAAATGATTTGTTTTTTGACTCTATCATGGGTTTTACATGTTTATCTTTCTATTTTAATTAAATCACAAGTCTATTTCTATCATATAATTGCTCGATAGGATTACTAAATTTTTATGCATAGTGAAATATGAAATGATAGATATTCATTATTTTTACTATTTTTAATCATTTACTAAAGTGATCTTATAGTTTTATTCCATGCCATAATTTCTAATTTTATCATGAAACATGACATTTGACTTATTAGACATGTTGAGAAAGTTGAATACATATATGTTGTTGTTTATAAAACCACAACCTCTTATAGTTTTATTCTTTGTACCATGTCTTAGACAATGTTCATCATGCTATTAGTGTTTATTGTAAATGGCCTCTACCATATCTCATACTTTTTTTGGTTTCCTACAAGTATTAATTGGTTGTTTCCTAATCAATATCTTATGCTTCATTTAGAATTCTACTAGTATAAATTAGACATTTCTTATGATATCTCTTATCCTTTATTTAGTTTTCTACTAGTATGTTAATTTTTCTCATTTTCCATCTCTTATATCCTTTTTTTTCATACTACTAGTTTGAATTAGATTCTTTATATTCCATCTATTATACTTTGTTTAGTTTATTATTAATTTGAATCAATTTTTTTCCAATTTCACCTCTTATACTTTCCTTAGATTACTATTAATATGACCCATATTTTAGTTATTCAATTATATATGAATTGTTTATATTTAAATTAATATGCCTAAGTGGTTAGTTATATCTTTCCTTGTGTAGTAGTAATATTTCTCATAGTATTCCATTATTTTAAGTTATTCCATAACGTATACTTAGCATGAACCTAAGAATATGCATCAATAACAATTTTGGTCACTAAATGGTTTCAAATGGTTTAATGACTTAGCATAGAACTAGGTCACATGCCAAGTGGTTGTTAAAATCCCAAGTGGATTTTCTAACAATAATTAACTATTTAAAGGGGTGTTCAACACCAGTTTTGTCTTTAAAATGTGTGTGTATTGTTTTAGAGGCATGTTTTAGGAATTGAAGGTATTTTTCCATTAATATTTTTTTAAATGGTTTTGAGACCATGAGTCTCATGGTGGATTGAAATGTTTTTAAAAGGTGAAAGTTTGGTCTTGAAAAATGGGTGCTTGACACCAGTTGACTACCTTTAAAGAGGTATTCCTTTCCTTTAAAATTGATTTTATGGAAATAGTTAGATTTATAATCTAGATTTCAATAAGTAGTTTGATAAATGATTTTCAAAGAATGTTTTAAATGTTTTTTTTCTTAATTATTGTATTAATTTTTTCTTTCTTTTATTTTACATAATACCATCCATTATTGATTTCCTTTTTTATATTGACTTTTTAGTACTTATATGACTCTTTTTATAACTATTTTGGCTGTGTTTTTTTCAATTTTTTTTATCTCTTTTCCGATTTAGTAGTACTTATTTGTTTTAATTTTTTCAATAAATTATAGGCACATTTTGATATATATGGATACAATTTGGATCACATTACTGAGGAACACACCTTAGTTTACTAAGGGTTTGGAGGAGTTTTTAGAATTTTCAATTTCCAATCGATCCATTTATGTAAAAATAAGATGCACATGTCCTAAATGTAAATTTATAAGATGTTTGAAGAGATATGATGTTTATGAAAACTTGATATTGAAGTAATTCTCTAATCAATTTTTTTGTTGGATTTGACATGGAGAATCGAACATTACCGAAATTTTGATCAATGGAGTTAATAAACAGAATGTGCTTCTAAATTAATAAAAAATTGACTATGAAATATAAAACCTTGTAAATGATTCTTTCATAATTTCCAGAAAAAAAACATCAATATCAAAAAAAATCAGAACAACCAGTTAAGGGTTCTACAAATAGTAACATGAAAAGTGATGTTTTGGGACTATAGGACAACCAAATTAAGATTATAACATATCATTAGATCCTCCTCTTGATTATATAGAGACTAATGTAATAGAGAACATCACTAATTATATAAATGTATTTCATGATTTAGTTGATGATGGAAATCAAGAGTTGTATGGTGGATGTTTGAAATATTAAAAAAATTCTTTTCTGCTGAAGTTATATCATATCAAATGCTTATGCAGAATTAAAAATAAGGTGATGTCTATGATATTGGAATTGTTTCATGATTCATTTCATAATGCTAAGATACCTGAGTCTTTTTATGATATGAAAAATGTTGTTAATAATATTATTCTGAATCATACAAAAATACATGCTTGTCCCAATGATTGTATGCTTTATCGAGGAGAGGATTCAAGAATACCGGATTGAAAAAAATGTTCTTATTCTATATGGAAGTCAATGGGTGATGTTGGAAGTATGAATCAATATACAACTATGGATAATAAGAAAAATAACACACCTGCAAAGGTTTTGCATTACCTCCATTTAAAGCATCGATTTCAAAGATTATACATGTCATTGAAAACCACCGAGAACACGAAGTGGAATTCTACAGGTAATAAAAATGATGTATTAATGAGAAATACAATGGATATAAAATCATGGAAGACATTTGACTCATTACATCTAGATTTATCATTTAATCCATGGAATGTTCAATTGGGATTAGCTACTTATGGATTCAACCCATTTGCAACTTTGAGAACTAGTTATAGCATTTGTCTAGTTGTTTTGATCCCTTATAATCAAACTAAATGGACGCGCATGAAAAAAATGTCTTTTATCATACAGATTATTATTCTTAAAAAAATGTCTAGAAAGGATATTGATTTATACTTGGAGCCTCTAATTGAATACTTATAGGAGTTGTGAAGCAATTATGTTGATACATATGATTCAACTTCTATAAAAATATTCAAAATGCATGAAGCTCTAATATAGACCATTTGTGACTTGTCTAGGCTTGGGAAATTTTTTGGTTGGAGAACTTAAACGAGTTTTCCTATCATGTTTTTAACTTTTATTTTGATCATGAATGGATACCTTATAGTAAAAAATGGTGCTTCTTGTGTCATCAAAGATTTATTGATGTATCTCATATATTTCAGTTGAATAAGTCACAATTAAATAGATTTATTAATTACAAACCACCTCCAAAGTTGGTGATAGAATTTGAAATATTGGAACAACTTGGAAATGTTGAAGCATAATTTAGGAAGGTGCATCATTTGAATGAAAGTGGGAAATGAGTTTGAAGTGCATTGTTAAATTAAGTTGGAATACAACAATGTAAAAAAGTATATTATTAAAACTTCTGTATTGGGAATCTAATTTATTTTGGAATAATCATAATGTTATTCATATTGAAAATAATGTTTGTGAAAATTTGATCTGTACATTGCTTAATGAGAATGGAAAATTAAAGGACCATCTCAATGCTTGGAAGGAACTACAAAAAATGAACACAAAGTGTGATCTATTTTCAGATGAGAATCGAAAGTATGCTCTAATTTTTTTAATGAAAAATAGGGATAAAGATACATTCCTTGAAATTTTAAAACATGTGAAGGTATATGATGTGTATTTAAGTAACATCTCAAGGTGTGTTGACTTAAAGAATCATAGGTTACTTGGATTAAAAATCCAAGATTCACATATTTTTACAATAGTTACTATAATTAGCATTTCGTACATTATTACCTGAAAAAGTTACTGTAGTTGAACTCCAATTTTACACATTCTTCAGAAAATTATGTGAGAAAACTCTACAAATAGATGATCTTGAAAACCTTATGGAGATATTTGTATTGACACTTTGTTCAATGGTAATGATATTTCCTCCATCATTTTTAACTATCATGATTAATTTATCTGTGCATTTATTCAAGGAAACTAAATTAGGAGAACCTGTATATTATTAATGGATGTATCTAATTGAAAGGTAATTTGTTTATTTTTTTCATCATAAGTAAAAAATTATTGGAACTTCATTAAATAAATTATTATGTTTTATTTATTTTACTTCACAAATATCTTATTCATTTGAAATTATATGTGAAAAACAATGCTCAACCTGAAGTCTTTATTTCTAAAGGCTATTTAACATATGAGTATCTTACATTTTTTTCTAGATACTTAGATGATATTGATACATTATTTAATAAGGTAATATCTGGTGAAGACACATTGAATCAATCTCAACTACATGGAAAATCAAAAATATTTTCTACTATTGGCCGACTAGTTGGGAGGATCTTAAACATTACACTGGAAGAAATGGAATTATTATAGGTATATAGATATGTGCTACAGAATTGTAAAATTAAATATCAATTTATTAAAGAGATCAATATACAAATAAAGAGACAGATGAGATGATGAGAATGAATTGAGAAACATATAACAAAATCTATTAATAAAGAGCTTGTAGAATGGTTTACATGTCATATAAGTTCATAAATATTGTAATAAATATGGATATTAGTTTAACACACATTTTTTAAATATAATAATGTATATTACCTTTTATAGATCATGATTACTAATACTCAGGATAATTTTTCAGAAGACTTGAAGTTTCTGGATCTAGGTCCTCTAAAAAAGTCCAAAAAATTCGATGCTTACAATGTCATTAGATTTAAATTTCATATAGTAGATCAATAAGAGGGTTTAAAGACACATAATATTAGTATATATATAGTTTAAAATTTTTGATATTATGGAAAATTGATTGATATTATCGAATTAAACTATCATAGACATTTTTTATTTGTTTTATTCAAATGAAAGTGGGTTGGTGTTACCCAAAGTATTAAAAGTTATTCCTTTCAATTTACTTATGTGAACTTCTCTAACTTGATGTATGTCGGTGACCATGAATTACATGATCTATATATCTTTTTATCACAAGAGAAAATTTTATATTATGTGGAAGATTTCATGGATGAAGGGTGGAGTGTAGTTGTTCACATAAAACAAAAAGACTTATATGATATGGGTGATGAAGTGGAATATTTTTCATCTGACATTGATTCCCATCAATAGTTTGAAATGAACTTATTTTTCCATCATTACATTGAAAATATTAGTCTTATATGGGTGGATTAAGTAGATTAAGTAATGACGGAGAAGGACAACGACATGATTCAAGGAAAAAATGATTGTATGTGTAGTCAACCATTAATTTATCATCCACTTATGTTATATGTGCAATCATTCATTATCATAGTTATATATATATTTTATTTGTTAGTAATATGCATATGTAATCATTTCTATTTTTTTCTACATGAATTTTTTAAAATATATGCGTTGAAGTTAATTTTATTTGATTAAATGAAAATAATGCCAAGGAAGAATCATTTCATTGATACCAGTTGACTCATAGTTGACCTTCCCTTGACCACACCAATAGATGATGATCCATTGGTCTCCCTTCCTATAGTATATGATATACCCTCTATATGACCCCTTCAGCATCTCTCACACCCTCCATTCCATCAACATCTGGAACACCCTCCTTCTCTATCCCATTAGTATCCGAGATAGTGCGTCCCCATTTAGTAGGTTCAATAGTGAGGGAACATTGCATCACTCTTGTTTCATTGTGAGGATATTGGAGGGTGATAGTTATAGGTGCAAATTTTAATGTGAATAAATTTATTGCAATTTTTATTCTAGTAACTATTTTTTCGTAAAAGTTGAAAAAATGCCACTACATAGATACATATGAACAATTAAGATTTCTATAATCTAAATGAATTGAATACAGTTGTCCCATTTGATTGTTATGGGGTCCCCATGGATGATGCCAAAAATTATTGGGCCAGATTCTCGACCAGATGGTAGTGGAGCTTGTTACCCTTCCGTTTACCTATACTGATTGGAGTCATGTTCCTTAATCTTTAAAAAATGAAGCCTTTGATTCCCATATAAAGGTAATATAATACATTATAGTGTAATTGAATGTAATAATGTTATTAAATTCTTATATTTTATAAATTAATCTCTTTTTATAGATGTTATTCCACTTTACCATTGCTGGTCATATCACAAGAAAGTAGACATTGAAAAATTTGGGAAATGAAGATTATAGAATGAATTCAGTGATACTTCATTGACCACTCAATAACTGTATGATAAGCTACCCTAAGGGGTTCTTAGAGATCAATTAAAGGTTTTTATTGATAACCATTATCATGAGAATCATGTGGTATTAAAATATATGTTATTATATTAATATCATTATATATATATGTATACATGCATATGATAAGGAGATTACATTACATACATTACTATTAAATTACTTTTTATTTATTTCAGGATATTTCAAGGAAAAATTCATCAAGTCGAGCTAATCAAATCATACCAACCATTGCCGGGTCAAATATTTCTTCCAGAAAAAGATCGAATCTCATAATTTTTTCATTAGTTTAAATATATATTAGATAGAATTATCTATTTTATATATTCAATTTTTTATTTATCTTTGTTTAATGTAGTTAAAGAGTTGAGGGAACCAATTTTCCTAAATAGAACTTTGGTTGGATGTTCATACAAAATTTTATGGAAGTTATGTTAATTTTGTTGCCAAAGAATTTGGGGTATAAATTCCTTTTTCATTGTAATAACTTATTTTCAGTTGTCATTATGTTAATATGTATTTCTTAAAATACGAATAATATTTTTTTATAGGTAAAAATAGACAAACTATTGGATTTATATCTTACATAGTTCTTCTAAGTCTCCTAGAATGATCCAGTTGTTCAAGTCCTTGGGAAGAAGCATCCTGGTCGAGTATGAGGGATGAGTTTGGGACTATTACCATATGAGGTCATTATCATGACAATGAGGATTGTATCAAAATTTTATACTTGTTTTAGTTACTCCCTACCTCGATATTCTCAAATTGATTTTTTTAATTCAAGTCACAATTTAGGAACATGGGGCTCATATAAAGATGAAAGATGAAAAGGTCATCACTCTACAGAACGCATTGATTGAATTATATCATAAGACAAGTGGATCTATCCCCTGTGATATTGTGTCGAAGGATGCTAGCGAGAAGGTAAATAATAAAACTTCAAAATTAGTTAGTACACAAAATTTTATTGGTTTTAAGTTTAAATTTGAATATAGACCACTATTTAATTCTCAACATAATTTTTATGTAGGTTCCAATAGTAGAAAGTGGAGATAGAGACAGATAAGGTATCAATCAAAGTTTATTGTAAGTGATTAGGATTCAATATGGATTCAGAGATGATGTGTAACAAAAATTATGATATAATAAAACTAATATGGTGATTCAACCATGTTGTAGTTTCTTGTAGGGATATCTTTATTTCTTATATTTATGAAAATCTATATGCTTGGTTTATTTTCAATGTTTCATTCCAAAGTTTACCTTATGATTTATTTTTCTTGAATATTATGTAGGTGATTATTCATTACACCCCCATGCCACTCTTATGTTAAATATCATATAATTACATGTATTTTAAATTTTTATGAGTTTATAATTTAACTTTGTTTTTTAAGAGGATTTTTTCTAAAGAAATGTTTCCATATGGCTATGTGTAGCTGTGGATAAAAACATATATTTGAGAAAAAACAATGCAGATAAAACTTACATATGGGATTTCCCTATAGAATAAGGTTAGTGCATGATCATGTAATTTTGAGTAGTAACCCTGTATAAGTACATAATGATGAGGATTTTATATCAATTTTTTAGTTTATGGATTATTTAAAATAGTGTGGAAAACAATACTTTTAGGGTGAACAATGTGGGAGATTCTTTGACATGTTGTGTTCTCCAGTGGGGTGCACATGGTTTTAACTTGGTTTGAAGAACTATGTGTGTAAACCGTGTGAGGGGTGAAGATTTATTACTCTAAAGTCTATATAGTTTGTGCATGGTTTGGTATACTATATAGAAAAACTATGGTATTTTCACAAAATTATCTGTTGCGTATTTTTTTATATACCCATACCCATTTTTATCTCATTTGGATTACCTATCATAAATAACCCCTTCATCCATACCTTTGAGATATCTATAGAGATTCTTTTTTCTTCTTCCAAGATCCTGGAGCTATTTCTTCTAAGATCTATATTATATTTGGAAGGTAGGATTCTTATTTTATATTATTTATCCTTCATCCTTCCCCTTCTTCTTAATTTTATATTCCCCTATAAACCCTAATAGTAGTTATGTTTGAATTTAAGGTATGATAGTATCTTATTTAAGGGACATTGGTTGAATAAGTATTGTAGAGGTCATTTCCTTAAAAGGTTGTACTTGTACTATTGGGGGCGAGTGATTTCTATTTGATTGAGGTAGGTTTTTTTATGAAAATAAATTATTTTATTTTTCATGAAATTTCTAAGATTTTAAAAATTATTTTCTAATTAAGATATATATATGAATGTTACCCATTATGGGGTTGTGAAATGCTTTCAATACATTTCATACTTGACTTAGGGGATTTCAAATGAATTTCAAGTGTTTATTTTGATGTTAGATGTTGTGTATCCCAAACATTTTTGAGGAATAAATAGTGCACCATTTCAATTAATTTAACGATAAAAATATGGGGGTTTCCATTTTTTATTTCAAAATTATTTAACCCATTTTAAGGGTTTTTTCCATTTAAAGAGATGTTTTGGTTTTATATCGACTCATAATGGTAGAATAAATTATCTTAAAAGTGTTCGTTCATAATTGGTTTCCATGTATGATTGTGAACAAGGAATTATAAGTTTATTTCAATGGACTATATTGAATTATATAAAATACTTTTTCTTAATGATTTGATCACCCAGGTTGAGATCCCATTGTGTGAGGTTTTGTATTGTCCTTTTACACTTTATGTGATTTGAGTTGAATTATTATTTAATGCTTTTATAAAGTGAAATAAGATATTTATTAAGATGGTGTTGTAGCTTAGATGAGGTTATTTGTTATATTTTTAATTGATTTATATGATGATCACATGCTTGTTTGGTTTCTCATATCTACTTTTTCTATATCATGGGAAGTCAAAATTACTAATTGAAAAATATAGTTCATGATATAATAGCTTAGATTAAGAACTATATATTTCTCCCATAGTATAGATTGTTCTATTTCTAGGAGAGTTACCCTAATGAGATTGATTCAGGTGTTGATATAATTAATACATTAAATATAGGATTGTGTTTTATTCCATAATTATATGCATGAGATTGTCTAATATTAGGATTTAATGATTTTCTAATGAAACCTATTCATTTTTGATGATATTATCCTTGGGATTCCCATTTTGAAATATATTTGTATCACCATGTACTCATCTTAGATTTTTTGTAACTACTTATTTATTATTGTTTAATTTTATTATGATTTATTAAAATGGTTTTTACTATTTATTTATTTACATTTTTTATTTTATAGATTGGTTTATATTTTAAATTGTTTTAAAAATTGAATTTTTGAATTGTTTTGAAAGATTAAAATTGGTTTGATTTTTTTCATAAACTTGGATATCCATGCTTTAATTGTTTTAAAGTTTTATTTTATAATTAGGTGGATCCACCCCTTGGTTGATAAACACGTGATTTTTTGTGAATGGTTTCAATGGAATGATTGGTTTATTCACAAGGGATTGAAATATTTGGTTTTAAGATGAATTCTGATTTTTTTTCTAACAAAATGATTTTACCTTGGAGATATGAAAAAGGAAAATGTATGATAATTTGTTTCTTTATAAATTTTATTTGAAATATGTTATTTTTAATGGATTTTCAAATTATTTTTTTATGAAATTTTTAATAAATGGAATTTCATAGACTCTTTAGTTAAATCATATTGTGCCTATTTAGAACACACCGAAAATACACACTTCTATGTTTATATGTATCTATTATGTTTTATACTAGTTCCTAGGTTGTGAATAAATATTGAATATCAATTATCTAGTCCATATAAGGACTCATGATATAATATATTGGTTGAATTTAAAGGAAGTATGAACTTTTGTCTCAATCATGGATCATTTAATGAATATAGACACTTATTGGGAAATTTAGAATTGGAAAATCTCAAAGAGTTGTTTTTTGGTTGTGTGAGGAGGATCCAATGATAGTTTGTGTTCTATGGTGAACATAAGAGAAGGGTTGGGGTGATGCTTAGATAGAATTTCAGTTACAAGGAGGTATTGTTCCATAACCATAAGGATTACAAGGTGGAATGGTTTATAGGATTTGAGAAGTTTATTCACAAAGGGAGGTCCACTCCATAACCTAAAAGGTTGTTCTAGGATGGTGCATGTTGGGAAGGTACCACACCACAATATAAGATTATTCTAGGTTGGGATCCTACAGGTGGATGTATTATGAAAAAACACTGATGGGATACTAAGGATTTGTGACCTAGACATAAAAATAAACTCAAGAGGAACATCAAACAACATTAATCATATTAATTAATTGAAATTTATTATCATTATTATAAGAAGGACTTGTTGTATTATAGTTTTGTATAAATTGAACATATCATGTTATGATTCTATTATTATTATACCATAATAGCCTGTTTACTATTTTTATCTTATCATATCAGCTTTTGGTTTGGCTGTTCTAGGACTATAATTTCTCTAGATGTATTTTTTTTGAAAAACAATATATAGTAGTGGTTAAAAATTCTACTAAACAAACATTCCATGATGATATCTAAAAATCAACACTAAATAGATTGAACTGAAGTGAGTTGGATTTAGATGCCAATATTAGTAACGGTTTTTGGAATCTATCACATAACTATATAGAGGCGGGTTAAACGGTCACAAAAAAACTGCCACTATCAGTCAATTTTGTGGTATTGTAAAGGGAATCACAAACAATTTTATAAAAAATAGTTTTTTTATAAGTCAAAATAAGTTCTTTCATTTATGGTTATAATCAACATCTCTGAACGATAAATGGGGGGGGGGGGGGTGTAAACTATCCACTTTCACATTTTTTTCATTAACATGGACTTTCTCCCCCATGAGCCTATTTATCTAGATGCTAACCAGCGCCCTGCAGTGATGCAAACTCTCAGTGAAATAAGGCCTACATCACTACCTTTCACTAGCGTACCATCCTCCCATGCACTGATAGTGTAATATATATATATATATATATATATATTTATATATATATATATATATATATTTATATATATATATCTTTGTGTGTGTGTGTGTGCTATTTTATTTTCTAGACCGAAAACATATTTTTTGATATTTAGATGACCAATTATCTGCAATCTAACCTCATATTGAAGTGATTTTAGTGGTCTTGGGACCATAACAATTATATTTACTCAAATTTATGAAAAATTAATTTTAATTCATCTTAACAAATAACATAATTGCTTTGATACCAATTTTTGGATCAAGGCATGTAGAGGAAGTATAAATATAGGAGAAATTAAAATTTTTACTACTAGATTGATGTTTTAATGTTTGCTATGAGGAGGATCCACTAGGTTATCAACCCAAGGATCTTATGTTAATTAAATAAGTACAAAAAATCAAAATCAAAATCTCCCCTCATTCTATTTTTATCAAACATATGTTTCACTCATCACCAACTTTTACTGCTAGAAGGAACTGATGTAAGAACCCTTTATATCATCCACACACACCCTATAAGCTTTCTTGAATGTCTATATTTGAAATCTAGGTGCTGTCATATAGAATCAAATGGGATTTCTATGTTGACATGATTGCAAGCACATCATATCTTTGATCTAGGAGGGATTACATGGAATGGGGTTCCCCAAACCTCTCTTTCTCTCCCAGAAATTTGAGATATATGAGAGAGATGATTTCAAAATTATGGTAGGAATATTCCCATGAATTATGGATTAATTTTTACCTATATAGGTAGGTTTAACTTATGAAAATTTCACTTTGGAACTTTAATAAGTTAACCCTTCTAAAGTAAACTATATTCAACCCTTATAACCTAGTAAATGTGTCACAAATTTCATAAGTTTTTTGTCAACTTCTTGTAATATTAAAATATGTTTTATGATAAAACATGATTCATTAAATCGAATAATTTATCCTAAAAATATTTTAAAAACCTTGAATATCAAATATTCATTGGTAAAATATTTTCTTGTATTCACCTAATAACATGAAAATACAATGAGTAAAAAAATCAATTCTTATTATTCTAAATTCAAATAATATTAGATTTATTTATTTATTATGATCATTCAAACTTATATATTACCAACCCACACTGTGAGGCCCACCACGTATTGAAATCCAATTCACTAGAATTGCCCAAGCTTTTTAATGCTTTTTGTATAACCCTCTAGGGCCCTATCTTGATAGTAGTGAGTCATAGTCATAGACCAAGTGCAGTATCTAGAAACACATCATATAACCCTAAGGATATTAGGTTTAGTCATAAGAATGAAAACCTCCTATGAGAATGCTTTAAGTAATATAATCACTTTATCTCATAACATCTTATAAAGTAGGATGCATAGTTTGTGTTATCATCCTTACATTCTTTATTTATTATTTTAATGACCATATTGGCCAGACCTAACTTCTTCTACCATAACAATTAATTTATTAAAGGTACTACTATCCTAGTCAATTGGGCCTAATATATCTCTTCCTCTACTGGGATGTGAAAACTTCTATCTTGATCATTCAATCAACATCATACCACCAATGACACACCCAATTAAAGATACCATTCTACAATCATAAATTCCATGGTTTTTGTATCACATCAATGTACATGATCAAATAATAGACATTGATAATGATATCAATTTAAGAGACCAATGCACATGTTTATAGATCGAAACATCTAACGACTTGAAAAACATGCGGTGTTTCTATTGGTGGGTCAGTCCTCATTATATACTCTTCTTAAAATCACCATGCGAGAACTTCATGAGAAGAAGTATCAATGATTATAATCCCTCAAAAACCAATAGTTTGACATAATTTTTGTGTTATTAGTTTGATGTATCTAGATAATTAGACATTTATTTAATATTACTATCATAGTATCTTGGGGTTCCCATTATCACTGGGAACTACTATAACATTTATATATAAAAAATAATACAATGATATTACTATGTAAATAGTGTATAAAGAAGTATAAAAACTATTATGGAAACATAAAATCACGCATAACTATTTATATACATGATATTGTAGTATAAAAATATCGCTCAAGTTGGGTATATGAAACCTATTTTTAGAACATAACATACATCACATGAATATTAAATCCATAAATATTTCATCTCATGTAATATTTATAATATCATGGTTTATTTATTTATGTATGAATGATTATAACAATTTAGATTTGGAATCTCAATTCCAAACACCAAATTAATATGTTCACACCATATTAATGTGTAACTCTTTACACAACCCAAAATTTGTGTTACTCACCTTAAAATATAAGTTAAATATATTTACAGATATACAAATTATTCTTAGACATAAGGTATATAAACTTTTCATATAAAGGTTTAGAAATATATTAGATTGATAATCTCTACTGAGTAAGCCTAGATCTATTGATATCCAACCCTCACCTTTATAGAACAATGTATACGCCTCTAGGCTAGTGAGAAGTTTGAACCAAAGTCCCTCTACCCATAGATACTTTACTCAATGGAGAATCCAATTCAGCATAACTCTAATACATAATATTTATAAACTCCATTAAACAACTAAATTAAAGAAAATAACTTTAATTACAAACTGAGGTCAATGTAAATTAAAACTAAATCTTATATTGTCATATTTAGCATGTAATGCATGGTTTGAAAATTTATAAAAAGTAATTTATCATATAAATTAAAGCTTATATAATATCCACATTTTATAAATGTTTTATAGACATGAACATCCTAAAAGGAATTAAAAAAATAAATAAACACTTTATATGTTCTACAAAATATAAGATAAAAATTTGAACACTAAATATTTAATTTAAGCATAAAAAATAATTTTATAATTACAAACACTTATAATTTATAAATTTTTTATAAACTATAATAAATTATTGAAAAATATTAAAATTTTAACATTTTAAGGTTATATAATATTTTACAACTGATAAAGGGACTATCAGTCATAATTTATTATTGATATTATAACTTATAATTAAGGCTATAATAAATAACTAATAATATTTAATGATATCCCCTATAGCACCGATACAATACAGTGATAATTGTTTTGAAAACCCATTATTTAATCATAAGTTATGATATCACATATTATTTCTTAAAGTGTAGTACAAATCCATGTGATTTTAGTATTTCGTACTCTATAATATATAGCACTCATATACTACGACTAGGCCAAACATAATAAACCCTATATATCATATTCTATGATATGGCCCCAAAAACCATATAACATATATATTATTTGAAAAAATTGTAGAAAACACATTGATTCATTGATAAAAGTGTATCTAATACCACTGATATGTTTTAGGATACCATTTAATAATATTAGCAATGGAAGTAAACCCATAATATGCCCAATTTATTATAAAAAAATCATTAAGTGAAAGAAGAATATAAATACAAACATAAATTTATTACTGAAAGTTTCATCTTTTACTCTTTGATGGAGTGCACATGATAATGATCACTAAACAATAATATCCAAAAGATCCCTACCTCCTAGGAAATTACACAAATCCTAGATCCTAATTTTCAATGACAGGAATCATATTCTTCAAATTAATGCTAGCACCTTCCTTGATAAAGATGAAGGAAGAACTATGAACTAAATAGATCTTCAGCTTAGGTTAATATTCATTATAGTACACATCCATATGGATATATAATCCCCTTTATAGACAATTTTCATTAAAATAAGAGAGTTAGAGGTATCTAAGATATGTCAATATCCATTGGTGTTGTATATTCATTGAACATTTCAAAAAATATATTATGAATATATGGCCATAAATGAATCAATAACATTAATTCATAACCAAAGGGAACTGATCAAGAAGACATGAAAGAATGTACGAATGTGATATTACATATCACATGCCCAATATATTCTATAATAGAAACCAATCATTATTTATGATTGAGGCATCCATATACCCAAATCTCCAAATAAGATTATAGTATATTGTAAAATATGATATCCCTATTTTTTTCATTTTTGAAACTAGATAATAGTGATATTCATTACATGTTGGTTTACTCCATCTGAAACCAGGATGTGGTTAATACACAACATCATGTTTTTATCTCCCATGCATATTTCTAAAAGTACCTCCAAATTGAATCAGAAAGTGATTAGATGGTATATATTTTAGGTCGCATTCTGAAAAAATTTATCTATTCGATAGTTTTCTATATGAAATGAATAATAATACACATTTAGAGTGGTAATACAGGTTAGGGTTCAAAATGAGTTTACTCGGGTTCAAAATAATTCAACCCACACACCAATGTTTAAGTACACTCATTTGGTAAAAAATATAATTTTTTAAGATAAGTATTCCAATCAATATAAAAACCAGAACCTTATATGTATAAAGGTTATAATTGGGGTTTCAACTACTAGATTCAAATTCATTTAGTATTCCCTCTATTCTCCAATTCCACTCCCTCCATCACATAACACCATAATATTCCTACTGAAGTAAAATGAAAACAAAAATTTGTATTCATCTCATGTTTTTCATATATTCAAAGTGTTGTTTTACAAAAAAAATTAGAATAATAAAACTTTCACCATTTTATCCTATAGAGATTTCACCATCAACACTTTTTATATCCAGTTTTGGAGGAGATAAAATAACTTTGATGGACAATGATGAAATAATATACACCAAAAATTAAATTTATTTCCATCCAAATATTTTATATTACATTTAATAAAATTCCAATCATGTTATAATAAAAAATGATTTATAATAATGAAACTGAAGTAGTATTTGATACAAAAGGAAATGAAAAATAAGTGATTGATAAAAAAATTAATCTATGGGTTAACCATTTTATGTGCATGGAAAAGATAAAACACAATTTTTATATAGTATAAATGATATCAAAGATTAAATTTTGTCTCGTGTCATATTAAATTTTTATAAAATAAAAAACTTGGAATCCAAAATATTTTAACATTTGTTTGAAATAAAATTAATCTAAGCTCAAATAGAGTGATTGGACATGATGCATTTAAATATTAGTTCATATATAACAATGTATCATATTATGTATTTTATATATCAAATTATATAAGAAAATATAGTATAATATATATTATAATATAATCCTTAAAATTCATTATATCTTAAAAGAAATATAAGAAGCATGTATAAGTATTTTAAGTGATTTTATGTTATGTGATATTATATATTATGGATCAAGAATTTTTTTAGTATTAATTTTAAAAAAGCTTCAAGTAACCAGATAATTGAATTAAAAAAATAATTTGAAGCTATTAAGATCTTGAAAAAAATTATAAATCACAATTGGAATTGTAACATCCCAGTTAAATAATGAACATGACATTTTTATATTTATTAATATTGTGAATTTAATATTAATTTTACTTTAAAGGAGATGCTATGTTTGATGGAGAACCATTTTTAAATCTAGTTTTTGACACTTTTATATGTTCTATTTGAAAAAATAAAATTATTCTTTAGAATAGGGACATAAAAATTTACTTTGGATGAAATTTTGGGGTTTTTCTAATAAGGTAAATTTTTTAATGAATAGTGAAAAATACTGCATTTTAATTTAAAAATGACTTTTAATCTAATTTATTTACATGGTTAGATTATCTTTTTAATTGGGTTTATTGTTTAATTAGATTATATTTTTACCATTTAATTCAATTTTGGTCATTTGAAGTAATTTGACATTGAAATTGGACATAAACAAGTGTCAATCTTTTGACAATTATTATTTCATAAAAACATGCTTTTTGTTTTGAAAATGGGAATTAATATTAAATTAATTTCTACAAATTCTGTGTTTTGAATTTGGAAAAATAGATTCTATATTTGGAATCAGGAGGTCCAAATTGTGTAAATTTGTAACTTTTATTCATAGACATTATGAATAATAACTTTAGAAAATAGTTTATTTACCATCGTTAAAAGGTAAATTTGGTAAATAAGGATAAAAAATAATATTATAATAATATTAAATTACCCTAAAACCTGTTCTAAACATATTTTCTGATACATGTTCGACCATGGGAATCGTCGTTTCAATTTGGGGACCCAATGGAGCCACTTGTAAGAGAAAATGACTCTTTAGAAAAAAATAATTTAATGTTATGGAAAATGTTACATAAATATATATATTTTTATAAAAAAAATTTACATGGCGTTATATAAGTTATCTCTTAGACTATAAATATTATTTTGAAAATTAAAAATATTTTCTACATCATGGTATTTTATTTATAATTTTTAGACGTCAAATAATGAAAATTATTTATGACATAGTTATGATGCAATGTTTACCTTATTAATGATTGATTTAAACAAATGAGGTTATAAAAATTAAAAATATATAAAAAACCTATAAAATTATTATTGGATGGATTTATTTCAAAAAAGAGTCATATTATATTCTAATTTAAGGAATTTTGGACCTTTTGAAACTAAAAATGATTTTATAATAAAATAATACTTTAAAACATTCCTAAAGAGCCCCTCTACCCTCTTATAAAAGGCCACCACCTATAAGACATTAGTCACACCTCTAAATCACCTTGGGTCATCCAAAATATTCTCCAATAAGCTCCCAACATCCATACCTTCCACCAAGTAGCCGTACTTTGGGAATAATGAAATTCAATAATGCCTTTTGGTTCAAACCAAAGGGAGTTACCTGATTTAAAGGCAACGTCTTCTCTCATGTTCTTTTTTGTTATTTTCCTTCTCCAACCCCCTAAAATATCTTTATTAAATTATTTTATAACAATACCAGTATATTAAATATAATAGGATGTTTTTATGATAATTATTTAAACTACACTTACACATACCTCCATCTAATGGACTTAGAACATACTGTTTCTGTGGACGGTGAACTACTTCCTCATTTAACGATGATTGTTCAATATTCTCCTAGAACCACTTATGGTGACCATTATGATGGAAATGTAATTATATATTATATTTATGATATTTATTTTATATCTATGCTTCTGTATTTTCATTTACAACATACCTTTATGCCTTACATAACAAGTAAATATGATAATTTCATTTGAGGAAGTGCGGACATCACCCCCTCAAAGTGATATGACTTGTTAATGATATACATGGAACATATAAAGGATGTAATATATTAACTTATGTAAAATATATAATATATATATTATATTTGAATTATAATATAGCTATGTATCATTCAGTTTTAATTCCTTTTAAAATGAAAAAAATGAAAGTAGCATTCATGCGTACGTATGGCTTACCGTCTCCATGAACGATGCATTTAATTTCTTATGTCCAAATGTTATAGACTATTATAAATACATATATACTGAATTTATATGATATATATGGTATCTAAATCAGGAATATCATTCTGGAGATAATGGAATTTTGACCACATGGACAATTTGTAATTATAACAAGTTTATTTTTTACTCAAGTTCCGAACATCGACAAAATGCCCAATATGAACTCAAATAATTAACTAATTGTTATTTAAAGGTAATAAGTGATATAAAATGAATAATAAATTTGAAAAATGTTTTTAATCAAGTAGAAATTAACCTTAGTTTATTATTTAGGAAGAACAAGGAATAAAATATTCAAATCGGACACGAGGTAAGGGAGATTCTTTACCCAATTTATATTCATCGGGATAAACTTCTACTTCTTGATTATGTATTACTATGAATATGTGTGAATTACCTATTATTTCTTTACACTTAATATCCACTTATATTGTGTGTATTTATATTTTTCACACATAATAATGTCACTGATTTATCCTTAATGTAATGATATGATCTTTATAAGGGAACCTTTAACCCTCCTCTTTTAGTCAAAGACTTATTTTATGTTATGTCTTTTAATTTACATTATATTATGTTGGGATATGTTATTATAAATCCTTATTGATCTACATTTTATTTCCAAGTGATGAGATATCATTTTCTCTCTCATCAACTCATTTTCTTAATTTTAAAGTGATGGCGTTAGGATGCCGAATTTGTGTATGAGATTATGTCTCAATATTATTTCATTTGAGGGATATCGTGATATTGTGCACCTTTATTATCATATATGGTGTATATACTACCATTTAACATATTATATCATTAATCTCCTTATTCTCATGATATTATAGGTTTCATTTAATTTTATTCTTTAATTATTTTTATTCAAGTATTTTCTCAAGTGGTAAGGGACTTCGTCTCAATCTCCTTTCATTGAGGCATACTTTGATTTATAGAAAAATTTCCTTTATACAGTGTATAAACCCATTTGAATTTTAATTTCATTCAAAGATAATCTTTTCTCTATAAAGCGTTTTACTAAATGACAATAAGAATGTTTCTTTTTAACTTACACGGTGATAATGACCTTTCCACCACTGTGAGCATTATTTGATATCTGGATTCCTTAATATGCCGTAATATTTTTAAAAGGAAAATAAATACCACATTCTCTTCTTACATTTTTTAGTATTGAAAATGATTTTGGTAATGGATTTATTATGTCAAATTATATCTTTTGATTGCAATGTGGAAATATTATCTTTCATTTACTATTGTTTCATGTGTTATGATTATGTAATGGTTCTTGGGAATTATTTAAGTATATGGGTGGTTCCGTGATAAACCTAGGGCGGGTGATCCTGAGATAGATCTCCAATGCATTCAGTAACGTGATAGAGGTAATAGTTAATGTTTCTCCTAAGAGATTTAGGGAATATACTTTGATGGGTATTCCAAACTTAACTCTCTACATAGCTGTGAAAGCTACAATGTAAGTATGTAATGAATTCCACAAGTTACCTTTATGATTTATGATTACTATGTGTTATTCATAAATCTTATGATTTAATGAGGTATGTTAAAGAGACTTTGTTTAATATGTATTGATGTACTAATGATTTATTTCTTTATTTTATAACCCTTATTGAGCTTTTTTATACTCATACCATTTTTTTGAAATGTTTTTCACAAGACTTAAAGATGAATAGGGTCAAGGATAGGATCAAGGAAAATTTATGATATCTCAAACATGTAACTAGACATGAATCTTTTTTTCAAGAGTTTTTATTTTATGAAAAAAATGGATACTGAGTAGAAGTGTCTACATGTAATATTCAAGTTGTTATGTAAATTTTATGACCTAAATCTCTAAATCTCTAAACCTGAAAAGATAATCAATGTGAATTATTAACTCAATTCAATATAATGTAATGTTTAAGGATGGGTCCTTATAGTTGGTATCAATGGTCGGTTTAGAAAACTTTAGGGATTATGAGTTTTTGTTAAACACATGGTTTGTCCCTATGACTATTATTTCAGCTAAATCCTTGTTTTATAACTTTTCAGATCAAGGAAAGTTAGTTAGAGATTGAAGGAGGAGTATCTCAAACAAAATTCCTATATCATCCAAATGACATGCTTGAAATAATTATTGAAATGTTATGTTTGGATGATTTTGAACATACTTATGGTATTTTAAAAGGACCATTGATTGAAAGTTTCAACTCAAACTCAGTCCAACTATTTTATAAAAATTATGTTTTATTAGATGTTTTGAAAATATATGTCATATATGATTATTTTCCAAAACTATTTTTCTGCGAACACCCATATGACCCATGCTGTACAAGGTGTATTTGGATGAAGGAAGAAAATGATTTTGAAGGATCTCTAAATCATTATTGCAATGCATGGACCTTTTACCTATGTGAACAAGATGATGATGAAACCATATGGACACCATGATCAAGGTATGTTGTTATTTCATTTTAGAATAGTTTTATTTTATTATATGGTGGTGAAAAAAATGACAATATATAAGATGTTGATGTCTTAATGTATTGGGATGAAAATTAAAGGTATAAGAAAACCGTTGAGGTTAAAACATGCTAGGGTTATATTTGAGTTTTATAAAAGGGAAAACAGGCAGACTGTGTGACAACCCATGGCATTGGAAAAATCTGTGGGAATCGAACCCACAACCAAAGTGCGATTGCGATTTATCACCTACCACTAGACTACGTGAAGTCCCTTGTTAGTATGACTTATTATTTTTAGTTAAATTTTTTTATTGATCGAGAATAAGTTGATTTGGGATCTTATGTTTTATCAAGTGGATATCCTTAGTATAGGAAAATGATTTAGTGATTAAGTGATAAAAGTTATTTTGGAAGACGTTCTCTCTTTTTGGAATACTATATGCTTAAGGAAAATAGAATACCATGGGATCTTATTTGTGGAGTAATGGTTGAAATTTAATTTTGTAAGAATCTATGTTTTTATTGTGGACATTTTGTGATTTGGGTTATTTCTGGAAATGATTAACCTATCATAGAGAATATGTGATTAGGTTAATTACACTTCAGTATGAGACTTTAAGAGTAGTCGATGTTTTTGGAGATAAATGTTAAGATTTATTTAGGAAGACTATGTGATTTAATCCTTCTAAGTTTTGGGTTTCAATCTTAGTTTGGATTATTATTTAAGAATTTTAAGGAAAATTGGGTATTGAATGGTCTTTCTTGAACTTTGGGTACTTTATGTTGAATTTTGGAGATTAAGTATAGTATTTCTTTTTATAAAGGATTAGTTTTTTGGAGATTATCTGATCTAGTACTAACCATTTTTGGTTTTTTTAATGTCTAAAGATAGGGGAAATATATAGTTCTTCTTTTGTGGATTATGTGATTCTCTAGAAGTTGATTATAGCACTTCAGGTGTGACCAAGTCATCTTGAATACTCATCGTTTGAAGAAAAGATGAGTTTTTGGTAGAAACATATTAAAGGATGAAACTCTACTTGAAAAGTAAGTATATTTCCCTTTGTTCTTAATCAGTCTAATAAATAAATTCCACAACTTTAAGAAATGGAACTTAAAAAAAAACGTTGTCCGTTTACTTTTCTTACTGGGAAAACAATGATAGTTTAACCAATCACAAGATTGTGGTTTTCTTGTTGTTAACTTTATCCTGATCATGTTTTCTATCACTCTCAATTAAAATATGATGGTTATTTTTCTATTCCATATCCATGTTTTCATGGAATCCTAGTATGGGTTATCTCTGGTGACCTTTGTACTTTTTTTTTAAAGTGATAGTTTTATTGACCCTTTTTCCAATGTGGGAATTTCAATGAAGTTTCCCTTCCCAATTTTAAAATTGTGAGGATGCAATTTCAAAAAGGGGGGAAGTAGGCAACATCCTAGGTAAATAAAGAACATGTCATTTTCATATTTATTAATATTGTGAATTAAATATTAATTTTACATTAAAGGGGATGATATGTTCGATAGAGAACCCTTTTTAAATATAGTTTTTGTCAATTTTATTTGTTTTATTTTACAAAATTAAATTCTTCTTTAGAACCAAAACAGAAAAATTTACTTTGGATGAAATGATGGTATTTTTCTGATAAAGTTTATTTTTTTTAATGAATAGTGAAAAATACTGCATTTTAATTCAAAACTGGATTTTAATATAATTTATTTATATGGTAATATTATCTTTTTAATTGGGTTTAAAGTGTAATTAGTTTTTATTGTTACCATTTAATCTAATTTTGGTCATTGGAAGTAATTTCACATTGAAATTGGACATAAACACGTGTCAATATTTTGACAATTATTATTTCTTAAAAACACGTTTTTTGTTTTGACAACGAGAATTAATTGTAAATTAATTTCCGCAACTTATATGTTTTGAATATGAAAAAATGGATACCATATTTGGAATCATGAGGTCCAAATTTCTTAAATAGGATACTTTTATTTTTAGACATTATGAATAGTAACTTTAGTAAATATTTTATTTACCATAGTTAAAAGGTAAATTTTGTAAATAAGGGTAAAAAATAATATTATAATAATATTAAATTACCCTAACACGTGTCCTAACCATATTTTTTGATA
Source organism: Viscum album (assembly GCA_963277665.1). Lineage (NCBI taxonomy): Eukaryota > Viridiplantae > Streptophyta > Magnoliopsida > Santalales > Viscaceae > Viscum > Viscum album. The sequence continues at coordinate 1,575,692,210 of OY728161.1, read as the reverse complement.
CATGTATGACCATTTTCATCCTTGGGTCGATTTTGGGACCCCATAGAGCCACTTATAAGTGAAAATGACACTATAAAATTTAATTTAATGTTATGGAAAATGTAACATAAACATATAGTTTTTAGTAAAACTATTTTTATATGGGATTATATAAGTTATCACCTCAACTATAAATATTATTTTGAAGGATAAAAAGATTTCCTATATTATTGTATTTTATTTATAATTTTTAGGCATCAAATAAATAAAATTATTTATGACACAATGATAATGCAATGTTTACCTTATTAATGAATGATTTAAATAAATGAGGTTATAAAAATTAAAACAAAATATGAAAAACCTATCCAATTATTATTGGATGTTTTTATTTCGAATAAGATTCATCTTATCTTTCAATTTAATGAATTTTGGACCTTTTGAAACTGAGAATTAATTTATAATAAAATAATACTTTAAAGCTTTCCTAAAGAGCCCATCTTCCCTCTAATAAAAGGATACCACCTCTAACCCATTAATCACACCTCTAAAGCACCTTTTATCATCCAAAATCTGCTCCAATAATCTCCCAACATCCCTACCTTATACTTAGAATCCTTACTTTGGGCAGAAGTAAATTCAATAAAGCCTTTTGGTTCAAACCAAAGGGAGTTACCCGATTTAAATGTAACATCTTCTCTCAAGTTCTTTTATTTTATTTTACTTCTATAACATCATAAAATATTTTTATTACATTATTTTATATAATAACCAGTATCTACAAAATACTAGGATTTTTTATGAGATGTATTCGAACTACCCTTACACACACCTCTATCTAATGGACTTAGAACATACTGCTTCTGTGGACGATGAACTACTACCTCATGAAACGTTGATTGCTCAATATTCTCCTAGAACCACTTATGCTGGCCATTATGATGGAAATGTAATTATATATTATATTTATGATATTTATTTTATCTCTATGATTCTGTATTTTTCATTTACAACATACCTTTATGCCTTCCATAATGTGTAAATATGATAATTTTATTTGAGGAATTACAAACTACCGCCCCCTCAAAGTGATATGACTCATTCATGCTTTACATGTAATGTATAAAGGATGGAATTTATGAACTTATGTAACATATATAACATATATATTATACTTAAATTATAATATATCTATTTAACATTTTGTTTTCATTATTTAATAATGAAAAAAATGAAAGTAGCGTTCATGCGTACGTACGACTTACTGTCTACATGAACGATGCATTTCGTTTCTTATGTCCAAATGTTACGGACTATTATAAATAAATATATAATGAATATATATGATATATATTATATCTAAACCATGAATATAATTCTAGAGATAATGGAATTTTGACCACATGGACAATTTGTAATTATAACAAGTTCTTTTTTGACTCAAGTTTCGAACATCAAAAAAATGTCTAATATGAACTCAAATAATTAATTAATTGTTATTTAAAGGTAATAAGTGATATAAAAGGAATAATAGATTTGAAAAATGTTCGGAAGCAATTATAAATTAACTTTAGTTTATTATTCAGGAAGAACAAGGAACAAACAAGTCAAGTCAGACACGAGGTAAGGAAACTTATTCACCCAATTTCTATTCATTGGGATATACTTCTACTTTTTTATTATGTCGTACTATGAATATGTGTGAATTACATCTGATTTTTTGACACTCAATATCCACTTATATTTAGTGTATTTATATTTTTCACACATAATTATGTCACTGATTTATCATTAATTTAATGACATGATCTTTATAAGGGAACCTTTCACCCTCCTCTTTTAGTCAAAGACTTATTTTATGTTATGTATTTTAATTTCCATTATCTTATGTTGGGATATGTTCTTATATATCCTTATTACTGTAAAATTTATGTCCATGTGACGAGAGATCATTTTCTCTCTCATCAACTCATTTTCTGAATTTTAAAGTGATGCTGTTAGGCTGTCAAATTTTTGTAAGGGATTATGTCTCAATCTTCTTTCATTTAAGGGATATCTTGATCTTGTGAACCTTTATTATCCTATATGGTATATAAACTACCATTTAAAATATTATATAATTAATCTCTTTATTCTCATGATATTATAGGTTTCATTTAATTTTATTCTTTAATTGTTTTTGTTCAAGTATTTTCTCAAGTTGTAAGGGGCTTTGTCTCAATCTTCCTTCATTGGGGCATACTTTGATTTATACATGACATTCCTTTATACGTTATATAAACCCCTTTGAATTTTAATTTCAATCAAAGGAAATCTTTTCTCTATGAAGAGTTTTACTAAACGAAAAAAAGAATGTTTCTTTTTAATGTATGTGGTGACAATGGCCTTTCCGCCGCTGCGAGCATTATATGATATTTGGCTTCCTTAACAAGCCGTAATGTTTTTAAAATAAAAATAAATACCAAATAAACTTTTTATATATTTTACTATTGAAAATGATTTTTAGAATGGATTTATTATGTCAAATGATATCTTTTGAATGTAATGTGGAAATGTTATCTTTCATTTATGATTGTTTCATTTGTTATGATTATGTTATGGTTCTTGGGCATTGTTTACGTATATGGGTGGTTCTGTGATAAACCTAGGGTGGGTGAGCCCAAGATATCTCTCCAATGCATTGGGTAACATGATAGATGTAAAAGTTAATGTTTCTACTAAGATATTTTGGTAATATACTTTGATGAGTATTCTAAACGTAACTCCCTATGTAGCAATGAATGCTACAATGTAAGTATGTTATGGATGCCATAAGTTACCTTTATGATTTCTGATTACTATGTGTTATTCATAAATCTTATGATTTAATAAGGTATGTTAAAGAGCTTATGTTTTATATGTATTGATGGACTAATGATTACTTTCCTTATTTTATAACCCTTACTGAGCTTTTTATGCTCATCGCATGTTTTGGAAATGTTTTTCACAGGACTTAAAGATGAATAGGGTCAAGGATGTGATCAAGGAAAAGTCATGTTATCTAAAACATGAAACTAGACATGACTATTTTTTTCAAGAGTTTTTATTTTATGAAAAATGGATACTAAGTAGAAATGTCTACATGTAATATTCAAGTTGTAATGTAAATGTTATAACCTAAATATCTAAAGCTCTAAACCTAAAAAGATTCTCAATACGAATTATTAACTTAATTGAATATAATGTAATGTTTAAGGTCGGGTCCTTATAGTTGGTATCAAAGGTTGGTTTAGACAACTTTAGGGATTAAGAGTTTTCATTAAACACATGGTTAGTCCCTATGTCTATTATTTTAGTTAAATATTTTTTAATAACATTTTTCAATCAAGGAAATTCAGTTACAAATGGAAGGAGGTGGATCTCAAACAACATTCCTATCTCTTCCTAATGACATGCTTGCAATAATTATTGCAATGTCATGTTCGGATGATTGTGAATCTTTTTCTAACATAAAAATCACTTGTAAGAAATTGTTTGAGATATCAAACACCTCCACTATACCTCGATATCATCGTGGATTATGGGTTGTATTTAATCAAATCCTATTTTCAAAATGTTATCATATTTTCAAGAAAGGTAAATATTATCAAGAAATTTTCAAATATTGTACATTATCATAGGATTTTGAAGCATATTATGTTGAAAAAGGTGATAAAGAAGGATCCCCTTGCACAACTTATTTATATTTGATTTTACAATATAGTCTCTCAGCACATACTTATGGTATTTTAAAAGGACCATTGATTGAAAGTTTCAAATCAAACTCAGTCCAACTGTTTTATAAAAATCATGTCTTATTAGATGTTTTGAAAATATATGTCATACATGATTATTTTCTGAAACTATTTTTCTACGAACACCCATATGACCAAAGTTGTACAAGGTGTATTTTGATTAAGGAATCAAATGATTTTGAAGGAGCTCTAAATCATTGTTGCAATGCATAGAAATTCTAGCTATGTAAACAAGATGATTATGAAACCATATGGACACCATGATCAAGGTATGATGTTCTTTCTTTTTGGAATAGTTTTATTTTATTATTTGGAGGTGAAAAATGACAATATATAAGATGTTGAGGTATTAATGTATTGGGATGAAAATGAAAGGTATAAGAAAACCTTTGAGGATAAAACATGTTAGGGTTATTTTTTATTTTTATAAAAAGGACAACACACGGAATGCGTGACAACTCGTTGTGTCGGAAAAAGCTGCTAGAATCAAACCCACAACCAAAGTACGATTGAGATTTATCACCTACCACTGGACTACACATAACTCTATGTAAAAAGGGGATCATGGAAGAGGTAGTAGTCATCCATCTATTCCCAAACCAACTTGAATGTTTGGGAAAACACTTAGAACCCAAAACATCTGGGCATTATCTTCTTTCCTGACTCGGGTGTAGTGTTTAAAATCAGAAAATATAATTAGTATTATATCACATAACCAACCAATGGAAACACTTAACATTTGACTCAACGGTATCTATCATCCCGCATGTCACCCGACCACCACCACCAAGGTATAGGGAACTAGATCTCATAGATTCACATAAGCATCATGATTTAAAAACATTAATCATTTTAATTTATTAATTATCAACCATCAACCATTTATTAAACCTCACTATAATTTCATATTTAATAATTCTATTTCATCACAACCCAAAATTATTTCCTAATTCATATTTCAATTTCCATATTTTATTCTATGCTCTAAGAGAATTAATTCATATTTAAATTTCCAACCACAATGCTTATTTAACATATATGATTCATTACTACCATCAGAAACACCATTTTTATGAATTATTTTATAATTAATTTACCATTCTAACTGATATTTCTAGTACTCAACCTGAAATACTATAAGGATGATACACTTGTGGTGTATAGGATAAATATAGTATGTATTTGGTAACTACAATAAAAAATCATTAGGTGAACCATCAATGAAAAACAAAACATCAATCTAAAATGAGAAAACCCATCTCTCAACCCATACTAATCAACAAATCTATAACCCCAACACAACCATCTTGAAATAAGGAAGCCCTACTCTCAACCCATTCCACCTATCCTAATAATAAAAAATACCACACACCAAATCATAGTAAATATATACCATCCTAGAAAATATATATCGGAAAAATATATTTTGATGTCAAAAAAACCAAGCGGAAAACAAGGAAATAATATCAAGAACACAAGATTTGAAATCATGGAATAACAATAAGGACGAGATACCAAAAACCCTAAATACTTTAATCTTATCAATTGTTTTTCATATCTATCCTAAATCAACTAATTAATTATGAATATGTTTTTTTAATAAGAAACCTAACATCAGTATTAAAAAATAGATAAGAATCAATAATAAAAATAATTCAAGGAATACATTCATATTCAATTATTTTCATTAAAGAATGGTAAATAATTACACATGCCTCATTAATTACCCCTTTATATTACCATATATAATTTTTTTCTCTAGTTTAAATCATATAATATATTCTAAGGAATAAAAATAATCAAAAAATCCAGTTCACACTATCTAATAAATATCAAGAGGCATCCAACAGAGCATAAAACATTTGCGATCATGAAATCCCATTTCATATTTAAGTATTCCTTAATTTAAATATTATTTTATTCATTTAGGTTTATTCTAATGTTACTAAAATAAGATATATAATTTTAGTAGCACACTTCCATAGAACAAAATAAAGTTCCCAAATCCATTACCTAAATCAAATGTTTCAATGATCATTGCACAAGAAAAATACGAATAAGAGATGATGTCAAGGTTCAAATCACACAAAGGGAACCTCAACAATCTATAATGGAATAATTATCAATGTCATAAATCAAAGGATTTAAATTCATCAAATAGGGGTCAAAATATTCCAAAAATGAACCTCATTTTATCGATAGTTTGAGAGAAAATAGAGGTATTTTAGAGTAACCAGGGGGGTTACTAGATTTATATCCAGCTAGAAAAAAACTAGGTCACAACATGATAGGATATCAATATAACAATTCTACAAAGAAAAAATTGATTAGTTAGGTTAAATATCCTGGTCATATTGTTAAAAATCAATACCCACCATTGATTTGAAATTCATGCCGCAATCCCCCAAATATCACTCATTCAAAATCCAATCAAAATCTCAAACTTGATAAAAATTAAGAAGGGTTATGCCACAACCCATGATCCATAGTGATAAATTACCAAAAATAAAAACATTGGAATCTGGCCTCTAAGTATTAAAATCACAAGTCATACAAACCAATGTGCAAAGATATATAGGAAGAACCATAGAGGTCTTTTCTTTTAGTCATAACACTATGAACTAATCTTACCTACCATTATGAAAAAAAAGAAAATAAGAAGTCCTATTGAGAACTCAATCACACCATAACACACAAGGATCATGCCAGGATACTAACCTATAATACTACCTATCTTTTATATCTAATCCCTTACATAGTGACCCATAAAATCACACTGATACTTACCTTTCCATGATAAAATTACATCTCAAACCACACATTTTCTCACTTATCCTTACCTTGAAACCTCTAATAACCCAAGCACACAAAGTACATGATTATGAAAAACTAGTCCATTACACTTAACATATTGAGGAATCCAGGTAAAATTTTAATTGAATCTATTCATGCTATAATTGATAAGAAAATATCAAAACCTTTTCAATAATGATTACAGAATGAATTTAGTGGTCAAATCAAGTTTGATTATTAACCTCAATATCCCCATTTTATTTATATACCCAATCATATTGAGTACATGAGTTGATATAGAAGTACCCTCATCTATCTTACACCAAAAGAGTGATTTTTAAGCTTTATATATATGATGTCTAGATTGCTCTTGATAAATCCTCTTTAGGTTTTCTATCATCCCAAAATAATATATATTCTCATATTTATATTATAGCTTTTTATCCATTGAAATATGAATTAATGTAGTTTTTTAAGATAATATTTACTATGCTAACTATAAGAATATTTATCTTCTTGATTAACTTCATTAGTAGGATGTTTTTCTAAAACACAGAGAACTTTATTTCTTATTGAATAATGGTTCTCAATTTCTTATATAAATTTAGGAAATTTATTCCATGATGTTTTTTATTTTAGAGGATTGATCTCAGAGTCAGGTTTTATGATGGTTATTTCGTTTTTCCTATAACAAAATCTTTTATAAAATGAGTAACATGTTTCAAATTCATTTAATAAGAACTTTTATTAAATGTTCTCATATTAAAATGAAAACCCCTTTTAAATCCATCATATTAGTTTGTTTACCAAGATATATAGTTAACTAATAAATAAATACTCTATGGAATTCTTATAAAAACTTTGTTATTTTGATAGGACACTATTATAATTATATCATAATTGACTCTTGGACGCCTGAGAAAAAAATATGTTCCCAATATATCATATGGATAAACTTAACACTATTCCTATGGTTTTCTTCCTAAGGGTTTTGCTAGATAAATATAACCCAAATAAAATGAAAAAAATGAGGCACCTAATTGTTAGGTTTATATCATTACCTACTTTCATTACACAAGATAATATAGGGGCACCCAATTTTGGTAAAACCTACTCGGTTGAATGAAAGGGGTCTTCAAAAGTGTATACTATAGAAGGAATGTGACACTTAGTATATTTAAAAGGTATTTAATCTCACCAAATTATTCCATGTTGTTCCCTTTACTTATATGCATGATTCCAATGATTTTGTTTTTAATACCTATTCCTTCCACCAAATCAATATATCCAAACCATATTAATGTGTAACTCTTTATACAACCCGTAACTTGCATTAATAACCCAAATGAATAGATAATTTAAATTCAAATATATTCATGTATGTCACATAAATAAGGTATATGAAACTTTTTTCTTGTAAAGTCATAGAATAATATGAAAAAAATATCCCCATAAAATTAATCGTGGAGCGATAGGTAGTTAACCCCAACTTTTCTATACATAACATAATACTCTAAGAAAATGTGCATTCTAAAACAAAGTCCCTCTATCCATAGTTATTTACTCAAGATAAACTTAAATCCCAACATAATTATAACATATAATATTTATAAACTATAGTAAACTTCATAATTCAACCTCATAACCTCATACAAGGTAAAATCGTGGCAGAAGAAAACTAAATCAAATATCATACCTAGAATGTGACTCCTTAAATGCATATATGAAAATTTAAATAATAAAAATAACTATTTAGACTAAATTATACACATATATTCCCTTTTTAATAATAATATTAATGAATAATAAAAAAATGGAATAATAATAAATAAATGAACTATTCATAAATTTATACATTAGATAAAAATTTATGAATAATTCATAAATAGATTATAAACCCTTTATAAAATTCACTTTTATCCAATATTATCTTTTAATATTCTCATTTACATGGTCTTAATATGGAATCTATAATATTCTAAATCATATGATATTTTATGATAACTTTTATTATCAAATAATAAACATTTCATTTATTATGTAAACAATTTATGTAAATTAAATATCACATATTTTTATAAATAATGGTACTAATATAAACATTTTATATTTACATTTATGATCTAACAAACAATCAATATAAAAATTTTATTTTTCATCTTATTTTAAATATCTAATTTCACATTAAACCTAGATCATATGTACCAAAATGTTTTTGGTTCGGTTTAAATCCCCCTAGAAAAAGATTTTTAAGAATTTTAACTAAAATAATTTTTTCTTTAAATGTTACTCAAAATAGCTTTCCCCGCAATATGGTATTCCCTGAGTATAACTATTTTAATAAAAATTACCATGTGCATTTCCTATAAAAACAATCTATTTTTGATCCTATGGTTATACTATAGACCATTCCCATTTTGGAAGGAGTTTTTAGATCATGTTTCATGGGAATAATAACAATTTAGCTATGCTGTTTCAGGGTTTTCCCACAATTTTAGGTGAAAATGTTTCACCCGATGAATCTGTTTTGGCCACCTTGAAGAAGATATTTTTTTCCTATAGTCTCACTAAGTATCATGGAATAATAAAAATCATTTTTTTAAACTCCCATGACCTTATTAATTTATGAAACTTGTTCAATTTTTTTATGAACCATGTGTGTTTTAGTGATTTTTGTAGGTCAAATCTATTAGCGATGGCCTGAGAGTCATTTTTGAGAGTTTTCCTTATGCATGGACTGGTAAAATATTACATGAAGCTCATCACAACACAACATGTGAGGGTTGCACCATGATATTGGTTTATCAGGGGATCATCAGGCTACAATATGGGTTGGATGTGACCATGATAGGGGACTGTGGAAGAATAAATTATTTTGGTTTGAGTATTGTGTGATATTAAATGTACTCGGTGTTAAGAGGGTCCATTTCATGACCTAGGGTATTATGGTGTGGAAAGGGGTAATGTCAAATTAATTTTTTTGAGTTTGGTTATGGACCATGTCATATCTAAGAGATTTATAGTGTGATTGGTGTTATGTAAGGATGAATTCTCCCAGAATAAGATTAATTTTCTAATAGGGTTTTTGGATCACACTATAATGATAGAGTGATGATAAATCTATGATGTATTATATATTGATTCATTTTAGGATGAACCACACTTCTACCTAAGGTACTGTGTCATAATAAGGTACACATAAGATTAGTAATCTTATGTAAGTGGATTTTCACACCATGATCCCTGGGATAAACCATAACGTATTGAAAAGGAGTGGGATATATCATGATACAGTGAGGTATCCATGCCATGAATCAATGCCAAGGGAACACATTGCACCATTAGTGGGGGAGTAGTGTCAGGATATCCTGGAACATGGGTTTCAGATTTTTCTCGGGAGAGGGATGCTGCACCATGGCTGTAGGGTCCATGCCATGAGGGGGCCCTAAGAGTCCACTACACCATAAATAATACTTCCATTCCACAACACATGACCTAGATAGTTTTTTAAGTAATTAAATTAAGTGGTTTTAATTGTAAAATTATATGAAATGATGTATTCCATATTTTTCTAAAATAGTAGCTAATCCATTAGCCTTTTCCCTCTCCACTGGTGTTGGTTTCTTCTAAGTCAACACATCCTCAACTCTTTATCAGTTTCTTGTACCATTAATTTTATTGGATCACTACTTTTTAGTCAACCTATCATCTTATGATATTCCATTGTTTACCTCACTGTTTTATAGACTTACATTGATTATCAACATTTATGCTTATTTTCTGATCTTTTCTCTAATTTCTTGATTTGAGACATTTGGGGCTGAATCAACCACTGATATTAAATATAAATATTCTTACAGGCGTATGGTATGTTAACTTTAAGTTATTACTAAGGTTTAACATCATTTTCAATGTGTGTATGATGTGAAGTCATGCTAACTTATTTTATGCTCAACCTAAAACTTAGTTAAATGATTTTTACCTTTGTTTCATGTTGGAATCACTATTTTTAGGCCATAAAAATTATATTTATAAGTTTAGATCCTAAAAACTTTGTTCCCAAGTGAGGAATTACTCTAAGAAATAGAATGGAAAATTTCATGGGTACCCCAATTGGTTCTCTCGATGGGAATTGTGACTTAGTGGAATGAATGTAGATACCCTGGTATGATCCCTAGCATGAGAATGTGGGGTAAATGTGGGTCATCATGGTGGTATCACTAGGTGAGCATAGGTTGGGTCCTTGTTTGAGAACATGACAAATTTATTTATACTCATCCATGTGTTTAGGATGGGTGAATTCCAACTCCTTGAAAACTATAATACTGAGCTTGGGATTGATATGATTTTGCTTAATAGTAAATTGTGAAATAAATATGTCATGGTTTAATGTTTAAATTTTGAAATTTAAGTGGTACATCATATTTTTTTGTAATGATTGGATAAATGTTCATAAAGTGGTTATGGGTTGGGGTCTTATCTAACCCAAGATTTGATTGATAAGGCGAGATGGTACCCAGGGTGGGTGACTATATGATATATGGGGATTGATGATGAGAGGTGGTAACTAGGGTAGGCACCTATTTGAATTATGGGGATTGATGATGTGAGATGGTGCATGAGGAAGATGCCTATCTATCCCATAATGATTGAATATGGGAGATGGTACATGGGGAGGTCTCTTATCCAACCCATCTTGATTGATGAAGATATATGATGGTATTTAAAGTAGGTTATTATTCGAACCATGGGGTGGATGATAAGAGATGGCATATAGTGTAAAAACATATCAAAACAAAAGTGATTGATGATGATATATGATGTTATCCATGGTGGATTCTTATATGACCCTTGGAGTGGACAATGGGAGGTTGTACTTAGGGTGGGTTCCTATTTAGCCCATAAGGATTGATGATGCAATATAATGGTATCCAAGAAGGGGCACTTATCCAACACTTGGGTTTTTGTGATGTTTGATGCTATTATGGGAGAGTACTTATCCAAACCTTATTTTAGTCATGTATCTTGCTCAAAGACACCCTTACACTGACCTAGGAATGTGGTTGATCCTGAGTGTCACCATGGAACCTGGGGATTAAAAATGATTTATTTTATATAACATTCAATTATTTATTATGATATATTAAATTCTCACTATTTAGACTAGATATATTTAGATACACTATTGGTGGAAGACTAATGAGTTATTCTCACACCCTTATCTAGAATCAGAGGTACCCGAGGAGACTTAATGGTTTCATGTTGTGATAGGGGAAAGGTCCATATGCTTGATGATCATCTTGGATAATTGGGATGGAGTGTGGGAGATAGGACCGAGCCGGGACTGGTTTTATTATTATCACTAGTTTTTGTTTAATTTTGATTTATCTTGGACCTTTATGTATAAGGTTCACCAATTATGGGTCCAATTTATGTTTGCATGTCTTGTGTGACATGTTAAATTGGTCATATTACATTAGCACGAGTTTATGTATTTGTTTATTAGCATTTAACTGTGATGTATGTTTATTATGGTTTAATTTTTATAGTTTTTTAACTATTTATTTTCCTATTAATTATGTTTACTTGACCTAGGGGTATAATATATCCATGTTATTATTAGACCCCTGACTCTAGTTGGACTCCTCTAGCATATGGGTAGGTACACCTGAGTTATGTAGAAACTATTTTCGGTTATGGTGGATGTGAACCGAGATAATGATCATACAAAGTGTCATCAAAGCCTTATTTGTTTTATTTTCTCTCTCTTACTATTTGGGAAAGTTAGATAGGATATAAGATGTTACCAGAGTTTGGTATGAATATTATGCTCAGAAGTATCTTGCCCACATATTTAAGAGGTCAAAGTTTCCAGGTATGGGGTTGTTATTCTTATTTTTTTCTTTTATGGTTGGGTTAATTTACTAAATATGATTCAATTTGATTTTTGATTTAAGATTTATGTGATTTTGATCTTGGATTGGGGTGGTAAAAGGGAATGTGTTCATCCATAATATTGGGAATATCAGATTCACATAAAGTTCATCTACTTGCATGTGATTGGCCACTCTTATTATGATATATGGGTTGGTTATTTAAAGTGTTACCAATAACTTATAAAGTATTTTCCTATATAAAATTATATTGGAATATTATCTATTCAATTACTTATATGGATTTTTTATTATTACCTATTTATCAATGATGTGAATCGTATATATATTTTTAACCCCGAGTGTGGGTAGATAGGGATAAAGAGAGTACCTAGATTATGAGATTACATTGATGTAGGGTGTGTATAGATTGTCAAGATTATATTCCTATTACAAATTTCTTGAAATTGTAATATCAATAACTATGATAAAAATGTGTTCCGAGGTGTATGTTTTGAATTATAGATACATGACACCATGTTATCCTCTAGTAGAGTACCAAGAGGGTGTGGATGAGCATGCCCCACCAATAGTTGAGTCAGATCACCCTATTGTGATGACACAAACTAGGGAAGAACATCTCTGAGATATCTTATTATGGGTTATGCAATCCATTGATAGAGATACTCATCAAGCTACCACTCATAAGTTTGACTTGACCTAGGATCCATAGATATATCATACACCACTATTCATGGGCGAGGGTGCCCCCCCAAGCTGCTATGTTCTAGGTGGAGTCAATACAGACTATATTTGATCATCTCAAGACACCCCTTGAGAGGAGGGTGAAGTTATAAACCTATATATTATTTGGGAAAACTATGAAATGGAGAGATTTACTGGTATAATTAGACCAATATATTGGGTTTTATATAAAGTATTTTTATTTCCAATAATAAGAAAATTTCCTTCCAAAGCCCACACTACTACAAAGCTAGGTTTATCCAATACTAGGGATTTAACAGAACTAACTAAAAGTGATATTAAATACTCCCTTTATTAGTGCTAAAAAAGCACTGTTAAATGGGTAACTTTATCAGCACTTTCTTATGAGTACTGATAAAGGTCCACCCTTTATCAGTTCTTGTAAAAAAGTGTTGATAAATGTGGTCTTTTATCACTGATTGTAAAAAAGAACTGATAGGGGGGGAGGGTTATTTTTAGTAGTGATAATAAATGGTATATTTCAGAAAAAAATTATATTTCATTGAAAATAATATATTACCATATAAATATAAATATATTTATATAAATATAATATATATATTTTAAATATGTTTTATATAAGGTAAATATGCATTTACAATTAATATAAAAGATATTTATTGAAAATAGATTGTAAAATAAATACAAAAATAAATTCAATCAAAAAATTGCTAATTATTATCGAGTAATAGTTATTTAATATACATTGGAAGATAAAAAAAATTAATAAAGGATCTAAAATATGTTGAAAACCTAACTCAAACTTCAAATAACCATAAATTTTGATCAGGGTATCCATTTGGGCTCTACCAAATATAAAATAGGAGAAGGCAGTAAGATCTATTCCCTTAGTGGAATATGTAAACCTATGTCACATTTTTCAATGCCAAAAGAGGCCCAGAAGGCCTCCCAAACTGAGTTTCTAGTCGGGGTACCCAAATTTTTTAACAATTGGTGGATATTTAGCATCATTTAATGGGGTATTATCACCTTTTTTGGTGGAGACTGAATTTATTCCTAGGTATTACATCAATATTGATATTATGGTTTTGAAATTTTATTATTTTTCAAAATTTAAAATTATTTATAATCAAATATATAACAATATATACATATTTTTTTATATATTCACACATAAAAATTTAATTTTATAAATAAATAATTAAATTTATTTATATATAAAATATATTTATTAATATATATACATATATATAAACATATATATAAATATATGGATAAAAAATGTAAATAAATATATATAAATATATAGATATATCATAAAATGTAAAACAAAACAATATAGGGGAGTGGAAAAGGTGATGGTGTATAAGCTGGAGGTCTAGGGTTTGAAACTCACTAGAGATAGGGGCACACACGAGGGGGTGGGATTATCTAAAGTGATTATAAAGGGGTGGGGGAAGCACTGATAAAGGGGTGGGGTCGGTCATGGAAAAATATTTACACCCTTTATCAGTGGGTCCTTTATAGACACTTTTTAGCACTTTTAAAAACATAGGGCTGTTAACTATGCCCTTGTTGTCAATTCTTTTTAGTACTAATAAAGTACTATTCTAGTGTTATTAAAGGCCGATTTTTTAGTAGTGCCTTTCGAATGAATTAGGCTCAGAAGTTCATGCATTTCACCTAGAGTGGAATGTCAGTTATAGAGTATGCCATGAAATTTTCAAATATTAAATGGTTTTCAATAATGTTTTCTAGGGATGAAAGAGAAAAGGATAGATACTTTAAGGATGGTTTGAGGTATACAATTTAGGTAAAAGTGAATGTCTTCAGCCTATCATATTTCTCAAAACCTGTGAATGAGAACCTTATATTTGAAAAATTCCTGAATGAGGGCATAGGTGTGGGGTTTTTTCTTCTACTGAGGGGAATGATAGTGGGTCCTCAAGCTAAAATAAGTGTAATTTCAATGGTTCATGCTAGGATAGTGTTGGACATAGTAGCTAGAGTGGTGGTTCATCTCATATGCCTTAGACTGGAGATACTATCAAGTGTAACTAGTGTGGTAGGACTAGTTAGGCTCATTTTCAGTGTGTTTAGTAACTAGTTGAGTGTCAATTGTATGGGTAGATAGGGAAACTACAATGGTATTATAACACAACTCAATAGTTAGCTAGTGGGAAATGATATATATAGACCCAAGGTCTATAATCTAGTTCTGGTGTGCCATAGCAGAGTAGTATCTAGGGTTCTAGAAACTATCTAGATTATGGTGGATGATGAAATTCCTTTAATAAGGGGAAATAATGAAAATATGGAGGCATTTCTCAAGGAATTTTGGAAGGATCTAGGGATAGGGTTCAAATCAGTTTCAAACTATTGATCCTACTCCTGATGATCATGGAATCATGTCATATATATAGTTTTAGTTATGTTTTTTAGTAGATTCCACCTTAGAATCTATTTTATTTGATGTAGGTGTACCACATTATTTCATATATTCTTGGTTTTTTTATGAATTAGGGATATACATAGAGTGTTTTTATGTGGTGATGTTGATTGATGCATATTTAAGGGCTTGATATGAGAGTATTAAGAGGTTTTAGGATTGATACATAGTGATTGGAAATTATAGATTCTTTTGGGGTATCTTTTTTTCAAGAGATGATTAGTATTAACATGATATTTGGAATTAATTGTCAGGTTTAGTAATGAATACACAATGACTACTATGATTGATGGATATAATTTATATCTAATGAGGGTAAAAATTATGCTCATATTTAGTAACAGGATATGCATTATGTCCAAGTGAGATCTAACCATTAGAAGCTAGGTGGGATTATAAACAAATTTTCTCGAGTTATTCTAGATGATGAGGGGATATGCCTGGATGTCTTTCCTCCGATATTTGACTATCTCTACAACATCTTCTATAAGGATATGTCAGGACTTCGACATGATCATAAGGTTGAATTTACAATTGGTCTTTTTCTAGGCATGGATCCCATATCCAATCTTCAATATAAGTTGGATCCTATAAAGTCTCAACAGATAAGTGATTTTTAGAGTATTTTTAGGTAAAGGGGTTTAGGCAGTTCAGTACATCCCCTTGGGGTGATCGAGTCTTTTTCAACAAGAAGGTGGATGGTTCTTTGATATTGTGTGTGGATTATCAAAATATGAACTAAGTGACAGTTAAGAACTAGAATCCATAAACATGTATTAGTGACCTTTTTGATCATTTGAGAGGGGATAAATTGTTTTGAAAAATTTATATGATATTATAATACAGTTAGTTGAGAGTGAGACCCTCTGATATACCTCATACTTCTTTAAAGAGTATGTATGGTCTACATAATTATCTTGTTATTCTATTTGGGTTGAAAATAATTCCGACTGTGTTTATGTCCATGGGGAATAGGGATTTCCATACTTACTAGTATTTTTTTTCGTGATTATTGATGATGTTCTCATGAAATCTTGGTTAGGGGAGGAACACACTTGATATTTTGATATTGTTTTGATTACACTTAGAGATCATTGAATGTATTCCAAGATCTAGAATTTAAAGTTTTGGATCGATCTATTGTGCTTCTTGAGACACATGATATTGGATGTTGGTTTATTAGTATCCCCTAAATAAGGGTAAGGTTGTGGTTTATTAGGAGAAACCCATGAATGTTTTTGAGTTTCATAATATTTTGGGGCTGGTAGTTAACTACCAAAGATTCATAGAGACTCTTCCGGATTGGAAACATCAATGATGAAATAGATCAAGAAGGGGGTGAAGTTCCTTAGAACATATGATCATGAGAGACCCTTTCAGGAGTTAATATAGAGGTTGATTAATACATTGATTCTAACCTTACCTGATTTGATTATGGAGTATGAACTATATTGTGATTCATTAAGATTTGGTCTTGGATCTGTTCTAATTAAGAATGATTGTGTGTTTTCTTTTGGGTCAAAAAAGATAAGAATGCATAAGTGAAACTACCCAATTCATGATATAAAGATAGTGGTGGTATTTCATGATTTAAAATATTGGAATCACTATCCTTTGAGTGAGTGGTTCATGGTATATCCAGATCATAAGATTTTGAAGTAAATTTTCTCAATACATGACCTAAACATTCTCTAGTGAAGATGGGTCAGGGACCTATAGTATTTTGAATTTTATGTGGTTTATACCCTTGGGAAAGGAAAATTTATAATTTATGTGATGAGTATGAAGAATCAAGCTCATTTGGTGTCGAAACTGGGCAGAGAGTGGTATATGATAGGCATCTTCACTGAAATGCATCATGATGTTCATGAGTATCACGTTTTTGTGGCCCTTATATCCTTGATGATTACCTCCTCAGTACTCAAGATAGTAAAGGAAATTCAATTTTCAAATTAAAACTATATGGTGATGAGGGATAGTATATATGGTGGGAAGATACCACCTAATTGGTGTCTTGATACTGATGAGATCCATTATGTAAAAGGTCATATTATGGTCCCTATGAGCATACATGAGGTGATAATAAGGGGATCATATTCCTCAAGATAGTATATTCACCAAGGTATTATTAGAGATGTACCATGATATTAATAGATAGTATTAGTGGCCCAAGATGAAGAGGGATATAATAGGTTTTATCACATATTGCTCAACCTATTCGTGGGTGAAGGCAAAGTATCAGTGAACCACATGCCTCCATCAACCATTAAGCATTCCTAGTAGAAATGGGAAAATTTGACCTTGGAATTTATGATGGGGTTACTAAAGATTCCATGAGTTTGTAATGTGGCGTGAGTTATTATGGACTAGTTAACTAAGGTTTCTTATTTTTTACAGACATGAGAGGCCTTCTCTAATGATGATCTATAAATTCTCTATATATAAGAGATAATATGACTAATTATGTGTCTCGGAGTATCATTTATAACTAGTATAGTTACTTTACATCATGATTATTATGAGGGAAATATATGTAACTCAATACATAGACTAATTTGAGTATATCTTAACACCCTCATACAAAATGATTGCTTGAAAAAACTGTTAGGGTGTTAGAGAACACACTGTCATCACGCACCCTAGATTTCAAAGGTTTATGGGAGAGTCTCCAAATTATTTATGAGTTTTCCTATAAAAAAATTAATTATACATTGATTCAAATAGGTTTTAGGCCTTATATTGTAAGCCTTTTCGATCACCTCATTATTGGTTTGAGGATGGGGATCCAATGGTTGTTAGAACATGTCTTGTTTAGGAGATCTTGGAGCAAATCTAACTTATTAAGAAGTGGTTGGATATTACATAGATTAGGAATGGATCTTATGCTAACCGATGATTTCATACTTTATAGTTTGAGGTGGATGATCTATATTCCTATGAGTTTCACCTATATTAGGGTATCCTTTTATTTAGAGGTAGGGGATAATGTGTCTATTTGAGGTTATATAGAGGATCAGTATAGTGGCATATTGGTTTTTATTTTGAAACATTTAAAGGAATTGAGTAATATATTTCATGTATCTTAGCTTAGGAGATATCATCCCAATCCATCTCATGTGTTCAACATTGAGGATGTCGAGTGGGAGTTGGACACATCACTCAAGGAGTGACCAATTCGTATAGTAGGACAAATCAAGAAGTCTATATATGAGAATATGGTTCCTTTGGTATGATTTTAATATATACATGGGCATATATTAGAGGATATGTGGGAGTAGGAGTATTATGTGTGAGCACAATGGATGGATCTATTCACTAATAAGGCCAAAAGATTCCTAGAGACGTAACTTGAGAATGAGAGATTATATGATGGATAGGTTGTGACATCTTGAAACCTTTTTGACATATGATATAAAAATAATGTTTACCAAATAATGTGTATTTTAGTGTTTTTGACTAGTTAGAGGTGTTAATGAGAGCCTGTGAGGATTTTTTGGGAGTTAGACCCTAGTTCAGGCTGGAAAATTTCTACAAGTAGCTCATCATGCCAAAATAGGTGAGGGTGATGTTGTGATGAGTTTCGAGCATGGTACTATCACACAAATATATGTGAAGGTTGAAACTATGATGAGTTATTATGTAATAATCACTTCTCTGGGGTCAAGATTTTCATGATATTAAATCTTATTGATGTTTGGAGATGCCAAATTATGGCCTAGGGTATTTCTGTATAGATAGGGGTCATGTTAAATTAATTTTTTAATTGGATGAGGACTATTCTAGAGCATAAGGATTTGTAGTGTGAAATGTTTTTATGAGGATGAATTATTCTAGCATAAAATTAATTTTCTAAATAGAATTGATGATCATTCATCTATATAAATGGGGTTTTGTATGATGCTTCTATATAGGATTAACTATTTATTTTGATTTGGATGAACCATGCCATAGCCTAAGGCATTGTATCATGAAAAGGGTTGTATAATATTAATAATATTACCTATGAATTTGGTCATGTTGTGACCCCTTGGGTTTCATTGTGAAGGATTTTCGGGGGGGATATATGTCATGCCATAATATGGGATTTGTTCTATGAATATTGGCTAGAGGGAACATAATTCAAAATGAAGGGGGGGGGGGGGGTTCCATGATGGCTTAGAGTATGGGTTTTTGATTCTTATGAAGAGAGGGGCGTTGTGTTGAGACCATAAGGTCTATACTATGAGGAGGCCCTGGGAGGTCATTGTGTAATTTCTAAAATAGTCCGGCCAAAACTCATAAAATATAGTGTTTTTTAATCAATTAAATTAAGTAGTTTTAATATTAAAATTCTTAAATGTGTTTTTATCCATTTTTCTCTAGTAGTAGCAGTTGCCTTACCCTTTTGCCTATCCTCTTGAATTCTTATCTTCTAAGTTGAGATCTCCTATATTTTTCATTGGTTTCAATTCTAGTTTATTCCTTCAGGTCACCACTGACGAGTCTACCTCTCCTCTTTCAGTATTCCTTCATTTCTATTTGTTTTTATACTTATTTTGGTTATCAACTTTTATGATTATTTTCAATTATTTTCTCTTATTTTTTGATTATGGCCATTTGGGTTCAAATAAACTACTTATATTCATTGGGAATATTCCTATATGCATAAGGTATGTTTTACCCAATCCATCCCTAAAATCAAACCTATTTTGCAACGTGTGTATGATGTGCGGTTGCACTGACCTATTTTCTCTTGGATTAAAACTCAATTAAATTTTTTTTGACTTTATTTTATGTTGTAATATCCCTTTTATGGCATAAACAATCCATTTATAAGTGTCTATCCTAAAACTTTATTCACCAAGTGAGAAGTTACATGAATAAATGGAATGTGAAATTTCATGTGTAATACAAGGGGTGCTCTCCATGGGAATTTTAACACAGTAGGACAAACATAGATTCTATATAATGATCCCTAGGTTGAGAATGTGTGGTAAATGTGGTCTAGAATGGTGGTATACCTTGATGATCATGGGTTGGGACCTTGTTTGAGTATGTGATCAATTCATTGAGACCTATCTATGTGTTTCAGTTGGGTGGGTAATACATCCTTAAAAACTATATTGCTAAGCTTGTAATGGATGAATTTTGGCTTGATAGTAAATTATAAAATATACATGGAATGGTTTAATATTTAAATTTTGAAATGTAATTGGTATCTCATATTTTTTTAACGTCTATATAAATGTTAATATAGGGGTTATGAGTTAGATACATATCCAAGTAGAGATGTGATTGATGACATGAGATGGCACCCGGGGCAGGCACCTATAAGACACCCAAGATTGATGACACGAGGTGGTACTTAGGGAAAGTTCCTTTCCAATTTTTAGAGATTGATGAACTAAAATAGTACCAAGGGTGGGATCCTATCCAACTCATAAGGATTATTGATGAGAGATGGTACTCGTGGCAGGTGATAATCTTACCTTCAAGGATTATTGATGATATATGATGGTATCTAGGGTGGGAACTTATCCAAACCTTGGAGTAGATGATAAAATATGGTATCTAAGGTGAGATATTATCAGAACTTATGGGATTAATGATGAAATATGATGGCCTCTAGGGTGGTTTATTATCCTACCCTTTGAGTGAATGGAGATAGGTGGTAATTAGGGTGGGCACCTATCTGACCCACATAGATTGATAAGGGCATATGATGATATCTAGGGTGGGTACTTATCTAAACCATCGGTGTCTGTAATTGTTGATGATTTTAGGTGTGGGTACTTATTATACCATTGGTTTGGTAATTAATCTTATTTAGAGACACTCTAAAACTCAATGAAACAAGTATGATCGATCCTAGGTGTTATCATGGAATCCGAAGACCAATAATGATTTATTTGATTACTCTTTCTATTATTTATTATGGCACATCAACATTCACATTGTTTAGAATTGATATATTTAAGAACATAATTAGTGGTTGTCTACTAAGTTATACTCATCCCTGATTAGGTACCATGGGAACCCAAGTAGACTTCACGGTTACTGGTTAGGGAAAGAGAGAGGGTTCTATAATTGATTAGTAATTTTGATAGTTTGGATGGAGTTTGAGAGATGAGACCAGTCTAGGAATCAATACAAGTATTTTGGTTATATCATTTTTTTTACTTTTGGTTTATTTTGGACCTTGATGTATATGATTAAACCATGAGGGATCCTTATTATGTTTATGTTTCTTGTATGACATGTTCAATTGTTCATATTAATTTAGCATGGGTTGATGTATTTGTGTACATAAATTCATCTATGATTTATATTTATTCAAGTTTAATTTGGATAATTATTATTACTGATACTTATGATATTAATTATGGTAACCTAACCTGAATTTTATGGTCTCCCCACATTTCTATCAGACTCACACCATTAGTTGAAAACCTCTTACATATGGGGATGTGCACTTAAGGTATATAGTGACCTATTTTGGTCATTGAGGAGGTGAACCAGGTTGAGAACATTACATTTTAGATTCCATTTAAGTTATTTGGTAGCAAAAATAACTACATTATAGTCCAAATAGTTTTGGATATCATAGAGGGTGGAACCATGACATAATGATTCAGATACCACACCATAGAGAAATCCAATATAATGATCTATTTTTGAAAATTTTATTATGATGAAATAAATGGTTATTTAACTTTAAGATATGGTGTAGTATCATATTATTTATGATACCATTCCCATATAATGAGGACTATTTCTTGATCTTGTGAAATCAAGAACATAAATTCTATATTTGAATGGGGTTATGTCATGGTACCTTAGAAACCCATTTTTCTATCTTTATTCATTCATTCAAAAATAAAACTAAATGGTGATAGATCTAATAAGATACCATTAAAGTATTTTAGATGGATAACACTTTTCTTAAACACAATATAATATAATAAAAAACCCAAAAGCAACTAGGATCTATTTATATATTTTGAATGAATAATAAAATGAAGAAAATAATGGATTACCCAACACTAGCTGATCTGAGAACATCCATCCATGTTTGATATAAATTATTAAGGAGAAACCAATGGGATACTCGCTCTGAGGGTATCCAGATATTATCAAAAACTTCTTACACTTGTTAAGTATCTCTTTATATCCATGGTTTCCATGAACTGTTAGTTAGAGGATAGACATAATTGAGAGCTATAGAATTTTTTTATTGAGGAGTTATAAAAATCATACATCACTACATGAGGATTAAACTATATAATATATTCATCCAAGAACTCAAATTATTATCCTATATTGATTGATATTTTCCTAAAAATGATCCAAAATTTCCACTTTAGAGACAACTTTGATCCTCATGTGGATTATTTAATGTTTAAATAATCATGTCAGGCATTTATACTCCTCATAACTATAATCTTATGATGATTATCCGAGTATGATAGAATTTGGATAAGAAGAATATGGTTGTACAACAAATTTTAATAGCCTAAAAATTAATGAAATATATATTTTTCAATTAATTTAAATTCTTCGATATATTTCAGTTAATGCATAACTGAGTTAAAATGATATATGACATACAATTAAAATATAATTATTTAATACGATAGTTATTGCCTAGACATTGGAATAGAAGGTATGTGTAACATCCCAAGTAAGTAATGAATAATAGATATTTTTATATATGTCTATTAATGAATTAGATAGTGTTTTAGATGCTTAAAATGACAATAAATCCAATCTTAGGCATGGAATACACTAATATTTTTAAAAGATTATTTTACTGCCTTTTGATGGCAAACCATTTTTAAATCTATATTTTGACAATTTTATAAGCTATGTTTGTCAAAATAAACTTATTCTTTATGATAGGGACATCAAAATTTACTTTGTGTGAATTTTTGGTATTATCCTGACAATGTTCATTTTTAATGAATAGTGAAAAATACTGCATTTTACATCAAAACTTCTTTTTAATATAATTTATTTGTATGATTAGATTATCTTTTGAATTGGTTTTGAAGTGAAATTAGAATATATTTTTACCATTTAATCCAATGGTGGTCATTGGAAT
The DNA here is from genome assembly GCA_963277665.1 of Viscum album. Classification (NCBI taxonomy): domain Eukaryota; kingdom Viridiplantae; phylum Streptophyta; class Magnoliopsida; order Santalales; family Viscaceae; genus Viscum; species Viscum album. Next base: position 1,575,668,537 of record OY728161.1, on the reverse strand, counting down.
CAATTTCACTTTGAAATTGGACTTAAACTGGTGTCAATCTTTTGATACTTATTGTTTCATAAAAACACGCTATTTGTCATGACAGCGGGAATTAATTATTAAATTAATTAATATAACTTATATGATTTGAATTTTTAAAAATAGAAATCATTTTTGAATTCATAATATCAAATATATCTTAGGGTAAAGTTTTGGTATTTTTCTGAAAAACTTCAATTTTTGATGAATAGTGAAACCACTAAGTGGTAGTTAAAGAAACTGATTTTTCGTTTAAATGAAAATTTACCACTTCTGTGATTTTATTTTCAAAAATCCTACATACATGGTTTTCATTAAGAAGTAAAATGTGGTTCAATGAGATTAAAATAATTTTTGGTGAATAGTAACTTTTATGTTCTTAATTGCGATTAGTGGTAATTAGTGTAGTTTAAGGTAAAAATAATGTTTTAATAATATGAAATGACCTAGACACATGTCCTACCCGTATTGGATTTGTCATGGCCGACCAAGACAATCCATGGGTCAACTTGGGGACCCCATGGAGCCACTTTGGTAGGAAAATGACAATAATATCTTTTTATTTAATGTTAAAATAAAAATGACACAAACATGAGTTGTTTTACTAAAATAATTTTTACATGGGGTTATACAAATTATATTTTTTATTATAAATAGTAATTGGAAATATAAAAAGTTTTCATACATCATAGTGTTTTTTTTATAGTTTTTAGACTTTAAATAAATTAAATTATTTATGACATCATGATGATGCCGCGATTACCTCATTAATAAAGGATTTAAAAAAATGAAATGATAGTGTAAAATATATGACCTACACATGTCCAAAACCTATTGTATGGGTGGATTTAGAACCCCTATCACCTTACCCTAGAAATATATCAATATGGGACCTTTTGAATCCGAAAATCATTTTAAAATAAAGTAACTTTCTTTACTTTCCAAGAGTGCCCCTCCTCTCCTCTTATAAAAGGCCCCCACCTCTACCTCCTTACCCACACTTCCAAAGCCTTTGGCACGACCAAAACCAGCCCATTTTGTCTCTACACATCCCTCTATAACTCCTTGAAGCCTCACTTTGGGCATAAGTCTTCCCAAGGAAGCCTTTGAGCTCAAACCAAAGGGAGTTACCCGATTTTAAGGTAATGTCTGCACTTGTGTTCTTTTGTTTTATTTTGCTTCTCCAACCCCCTAAAATATTTTCATTAATTTCTTTTGTAAAAACTCCAGTATCTTCAATATACTAGGATGTTTTTATAAGAATGACTCGAGCTACACTTACACACACCTACATCTAATGGTTAAAGAACATACTGTTTCCGTGGATGGCGAATTTCGGCCTCCCGAAACGATGATTATTCAACATTATTTTAACACCTTCAAAGGTGGCCATTAAGATGACACTATATTTATATATGATATATAATATGTTTATGTTTTCCTTAGGCTTCTGTATTTTTCATTTTGGGCATACCTTTATGGTTTCCATTATGGGTATACGCGATATCTTCATTTAAGGAAGTGCGGACTACCGCCCCCTCAAAGTGATTTGATTCCTTAAATAACATATGTGGGACGTATAAAGGATGGAGTTATGATATTATATATGATATTACACTGGAATTATAACATACATTTATATCATTATGATTCCATTCTACAAAATATGAAATAGAAATGAAAGTAGCGTTCATGCGTACGTACGTCTTACCGTCTCCATGAACGGTGCATTTCATTTCTTACCTCTAAATGATTATGTAATATTATAAATGCATGAATTTACTGGATATATATGACATATATGATATCTATATCATGAATACCATTCTGGATATAATGGATACATGAACAACTTGTAATTATAAAGGGTTAATTTTTGACTCAAGTACCAATGATCGTTAAAATGACCGTTATTAACTTAAATAATTACATAGTGTTCATGACATGGAAATAAGTGATATAAAAGGAATAATGAACATGAAAAATGTTCTTAAACAAGTATAAATTAACTCAAGTTTATTATTCATGAGATTAAAGAACGACCAAGTCAAGTCGGACCCAAGGTATGGGACTTCGTCTCAATCTCCTTTCATTGAGGCATATTTTGTTTTATACACAACCTTCTTTTATACGGTGTATAAAACCCTTTGACTTTTATGTTTATTCAAAAGGGATCTTTTTTATACGAAGCATTTACTAAAAGACAAAAGGGAATGTTTTTTTCGTACGTATGCGGCGACAACGACTTCTCCGCTGCCGTGACCATTATTTGAGTTTTGGCTTCCTCTACAAGCCATACCTTTTTTTAAAAGAAAAATAAATACCATGTTTTAATTTTCTTTTTTTTGGTATTGAAAATGGTTTTCATAATGTTTTTATATCAATGTGTTGTATTGATATCTTGTGATTGAAAGGTGGAAATGTTATGTTTCCTATATGCATGTTTTATGTGATACGATTATATTGAGGTTCTTGGGCATTATTATGAAGACGGGTGGTTCCACGATAAACTACGGGCGGGTGAGCTCGATATAGCTCTCCAATGAATTGGGTAACGCGAAGGAGTGAAATGTTAAGGTTTCTCCGAAGAGATTTTGGGAATATACTGTGATGGGTATTCCAAACGTAACCAAGAGGGTTACTCCCTACGTAAGAATGTTATGAATGCCTCAAGTTACCTTTAGATCTTATGATTTCTATGATTTATTCATGATTTGATGAGGTATGTTAAAGTGCTTATGTTTTATGGGTAAAGTATGATTTCATTCTTATGTATATATGAACTTATGTTTCCTTTCCATATTTTTATAACCCATACTGAGCTTTTTATGCTCATCCCAAGTTTTTTTGAAATGTTTTTCACAGGTCAAGGGAAAGGTACATGATATGATGATAATGTCAAGGAAGTGTCAAGAATGAATCCATGTTTTATTCTCAATATGTTTCCATTGATGGGAAAAATGAATACTATCTTTATGTAACCACTTTGTTTATATGTGGAATGTAATGAAAGTTTTATGTTCTAATTCTCTAAAACTCTAAACCTGAAAAGATCCTCAATGTGTAATCTTGTAATAACTCAAGATTAAGTAAGGTTTAAGACTGGGGCCTTATAGTTGGTATCAATGGTCGGTTTAGATAACTTTAGGAGTTAGAATTCTATTAAATGATTATCCAAAAATATTTTTTTTATGATCAAATTGAAATGATATAGCATTTGAAGATTACCATGTTGCTTCATCTAAGACATGTTTGTTCAGAATGGTTTTCCGCAGAGGAAATAGGGAAGCAGTACTAGGAAGGCATACAGAAGGAAATAACCTTCCGAATCAGCATCTTGAGATGGTCGTAATTGGAACTGAATAGTTTGTTGCAGTAATGACGCTGTTGACTCAAGCGATAAATGGTGGTGGTATCCATGCACGAGATCAGCCAGATCAAACGCAGAGGAACATGTCAGTGGTTGAACATTTCATGAGGCAACATCCCCAATCATTTAGAGGATCATCTGACCCTGTGCTAGTTGAAGGGTGGATTAAAGAACTAGAGAAGATTTTCGATGTCATGGGGTGTTTAGAAAATCAAAAGGTTAGTCTTGCTATTTACCGTTTGGAGGGTGAAGCAGATCAGTGGTGGTCGATGGTTAAAAATACCGGGGACGCTGATGAGATTGATGATCTTGACTGGGTTGAATTCAAAGGTATGTTTCTTGAGAAGTATTTTCCTAAGGCTGTTCGACTGAGGATGGAAAAACAATTCTTGGAATTGAGGCAAGAGGAAGACTCAGTGGCTACCTATGAAGAAAGGTTCGCTCGATTGGCAAGGTATGCTCCAAATTTTATCTGAGACCCTGATAGTAAAATCAATCGTTTTTACTCAGGATGAAAACCAAAATATCTAAGGGCATTAGCTTCTCGTGAGTTTAAAAGTTATGAAAAGATTGTTCGATGTTCTGAGAAGGTGGAAATGGAATTTTCTGATGATCAAGTTTTCTATAACAACCAGCAGAAGAAGAGACTGAGGTGGCAGAAGAAAGGAAATAATTCTTCAAAAAAGTCTGATGGTAAGAAAAATAAGTTTCCAGTTTGTGATAAATGTGGTAAAAGGCATGCTAGGGAATGTCTTCTGAATTCTGGAAAGTGCTACCGATGCGGTAAGATGGGACATAAGGCTCGTGATTGCACTAAAAAAGAACAGGGTGATGGTAAGACTAAATTTGATTTACAGTTAGTGAAATATTTTAAGTACAATGAGATGGGTCACTATGCAAATGAGTGTCCAAAAAAGAGCCTGAGTGATGGGAAGCAGTTAGACTACAAGAAGAAAGGGGTGATGAAATCCTTTGCAGCTACTTCAGCAGATGTCGGGCCATCAAATGAAGTTGTATCAAGTACCTTGTTTGTTTTTTAGATTATGCTAGTGTGTTGTTTGATTCGGGGTCCACACATTCTTTCATCTCTGAAAACTTTTCTAGTAAAATGGGAATACCATCTCAAGAAATGACTCCTGAACTTTTGGTAAAAACACCTAGGGGAAATGTTGAGGCAAAAAGAATTTATAAGTATCTTCCTATCCTTATCTGTGGAAAGAACCTCCTTGAAAACCTTATTGTTTTACCTCTAGTAGAGTTTGATGTTATCCTGGGTATGGATTGGCTCTCTATTTACCATGATAAGATTGATTGTAGAGCTAAATAAGTTTCTTTTCAGAAAGACTTTCAGTTTGTGTACAAGAATGAACCCTTACTGTTGATAACATATCAAGAGGACGAGAAACTTGTAAAAGATGGAAATGAATGTTACCTTGCACACATCGTTGAAAATAAAGGAACTTTTTAGATTAATGATGTGCCGGTGGTAAATGAATATCCTGATGTTTTTCCTGATGAGTTGCCTGGAATAATACCAGATCGGGAAGTTGAGTTTACTGTTGACTTAGTTCCTTATGTAAGCCAATTTCAAAACCCCCTATCGAATGTCTCAAATTGAACTTTTAGAGTTGAAGGAGCAATTTCTAGATTTATTAGAGAAAGGTTTCATTCGACCTAGCACATCACCATGGGGTGATCCTGTTTTATTTGTTAAAAATAAAGATGGTTCTATGAGACTTTGAATTGATTATAGAGCCTTGAATAACATCACTGTTAAGAACAAATATCCCTTGCCTCATATCGATGATTTGTTTGATCAGCTCCATGGAGCTCAGTATTTTTCAAAGATTGACCTGAGATCGGGGTACCATCAGTTGAAGGTAAAGGAAGTAGATATTCTGAAGACTGCGTTTCGTACAAGATATGGCCATTATGAATTTGTAGTAATGCCTTTTGGGCTAACCAATGCACCTGCTGTATTCATGGACTTAATGAATAGAATTATCCATGAGTTCTTGGATAAGTTTGTGGTTGTTTTCATTGATGATATTTTGGTGTTTTCTAAAAGTAAAGAAGAGAATGAAAGACATTTAAGGGTTATTTTGCAAACCTTAAAAGAAAAGAAATTGTATGGGAAATTCAGCAAGTGTGAGTTTTGGTTGCAACAAATTTCTTTCATTGGTCACATTGTTTCTAAAGATGAGATAACTGTTGATCCTGCAAAAACAAAGGTTGTTGAAGAATGGCCAAGACCCACAAATGTAACAGAGATTCGTAGTTTCCTTGGTTTTGCAGGCTATTACCGAAGGTTTGTTAGAAATTTTTCATGGTTATCTAGTCCAATGACTAAGCTAACTCGAAAGGGTGTTAAGTTTATCTGGACAAAAGAATGTGATGATTTTTTTCAAGAATTGAAAAGAAGATTGGTGAATACTCAAGTTTTGGCACTTCCTTCCAGGAATGGTGAGTTTGTTATATACAATGATGCTTCATTGAAAGGACTTGGTTGTGTCCTAATGCAGAATGATCAGGTAATTTCTTATGCTTCACATCATTTGAAAACTCATGAGGTAAATTACCATACACATGATTTGGAATTAGTTGCTATTGTTTTTGCTTTAAAAATTTGGAGGAATCATTTGTTTGGAGTAAAGTGTGAAATATATACCGATCACAAAAGTTTAAAGTATATATTCACTCAGAAATAATTGGACATGAGACAGAGGACATGGCTAAAATTAATCAAGGATTATGTTTGTACAATTCATTACCATCCAGGAAAAGCAAATGAAGTGGCTGATGCTTTGAGTCGAAAAAGTAATGCTTCATTAACAATGTTGCATTTGGAACGTGATCCTTTGGTTAAGGATTTGATGAAATTTGGCATAAAAGTTGTTGGTGTAGGATGTTCTTCTGTTTTGTTTTAGGTATCAGTGAAATCTTCTCTATCAGACAGAATCGAGCAAGTACAGAAGCAAGACAGTGAGTTGCAGAAAAAGGTAGAGCTGGTTCAGAAGGGTAAGTTTCCTGAATTCAACATTGATAGTGATTGTGTTTTGAGATTTTGGAAGAGATTGTGTGTGCCTTGTGATTCACAATTGAAGAGAGAGTTGTTATGTGAAGCTCATAGTTCTCCGTTTTCAGTTCATCCTGGCAGTAATAAGATGTACAGATATCTGTGGGAGTATTACTGGTGGAATGGAATAAAAAGATATATTGCTGATTTTACTGTGAAGTGTTTGACTTGTTAGTAGGTTAAAGCAGAGTGACAGTTACCGAAAGGGATGCTTCAGCCTCTACCCGTGCCAGAGTGGAAATGAGAGAATATATCCATGGACTTTGTTGTGGGATTACCGAAGACATCTCGAGGTAATAATGCAATCTGGGTTATTGTTGATCACTTGAATGAAATCTGCTCATTTCCTTGCTATACGAGATACTTTCTCCCTAGATTAACTTTCCTATTTGTATCTTAAAGAGATAGCCAGGTTACATGGAGTTTCCCTCTCCATTGTATCTGACCGTGATCCCAGGTTTACTTCTAACTTTTGGAAGGGCCTTCAGAAGTCGTTGGGTACTGAATTAAATTTTAGTACAACATTTCATCCTCAATCAGATGGGTAGTTAGAACGAACAATTAAGACCTTGGAAGATATGCTACGAGCTTGTTTGATGGATTATCAGGTAAGTTAGGACCAACATCTTTCTTTGGTTGAGTTTTCATATAATAACAGTTTTCATTCTAGTATACAGATGGCACCATTTCAGGAATTATATGGGAAGCGGTGTCGAACTCTAGATTTTTGGGATGAAATGGGTGAAAGGAAGTTGATGGGACCGGAATTGGTAGAAGAGATGGCAGAAAAAGTTCAGTTGATTTAGAAACACATGAGAACAACTTAGAGTAGGCAGAAGAGTTATGCGGACAACAGGAGGAAGGATCTCTCTTTTGAGGTAGGTGATCATGTTTTTCTCAAAGTATCACCATGGAAAAGTGTGTTGCGATTTGGTAAGAAAGGAAAGCTGAGTCCAAGGTTCATTGGATCATATGAAATTCTGGAAAGAGTTGGATTAGTTTCTTACCGAGTGGATTTACCTCCGAGTTTATCTCAGGTACACAATGTTTTTCATGTTTCGATGTTGAGAAAGTACATGCCGGATCCATCTCATGTTTTGAGTCCAGAGGTAGTTTAGTTGGAAGAGAACCTATCTTATGAGGAACAATCGGTCCAGATTCTTGACCACAGGGAGCAAGTGTTACGGAATAAGGTTATTAATCAGGTAAAGGTTTTGTGGAAAAACCACATTATGGAAGAGGCAACATGGGAATCTGAAAATGCAATGAGGGATAAGTACCCCCATTTATTCGATAAGTAAATAAATTACGGGGACACAATTTTATAAAGGGGGGAAGGATGTAACATCCCAAGTAAGTAATGAATAATAGATATTTTTATCTATGTCTATTAATGAATTAGATAGTGTTTTAGAGGCTTAAAATGAGAATAAATCCAATCTTAAGCATGGAATACACTAATATTTTTAAAAGATTATTTTACTGCCTTTTGATGGAAAACCATTTTTAAATCTATATTTTGACAATTTTATAAGCTATTTTTGTCAAAATAAACTTATTATTTATGATTGGGACATCAAAATTTACTTTTTGTGAATTTTTGGTATTTTTCTGACAATGTTCATTTTTTAATGAATAGTGAAAAATACTACATTTTAAATCAAAAATTCTTTTTAATCTAATTTATTTATATGATTAGATTATCTTTTGAATTGGTTTTGAAGTGAAATTAGAATATATTTTTACCATTTAATCCAATGGTGGTCATTGGAATCAATTTCACTATGAAATTGGACTTAAACTAGTGTCAATCTTTTGATACTTATTGTTTCATAAAAACACGCTATTTGTCATGACAGTGGGAATTAATTATTAAATTAATTAATGTAACTTATATGATTTGAATTTTGTAAAATAGACATCATTTTTTAATTCAGAATATCATATATAGATTAGGGTGAAGTTTTGGTATTTTTTTAAAAAACTTCAATTTTTGATGAATAGTGAAACCACTAAGTGGTAGTTAAAGAAACTGATTTTTCGTTTAAATGAAACTTTTCCACTTCTGTGATTTGATTTTCAAAAATCCGACATACATGGTTGTCATTAGGAAGTAAAATGTGGTTCAATGAGATTAAAATAATTTTTTGGTGAATAGTAACTTTTAAGATCTTAATCGCGATTAGTGGTAATTAGTGTAGTTTAAGGTAAAAATAATGTTTTAATAATATGAAATGACCTAGACACATTTCCTACCCTCATTGGATGTGTCATGTCCGACCAAGACAATCCATGAGTCAACTTGGGGACCCCATGGAGCCACTTTGGTAGGAAAATGACAATAATATCTTTTTATTTAATGTTAAAATAAAAATGACACAGACATGAGTTGTTTTACTAAAACAATTTTTACATGGGGTTATACAAATTATATTTTTGATTGTAAATAGTCATTGGAAATCTAAAACGTTTTCCTACATCATAGTATTTTTTTTTTATAATTTTTAGACTTTAAATAAATTAAATTATTTATGACATCATGATGATGCATCGATTACCTCATTAATAAAGGATTTAAATAAAATGAAATGATAATGTAAACTCTATGACCTAAACATGTCCAAAACCAATTGGATGGGTGTATTTCAAACCCCTATCACCTTACCATTGAACTATATCAATATGGGACCTTTTGAATCCGAAACTCATTTTAAAATAAAGTAACATTTCTTTACTTTCCAAGAGTGCCCCTCCTCTCCTCTTATAAAAGGCCCCCACCTCTACCTCCTTACCCACACTTCCAAAGCCTTTGGCTTGGCCAACCCCTGCCCATTTTGTCTTTATATTTCCCTCTATAACTTCTTGATGCCTCACTTTGGGCAGAAGTCTTACCAAGGAAGCCTTTGAGCTCAAACCAAAGGGAGTTACCCTATTTTAAGGTAATGTCTTTACTTGTGTTCTTTTATTTTATTTTGCTTCTCCAACCCCCTAAAATCTTTTTATTCATTTCTTTTGTAACAACTCAAGTATCTTCAATGTACTAGGATGTTGTTATAATAAGTATTAGAGCTACACTTACACACACCTACATCTAATGGTTAAAGAACATACTGTTTCCGTGGATGGAGAATTTCGGCCTCCCGAAACGATGATTGTTCAACATTCTTTTAACACCTTCAAAGGTGGCCATTAAGATGACACTATATTTATATATGATATATAATATGTTTATGTTTTCCTTAAGCTTTTGTATTTTTAATTTTGGGCATACCTTTATGGTTTCCATTATGGGTAAACGCGATATCTTCATTTAAGGAAGTGCGGACTACCACCCCCTCAAAGTGATTTGATTCGTTAAATACCATATGTGGGACGTATAAAGGATGGAGTTATGATATTATTTATTATATTACACTGGAATTATAATATACCTTTATATCATTATTATTCCATTCTATAAAATACGAAATAGAAATGAAAGTAGCATTCATGCGTACATACGGCTTATCGTCTCCATGAACGGTGCATTTCATTTCTTACCTCTAAATGATTATGTAATATTATAAATGCATGCATGTAATGGATATATATGACATATATGATATCTACATCATGAATACTATTCTGGATATAATGGATACATGAAAAACTTGTAATTATAAAGGGTTAATTTTTGACTCAAGTACCAATGATCGTTAAAACGGCCGTTATTAACTTAAATAATTACATAGTGTTCATGAAATAGAAATAAGTGATATAAAAGGAATAATGAACTCGAAAAATGTTCTTAAACAAGTAGAAATTAACTCAAGTTTATTATTAAGGATATTAAAGAACGACCGAGTCAAGTCGGACCCAAGGTATGGGACTTCGTCTCAATCTCCTTTCATTGAGGCATATTTTGGTTTATACACAACCTTCTTTTATACGGTGTATAAACCCCTTTGACATCTACGTTTATTCAAAAGGGATATTTTTTATATGAAGTGTTTACTAAAAGACAAAAGAGAATGTTTTTGTCATACGTATGCAGCGACAACGACTTCTCTGCCACCGTGACCATTATTTGAGTTTCGGCTTCCTCTACAAGCCATACCTTTTTTTAAATGAAAAATAAATACCATTTTTTTTACTTTTCTTTTGTTTTGGTATTGAAAATGGTTTTCATAATGTTTTTATATCAATGTTTTGTATTGATATCTTGTGATTGAAAGGTGGAAATGTTATGTTTCCTATATGCATGTTTTATGTGATACGATTATGTTGAGGTTCTTGGGCATTATTATGAAGACGGGTGGTTCCGTGATAAACTAAGGGTGAGTGAGCCCGATATAGCTCTCCAATGCATTGGGTAATGTGAAGGAGTGAAACATTATGGTTTCTCCAAAGAGATTTAGGGAATATATTGTGATGGGTATTCCAAACGTAACCAAGAGGGTCACTCCCTACGTAAGAATGTTATGAATGCCTCAAGTTACCTTTATGTCTTATGATTTCTATGATTTATTCATGATTTGATGAGGTATGTTAAAGTGATTATGTTTTATGGGAAAAGTATGATTTCATTATTATGTATATATGAACTTATGTTTCCTTTCCATATTTTTATAACCCATACTGAGCTTTTTATGGTCATCCCGTGTTTTTTTGAAATGTTTTTCACAGGTCAAGGGAAAGGTACATGATATGATGATAGTGTCAAGGAAGTTTCAATAATGAATCCATGTTTTATTCTAAATATGTTTCCATTGATGGGAAAAATGAATACTATCTTTCTGTAACCACTTTGTTTATATGTGGAATGTAATGTGAGTTTTATGTTCAAATTCTCTAAAACTCTAAACCTGAAAAGATCCTCAATGTGTAATCTTGTAATAACTCAAGATTAAGTAAGGTTTAAGGATGGGGCCTTATAGTATGAAGAAGATTAAATAAATTATAAAAATATATGATTTTCACATATACATAAAAATAATTATTTGGTACTAATTAATTATAAATTAAAATAGAAATTATTTAAAAATAAAAGAAATATTTTTCTGAAAAACAAATTTTATCCACAAAACATGTTTTATCTCAATATAATTAAATAAATAACTTTTTGGGAATTATTTTAATGAAATTTAAATGTTATATATTCAATAAAATATTTTAAAATTCCTTTTATTTTTTTCTAGGCATGATATAAGAATAAATCTAATTTTATGCTTAAAAACTGTATTTTTCTAAAAAACAGTTTGGTCACATTTTGCTCACTTATTTTTAAAAGTAATACTTTAAAATTTTATAAAATATATTTAAAAAAATGACTAGAAATTTTGAAACAATAATTTCAAAATTATCTTAGAGTTATTTTTTAATAATTTTCTAAAAAGATTAATTTATTAGTGAATAGTGAAAAATACTAATTTTTATTAAGATTTTTTTTATTTAAAGAATTTATTAACTTGAAAATTGATTTAATATGGGTTTAAATGAAAAAATTAGTTAAATTATATTATTATTAATCCAATTTAGTTCATTTTAATAAATTTAATATTTAATTTTTATATAAAAACTTTTTAAACATATGAGAACTTTTCTTTGGAAAATCTGTTTTTTCATTGCGACTGTGGGTTTTCTTTTAAATTAAATTCTGAAAATTCTATGAATTAAATTTGGAAAAATGGATTTTATATTTTTAATAAGAATAATTAATATTATGAAATATTTTTAAATTAAAATTTTACCATAATGAATAGTAAAAAGAGTAAAAAATTAATTACCTTAGCTAAGGTAAAAATGGTTTTACCATGGGGTTAAACTAAAAGGAAAGGGGTTAAAATGAAAAAAAAATGTTTAAATCCTACTTTATGGGAATATTTATACCTTATAACTTTCAAGGTTTTATAATTTCCTTTTTTTTAGATTTTTAGAATATAAAAAATGTGGGTATAATTATTTTTTTCAAAAATTCCAAGTGTGTCATCTCTCCCACTTATAAAAGGCCACCCATTGCATCTCCTATTCAAACTTATAAAGAAATTTTAATCATAAAATAACAACCAAAATAGCTTATTTACTTCCATAAATTTTTTTTGTATCTCATGGTTTTATCATAAACCATCTAAATAAGGATTTTGGTACTAATCTAAGGAGGTTGTTTAAATAAAAGGTATCCTTCTTAAATGTGTATTTTTGTTTTATTTCTTCTATCACCTACTAAAATTTTATTAAATAATAATAATTTAATAACTGAATTACATTACATATAATTATATTATATATATATTTTAATTTTATGGCCTTGATAGATATCCTCTTTCCCCAAATGGGAAACAAAACTGTCGATCGTGTGTACGACGGACTACCACATCACGAACTGACGTAATTCATTTTCCATCACCACCTATCATGGCATGTTATAATGATATATTTATAGTATATATACAATATTTATAAAATAATTATACTTCTAAAATTATAAGGTCACATATACCTTTTTAATTTCCATTTTGTGGTGGATACGATAATGTCTCTCCTGTGTACAGTGGACTACTACCTCGCGAAGCGATGTGATTCATTTTTTCACTATAACTTTACATGGAAGGTAATAAAGATAAATCTAATGAATATTTGTGACATTTATAAACTAAAAAAACTTATTTAAATATTATATCACATCTAAATTCTTACCATCCAACCCACCAGAAAATAATAACGATGCTAGTTTGTATAGTGAACTACCGCCTCACGAACCAATGTGATGTGTTTTTCATTTATGTTTGATTTGGAAGGTAATATGGATTTATTAAATGAATATATATGATATAAATTAAATAATCATTATTATATAAAGTTTAATTAGTATTTCTCTTTTTTCATTCCATCCATCAAAAAATGGAAACCGAGTTCATGTGTACGCACAACTTACCATCTCCATGAATGATGCATTTTATCTTTCTATCTATAAATTTTATGAATGATTATAAATATGTATATAACTAAAATATATTATATTAATATCATGGTTCAAATTATTGAGATAATTTAATTGTGATCAAATTACAAGGACCAAAATTACTGAACCAAAAAATACATGGAAAACGAAGTAGTTAACACCTGAAACATAGATTATAATAATGATTTGTTAATAATAGGGTGATAAAAGGGTATAAGTACATAATATATAGAACAATATATATGAATATTGTCCTGAAATATATTTATAATAAATTTATATTTATTATATAGTGGGATTGAGTTTTTTCTAGTTAATATTAATTCGAGGGAATGGATCTTCATCGCAAAATTATCTTCATTGGGACACAAGTTATTTTATGCACATATATTATTTTATGAGGTGTATATAAAGAAAATTTGAAATTTTATATCAAAATTTTATTTATTTTTATGATATTTAATTTAATTTTATTTATTCCTTCATTATACTTATGATTCAAAAGTTTCCGAAGTTGTAAAAGATTTTTGTCTCACTTTAATTTTTCTAAGACACATTCCATATTCACAAATTGTTTTATTTATGTGGTGTATATAATGACCATGAATGTATTTTATGATGATTATTATAAAAAATATGGGTATTTACATATAAATTTTTAGATATCTCTTTAATTATGTTTACGATTAAAAAGATACCAAAGTGGTAAGTTGTTTATGTTACAATCTCATTATTTGTGGGGTTTGTCTTTGATTAATTTTTGGATGATGAAATATTATGATATACCACTCAAGAAAATAATTTAATTTATTATACTCTAGTTATTTCTTGATAATACATTTTTTAAATTAATTTTCCTCTCTTTATGTTCTTAGGTGATCAAAAATATGTTTTTTAGAAAAATCAACTTTATCTATCTCTTCAGTCAAAAATGATTTTTGTTCCATATTCATGTTTTATAAAAATGTTTTAAATATATTTTTATAAATATAATATGATATGTAATATTAATTTTTACCAGTGTTTTACATTTTTATAATTCTTTTAAAATTAATATTCTTTTCATTTTTCAAATGAAGTGATTTTTGACTTTTTATTAAAGATATGAAAGGAATATTTGTTTTATCATATACAACATGTACACAATTTTCTCCTATCATGAATAATACATGTTTTGAAAGATTCATTTAAATGTTTCCAAGTTTATTTTGAAATTAATTTTTTTCTATAATTTTTTTAGAAAATGTATATTTTTAAAGTGATTTTCAAAATAGAAAGGTTATTTTCCTCAAGAAATGTTCCAATTGATCTTCCAAAATCATTTTACATCGAAGATAAAAACCTTTGATGTTACTTAATATCTAATGGGGATATAATCCATGGAAACCATTCTCCTTACTTATCAAAATCATTTATTATTTTTACAATAAGATGTTTGTGAAACTCAGTTCCTCTTTCATGGGTTATGCAAGATGAAATGATGAAATATTTATGAAGCCCATATATCTTCATGGGTTATGATTTGATGAATGTTTTTTGGTATTGTAGAAAACATATGTATATTTTTAATTATGTTAAAGTGGTTTAATTATAAACAAATGGGTGTAAGCTATATCTACCTCAAATGTATTGGGTAAAGATTCATATCTCATGAGATAATGATGGGAAACAAGTTTATGGGGTTGATCCACTATGGGAAACAAATTTTTGGGATTAATCCACTATAAGAAATAGGTGATGAGTCCTGATACACTATGTTTGATTTCTTGTTAGTTAACCTTGAGAAATTAAATGGTTTCTACACCTATTTTGGTGCCACACATTTATGACATGAGATTATGGTTCATTAATTATTATTATTTCACACTCTTATGAATAATTTTTTTTTGTAATGATAATGATTTGACCCATGAAACATGTTTATGATCTATGATAGGTTGGATATAAACTTTCTAACTTATATTCATGTTCTCATACCCTTATTCTTATCTTATTATTTCAAATGTTCATATAATTTTATCTCTCATTTTTACCATTACTAATCATCTGATATCACCCTTTCTTATGTTTCAATTCTATAGGTTAGAAGAAAATATTTAAGTAGGGTGTGTTTATAAAGAGTACAAAAGAGGAATATATTTGTGGGATATGTTGAAGATACTTCACTAAATAATAATATTTTTTACCTAGTATAAAAATACATTAAACATTTATGATAATTGGGAATGTTTTTGTAAAATGTAATGAATATTCATCTATTAAGATGTAATATCTATGCATAAAAATCTCGGGTCACTATAGTTACTATCACAGCTCAGTTTAGTTAACCTTTAAAAATAGGGATGAGAAAACTGTAGTGATAACCCTTAGGATAAGACTAAGTATAGGATAACATCCTAAAGATTTGTAAAGGTAGATATTATTAGGTTTAACTATAAATACATCTATTTCAATATACTAAAAGTTTATTTAGTTCTAGAATAGATTTACCTAGTCATAATTACTCTAAAAAAGGAATGTTAGGATTTATTTGAGCATTATCAGGTACAAAACAATGGGACTAACTACGCATTTTTTGATAATGATGGGGGATATTGTTTGGTCAATTCAAATTTTCTATATGAACCATCCTGAAGGATTTGAATAGATGATAATCATGAATAACATAAGTTAAACCTAATATTTCATAGGATGAAAATTAGGTGTCATTATTTTTACATGCTATATATGATTTTTAATTATTATGTGGTTTTACACTATGAATATTTTTTCTCACACTATACTTTTGGGTTTTTTTTCAATGGTGGGAATTATAAGGAACATGGAAACATTCAATGTTAGGGAAAAATGTGTTTATAAGAAAAAAAATGGGCTAATGACTAGAGTGAAATATATTTTAATTATTCATAATTAGTTATCATGACATATGATTAAGAACTTACACATTAACAAACTCTCAAAGTCACTAAAGAAGAGAAGGATAAATCTTACTGAGAGGTCGGGTGGGGGATACCCTGGAAGAAAGAATATCTAGTTTCTTATATGTCAAGAATATATGAATAATAATTCAATGAAATTTTCCCAAGGAATTAGAAGTTTTTTTTATATGTAGAGAATAAGGGTGTATAATAAGTAATTACATTGAAAAAATAAATTGTTTAGTTAATTCAATCAATAAAAATAATGGTTTCCCTTTGTTATCATTAATGATCAAATGTTTTAAATGTATAAATTATAGACATTATGAATATTTATTTTCGAGGGGGAATTATCAAGAAGAATATTTTCAAGGTTTTACAATTAAATGTTTTTTTGTTGATGTTAATGATAATATGAATGACATATAAAAGGACAGAATTATTAAGGAATAAGATAATTAATCCTAGTTAATGGTTTAAGAATTAAGTGTAATGATTTAAGTGTTTATGTATTGTAATTCAAGAATTTTGTATCATGACATATGTATGAATCATTATGTAGAAGTTTTTCATTAAGGATTGGTAAGAATATGTTGAATAAAACTAATGTCCTAGAAAAGTGATTTAATTGAAAGGTGATGTTTTATAGAAAACACGTGATTAAGGGAAAGATAACCCTTAATATACTCTTGATGTTGATATAATGATTTTTAGTTTGGATAAGGAGGTGATTGATATGTATAAAGTAAATTGGATATTATTGATGACCTTGGAATTGATTAGTGATTTGATAACAAAGTGATCTATGTTATCTTTGATGGAGTTTCAACATTTTTAGATTTATAGAATATATTATTTAATCTATTATTTTATTTAAGGAATGAGCAAATAGTTAATTTTTTGAAGTAGTTGTGTTTTATTAAGTATTTAAGGTAATTTAGGTTATTAACATGTTTCAAAAGAATATATAACCAAGGTATTCACATATTTGGTATGTGGTAATTAAGAGCCACTTTATGATATTTAGGGGATTAATTTAATGTTGATTTTGTAAATTTAGTGAACTTATTCATAAATTCTTTAAGTTCAATAAGTTTTTTAAGGTTAACAATTTATGGAATGGTTAAAGTTGAACTCTAAATGAGGTTTTATTAATTAATGTATTATTTCATCATATGAAGATTTATCCATATTGGATAACATATGCTAATAATTTTAGTTTTAATGATAACTAGAGATGAAAGAAATAAATTATTGTTATTTTATGGATCTTATGATCTTTCAGAAGTAAATTTTAGAGATTTCAACATAGAAAATTTATCTTTATTTATTAGAGTAATAGATGAAGTAGAAATTGACTGAAGAAAAACCAAAAGATGAGATTTTTCTTATCAATTATGTATATTTTATCATGTTCTCTATATTAATAGTAAAATAATCTCTTAACTTTAGAAAAAATATCTAGAAATAAAAATGTTATCTATTTACTTTCATATCCGATGAATCAATGGACTTTTAACTCATAAAAAATTTATGATTTTAGGATTGTTAAATTTCTATTGATCATTCACTTTATTATAATCAATTATCTCTATCACTCTTCATAATTATTTATGTTTTTCTTCTAAGTCCATATTTTTAATTCTAACAAATATTCTCCTACTTTATAACCTAGTTATGTTTTATTCTACATGACTTTTTTATTTTCCTTTCCATCTTTTAAGAGGAATTGTTTTTACCCTTTTTAAGATGTGGGTTTTTTATAAAGTAACTTTCAAGTGTCAAACCATTGATTATCGTGCACAAGCTCAAATTATGAGTATGAAATTTATTTGGGGGGGAGGTTAGAATATAACATCTTGAGATTTTATGAAATAATTTTTTTCAAATAATTTGAATTTTCTGATATCTTGTATTATAAACAAAATCATGTTTAAATGAAACATGAAATGTTATTAAAATATTATAATTTATTATGATAGTTTTCACATAACCGTTGGAATGAAAGGTATATATAATATTAACTAAATTATAAAAATATATGGTTTACACGTATACATAAAATTAATTCTTTGGTTAAAAATTAATTATAAATTAAAATTGAAATAATTTGAAAATAAAGGAAATATTTTTTTAGAATAACTCTTTTTATACGCCCAAACACATTTTATCTCAGTAAATGAAACAAATAATTTTTTTGAATGATTTTGATGAAATTTAAATATTATATATGCAATAATTTTTGTAACATTTTTCTTATGTGTTTTCTAGTCATGAGATAAGAATAAATCCAATTTTATACCTAAAAACTTTATTTTTCTTAAAAGTAGTTTTATTGCATTTTGAACTCTTTTTTAAAAGTAATTTTTGATTTTTTTCTAAAAATATATTTGAAAAAATTAACATAATTTGTGAATTTTTTTGAAAATATATTTGATAAAATTAATATAATTTTTGATATCATAATTTCACAATTATATTAGAGTTAATTTTAGAGAATTTTCTAAAAAGATAAAATTTTCAGTTCATAGAAAAAAATACTAGTTTTTAGTAAGAATGGTATTTTTTAAAATCATTTAAAAATATAAAAATTGTTTCAAGATAATAATAAATTTAAAATTAGTTCTAATATATTTTTATTAATCAAATTTAGTTCATTTTAGTCAATTCCATATTAAATGTTTATATAAAAACCTTTCAAACTTATAAGAACATTTCTTTTAAAAAACTATTTTTTATTGCATATGAGGGTTTTGATTTAAATTAAATTCAGTAACTTATATGAATTGGATTTTTAAAAATTTATTAAATATTTGAAATCAGTATAATTAATATTATATAATAATTTCAACTTAATTTTTGACAACAATGAATAGTTAAAGGAGTAAAAATTAATTACCACAGTTGAGGTTAAAACGAGTTTATCATGAGGTTAAACTAAAAAGATAAGTGTTAAAAATAACCTAAAACATATCTAAATAATATTTTATTGTAATATTTATACCGTATGTCTTACAAGGTTCTATAATGGTACATTTTTTACTGTAATAAACGTGGCTATAATTATTTATTTCCAAAAATTCTAAATGTGTCATCTCACCTACTTATATAAGGTCACGCCCTCTCCTCTCCTATTAACACTTCCTAAGAATTTTTTTTGACCTAGAAATAATCAAATACATTACTTAAATCTATAAAAATTACTAATATCCCTTGGTTTTATCATAAATCTACCCTAAGAAGGATTTTGGGGTTAAAATAAGGAGATTGTCTGAAAGAAGAGGCATCATTCTTAAATGGGCATATTTGTTATATTTATTTATAAACCTCTTTCAAATAATATTAAAACATGATAACATAATTAACTAATTATATTAAATACACTTTTATGTTTTTATGTTAAGGTAATTAACCATATGTATATGTTATTCCCTCAAATTGGAAACGAAGCCAATGATCACGTGTATGGCGGACTGCCGCCTCGCGAACCGACGTAAGTCATATTCCATCAACCCCTCTCATGTGTTTTTATAATGATGTATTTAATATATATATATATATATGATATTTATAAAATAATTATACTTATTTAATTATTATATCACATATATATATTTCTATTTTCCATTCTATGGGGGATACGATAACATCCCTCTTGTGCACGACAGACTACCACCTCATGAAGCGATGCAACTCATTTTTCACTAATGCTTTACAGAGAAGTTATTAAGGATAATGTTAATGAATATATGTGATATTTATGACCAAAATATACTTATGTAAATATAATATCACATCTAAATTCTTACCATATAACCTATTGGAAAATAATAACATCACTCATGTGTGTGACAGACTACCACCAAGTGAACAGATGTGATGTGTTTTTCATTTCCATTTTACTTGGATAGTAATAAGTATGGATTAAATGAATATATATTATATATATATAAATAAATATTATTATATAATGGTTAATTACAATTTATCTTTCTTTATCCCATCCATCAATAAATTGAAACTATGTTCATGCGTACATATGACTTATCATCTCCATAAACGATGCATTTAATCTTTCTATCTTTATCTTTTATGAATGATTTTAAATATATATATATATATATATATAATAAAAATATATTATATTAATATAATTTTTAAAACTATTGAGATAATTTATTTATGATCAAAGCATAGGGGCTAAAATTATCGAACAAAAACATACATGGAAAACCTAGAAATTATCACCCGAAAAAAGGATTTTAATAAATAATTTTTAATTAATGGGTTATAAAAGGGTAAAATAAAATAATATATGTTATCATATATATTAATATGGTCCTATTATATATTTATAATAAATTTATAGTTATTATACATGGGTATAAAGCACGTTCAATGCAAGACAAACTCAACGTAAGGGGTCTATATCTCAAAATTGTCTTCTTTGGGAAAAAAGTTATGTTATACACCTATAATATTTTATGAAGTATATATAAAAACCATTTTATAAGTTATATAATTTATTTATTTATTTTAATGATATTTAATTTTTTGTTTAATGTTATTCTTTCATGGATCTTATGATTCAAAAGTGTCTAAAGCTGTAAGGGATTTTTGTCGCACTTTTATTTGTGTGAGACACATGTAATATTTACCACTTGTTTTTTATGTGGTGTATATAATTCACATGAATTTATTTTATTATTACTATTATGAAAATTATATATATTTTCATATATATTTTAGGGTTTATCTTTCTTGTGGTTTACGATTCAAATGGTACCAAAGTGGTAAGTGTTTTATGTGACAATATCATTGTTTGTGGGATTGTCTATGATTAAGTTTATAAAGATTAAATATTATGATTAAACTCTCAATAAAATAATTTATTTTATTATCCTATCATTATTTCTTGAAAATACATGTTTCCCATTCAATTTCCTCTATCTATGTACTCAAATGGTCAAAAATATGTTTTTAAGAAAAACTAACTTTATCTCCCACATTGGTCAAAATGTTTTCCTACCATATCCATGTTTTCTAAAAATGTTTGAAAGATGATTTTAAAAATATCTTATGATTGTTTAAAATAATTTTTCCCATGTTTTAATTTTATACAAATTTTTTAAAATGAATCTTCTTATTATTTTATGAATGAAGTGTTTTTGACTTTTTTGCTGAAAATTTGAATGGAATATTTATTTTAATGTATACAACATGTATGGAATTTTTCACCATCATGAGTATTCCATGTTCTAAAAGATTAATTTAAATATAATCAATTTTATTTTCAAATAAGTGTTATAATATTTTGTCAATATTTTCATTTTATTTATTTTTTCAAAGTAGAAAGGTTATTTTCCTCAAGAAATGTTCCATGTGATCTTTCAGAATCATTTTCAATATAATATAATATATTTTTATATTTTGTAATATCTTCTGGGGATATTATTCAAGTATACCATTCTTATTATTTGTATAAATAGTTTATTATTATGATGATTTTTTTCTTTGAAACTCATTTCCTCTTCCATGGGTTATGCGATGATGAAATGATGAAATGTTTATAAAAACCATTTTTTTACGGGTTCTGATTTTATGAATGTTTTATGATATTATGGAACACATATGTATGGATTTAATTATGTGATAGTGGTTAATTTATAAACAATATGGGTGAGACCTATATCTATCTCCAATAAATTAGTAAATCTTTACATCACATAAGATAATGATGGGAAACAACTCAGTGGTTTTAGTCTACTATGGGAAACATGTTTTCGGGCTTGATCCACTATAAGAAATAAGTAATGAGGCATAAAAAACTATATTTTATGGTCTTGGTATTTAAAATTAAAAAATAAAATGATTTCTATACCTATATTGGTTCCAAAGTTTTATGACATGAGATTATGGTTCATGAATTATGATGATTTCACACTCTTATGAATCATGTCTTTTGGAATGATAATGATTTGTGTCATGAATCATTTTTATAATCTATGATAGGTTGGGTATGAAATTTTTATGTTATGTTAATTATATCATACCCTTATTCTTATATTATACTTTAATATGATCATAGAATGATATCTCACACGTTTACCCTTACTTGTAATCCATGCTCACACATTCTTATGTTTTATTTCCTCAAGTTATAAAGAATGTTTTTAAGCAGGTATGTTTATGAAGAGTATAAAGGGGGAAGATATTTATGGGAGATGATGCAGATCTTTCACTAAATATTAATATTGTGTACCTATTATCCCAAGACACTAAACCTTTATGATCCTCAGTCATGTTTTGTAATTCCTCAAAAATCTAAAGTAGGAACATTATATTCGATTGTGTGTATGACACAAAACACCAATCAGATAAGGGAATATAATAGGCTAAAAATTTATAATTTATTTAATATTTAAAAGATATTAAATTTAATTTATATGTTTCAATGAATGTGACACTGAGTAAGTGTATTCTGAATGCGACAATGGGTTTCTCCAATGGCTTGCGTTATATGTAAGACCAAGTTTTACCGAATAATAATATATTATTAAAATAATATTATTTAATATAATAAGATATAAACTAGTTGTTATTAATAATATTAACTAACTTATTAAAATCTATTTTTACACAAAATATAAAATGAATTCATTGGCTATTAAATAATTAGATATTAATATAAGAACTAATTGATTATAAAAAGAACATTTTTATAGGAAACTATTTGTATACTGAAAAATTTGTTTTATATAATAAATAAAATTAACAAAAATTCATGAGTGATATTAATGTAAAATATATATAATATATTCAATCAAATATTTTTTTATATTCATCCAATAAATTTTATAGACACAAGATAAGAAAAAACCCAATATTACACATAAAATACTTTATTTTTTAAGGCACTTTTACCACCTTCTAATGATGAACCTATTTTAAATATAATTTTGGGAACTTTTATAAATATATTATTTAAAAATAAGATCAATATTTTAAATAGAAACATAAAAATTAGGTTAGGGTTATTTTTTTTCTATTTTTCTATCAAGTGTCGTTTTTTAATGAATAATGAAAAATACTGAATTTTAACTCAAAAATGATTTTTCATCTAATTTATTTATAGGGTTAAAATATATTTTTAATTGGTTTTAAAGTTTAATTAGATTATTTTTTTACTAATCAATCCAATTTCGGTAATTACTATCAATTTCACTTTGAAATTGAATATAATAACATATAATACTTTTGAACATTTTTACTTTAAAAACCCACTTTGTCATCCCATATGTGGGATTAATTTTAAATTAATTTCTACCACTTATGTGATTGGAATTTGAAAAAATAGATTGAATACATGGAATAAAAATAATTTATAATGTTTAAAAATTTCAAAATTTTTTTCTGAACAAAATCATTAGTGAAAGTAATTAAAAGTTATTACAACGATTAAGGTGAAATTATGTTTCATAAGGGACTAAACCTCAATCTTAAGGGCCCATATTACCTATAAACTTATCCAAAATACATTTTATAGATCTATTTTAACACTATATCAAATTTTATATTATTTTATCATTATTGGATCCAATTTAAATGGGAAAAATGTCAGCTGAATTCCTTTTCCAAAATTTACAAGAGTACTGCTCCACCTTAACTATAGAAAGGCCTCCTCTCCCCCCACTTACTCACACCTATCAAGACAATTTGTATTGACCATGAT
The DNA here is from genome assembly GCA_963277665.1 of Viscum album. Lineage (NCBI taxonomy): Eukaryota > Viridiplantae > Streptophyta > Magnoliopsida > Santalales > Viscaceae > Viscum > Viscum album. Next base: position 1,575,644,483 of record OY728161.1, on the reverse strand, counting down.
CTGACCAAATAGATCCAAAAAATACCTAAACTCATTCTATAATACTCCCATTGGGAAAAAATCTATCCAAAGTAACCTCTATGGTGCAAACTAAAAGGAGTTACCCGGATAAGAGGTAACATCTTTTCTCAATTTTTTTTTGTTTTATTTCCATTATCCACCCTCTAATATATTCTTATTACATGATTATATAAAAACATAGTATCATAAATATAATAGTATGTTTTATGGTAATTTATCTACCTACACTTAAAAAAACTTCCATCTAATGGGCAACAAACTTAACATTTATGTGTACGACGAACTACCACCTCATGAAACTAAGTTGTTTGTTTTTCCTTTACTACCACTCATGGTTTGGAATTTTGATTGACATGATATTTATATTATATATATATATGATAATTATTATGTATTTATTATAATTTAATTATTTTATAACACATACCTTTATACTTTCCATTTTGTGTAAATACGATAACATTGTTTGAGGAAGTGTAGACCACCACCTCCTAAAAGATATGTTTTTCGATCACACGATACATAAAATGTATAAAATATGGTTTTAATTAAAAATATATTACAAAAAAACTATTTATGGTATTAATATCACAATTAAATTTCTTGAAATATAATATATATATAATTTTGTTTATTACCCTTTTACACACTTAAAAAGTGATAACGTCGTCTGTGGACGTGTGGACTATTGCCTCCTCAACACGATGTGATTCATTTCACATAAAAAGAATTATATATATAAGTATATATGATTAAATAAAATTTTATTTATGATATAATTATAATTCTGTAAATATATAGTGTCACTTTCTTTCTATAACAATCATTGAAAAATAGGAACGTTACACATGCGTACATACGACCTACCATCTCAATGATAGTAACATTGGTTCATTTTTCATGACAATATTTAATTATTGGTTTTAGAAGTATAAATTATGTATATATATGATAATTAATTCATGATTATTATTCTAAATATGTTATATAATGACTCCTTTGACCATAGTCGACCTAAAAATGCTGTTTTTAACACAAAAACCAAATTTCGTCAAAGCAGCTGATGCAAAATTAATTGATTAAGTAGTTGTATAAAACATGGAAATAAGTGAAATAAAATTTATTATAAACATTAAAAAGGTTCTCAATCAAATAAATAATTAACATAAGTTATTTATTTAGTAATATAAAGACACATGATACAAGTCATATGCATGGTAAGAGATTTTCATCTCACTTTTTACATCTGTGAGATAAATGTCATATTCACCACTGACTTCTTTTGTGTGGTGTATCTGCTACCCATTTTGATATATTATATCACTAATATTTTTTTATTATTGTTATTTAAAACTTTAATTTAATTTTATTTTTTCATGAGGCCTATAATTTAAAATGTTTCAAGGTGGTGTAAGACACTTTAGGGCATTTAAAGATTATTTTCCTCAAGAATAATTTTAATGATATTTCATTTAAATTCAAGGAAATTATATGACCATTATTATATAAAACCTTTCATTTTATTATCCTCGGGTTATTCATGAAATTTATCAAGTAATAGTACAAATTTCTACTATTTGGTACTTAAAATGTTTTGAAAATGTTTTTAAATAAGCCCAACTTCATTTATCTCTTTAGTCAGAGAACCTATTTTATTTTAAAACTTGTGTTTTCTAAAAAGGGTTTCAATTTTTTAAACCTTTAAAAAATGATTTAGTAAACAATTTTTACCATTTATTATATGAATGTTTTTGAAGGAATCTTATTATCACTTTCTGAACAAGACATTTTTTCTAACCTTTTTCCCTAAAAAATAATGTTATTTTTACCTCATATGACATGTACAGATTTAAAAACCATCATTTATTCAAAGATTCCTTTTCATGTTTATAAGTTTAATTTTTAAAGAAATTTTTTTTCAAAAGTTTCCTTCAGCTAAATGGGTTTTTAAAAGGTTTTTTAAAACAAAATGTTATTTTCCTTAAGATTTTTTTAAACTTTTTATTGTAATTCTATTCATCAATGAAAACAACCACTTATTTTTACTCCACTTTGGTTATGTTGTATTAATACCATCCTTAATCTTATTTTGTATGATTTAAGATTGATTTGGATAATGATAGTAATCAAATTCACTTCCATGATTCCTTTTAGTCCATTTAAAATATTCAATTTCCTATGATCATTTGACATTGAATTTCCATTAAATATCTATATTATTTTTCATGTATATGATTATTTCCAAAACTGTATACCATTTTTCATATGGTGTTTACATTGAATTTTATTTTATTATTTGGGGAAATATTTATAAACCTATAACCTTTATTCAGTACAAGTATTTGATAAGGCATATTGTTTATTCAATATGAGGAATTCATGGGACCTGAAAGACATGGGTTGGGGACAATTTATGGTAAGACCTATAAGTTGGGGATTAGTTAATGAAATCCATTTGACGCATCAGTAGTCTTATGGGATGAAATTAGGTTGCGAAAACCCTCTATGTTTGTATCAAGTATGTTATAAACTATCTTGTGAAAGGTCCTTATGGTAAAGGTACCATGTACCTAGAAAACATGGTGTCTAATAATAATGAATTTCCCTCATTTAGATCAATTAATTATTTATCCAAGAGATTTTTCATTGATATATCTATGGATGCATTTCATATAAATTTCATTGATTAAATGACATGTGTTTTCATATTCTTACCTTTCCATATTAATATAACCATAGTTAATTATTTGAATAGCATGTGTTATAAGTTATTTAACTTTACATGTTTATTATTCTCAACAATTCATCATTTCTTCTGTTTTACTTACCCTTACTGAAAATTTAAGAACAACTACATTTCCCCCTTCCCCATGAATATTATAAGCATACTATGAAAGATATATAAGGATATACTAGATGGAATAAAGTTATTATACAATAAGTTATTTTGAAAAAAAATATATTTTAATTAGTGAATTCATTTTTAAAACAAGACTCATTTATGTATCTGGTTCACCAAGACTACAAAACTCTTTTATCCTTCAGTATTTTATTACTTACAATCATGTAAATGTAATGGTAATAGAAACTATCTATGGGATTATTGGGTTTAGGTCACTATAGTTGGTTTCAAAGAAAGTTTAGTAGAAACTTTGGGAAATAGATTTATGAAAACATATATTAGAGAACATATCCCTAAGGTATAATTTAAGGATAATTATAAAAGGATATACTAAAGTTTTGTTTAGATAGAGATTATATAGTTTTCCTATAAATACATCCTCCTATGGATACAAAAAATGGACATGGTTATCACATAGATGTACCAAGGAGTAATAACTCTGACAAGGCATCTCAGTCCTGACTCGACATAACTTGGTATATGACACTAGGCCTTATTGTGCACCTGATTTGACACTCCCAGAGGATATTATTAGAATAATTCACATTTTATTTACATTCCATTATGATGGATTTGAATAGATAGTGACAATGAATTAACTAGGTTAAATATAAGGTGTTTTAGGTTGAATATAAGGTGTCATGATTTAGAAATATTATAAATGATATTATGGATAAACCCTAGACCAAGGAAGGACCTATGTGGAAATAAATGGATGAAATATATATGTATTAGGGTTATATTGAAAATTTTAGGCTTTTTAAATAATAAATTTCAAGTATTTCCATCATATTTATTTTTTAAATTATATTAACAAGGTTTTATAAAATGAAAAACTGTATATCAGGTGACAACCAATCAAGTCCAGAAAGGCCACAGGACTTGAACCCATTACCAAAGGATGATAAGGGTTTAATGCCAACCACTGAACTACTCAATGTATTGGTTAAAATTTCATTTTTTTATTTGAAAAATTTGATGAATAAATATTAATTATTAACTAGTAATGTTGATTTTTTTGGTTTAAAGATTAATATCTTAATCAAATTAGATTTGGAGAATATTTAGAGACCAATAGTTATAATTGTCACTCTTTTATGGGCCTTAAAATATATAAAATGATTATTTTAGGGATTTAGGTATCAAAGTTAATTTTGGGATACCCATTTCTTAAAGTAAGGGATGGATTATAATTTAATCGAAGCAAAACCAAAATATGTAATTGTTCATATGAAATTTAATCTTATCATGCAAGTAAATTTCCTTATATTCTTAGGAAGGAAATAAATTTCTCAACACGAGAAAAAAGATATAAAAAAATGTTTCCTAATACCTTAATTTTTGTTCAACCGATGGTCTTCTAAATCATCACAGATTTATGGATTTGAGGCCCTAAACTTTTTATTAATCATTAACTTGTTTTTGATTGATGACCTCAATCACTCCTTATAAATATTTATGCTTTTCCTCCAAGTACATATCTCTAATTTCAATTAATGTTATCCTACTTAGAGACCTAGTTATATGTAATTCCATGTGACCTTTCACTACTAAAAAATGGCCTTTAAAAGCGCTGAAATATAGTATTTCTAGAAAAATGCATTGATAAATTCCATCTTTATCAATCCTAAAATAAGTACTAACAAAGAGGGACCTTTATCAGCACTGATAAGGGATACCCTTTATCAAAACCTTTTGTTTAGTGATGATAAAAGGCCTAATATATCTGCACTTTATTTTAACATTGATATGGATGTTTTTTATCAGTTCTTTTAGAGCGTTGATACATATTGAGATTTATCAGTGCTTTTTTAGCATTAATAAACATCACTTTTATTAGAGATTATTAATTTAACATTGATAAAATGGATATTTATCAGCACTTTTCTAAAAGTGCTGATAAGAAGGTGGCTGATCCATTTAAAAAAAACCCTAACCTGCACTCAGTCATCGTGATTCTGAAGCTCTCACAGAACTCCTTTCCTACCGGTGCAACTCCACTACAATCCATTAGATGAATCAAGAATAGAATCTAAGGTATATTCTTTTCTAATTTTCCTATATAATTGTTTGACCTTTCTGGGTTCTGGGTTTTGTGTTTCTTTACTATTATGAACCCTACATCTCATCTCCTCATTGTTGCCAGTGCGACCCCTCTAGAGGACCAACCAAATTACTTTATTGAGATATAATTATTAGCAATAATGTATTTTGAGATTAATTACCATACATAGTCATTTATATTGTGTATAAAAATATTATTGAGTCCCATGTATGTTCCCCATATCCATGACTGACTCAAATAATATTTTTATTGGTTGCTTAATGGCATTGAAGAAGACCACTTTTGTTAACCTTATGTAATTTCTTTATGGAGGGATGTCTATAAAAGTTTTATTATACCCACTATCCTTAAACTCATTTATCCTCCATATATTCCACTTTTTTACATAATTAATTAAATTTTATATAGTCTATTGGATTCCTAAATAATGTGTTTCTCTATATTTTGTAAACCACCTCTTTATAATATTTGATCAAAGTTGAACTGTTCGCAAATGATCCTTTATGTGGTCTACAAAAATATCACTATAGTATCTTATAAATAGATTTATACAAATATTTATAAATTATAGATGAATACTCTATCTGATAGGGTCTCCCACCTTATATGATCTTAATACCTATGCGTTGATGGATCAAAAGACCTTTCAAACACTTTAATTAATTAGTTAAAACACTCATAAGCATATTTTATTAAGGCCTCCTCTGAATAAACATTACATTTATGGGTAGTACTTAGTTCCCAAGTACCAACTAAAATTTAACATTTGATCAGATGAATATTAATAAATATTTTATATCATTATGAGTGTAATTATTTTTAACATTGATGTTATAATGTATTTAGAATATCTATCACATCGAAACATTATATGAGTTACCCAACATAATGTGATCCATGAAATGTAATGGAAATATTCATAAACATATATCCAGTGATCTAGATTTCATTTTTATGATCATATAAAAATGATGTTGGACTATTTGGCATTGGATGCTTATAAGTATAAGACAATTATTCTCATGAATTTTAAACCTTGTAATCCTCAAGAAGGGGGTTATGAGGATTGACCTAGAAATAAGAATTACCATTATTATATGTTTCATTAGGTATTTCTAAATATATATTTGCGTATTTAAATATATAAAGGATTTTATTAAGGGTGTATATTATAATCAACATAAATTTTCATCTTTATGTAAACAGTGGAAACATATTATCATGGAATGTTAAGATATGTTGGGTTTGTCATAAGTTATGTGACATTAATTGACTAATTAGAGAAATGATTTTTTTATTTAATGTTATGGAAGATGAAATATTTACCATTTTTTTGAAATTGAACTATCTGATTAAATCCACAACTCTCATAGTTCATTTATGAGTTAATATCATAAAGTTAAATAAAGATAAATCAACAATATAGGTTAAAACAAAAGTATGAAAGATTTACTATGAGATAAAATTATAAATGGATTTCATTGAATAATGATATTTCATATGAGCTGGTTATCATTAATACATTATATTATTTGTATATGGGTGTCTTAACATATTTCAAGATTTTGATCATATACTTTTGGAAATTTATACTAATCGAACTGAGAAATTTTCCTATAAGGTCACACAATAACTTTATCTCCAATATCATAAAAGTTTATTTTAAATTAAATGTTATGAATTGATATTATTATTTATTTTGATAGAGAAATCATAAACCAAAAATAAGAACAAATAATGTATATAGAATGTAATAAAACCATAAAGTTAGAGTTTAAAAACTAATTATTAGGATGTTCATATAGCTTGAGTACTCGGATAAATTTGTTTTTGGTCTAGTAGGCTCATATGTACGCGTCATCTTTGGTTTAGATTAATGTTTTGGCTTATGAGCTAGTTGTTTTGTCTTGAGATGTTCTTTTTTGATTGTGTTTTAGATTAATTCTGAACATGATTTTATGATATTTGTGTTATTTGGAATATGCCTCCTAGAAAGGCCCCTAACGTTTCTAGTGGGTCTTGAATTATTTCTATTTCTCATCATTTTATGTCCAAATTCTATGGAAATCGAGGTCCGTTAGAGGTAGTGAAGTGGATTGAGGAATTTGATCATGTCATCAGAGTGTTTGGAACTCTCAAAGCTGTTAGAGTTCGTTATGTTCAGGGTCTTCTTGGGGCTCCATCTTTGAGAGAATGGAAGTCATTTTTCCCACCAATGATGAAAGTTTGGATGAATTTGAAAGATTTTAAGTCCCTCTTTTTCCGATGGTTTATACCTGAGGAGGTGAAGAAAAAGAAAATGGAAGAGAACTTGAGTGTCCAGGAAGGTCAGTGGGTGGTGAATGGTTATGTTGAACACTTCAAAGACCTTGTTTACTTTGGTCCAGAGGTGGTGTCATAAGATCTGTTGAAAGATTCTCTTTTCATTGGGTGGTCTTAATCCAGAGATCAAAGAGTGAGTCCTCTTCTACAAGGATCTCCATTTTGAGAAGTTTATTGAGGAAGAGTTTTTTATGATTTTTTGTGAAATATTCATAAAAACATTGGATCAGTTGTTTTCTCCCATGTTGGCATGATCTTCCTTACAATTAGGATTGTTTTTGAATGTATGTAAAAAACTTTATTTAGGTAATTGTATGAACTAATGTTTTAAATGTTTATAATATAGTGTTTTTTGGTATTTGTGTTGTAAATATCATTTCACTTAAATTATTTATTGTGAGATTTTTTTATTGATATCTGGTGTGTTTTCGGTGTGTTTTGGTGTATTTTTTGTGTGAAACTAGTGTGTTTCTAGTGTTTCACTGCATTGTGCTATAACAACACACTATATTAGCACTTTAAAAAGTGCTGATAAAGAATAAATTTATCAGTGCTTTCAAAATTGATGATAAAAATTACATTATCAGCATTTATAAAATATATAATAAAAGTCATAGTCTTTCAACATTATTCAAGTAGTCAGTGCTTTTCTAGTGCTGATAAAGGCCATTTCTAGCACTATTAAAGTCCAATTTTTTAGTAGTGTTTGCACTTATCATTCTCTCATTCTAGAGGATTTATTACAAACCATTATCATGATATGGGATTTAAACATAGGAAATATCAAATAATATATTACCAAGATACATTTAAATTGAGAGGACATAATTTAATTAAGGCAGGGATAATGTAACACCAAGAAAATCTAAGGTAGGAACAATTTATTCGATAGCGTGTATGACACACAACACCAAGCACATAAAGGAATATAATATCACAAGAATTTATAATATATTTAATATTTTAAATAAATTAAATATATTTTATAGCTTTAAATGCACGCAACGCTGAGTTATCATACGTTGTACACAACAACGAGTTTCTTCAATGGCTTGTGTTATACACAAGACCAAGTTTTACCAAACAATAATATATTATTAAAATATTATTATTTAAAATAATAAGATATAAACTTGATGTTATGAATAATATTAACTAAATTATAAGAAACTATGCTTTAAACTAAATATAAAATGAATTCATTGGTTACCAATTAATTATAAATTAATATAAGAACCAATTGAATATAAAAAGAATATTTTTATAGAAAACAATTTCAATGCTCACCAAGATATTTTATCTAATAAACTAAATTAACTAAAATTTGGGATTTTTATTAAAGTAATTTATAAATTATATATTAAAAAAAATATTTTTTATATTCAACCAATAAATTAGATAGAAAAAAGACAAGAACAATTCTAATATTACACATAAAATACTATATTTTTATTAAGGCACTTTTACAACCTTTTAATGGTGAACCTATTTTAAATCCAATTTTCGAAACTTTTATAAATATTTTATGTAAAAATATACTTAATATTAGAAATAGAAACATAAAAATTATGTTAGGGGGAATTTTTGGTATTTTTTGGTGAATTTCATTTTTAATGAATAATGAAAAATACTGAATTTTAACTCAAAACTTCTTTTTCATATAATTTATTTTTAAGGTTAAATTATATTTTTATTATTTAAAAGTTTAATTAGATTAAAATATATTAATTAATCCAATTAGGTTATTGGAATTAATTTTACTTTTAAATTGAATATAAAAACATAGCAAACTGTTGAATACTTTTACTTAAAAAACTACTTTGTTGCCCCTTTTGTGGGATTAATTGTAAATTAATTTCTACCACTTCTATGATTGTAATTTAGAAAAAATGGATTAAATTTTTGGAATCATAATGATTTATAATTTTTAATATGTTAAAATCTATATTTGACAAAAAATATTAGTGAAAGTAATTAAAATTAATTACAACAATTATGGTCAAATTAAACTTAACAAGGGACTAAACCTAAATCTTAAGGGCCCAAATGACATAGAAAATTTTCCAAAAGAAATTGTATGGCCATATATAAACCATATAATACCTTATATATAATGTTTACCATTATTGGGTCCACTTTAAATGAGAATACATGAGTTTAATTACTTTTCCAAAATTTATAATAGTGCCACTCCTCCTCCACTATAAAAGCCCTCCTCTCCTCCCACTTCCTCGCACCTCTCAAGACACTTTTTCGTGACCAATATATATTCAAATAGAGCCTAAAAATGAATCCCCTCATCCTATAATCCTCCCATTTGTAAGAAATCCATACCAGTAATCCCTTTGGTGCAAACCAAAAGGAGTTACCCGAATAAGAGGTAACATCTTTCCTCAAGCTCTTTTGTTTTATTTCCATTATCCACCCCTAATATCCACTTAATAAATGCTTATATAACAAAAAAAGTATACTCAATATACTAGTATGTTTTTATGCTAAGTTTTAGACTTATAATTACACACACTTATATCTAATGGGTAACAAACCTACCATTTATATGTACGGCGAACTACCACCTCATGAAACGAAGTTGTTCGTTTCACCTTTACCACATCTCATGGTTGGGAATTATGATGTAAATAATATTTATATATAATATATATGATATTTATGATACTTATTATGTATTTATTATTCTATAAATATTTTATAACACATACCCTTACACTCTCTATTTTGTGTAAATACGATAACATCGTCTGTGGAAGTGTGAACTACCGCCTCCAAAAAGTGATGTGATTCAATCACACGATACATGGAATATATAAAAGTTGGTTTTAATTAAAAATATCTGAAAATTAAAAAATTTATATAATATTCATGAAATAATTACCTTTCTATAAATAATATATATATATCATTTTGTTAATTACCCTTTCACAGACCTAAAAAGTGATAACGTCATTCGTGGACGTGTGAATTAATGCCACCTCAACATGATGTGATTAATCTTATTAAAAAATAATTCTATATATAATTTTATATGATTAAATAAAATTTTATTTATGAAAAAATTATAATTTTGGGAATATACAGTGTTACTGACCTTCTTTCCATAATGATCATTGAAAAATGGGAATGTTACTCATGCGTACATTCGAGCTACTGTCTCCATGATTGAAACGTTGGTTCATTTTTCATAACCATATCCAAGGAATGGTTTTAAAAGAATAATTTATGTATAAATATTATAATTATGTAATTATTACTATTCTGAATATGTTATACAATTACCCCTTTGATCGTAGTTGACCTACAAAAGTTGTTTTTAATACATAAACCAAATTTGGTCAAAACACCCGATGTAGAGTTATTTGATTAATTAGTTGTATAAAAAATTGTAATAAGTGAAATAAAAGTTATTATAAACATGAAAATTTTTCTCAATCAAGTAAATAAATAACATAACTTTGTTATTCCAGAATATAAAGACACATGAGACAAGTCAGACGCAGGGTAAGGGATTTTCATCTCACTTTTTACATCTGTGAGATAAATGTAATATTAAACACTTAAATATTTTTATACTATATCTACTACCCATTTTGATATATTATATCCTTAATAATTTTATATTCATGGTATTTAAAACATTCAATTTAATTTTATCCCTTCATGAGGCTTATAGTGTAAAATTTTTCAAGGTGGTATGAGACACCTTGGGATGTATAAATATTATTTTCCTCAAGAATAATTTTAATGATCTTTCATTTCTAGTCTTGTAAATTTTATAACAATTTATCAATAAAACATATCATTTTATTCTCCACTGGTTATTCACGACCTTTCTCAAGTAATAGTACCATTTTCCACTCTTTGGTAATCAATTTTTTTTAAGAAAACCTGAATTCATTTCTCTCCTTAGTCGGACAACTTATTTACTTCTAAAACCCCTATTTTCTAAATTGGGTTTTAAAAATGTTTTTAAACGTTAAGAAATAATTCAATAAAATCATTTTTACCCTTTTTTTATTTTATTAATGTTGTCAAAGTAATATTCTTATCTCTTTCTAAATAGATAATTTTTCTAACCTTTTTACCATGAAAAAGGAATGTTCTTTTTACCTCATATGGTATGTACGGATTTACACGTTGTCATTTCTTCAATGTTTCCATTTCATGTTTAAAAGGTTTCTTTTTAAAGAAATTATTTTCAAAAGTTATTTTCAGTGAAATGGTTTTTCACAATTATTTTCAAAACAAAAGGATATTTTCCTCAAGAATTTTTTAAAAAACCTTTTTATAGTAATTATATTCATCAATGACAAAAAACCATTATTTCTTCTCCATATAGGGTATTCTGTATTGATTCCATCCTTAGTCTTACTTAGGATGGTTTATTATTGATTTAGTGAAATATAGTATTGAAATTAAATTCATTGATTAATTTTAATCCCCTTAAAATATTCAATTTCATATGATCATTTTACATTAAATTTCCCCTAAATATCCATATCATTTTCATGGATCTCAATATTTCCTAAATGGTATAACATTTTTCATACCGTGTTTACATTGAAATTTACTTTATTATTTGGGGAAATATTGATAAAACCATATACTTTATTCAGTAAGATATCTGATAATGAATATTGTTTGTTCGATATGTGGAATTATTATGACATGAAATACATGAGTTGGGGATTGTTTAAGGTATAACCTATGGGTTCAGTACTGGTTAATAAATTTCTATCTATGCATCATTAGTCTCATAAGATTAACTTAGGTTGGACAAACCCTTTGTATTAGTGACTAGTATGGTATACACTATCTTATGAAAGGTTTTGACAGTAGAGATAAGGTTAGATAAACCAAATAGGTTTGTACCCAGTATGTTATAAATCATCTTATGAAAGGTCTTGATGGTAAAGGTACCATGTACCTAGGAAATATTCCATCCAATAATTAAACATTTCCTTTATTTAGCTTTAGTTATTATTTACCCATGATATTGGATGGAACATTTCCTAGGTACACGGTACCTTACATCGACATATCTATGGATGTATTTAATATTCATCTCATTGATTAAATAGCATGTGTTTTTAGTATCTTACCTTAAAATATTAATATTTCCTTATATATTTATTTTAATAGCATGTGTGATCAATTTTTTTACCTTTACTTGTTTATTATTCTCATCAATACATTATTTATTATGTTTTACATACCCTTATTGAGCATTTGAGATCACCATTATTTTGTTTCCCTGCCCCAAGAATCCAAGAATCATACTGTTAAGGATATTCATTAATATAATATATGGAATAAAGTTATCATCCTTAAAGTTATTTAGAAAAATATTATATTGTAATTAGTGTATTAATTTTTAATACAAGACACATGTTTGTTTCTAGTTTACCAAGACTAATAAACTCTTCGATCTATTGGGATTTGATTCCTCGTAATCATGCTAATGTAATGGTAGTAGAAAATGGTTCTGGGATTGTTGGGGATGATTAGCTATATGTTTTGTGTAATATAATAAATATTCATTTATTAAGATGTAATATCTATATATGAAAATCTTGGGTCTCTATACACATCATAACATAACACAATAATATCATGCACAACAACCATGACATAGTAGATTACACTATTCTAGAGTGCACATAAGGATATAACACAACATGGTCTAAACCACCACATCATGGTCAACCCTTTAGTGCACATATCCATCATGATAATCAAAAAATTCAAGTAGGTGAATTTAGATACTCATATATTGTTATCATATGGGAATTTATTATTATTTTTTATTCTATGATGGGTGAATAATATTTAGAATAAGGGTGGATAATAATGGAATGAACACCTTTGATAATAGTATATAGATCATGCAAATGAATGTTATGATATCTATATCCTTGAGAATAGATTACCCCCCCTCAAACCAAAAGTAATATGTGTGTAAAATGAATACTCTTTAGGATATAATGGTGGATCAAAACTTTACACTAGTACATAGTAGAGAGTAACCCTTAAATAATCAATGGAATTAAGAGATTAATATAATAGAATCTACTTTTACACACCAAAAAACTATCTTTCATTATTATGGATGATTAGAGAGGGAATTTTAATGCTTAGTAAATGAATTTTACATTTCATTGAGACCGTTTTTATAGGCCTGGAAGTGCCTATTCAGATAATATTTCCTATGTAAAGTTCACCATCATAGCACTACATTGCACAATTGTGCACGTCAGTAGTGAGTTTAACTATTCCCCATAAGATTTTATCCCACAATTTATCATTTTTAAATAATTATATAGTGTTTCTCATTATAAAGGGGACCTTACTATCTCTCACTTTTTATACGAGATTCCACTCTTATTTTCACCTTCTAAAAATAAATAAAATTAAATATTTAAAACAAATTTTAAATACCATAAATCTACCACTATTTAAAAAACATTAAATACACTTTTGATTTTGAAAATAAACCATTATACGACATTGGAAAAACATTCATAAATAATGTTATCTCATGATTTGATTCTTTATATAGTAGAGAAAATCAAATATGAATATAAAAATAGCCAGAAAATTTATAGAACATATAACTCTTTTAATTATCAAGATTCATTATACATAATCTGGTTTAAATTTCCCATTTATCCATCTACTTCTTAACACTATCATGGACATATGACTTTTATCCATTCATGAATGTTTGAGAGTCAAAGTAATAATATTTTTGGAGAGATCCTACCACTACATTCACATTGGTGAACCAATAAGCATTCTCATGTTTCAACACTTGTTTTATATCCTTGGTGCATTAAGACCTTTAAACTAACCCCATTTTTATCATGGCCACCAAATATAATTCTCCTAGGATGTAACATACTTTTTGAGTTTCCTTTACACATATAAAATAATTATATACTTTGAGAATAACTATGAAATGTTATCACATGTTAAGTTAAAGTCCCATTATTGGTGAATCATTAACAAAGAATTGAAACCCATACCTAAATAATTATTTTACATAAAACCGCATTAAATTACCATTTTTAGTATATATTCTATATTTTTTCTTGATCTAACAAATCCTATAGTTATGATGTCATCTCGTATCATCTACCTCACATAGATATGTTTAATACAAATTCATCTCATTTTCCCATTACAAAAATTATTATATACTCAATCCAAAATTTATGAACTATAAAAATTCATACCAACTAGGGACATTAATATATGACATAATGGAAGATTTGATAAAATAGATCTAATCCATTCTACTCCTTTTCTAGTAATTACTATGAAAACACAAAATCCATTGTAGATTTCATTATATAAGTATATTTCTTTGATACCTAAGAGACCATTCCACCTCATAGTATAAAAACCCATAGTAATCATAAAGATAAGTAATCCAAATATTATAATAAAAACTTTATAATAACATTGGGTTTACTCTAAAACATATATAATACTCCCTATTACCCTTTAAATATTTTCACACTCTTTATATTGAATCCTATTTTTCATAACCTATATTAATTTTATAACTAATCAATTTTATAATATTATACATAATATAAGGTCTTATAATAGTCATATCATACATGATTCACCTAATAACCCTTTAATATTCTAGTTGAGAAACTCCCCTTTCAGGATTTGGTAGCATCCTACTCCCAAAATCATATGGGGTGAAAACAAGTGAACAATCAATATATTCGAAACTAATTAATTAAATATCAATATAGTGGGATAGAGAAAGAAAAAAAGATTTTTTTTATTCCTAATAATTTTATTTCCTAATATATAATTTACCTCACCCAAGTATTTTATATTAAAATTACAAGATAAAATAGACTTATCAATATTGGCTTGATTCAAATTAGTTTAAAAATCACTATGTAATTAAAATGTAAAGGAATAAAAACACCATGATTTTTTTAAAACCTTTTATAAACACATTTATCAATTTGGTTATCTAAAAATCCATTTGACAAAATTAATTCATTAAATTAATCATGTGATTATTTTGGAGTATTTTTTCAACCATACAGGGCTCATGCCAATTTAAAAACATTTTTTTTCTTTTTTAGGTAATATGAGTCCTTTGGTTATTATATATATATATAATTCTTTATCTAATTTATCATTTAATATTTTTTTAAATATCCAATTTGTGAATTTATAAATGATATATAGAAGATATGGTGTGAAGGATTCAAATAGATCCAACCCTAGCCATATGAGCATAGGTATACACATAATTGATTCCTTATTTTTGAGTAAACTTCATTAAAAATCTGGTTTTATATTTCTAAACTGTACCAACAAATTTTTTTTCCTTCTAAATACCCAATTAATACATATAAGTTTAGAAAATCATGGAAGATAAACTATTATGAAAGTATTATTCCTAGTTATAGAGTCCATTTTATCATTTATATCTTCCTTCCAAAGAGATATATTAGAATATGGAATTGATTCTTTTTATGTTTTAGGACTATACTCTATATTAAGAAATATCATAGTTTTTGTAACAATACTACCACATGTTCTATCAAAAAAAATTGTATAGAAAATTTTTCACATGTTTTAGGTATTTGAGTTATTTTAATATTATTAACCTTCTCTACAGTATCATGTTGAGTCACTATTTATTTTGAAACAAATTCCTCAATTTATACTTTCTTAGGTAAAAATTTAAAACTTGATTCATCAAAAATAACTTATATTTAATCAATAACTATACTAATAAGTATTAAATCATTAGATTATACAATTAAGAAAATATAAAGATTTATAATGCTTCATATATTCAAGAAATATGAAATAATACATATTTTAACCAATATTTTCCTTTTAGGTTCTTGTACTCTTATAATTTCATGACAACCCCAAACCTTTAAATAATTATGTTTTAGTTTCCTATTCTTCCATAATTTATATAGAGTTATAGCCTTACATTTTTTGGGAAACCATTTTTGAATTTTACATGTAGTTAATAATTCATATCCCTAAAATCTACATGGAAGTCCTAAGATAGACAGTATGGAATTAACCATTTATATTAATGTTATATTCTTTCTCACAAATAAACCATTTTATGAAGGTGTATAAAAAGATATCACTTCATGTATGATCCCTTTTGATCCCAAAAAAAATTACTACAATATTATCCTCCCCTATAAAATTTAAAGAATTTAATTATAATCCCACACTATTAACCTCATTTTTACAGATATTAAATTTATTTATAACTTAATATTAGCACTCAAAAAATAGTAATGAAAAAATCTAGAACAATCATCAACTAAAGATACAAATTAATTTTTATTACCTATGTTGGGACTATCGTGAAAATCAAATACATCACTATATATTAATTCTAATAAATTGATTTTTCTTTATATAAATGTAGATTGTTTCTTAACTATTTTAGTTTGTATACAAGTAACACATTTATGATCATTATTATCCATGTTAGGTAGTAATTCTATTTTTTTATCCAGGAGTTTTTTATAATTTATGTGTCCTAAAAAATTATTGCATAAATCAAAAGTCCCTAAAAAATAAACAAAAACAAATTTTTCACTAATTTGAATAATTCCTCTTAAAGATACTCTTTTCCAATAAAGTCCCCACCCTTGAAAAAAACTACCTATATTAAATAAAAACTTAAAAACATTATTGTTCAACATGATTTCCAAAACCAAGTTCCTATAAACTTTAGGTATATAAAAGATTTCATTTAGAGTAAGATTCTCTCCAAAGGTAAAATAGAGATCAACTACACCCTTATATTATATGTTTATTCTTGTGAAGTTCACAGTGTTGACTGATGTCAAATTGTCGATTGATTTCATCCTCTTGAAGAGTGATTTTTTATTTCATGCATGCCATGTATCACTAGAATGATACACCAAGAAGAGTTATCTTCAAGCACATTTTCTTTAAAAATCATGAATACAAAGTTCTCTTTAGGAGTGTTGTTTCCATTAATCTTCCTAAGAAGATGACAATCCAACTTGAATAGTCCAGGATTTCCATAGAAGAATCATGCCCCTTTCTATTTCTTGAATTGTACCTTCCATTTTGGAAGATGATTTGGATATTTATTCCCCTTTGGGAACTAATATGTAACAACTCCAATTTCCATGAGGACCTTGTATTTATTATCCTTAGGATCATTTTCCTCTTCATGTTTTTTTATATTACTCTCAATTTTAAGATAGTTTAGAAAATCATTGAAGGAAATATCTTACATCTAATTATTTATATAATGTGTAACATTCTTCCAATAAGGTAGTTTTTATCTATAATGGTTGTGATAATAATGGAATCACCCTTTTTCATTTTTTTTCTTTCGATTTTATAAGATATGTTGAATTTAATAAATTTCATATAATAGATCTATTATTTATCATCTTTTATGAAATTAATTTCATTACTAGTACTTTAACCTCAGTGACGTATTTTTTCTCAATGGAATCCAAAATACCCTTTTTCATTAAAATAATTTGTTATGTGTTGAATAAATCATCATCCAATGCATTGAGTATATTTCCTACACACATGATAATGTCATTATCACATATTACCTCATTTTATAGATTTAGAGTGTCTAATCTTTAGAGATGGGGGGATTTAGATTCAAAAGAACATACAACATGTTTGAGTTCGTATGTGTGAATCATCTTAATCTAACTTTTGAAATTATGGCCATTGAATTACACTACCTTCATCATATTATTAATCAACACCATACACATTTCATCAGAATATACTATTATGATTGTTTGGTTTTTAGTGGATAATTATTTAATGGAAAACATGGATAATTTTTTATATATCCCATCGAGGAATTTTTCTATTTCACTCTAATTTAGAGTTTATTGTACCATGCTAAACGAGTAGTGTTATGGGTTGAATGTGTATCCTATTTAAGATATAATGATAACTCATTACTCTACATAAGTACTTAGTAGAGAATAACCCTTGAATATTCTTCGTAACTAAGAGATTAATATATTATAATTTGGTTTCACACAATAATAAATTGTATTTAATGATTTTAGAAATGAAAGAAATAATTGGAATGGTTGGGAATAAAATATTCCCTTACATGGAGACTCCTTTTTATAATAATGGAATTGGAAATTTGGATAAGTTGTCTTACCATTTCATATTGGTTAGAAACCTATTATAGAAAGTAATAGTTTATCCAAATTTAATATTGTTCATATGATGACACCCAATATAATAATTGGTTCATATTTCACTCACCCAGTTAATAGATTTTTTCATTAAATCATTATCGATTTCATTTATAGTCCAGATCATATATGTTTAGTGAACTAGGTAAATACACAAGACATGACCAATATGATTATATTGATCCATAGAAAAAATGCATGCACCTCTAAGCATCATGAATTAACTTGGTGTGAAAATTTTATATCATAGAACTATACTACGTGATCACGTGTAAGAGGTACTACATGCACTGATAGTGAAATTCATCACCTTTATAATATTTCATCTCACACTTAATTAATGAAATAGTGATAAAACTTTTCTCCTTATAAAGGGGACCCCAATCTCCCATTTTTTTATGTGAGATTCAACTATTGTCTACCACCTTTAAAAATAAATAAAATTAAATATTTTGAAATAATTTTTTAATACCAACACATAATTCAATATATTCTAATAAAAAAATTACAGTGATAAATTAAATTAAAATGTGATGGAAAATATATTCGACGTGAATATTTAAAATGAGGCTAAATTATTTTATGGTAGATTAATTGAGTAAATTGGAAATGGGGGTAAATAATTATGAGATATGATGAAAAATATTCAATTATTATGGATATATATTGGTTTTTGAATTTTAGTGGATTAATAGTGGAATTTGAAATTATAATATAGAATTATGGAATAAAAAGAAGGGAAAATATTTGATGATATATTTATTTTGATGAAAATTTTGTTGTTATAATATTTTATGATTGTTATTATGTTATTTCATTAAGTTTTTTGTGGTAACTTGGAGCATGAATTTTTGATAAATTGTGGTAAGTGGTGTCATTACTAATTTTTATGAATTTTGGAATGGTCCATACCAATTCAACATAGAGACATTCAACTATTTGTATAATTCTCTCTATAAGATGTTATACATTTGGGTGATGAGATAATAAGTTCCATGGGGGTTGTGTTAAGGATAATAGGGATCAATACATATATTTACGATGTTTTAATTTTATCTTGTGAGTTACATGAGGTTGGTATAATTTTTTAATATAGACATTGAAATTCAGGCATATCTCCATGCCATCCCAGCATGGGGGTCATGAAATTTTGTGACTCTTGGATTTATCTTGAGTGATGGGGAAATATTGAATGTAAAATGGTGTGGTGGATCAAGATATTATGATGGAAGGGGTTTCTTGATAAGATCAAGATAGTGAAGTTTCTATTGAATTTTTTAATGTTTAAAATTTTAGGAAGGTTAAAGATGTTGTAATTAAATCCCTAGGATATAGTTTTTGGTAAACCTAGGTGGGACAGTGGTATATACACTTTTTTTGATTTTATTCTTTACACTACTACAATTTTGGGCTTTGAATCCCCATGACACGGGCGACCGCCTATGGCGGTCGCTGATCTTTTCCAAAAAAGGTGCTTCTCTGCCCCCCCGCCTCCTCCTCGACATAACCCCCCCCCCCCCCCGTCGGCACCCTCCTCCGCCCTCCCATCACACCCTCCCACTTCATCGCGTGCCCTTGCCACCCTCCATAGCTCGCCACCTTCCTCGTCGGCCTCTGCCCTCCACCCTCTGCCCTTCAACTCCGCCCGCCCTCCACCCTCCGACTATCCTCCACCCTGCCCTCTATCCCCTCCGGCGTCCCTCCGCCCTCTGGCCTCTGCCCTCCGGCCTCCGGCCTCCAACCTCTGCCCCCTCTGGTCTCCGACCCCTCTTCCCTCCAGCCTCCGGCCTCCACCCTCGACCCTCTGCCCCCTCGACCCTCCCTCCCCCACCCCAGACAAACCCCCGCACCCCGGACAGGCCCCCCACACCCTGGACAGCCCCCCCCCCCCCGCACCCCAAACAGACCCCCTTTTCACCCCGGATAGCCCCCCTGCACCCCGGACAGCCCTCCCCGCACCCCAGACATCCCCCACACCAGACAGCCCCCGGCCCCCCTCACTGCCCGTCCCCCGTCCCCTCACCACCTCCTCTCCTCCGACTCCCCTTCGTCATCGCCGCCCATCCCCTCCCTTACCACACCGCCTTTGGCTCCGGATCCCCATCACTGCCTCTCCTCTCCCTCGCAGCATCGCCTTCAGCTCCCCTCCCTTCTAGGTTTTTAGCGCAATCAGGTATGACATGGGCTTTCACTTACATTATTATTTTATCAATGGTTCACAAACAATTGATTAGTATTTATTTTAAATATAGTTGATTTGAAAAATGAAAATGTAATAAGTATTGTGTAAATGTTTTTTATACAGATATTATTATGGATAATAGTTGGATTGATCTTCAAATCGAACGTCTAGAGAATATTTCAATGGAATTATGCAGTTTATTGACTTAACCAGATGATTTGAAAGTGACTATATTAGTTGTCCATGTGGAAAATGTGATAACATATATCAATTCACATGAGATACTATGATGGAGAACTTATTCTTTAATGGATTTCTGAAAAATTATAAGAGTTGGACTCATCATGGAGAAGAATATGTTCTTTGTCAAAATACAGATGCAGTTCAAATGGATGTTGATGCAAGGATGAATGATCCAAAGCATGAAATGCATACTGAAATGGTATGTCGGTTGGATACTGAAGGCATTGACATCCATAATCTTAAGACAGGTGAGATAAATCTTCACTCTGGTGCAGATCGTGATTCGAGGAGGTTTTATGAAGAACATGATGATTCGAAAATAGAATTATATCCTGGATGTATTTCTTACAACAAACTGTCATTTATCGTGGAGTTATTGCAATTGAAGACTTTGAATAATTGGTCAGACACATCATTCGACATGCATTTGGTGTTATTGAAAAAGGTTCCTCCTGTTGACGCTAAGATTCCCGAGTCATATTACCATGATCTTAAGTTGACAGAGAACTTAGGTTTTACGTATGAGACCGTAGATGCATGTGCAAACAACTGTATGTTGTTTAGAAAGGAAACTGTCCATTTGGATATTTGTATGGTTTGTGGTGCTTTCAGGTGGAAAGAGAACAGGGGAAATTAGACTCATCAAAGTCAGATTGCAATACAGGGGAAATCGATTTTTGTAAATAAAATGCGTTACTTTACCCTTAAACCGAGGTTGAAAAGATTTTTTATGTCATTGAAAGTTTCTAATTTAATGAGATGGCATGTAGAAAGAGTTCATGAAAGTGATATGTTAACCCACCCGGCAGACTCTCACGCATGGAAGGATTTTGATAAGAGACATCCCGAATTTACTAAATATGTTCGTAATGTCTGATTGGGATTGGCAGCATATGGTTTCAATCCATTCAAGTTTATGGTTGGTTCAACTCATAACACATGGCCCATGGTGTTGGTTCTGTATAATCTTCCTCCGTGGCTTTGTATGAAGCAACAATTTATATTACTTTCCACTCTTATTGATGGACATAAAAGTCTGGGGGATAAGATTGATGTTTACCTTCAGCCATTGATTGATGAGTTGAATGAATTTTCAAGTGATAGTGTGATGAATTATGACTATGAAACAAATGAAATGTTCAAACTGTAGGTTGCTATATTGTGGAAAATAAATGACTTCCCAGCTTATGCAAATTTATCAGGCTGGAGTATGAAAGGGGAATTTTCGTTCCCTTGTTGCAATAAAAGTAAAAAATCTGTATAGCTTAAACATTCCAAAAAATGGGCATACATGGGTCAAAGATGTTTTCTCCCCCCTCAACACAGGTTCAGAAAGGACAGAGTGGAATTTGATGGTTCTAGAGAGTTCAGCCCAACACCAAAGATCATGACAGGAGTTGAAATGTTATCGCAGATTGAGGAAGAAAACATCCGCACGGTATATGAAATTTAGGATTTGGTGGCTCCTCTAGTATGTAATATTCATGTTGCGGGTAGGCAGTGTAGTCACAATTGGAAAAAGAAAGGTATTTTTCATAAACTTCCGTATTGAAAAACTAACATGCTGAGGCATAATTTGGATGTCATGCACATTGAATTTTTTTTCGTGATAACATATTGTGCACTATTTTAGGTGTCAGTGGAAAATCAAAGGACCATGTTAATGCATGCCGTGATTTGGAAGAAATGGGTTTAAGGAAATAGTTGCATTTATATTTAGTTGAGGAAAACAAGTCATATATGCCTTCTACACAGTATACGATGACTACAAAGGAGAAAGAGACATTTCTTTCCATTTTGAAGATGCTCAAGGTGCCCGATGGTTACTCTTCTAATATATCAAAGTGTGTGAATTTTAACAAGCAAGACAATGCAAGGGTTGAAAAGTCATGAGAATCACATACTACTTCAGTAGTTGATTCCAATCACAATTTGTGATTGTTTATCCCCCAATGTTGTTCAGCCGTTGATTGAGATGAGTAATTTTTAGACATCTTTGTTTAATAAATCAATGAATGAGTGATTTAAAAAATTTTCAGGACCAAATTGTACTTACGCTTTGTCACTTTGAGAAACTTCCCCCCTCATTTTTCGACGTTATGGTCCACTTTACAGTGTACCTAACTGATGAAGTAATGGCTGATGGTCCAGTTCAATTCAGGTGGATGTATCCTATTGAGCGGTATTTGAGTACATTGAAATGATTTTTACGTAGCAGAGCTCGTCCGGAGGCATCAATAGCCAATGGTTATTTGATGGATGAGTGAAATACTTTTTGTGCAGAATATCTTATGGATTTTGAAACAAAATTAGATAAGCCCTCTCAAATTCATGATGGTCCAGTTGGAGAAGGAACCACATTTGATATGGACAACATCGAGTGAATACAAGCACATCGATATATCTTGTTCAATACTCCATCAGTTGCACCATTAATGCAATAAGTATCTTATCACTTTTATTGTTTAAATTTTTCATGTTTTGTTTGCATAAGTTGATCATTTAAACATTGCGTTATCATTTGTAGTAAACACATTAATGAGATAAAAGAATGGATGTATCATGCGACTGAGTTGCAAATTCAACAATCTAATTATGCGTCATTTCATGATTGGTTCAAGGATTATGTACGTATAAATTGATTTTCATTATGAGTGAAGTATTATACTAATTTATTTCTGCCTATATCTATGTTGAATTTTATAAATTATTTAGGTTCATAAGCAGATGGAGTTAGGGGAGCCCACGCTAACTGAAGAATTTATCCAACTGGTTGAGGGTCCATTTATAACGGCTCGTCGTTATAAATCTATTGATGCTAATGGTTTTCAATTTCACATTAAAGATGTTGATGACAAATGAGAAACACAAAACAGTGGCATCAGTTGTCCATTTTTTGATTCTAGTTATTACAATGGTCAATTGATAGACATATTTGAAGTTGTATACACACGCAGGTTGAAGTACATATTGTTAAAGTGTAATTGGGTTGATTCAGTGCGTGGATTTAAGGTTGATCAATATCATTTTTCATTGGTGAATTTTAACTATATGTTATACAGAAATGAACGAGTTGAGAATGAACCTTTCATTTTGACATCACAAGCAGAACAAGTATTCTTCGTTACTTTACCATCGAATCCAAGTTGGCAAGTTGTTGTCAAATTGTCTCAGTGAGGAGTGTTTTTATTTGAAGAAGATGAACTCGAGACTGTTCTGTTTGTTTCCCAACAGCTTGATCAACATACCGTAGTTCAACGTGAAGAAGATATTTATTGGGTCAGAGAGACTGTTGAAGGAGAAACGGTCGACTTTCATGCTTAATGAAAGGTATAATTGTTTTTCCGCTATTCAGCATTGAATGTCCTAGGATATCATTTATTAGATAACCATTTTATAAATCCTTGTAAGTTTTAATCCTCACTTTTGGAAGAATATTAAGTTATAAATATTTAGGGTAATTTAACACTTTGTATATTGATTTT
The DNA here is from genome assembly GCA_963277665.1 of Viscum album. Taxonomy (NCBI): domain Eukaryota; kingdom Viridiplantae; phylum Streptophyta; class Magnoliopsida; order Santalales; family Viscaceae; genus Viscum; species Viscum album. Next base: position 1,575,620,014 of record OY728161.1, on the reverse strand, counting down.
ATTGTCGGTGTATCTTCCCTTCGAGGTATTCTTCATCTGGTTTATGTGCTACTTGAATTTTTATTAATTCAATCTGAAATTTGGCTATGCATTAATTTTTTGTACATAATTTGTATATATGTTTTTGTTAACTTTCTGATTCTTTAAAATTCATTCACAACTAATTATTCAATCCCTTTTTGTTTGATTAACAATTGTACAAGTTTGATTTATTTAAGAACAATCCAATTTATTATTTAGACACTTTGGATAGTCCCCTTACTAATGTTTTCTATGACTGCAGTCATGTCAGGGGAAGAGGCAACATATCCACATCATCCATCTGAGGCATCTATGTCTCAGGGTCGAGGTATGTTTGAATGTCATTGTCTCTATTTTTTATGTAATTGATAAACATATATATATATATATAACATCTGTCGAATTATATATAAAATTTCAACAAGATCAGACTCGATTGCTTCTTTCTCTCGCAAGAGAGGCCCTGGTCGTGGAATTTTATCATGGAATTCTGACACGATGATTGATGTTTCCTTTGACGAGGTATTTCATCATGTGGGACTGAATTCTCATGCATTTATTCATCATCTAGGTCATATCATACGTGAGCCACATCGATTTCCATTGACCACGCGTGACTGGGCTTCTATCCCTCAGGACACATTAGATCATCTTTAGAGGGAGGTTCAGGTAAGAAGACCATTTTACTTTATTCTCTATGTATAAACAATAATAATATGTGTGATTTTTTTCTTTAATAGAAAAATTTTAAAGTATTCCCTGATGAGTTTCAGCTCGTGTGTATGAGTAAATGTTGTAAGATATGGAAATACTATAAAGGAAAAGTGAAGAGGGACCACTGGGTACAAAATGTGTGTGCCCCAGACATTCTGGAAAAATTCCCGAGAGGTGTCCTCCCCACTTAGTGGCATGACTTAGTTTCATATTAATCTATTGAGGGTGTTGCAGTTTGTATATTTATTTTGGTATATATATTTTCAAGAATGTGTGATTTGTTTGAAATTTGAATGAATTGAATGTAGGAGGTGTCATCACGCCATTCTGAGAATCGAGCATTGTAGGGACCACCTCACATGCTCGGGACTCGTCATGTGTCTCAGATCCAACATGAGGTATTTATTATTAATTTTTTAATTAATTAATTAATATGGTTTTGTGTTTATATTCTATTCATATACAGTTGCAGGATTAAGGGGCACCGATTGATAAAATGTTGGTGTGGATGAGGACTCGTGATCGCAATGATCCAGAGGTTTCAACATTGATAGTAAGTGCTTTTACTTACCAATATTTACATAAATCTGTATATTAACATATATATGAATATATATTTAAATATTTCACATTCTCAATTTGAAGCTAAGTTAGAACATCTGCCATAGGACCAGCGACAACTTCCCATGTGAAGGGATGGGATATTTCATCACATTATTGGTCGAGACGGGCATGGATATAGTTTGACCTATGGAACAGGGATTCCTCGTTCTGTAGTGTCACGCGCGGTGGTTTTCAATCCTAATGTTGCTCGGATGACACAACAGTTGTCAGATTTCGAGGCACGGCTGCACGCTTCTGAGGAGGTAAATGCGCAATTGACCGCTGAGGTTAGAGCACTGTGGGAATATGTGCGTCCAGGTGATGGTGCAGGGGATCATACAACACATGTTTATAATGTATTTATTTAATTAATTTATATTATTTTTTTATGAAAATATTCATAATGTTTATTTGTTGTAGGCCCCTGGCCCACCAGATGGAGGTAGCGGTCATGACCATGCATGGCACATCATATTCACGAGGTGTGTTTCTATTTTTACTGGTGGGGTTGTTATTGATATTTAGGTTGGTTTTCTAGTAATATTTTTTTTAATTTGGGGGGTATCATGTGTGTTTTGGCATGATGAAATGTTTGTGTGCACGAATTGATAAGTAACCATGAAACTGATTAATGGTTTGAATATTTTTTGTTCATTTAATTCTTTAATGTTTTAAATTGCATGTTCTGTAATAGTTTTGAAAACCCCATGTGATTCCTAATATAAACCATGAAACTTGTTTTTGATTAAGGAGCTCATGTTCCCTATTTTTAGTACCCGGACAGCCCCCCCCCCCCCCCCCCCCGCACCCCGGACAGCCCTCCCCCCCTCGGACAGCCCCCCCACCCCTGGACAGCACCCCACACCCCGGACATCCCCCCGCCCCACGGACAGCCCCCCCCCCCCCCCCCCCCGCACCCCGGCTAGCCCGCCCCACCCTCAGACATCCCCCCCACCCTCAGACAACACCCCCACACCGGGCAACCCCCCCCCCCCCCCCCCGTACCCCCTAGACAGCCCGCCCCACCCCCGGACAGCCCCCCACCCCCGGACAGCACCCCCTCACCCCGGACAACCCCCACCCCAGACATCCCCCCCCCCCCCCCCCCCGCACCCCCGGACAGCCCGCCCCCCAACCCTCGGACAACATGCCCCACCCCAGACAGCCCCCTGGACGGCCCCCCTGCACCCCCCAGACATCCCACCCCACCCACAGACAGCCCCCCCCCCACCCCCAAACTACACCCCCACCTCGGAAAGCCCCCCCCACACCCTCAGACATCCCCCCACCCCCGCACCCCCCAGACAGCCTGCCCCACCCCCGGATAGCAGCCCCCACCCTGGATAGCCCCCCACCGGACAGCCCCCCCCACCCCAATTGTGCAATTATACAATAGACCAATTTTCCATTAGGATATTAGGCCATTAGGGAAATTGGACAATTGGCCAATTGTTCAGTTGGATGTTAGAACAAATGTCCATTAGGCCATTATTCCATTATTCCAATTGTACAACTATACAATATGCCAATTGTCCATTAGGCCAATTAGTTCGGCGCGCTCTAAAAAGGCATGTTGGGTGGTCAAAACCACCCAAACGACCTCGGAATTTCATGAAATCATACTACAACAACCACAGTGTGAATTGTGAAATGGTCGGGTAGACGACACATCAATCAGAGGTGCCGTTTGACCGTGGTGACCAGAAACGCGTTTCCGGAGTCATAAAAGACCAAAACGGCGTGTCACAGTAGAATTAAGAGAAAACATGCTCCGAATGACCTGAAACCACACGAAAAAGATATAAATATTATTCGTGACATGTAGGAGGAGACAACACATCCATCGGACGTGCGGTGCGTGCGATATGACCGAATGTGGCATTTTCAGCAGTTTAGTGCGCTCTAAAAGGGCGCGTTGGGTGGTCAAAACCACCCAAACAAACTCGGAATGCCATGAAATCATACGGAAACAACCGCGGTGTGAATTGTGAAATGGTCAGGTAGACAGAACATCAATCGGAGGTGTCGTTTGACCGCGGTGACCAGAAACACGTTTCTGGAGTCATAAAAGACCAAAATGGCATGTCACGGTCGAATTAAGAGAAAACGTACTCCGAATGACTTGAAACAAAACAAAAAATATAGAAATATTATTCGTGACATGAAAGAAGAGATGGAACGTCCATCGGATGTGCAGTGCGCACGGTACGACTGAATGTGTCATTTTCAGCAGTTTGACGCACTTTAAAAGTGTGCATTGGGTTGTCAAAACCACCCGAACAACCTTGGAATGCCATGAAATCATACGAAAATAGCCCCAGTGTAAATTGTGAAGTGGTAGGGTAGACAGAATGTCAATCAAAGGTCCCGTTTGACCACGGTGATCAGAAACGAGTTTTCGGAGTCCTAAAAGACCAAAACGGCGTGTCACGGTTGAATTAAGATCAAACGTGCTCCGAATGACCTGAAACCACACAAAAATGATAGGAATATTATTTGTGACATGCATGAGATGACAGAACGTCCAGAGGACATGTGGTGCATGCAGTATGACAGAATGTGTCATTTTCAGTGGTTCGGCGCGCTCTAAAAGAGCGTGTTAGGTGGTCGAAACCACCCGAACGACCTCAGAATGCCATGAAATCATACGACAACAACCGCGGTGTAAATTGTAAAATGGTCAGGCATACGGAACGTCAATAAAAAGTTCTGTTTGACCGCAGTGACCGAAAACACGTTTCTAGAGTCATAAAAGACCAAAACGGCGTGTCACGGTCGAATTAAGAGAAAATATCCTCCGAATGACCTGAAACGACACAAAAATGATAGGATTATTATTCTTCACATATAGGAGGATACGGAACGTCCATCGGACATTTGGTGCATGCGGTACGACCGAATGTGTCCTTTTTAGCAGTTCGACGCGCTCTAAAAGGGCACGTTGGGTGGTCAAAACCACCCGAACGACCTCGGAATGCCATGAAATCATACAACAACAACCACGGTGTAAATTGTAAAATGGTCGGGCATACGGCACGTCAATAAAAAGTTCTGTTTGACCGCGGTGACCGAAAACACGTTTCCAGAGTCATAAAAGACCAAAACGGCGTGTCACGGTCGAATTAAGAGAAAATGTCATCCGAATGACCTGAAACAACACGAAGAAGATAGGATTATTATTCGTCACATGTAGGAGGATACAGAACGTCCATTAGACATGTGGTGCGTGCGGTACGACCGAATGTGTCCTTTTTAGCAGTTCGACACGCTCTAAAAGGGAATGTTGGGTGGTCAAAACCACCCGAACGACCTCGGAATGCCATGAAATCATACTACAACAACCGTGGTGTGAATTCTGAAATGGTCAGGTAGACGGCACGTCAATCGGAGGTTCCATTTGACCGCAGTGACTAGAAACGCATTTCCAGAGTCAAAAAAGACCAAAACGGCGTGTCACGGTCGAATTAAGATCAAACGTGCTCTGAATGATCTTAAACCATACGAAAACGATAGGAATATTATTCGTCACATGTAGGAGGAGACAACACATCCATAGGTCATGCGGTGCACGCGGTATGACTGAATGTGTCATTTTTAGCAGTTCGGCGTGCTCTAAAAAGGCGCGTTGGGTGGTCAAAACCACCCGAACAACATCAGAATGCCATTAAACCATACGACAACAACTGTAGTGTGAATTGTGAAATGGTTGGGTAGACAGAACATCAATCGGAGGTTCCATTTGACCGCGGTGACCGGAAACGCGTTTCCGGAGTCATAATAGACCAAAACGGCGTTTCACAGTCTAATTAAGAGCGAACGTGCTCCGAATAACCTGAAACCACATGAAAACAGTAGAAATATTATTTTTGACATGTAGGAGTAGACATCATGTCCATCAGACGTGCGGTGCGCGCGGTACGATCGAATGTTTCATTTTCAACAGTTCGACGCGCTCTAAAAGGGCGCGTTGGGTGGTGAAAACCACACGAACGATCTTGTAATGCCATGAAATCATACAAAAACAACCGATTTATGAATTGTAAAATGGTAGGGTAGACAGCATGATAATCAGAGGTTCCGTTTGACTGTGGTGACCGAAAACGTATTTCTAGAGTCATAAAAGTCCAAAACGGTGTGTCACGGTTGAATTAAGAGAAAACGTGCTCCGAATGACCTGAAACCGCACGAAAATGATAGGAATATTATTCGTGACATGCAGGAGGAGACAAAATGTCCATCGGACATGCGGTGCGTGCGGTACGACCGAATGTGCCGTTTTCAGCAGTTCGACGCGCTTTAAAATGGCGCGTTGGGTGGTCAAAACCACCTGAACGGCCTCCGAATACCATGAAATCATACTACAACCACCGCGGTGTAAATTATGAAAATTTTGGGTAGATGAAACATTTAGCAGAGGTGTCTTTTGACCACGGTGACCAGAAACGTGTTTCCAGAGTCATAAAAGACCAATACGGCATGTCACGGTCGAATTAAGAGAAAACGTGCTCTGAATGACCTAAAACCACACAAAAACAATAAGAATATTATTCACGACATGCATGAGGAGATGATAGGTCTATCGGATGTACGGTGTGCACGGTACGACCGAATGTGTCATTTTTAGCAGTTCAACGCGCTTTAAAAGGGCATGTTGGGTGGTCAAAAGCACCTGAATGACCTCAGAATGCCATTAAATCATACAACAAAAACCATTGTGTGAATTGTGAAATGGTCAGGCAAACGATGCATCAATCGGAGGTGCATTTGAAAGTGGTGACCGGAAACGCATTTTCGGAGTCATAAAAGACCAAAATGGCATGTCACGATCGCATTAAGAGAAAACATCCTCCAAATGACCTGAAACCACACGAAAATAATAGAAATATTATTCTTGACATTTAGGAGGAGATGACATGTCTATCAGACGTGAAGTGGACGTGGTACGACCGAATGGTTGTTTTCAGTAGTTCGACGCGCTCTAAAAGGGCGCGTTGGGTGGTAAAAACCACCCGAACGACCTCGGAATGCCATGAAATCATACGACAACAACCGCGGTGTGAATTGTGAAATGGTTGGGTAGATGGAATATCAATTAGAGGTGCCTTTTGACCGCGGTGACCGGAAACGTGTTTCCAGAGTCATAAAAGACCAAAAAGGTGTGTCACGGTCAAATTAAGAGAAAACGTGCTCCGAATGACCTGAAACAACAAGAAAATGATAGGAATATTATTCATGACATGCAGGAGGAGACGACACGTCCATTAGACGTGTGGTGCGCGCGGTATGACTGAATGGGTCATTTTCAGCAGTTCGGCGCGCTCTAAAAGCGAACGTTGGGTGGTCTAAACCACCTGAATGATTTCAGAATGCTATGAAATCATAAAAAACAACCGCGGTGTGAATTGTGAAATGTTCGGGTAGATGAAACGTCAATCAGAGGTGTTGTTTGACCGTGTTGATGGGAAACGCTTTTCCGGAGTCATAAAAGACCAAAACGGCGTGTCACAGTCGAATTAAAAGAAAACATACTCCGAATAACCTAAAACCCCATGAAAATGATAGAAATATTATTGGTGACATGCAGAAGAAGACGACACATCCATCAGACGAACGATGCACGTGGTACGACCAAATGTGTCATTTTCAGCAGTTCGGTGCGCTCTAAAAGGGCGCGTGGGGTGGTCAAGACCACCCTAACAACCTCGTAATGCCATAAAATCATACGAAAACAATCGCGTTGTGAATTGTGAAATGTTCGGGTAGACGGTACATCAATCAGAGGAGCCGTTTGACCGCGGTGACCGGAAACGCATTTCTGAAGTCATAAAAGATCAAAACGGCGTGTCACGGTCGAATTTTGGGAAAACGTGCTCTGAATGACCTAAAAACACACGAAAATGATATAAATATTATTCGTGACATGCAGGAGGAGACGGCACGTCCATCGGATGTGCGGTGCACCCGTTACGACCAAATTTTTCATTTTCAGCACTTCGATGCACTCAAAAAGGGCGCATTGGGTGGGAAAACCCACCCGAACGACCTCATAATGCCAAGAAATCATACAAAAACAACCGCGGTGTAAATTGTGAAATGGTTGGGTAGATGACATGTTAATCAGAGGTTCCATTTGACCACGGTCAACATAAACACGTTTCCAGAGTCACAAAAGACCAAAACGGTGTGTCACGGTCAAATTAAGAGAAAACATGCTCCGAATGACCTGAACCAGACAAAATAGATAGGAATATTATTCATGACATTTAGGAGGAGACGACATATCCATCGGACTTGCGGTGCGCGTGGAACGACTGAATGGGTCGTTTTCAGTAGTTCGGCGCGCTCTAAAAGGGCGTGTTGGGTGGTCAAAACCACCCGAACGACCTTAGAATGCCATGAAATCATACGACCACAATCACGGTATGAATTGTAAAATTTTCGGGTAGACGACACATCAATCAAAGGTGCCAGTTGACCGCGGTGATCAGAAACATGTTTATGGAGTCACAAATGACCAAAACGGCGTGTCATGGTCGAATTAAGAGAAAACGTACTCCGAATGACCTGAAACCCCACGAAAATTATAGGAATATTATTTGTGACATGAAGAAGGCAAAGAAATGTCCATCAGACACGTGGTGCGTGTGGTACGACCAAATATGTCATTTTCAGCCATTCGTCGTGCTCTAAAAGGGCGCGTGGGCTGGTCAGAACCACCTGAACAACCTCGGAATGCCATTAAATCATACGACAACAACCGAAGTGTGAATTGTAAAATGGTCGGGTAGAAGACACGTCAATCGGAGGTTCCGTTTGACCACGGTAACCAGAAATACCTTTCCGAAGTCATAAAAGATCAAAATGGCGTGTCACGGTCGAATTCAGAGAAAATGTGCTCCGAATGACCTGGAACCACACAAAAATGATAGGAATATTATTCGTGACATGCAGGAGGAGACGAAACGTCCATTGGATGTGCAGTGCACGCGATACAACCGAATGTGTCATTTTCAGCAGTTCGACGCGCTCTAAAAGGGCGCGTTGGGTGGTCAAAATATCCTAAACGACCTGAGAATTCCATGAAATCATACGACAACAGCCGTAGTGTGAATTGTGAAATGGTCGAATAGACGACACGTCAATCAGAGGTGTCGTTTGACCGCGGTGACCAAACACGTGTTTTTGGAGTCAAAAAAGACTAAAACGGCGTGTCACGGTCGAATTAAGAGAAAACATGCTCCAAATGACTTGAAACCACACAAAAATGATAGGAATATTATTTGTGACATGCAGGAGGAGACGAAACATCCATCGGGCATGCAGTGCGCACGGTACGACCGAATGAGTCGTTTTCAGCAGTTCAGCGCACTTTAAAAGGGCACGTTGGGTGGTCAAAACCACCTGAATGACCTCAGAATGCCATGAAATCATATGAAAACAAACATGGTGTGAATTTTGAAATTTTTGGGCAGAAGGCATGTAAATCGGAGGTTCCGTTTGAACGCGGTGACCGGAAAAGCATTTCCGGAGTCATAAAAGACCAAAACAGCGTGTCATGGTCGAATAAAGAGAAAATGTGCTAAGAATGACCTGAAACCACATCAAAATGATATGAATATTATTCGTGACATGTAGTAGGAGACGGTACGTCCATCAGATATGTAGTGTGCGCGGTACGACCAAATGTGTCGTTTTTAACAGTTCGACGCGCTCTAAAAGGGTGCGTTTGGTGGTCAAAACCACCTGAACAACCTCAGAATGCCATGAAATCATACAAAAACAATCGTAGTGTGAATTTTGAAATTTTCGGGTAGACGGCTCATCAATCGGAGGTTCTGTTTGATCACGGTGACCAGAAACGCGTTTCCAGAGTCATAAAAGTCCAAAACGGCATGTCACAGTCGAATTCAGAACAAAAGTACTCTGAATGAACTAAAACCACATGAAAATGATAGAAATATTATTCTTGACATGCAGGATGAGAGAGAACATCCATCAGAAGTACGGTGCGCGCGATACGACAGAATGTGTCGTTTTCAGTAGTTCAGCGCCTTCTAAAAGGGCACGTTGGGTGGTCAAAACCACCCCAACGACCTCGAAATGCCACAAGATCATTTTATATCTACCGTAGTGTGAATTGTGAAATAGTCAGGCAGATAACACGTCAATCGGAGGTGCCGTTTGACCGCGCTGACCGGAAATGCGTTTCCGGAGTCAAAAAAGACCAAAACAGTGTGTCACGGTCGAATTCAGAGAAAAAATGCTCCAAATTTACTTGAAACCACGCGAACACGATATAAATATTATTTGTGACTTGTAGGAGGAGACGACACGTCCATCGGATTTGCGGTGCGTGCGTTACGACCAAATGTGTCATTTTCAGCAATTCGGCACGCTCTAAAAGGGAGCGTTGGGTGGTCAAAACCACCCGAATGACCTTAGAATGCCATGAAATCATACAAAAACAACTGCGGTGTGAATTGTGAAATGGTCGGGCAGACATCACGTCAATCAGAGGTTTCGTTTGACCGCGGTGACCAGAAACGCATTTCCGGAGTCATAAAAGATGAAAATGGCATGTCACATTCGAATTAAGAGAAAACGTGCTCCGAATGACATGAAACCACACAAAAACGATATTAATATTATTCATGATATGTAGGAGGAGACAACACGTCCATCAGACGTGCGGTGCGTGTGGTACAACCGAATGTATCATTTTCAGCACTTCAGCGCGCTCTAAAAGGGAGCGTTGGGTGGTCAAAACCACCTGAACGACCTCATAATTCCATGAAATCAAACGAAAAAAATCGAGGTGTGAATTGTGAAATGGTCGGGCATAAGGCACGTCAATCAGAGGTTTCATTTGACCGCGGTGACCGGAAACGCGTTTCTGGAGTCATAAAAGACCCAAACAGCGTGTCACGGTCGAATTAAGAGAAAACATGCTCCAAATGATCTAAAACCACATGAAAACGATAAGAATATTATTCGAGACATGAAGGAGGATACGACACGTCCATCAGATGTGCGGTGCGCGCGGTATGATGGAATGTGTCATTTTCAGCAGTTCGACGCGCTCTAAAAGGGCGCGTTGGGTGGTCAAAACCACCCGAATGACCTCGGAATGCCATGAAATCATACGACAACAACCGTGGTGTGAATTTTGAAATCGTGAGGGAGAAGGAACGTCAATCGGAGGTTCCCTTTGACCGCAGTGACCGGAAACGTGTTTCCAGAGTCATAAAAGACCAAAACGGCATGTCACGGTTGAATTCAGAGTAAACGTGCTCCGAATAACCTGAAACCACCCGAAAATGATAGGAATATTAATCATAACATGCATGAGGAGAATGAATGTCCATCGAATGTGCTATGCATGTGGTACGACCGAATGTGTTGTTTTCAGTAGTTCGACGCGTTCTAAAAGGGCACGCTGGGTGGTCAAAACCACATGAAAGACCTCAGAATACAATGAAATCATATGACAACAACCGTGGTGTGAATTGTGAAATTTTCGGGCAGATGGAACGACAATCAGAGGTGTCGTTTGACCATGGTAACCGGAAACACGTTTCTGGAGTCATAAAAGACCAAAACAGCGTGTCGCGGTCGAATTAAGAGAAAACGTGCTCCGAATGACTTGAAACGAAACTAAAATAATAGGAATATTATTCGTGACATGCAGGGGGATACAGAACTTCCATCAGATGTGCGGTGCACGTGGTACGACCGAATGAGTTGTTTCCAGCCGTTCGGCGAGCTCTAAAAGGGCGCGTTGGGTGGTCTAAACCACCCGAACGACCTCAGAATTCCATGAAATCATACGACAACAACGGAGGTGTGAATTTTGAAATGTTCGGATAGACGTCACGTCAATCCAAGGTTCCGTTTGACCACGGTGACTGGAAATGCGTTTTCGGAGTCATCAAAGACTAAAACGGCATGTCACGGTCGAATTAAGGTCAAACGTGCTCCAAATGACCTGAAACCGCACGAAAAAAATAGGAATATTATTCATGATATGAAGGAGGAGACGACAAGCCCATCGGACATGCAGTGCACGCGGTACAACTGAATGTGTTGTTTTCAGCAGTTCAGCGTGCTCTAAAAGGGCGCGTTGGGTGGTCAAAACCACCCGAACGACCTCAGAATGCCATGAAATCACACAAAAACAATCGTGGTGTGAACTATGAAATGGTCGGGTAGACGACACATCAATCGAAGGTTCCGTTTGACCGCGGTGACCAAAAATGTGTTTTCAGAGTCATAAAAGACCAAAACGGCGTGTCACCATCGAATTCAGAGAAAACATGTTTCAAATGCCCTGAAACCACAAAAAAATAGGAATATTATTCATGACATGTAGGAGGAGACGACACGTCCATCGGACATGCGGTGCACATGGTACGACCGAATGTGTTGTTTTCAGTAGTTCAACGCGCTCTAAAAGGGCACGTTGGGTGGTCAAAACCACCCGAACTACCTTAGAATGCCATGAAATAATACAAAAATAACCGTGCTGTGGATTGGAAAATGGTCAGGCAGAAAACACGTCAATCAGAGGTGTCGTTTGACCGCGGTGACCGGAAATGCGTTTCTGAAGTCATAAAAGACCACAAAGCCGTGTCATGGTCGAATTTAGAGCAAACGTGCTCTGAATGACTTGAAATGACACGAAAATGATATGAGTATTATTCGTGACATGTAGGAGGAGATGAAATGTCCATCGGATGTGAGGTGCGCATGGAACGACTAAATGTGTCGTTTTTAGCAGTTTGGTGCGCTCTAAAAAGGCGCATTGGGTGGTCAAAACCACCCGAACGAGCTCAGAATGCCATGAAATCATATGACAACAACCGCGGTGTAAATTGTGAAATTATCGGGTAGACGGCACATCAATCGGAGGTGCCGTTTGACCGCGGTGACCAGAAATGCATTTTTGGAGTTATAAAAGACCAAAAACGGCATGTCATGATCGAATTAAGAGAAAACGTGCTCTGAATGACCTAAAACCACATGAAAACGATAAGAATATTATTCGCGACATGCAATAGGAGATAGCATATCCATTGGACGTGCAGTACGTGCGATACGACCGAATGTATCATTTTCAGCAGTTCGACGCGCTCTAAATGGGCGTGTTAGATGGTCAAAACCATCCAAATGACCTCGGAATTCCATGAAATCATATGACATAAAGCACGGTGTGAATTGTGAAATGTCCGAGTAAAAAACACGTCAATCGGAGGTGTCTTTTGACCACGGTGACTGGAAACTCATGTCGAGAGTCATAAAAGACCAAAACAGTGTGCTACAGTCGAATTAAGAGAAAACGTGCTCCGAATGACCTAAAACCACACGAAAATTATTGGAATATTATTAGTGACATTCAGGAGGAGACGAAACATCCATAGGACGTGCGGTGCGTGTGGTACGACTGAGTGTGTCGTTTTCAGTAGTTCGACACGCTCTAAAAGGGCGCGTTGGTTGGTCAAAACCACCAGAATGACCTCGGAATGCCATGAAATCTTACGAAAACAACCGCGGTGTGAATTTTGAAATGGTTTTGTAGACGACATTGAAATTGGAGGTGCCGTTTTACTGTGGTGACCGAAAACGTGTTTCCAGAGTCAGAAAAGACCAAAACGGTGTGTCACGGTCCAATTCAGAGAAAACGTGCTCCGTATGACCTGAAACCACACGAAAAAGATAGAAATGTTATTAGTGACATGCATGAGGAGACGACACGTCTATCAGACGTGCGGTGCATGTGGTACAACCAATTGTGTCATTTTCAGCAGTTCGGCGAGCTCTAAAAGGGCACGTTGGGTGGTTAAAACCACAAGAACGACCTCATAATGCCATGAAATCATACGACAAAAACCGCGGTGTGAATTGTAAAATGGTCGGGTAGATGGAACATCAATCAAAGGTTCTGTTTGACCATGGTGACAGGAAACGCGTATCCAGAGTCATAAAAGACCAAAATACCGTGTCATGGTCGAATTCAGAGCAAACCTACTCCGAATGACCTGAAACCACACAAAAACGATAGTAATATTATTATTGACATTCAGGAGGAGACGTCATGTTCATCGGACATGCAGTGTGTGTGGTACGACCGAATGTGTCGTTTTCAGCAGTTCGGTGTGCTCTAAAAGGGCGCGTTGGGTGATCAAAAAAACCCGAACAACCTCATAATTACATTAAATCATACAAAAATAACCGTGGTACGAATTGTAAAATGTTAGGGTAGACGACACATCAATTGGAGGTGCCGTTTGACCACGGTGACTGGAAACGCATTTCCGGAGTCATAAAAGACCAAAACGGCATGTCATAGTCGAATTAAGAGAAAACGTGCTCCGAATGTCCTGAAACCATAGAAAAAATATAGGATTATTATTCGTTACATGCTGGAGGGGACAAAACGTCCATCAGATGTGCGGTGCGCGCGATACGACCAAATGTGTCATTTTCAGCAGTTCAGAGTGCTCTCAAAAGGCGCATTGGGTGGTCAAAACCACCCGAACAACCTCAGAATGCCATTAAATCATACGAAAACAACCCCGTTGTGAATTTTGAAATGGTTGGGCAGACGACACATCAATCGGAGGTGTCGTTTTACCGCGGTGACCGGAAACGTGTTTCCAGAGTCATAAAAGACCAAAACGGCGTGTTACAGTCGAATTTAGAGCAAACGTAGTCCGAATGACCTGAAGCCACACGAAAATGATAGGAATATTATTCGTGAAATGAAGGAGGAAATGACACGTCCATCGGACGTTCGGTGCGCGCGGTACGACCGAATGTCTCATTTTCAGCAGTTCGACTCGCTCTAAAAGGGCGCGTTGTGTGGTCAAAACCATTCGAATGACATCATAATTCCATGAAATCATACGACAACAACCACAATGTGAATTTTGAGATGGTAGGGTAGATGGAACGTCAATCGGAGGTGCCTTTTAACCGCGGTGACGGGAAACGCGTTTCCGGAGTCATAAAAGACCCAAACGGCGTGTTCAGTCGAATTCAGAGCCAACATGCTCCGAATGACTGGAAAACACACTAAAACGATAGTAATATTATTCATGACAAACAGGAGGAGACAACACGTCCATCGGGCTTGCGGTGCACACGGTACGACCGAATACGGTGTTTTCAGTAGTTCAACGCGCTCTAAAAGGGCACATTGGGTGGTCAGAACCACCCCAACGACCTTAGAATGCCATGAAATCATACAAAAACAACTGCGGTGTGAATTTTGAAATTTTCGGGTAGACGGAATGTCAATCGGAGGTTCCGTTTGACCGCGGTGACTGGAAACACGTTTCCGGAGTCATAAAAGACCAAAACGGCGTGTTACGGTTGAATTTAGAGCAAACGTGCTCCAAATGACCTGAAACCACACAAAAACTATAGGAATATTATTCGTTACATGTGGGAGCAGACGAAACATCCATAGAACGTGCAGTTATCGCAGTACGACCGAATGTGTCATTTTCAGCAGTTCGACGCGCTCTAAAAGGGCGCGTTGGGTGGTCAAAACCACCCAAACGACTTCAAAATGCCATTAAATCATACAAAATCAACTATAGTGTGAATTTTGAAATCTTCAGGTAGACGTCACGGTAATCGGAGGTGCCGTTTGACCGTGGTGACCAGAAACACGTTTCTGGAGTCATAAAAGACCAAAACGGTGTGTCACGGTCAAATTCAGAGAAAACGTGTTCTGAATGACCTGAAACCACACGGAAACGATAGGAATATTATTCGTGACATGCAGTAGGAGACAGAACGTCCATCGGACGTGCGGTGCGCGCGGAAAACATTCCTTTTTATACAATAAAACACTTTCAGAAACTATAGGAAGGACTCCAAAACAAGAAAAAAAATTCGAAAATGATAACATTTATTAAATTAAAGGTTTTAAATTATTATAGAACCCATGAGATATCAGATTTCATTTTATTATATGTATATAGTAAATGAATAAATATGTAAAATTATGTTTGTTTTGTTTAGTTGTTTTCTTTGTATCTTATTGTAGGTTTCTAAAGCAGATGGTTGTGGATCGTTGAAGCATGTCTATCATTTTTTGTTTATGATGGTCTTGATATTTATGGTGTTCGTATTTGTTTTCCATTTTTTATGATTTATATGCTGTTTTTTTATTTTGTACCATGATTTTTTTTAAATAAAAATATTTCCAGTTTAGCGACCACCATTGGCAGTCGCTGCAGGCTGGAATTTTTTCTAGCTTCAGCGACCGCCAATGGAGGTCCCTGTAGGCCGACATTTCAGCCAGCTTCAACGACCACCAATGGAAGTCGCTGTAGGCCGGCATTTCGGCCGGCTTCAGTAACCTCCAGTGGCGGTCGCTGTAGGTCGGCATTTCGGCTCGCTTCAGCAACTGCCAGTGGTGGTCGCTGTAGGCCAACATCATCGGGCCTAAAGCGACTGCCAGTGGCGGTTGCTATGCGTCTCTATAGGCCTAAAGTGACCGCCAATCGCTATCACTTTAGGCTAATTTTTTAGTATTGTTAGGAACTTTGAATGTATGGTTAACCTAGGACGGAGATAAAATGGATGGTGGGGGTCTGAATATATTTGAAATTCTTGATGATGGTGTTGGTTATGTTGATATGAATAACTAATGGAAATTGGGGGTATGAATCCTTTTATGATACTCTATGTTTAGTTTATCGATGTTGTGTATAACTTTGTTAGTGATATCTAACATGTGTTGGTGATAATACAAGATTTTTTGTGGTGAATCTCCTAGGCTAGATACTGAGAGACAATGGGAGGCTCTCTAAGTGGACAGATGCCCAAACATTATATTATAGTAGAGATGGGTTAAGGCAGGGAGATTCCCTATAGGTGGGAACCCCAAATAATTAGAGGCCATATATGTGAAACAATACCCAATAATTATTTAGAAAATGGGGTGAGTTGTGGTGGAAAGAGTCCCTTGGGTTGGATACCTAGTAACAATGAGTATCCTTGTGAGTGGAAAACTACCTGACCATTATATTTTACAATTAGGCCCCTATGTAAGGATGGTTGAGTTGACTTGGTTTTAATTTTTAATTGGCTTTTTTAGTGGTTGGAGATATGTGAGGTTTTGTTATTAGTGGTGCTTTTACTATAAGGCATGTAATGGATATGGATTAATAGGTTGACTATGGGTATGTCTATTTGCTTATAGTCTATTATTTTCATTATACACTGATGCAATAACATTATTCATTCCAATATCCAATAGAATTATAAGGATGAAACTATTGAGTATATTTATAAGCTCCCACCTTATTTATATATACTATTTTTAGATCTTCTAGGTATACTTGGTTATGGTAGAAAGAGACCTTATCTCTGGACATGGGAGACTTGTTGGAGCATGAATTTTGAATTATAATTTGGTAATGGTATAAATTCATTTTTCAGAATTGCAGTCATTTAATTTTCTTTGATTTAGATTTATATGACATGAAATATATTTGATTTCGAAATATTAATGTATTTCATGTTTTGAATTTTCATCGATATTACTTATAGTGATGTAATTATTACTTTTAAATTTGTAAATTTTTATGTATTTTTGAGATATTATACCCATGATACTAGACACCAACATATGACCTATTTAAGGATGGTTCACATTCTATAATCAATATCATTACCAACATGGGAGGATTTTTAATAGTTCTAGACAATTATAGAATTTTAAAAGTGTGAGTTTTTAGGATGGATTTTAGAGTAGATATGGTTGAGGATTTGAAGGATTGGTAAGGTATCTATATTACTTAAACCTTGTATATATAGTAGACCAAAGAAATCGTCTAGACACATAAGGGCCCCTATGATCTAATTAAGGACTCTATTAATCTATGAATCAATACCAAGATAATGTTTTGTTGATGATAAGGTATATTTATGAGCATGGATTCATACATCATGTATTTTTAGTTCGTTATGATTACATGTACTATGTATAGGGTGATGGTTTATGTTGGAGTTTTTTCTAACGTGCCGCCATTCCTGCACTATTTTGATTTAGTGTAGACTTTCATTCCAAAGTAAGATGGTCATTTGGAGTATACTGATAATGATTTGGGATGTACATTGCTCAAGTGGATGTGAGACCAAGATCATCTCACCCTTTTGGGGGGAATTATTTTCCACTATGGGACTCTCTTAAATATTTAAGATATATTAATAAATCCTTCCAAGTAATGGTATTACTACTAGTTACCACTATTCAAGTGTTCAATAAAAACCGTGCATAAATGTGGACATATGTATTTATCATATGGTTTCCATATCTCTTTTACTTAGTGATTATTCAGTGTTTAAAAACACACAACTAGGAATTCTGGAGTTTATCACCTTCTAGGGAGCGATAGGTGATGTGGAGTTGGTATTAGGCCCATAAAATGGACTTCCAATATATCCCTATAAAGAAAATCAAAACCCAAATAGTTATGTTTTGTTTAATGGGATAGATCATACCTTTTTAGGTCACGTGATGAGGACTAATGTGATGAATTTTAAGGTTGTGTAGTCATAACCTAATGATATGCCTTTTAAGGTCATATGCTAAGACCTATAAAAGTTACTTTTATGTTTATACATCCAAGACCTACATGGAGTTGGGATTGAACCTCAGGATTGAACCCTGGAGTGGAATCCTATATATCTAGATTAATAGGAATCAAATACCATGTATTTTTTGTAGTACAATTTAGGGTCATGTGACATGAGTGATCCATGCAGTTTAATTTTATGTAGTACGAACTATGTGATATGAATTTTAGAGTAATACAACTAAGACTATTTAATATGTGATATAAAATTTTGCAACTCAGACTACTAGGTGACGAGTTCCAATCAATGGTTGTTTTGGGACTTATGTATGGATGAACCTTTCTAGTTCATCTTATTTTTGGGTAACTAAATAGGATAGGGTATAGCCATCCTCATAGGGAATATTTCCCATCAAGTTTGAATGGATCATAGGAAATATAATCCATTAAGGTAGGGAATTATTATAAGGAATATGGCCCAATTATATAGGATGATCTTGCAAGGAATATTCCCCATTAATGAATGATTGTCTCATAGATAATATGGACCGTTGAGGAAGAGTTGGAGCTTACTCATGGATGTACCATAATATGGATGAGTTGGGGTTTTCCCCTAGAAAAAGGACCTATACTTGCTTGGGATTAGGAAGGATATGTTTGGGGCTTATACATATGCTACCTAAGGGAATTTTACTTGGTGAGAGACTTAGGTTAAGGTAGGTTTTGGGGATTACGCTAGATCATTGTCCCATGACATATCCCTAGACCATTGAGTGAAAAAAGTGGGTCCAATGGATTCTTGGGCTGATAGGATGCTTGATATGGGGAAACCAAGATGAGTAGCATGATCTAGGGGAGGTTTCACCAGTATCCTCACAACAAGGGTCCTCATTATCAAGGAAATACATTATCATAATTACCCTGATGGTCCTATAGGTTTGGGGGGAATAATTGAGAAGAATATTTTATCAACGGAATTCATGATCTAAAGGGTGCATGATAATGTATGTAGAACCTTTATGTACCTTCAGAGGTTGTATTAGAGACCTTACTATAATGGTTCTTTTGGGGATTTAGTCTTGGTGAAAGGAATCCAGTGAGTTCATTTGGGTAGATTCAACCCAAGTAGATGACCAAAGTGTAATAAAGTATGTTTATTATGCTAGTTTACATGTAATTATGTTTATTTATGAAAAATTCAAATATTTCGTGGTCTGGAACCATTTAGAAGAGGTTGTTATCTACTTCACAACCTAAATTTTTACATAATATTATGATCCTATATAAAATCACAAGGATCATAGAAGTTAGTGATTTAAGGGTTCTCTCATTAAGGGATTTACATGAGTGGCCATTTGTGAAGAGGCATTCATGGGTTTCCTTCGTAAAGAACATATGAAGATGGAACCACTATATTTTTATGTGATGGGAGAATTATCATGAATCACATTCATAATGCTCCTTATATTTTCTTATCTAGATGAAATTATGTGAGTTAATTGAATTTTTCTCACTCTTTAATAAATATAATTATTCATGAATGATGTGATTTCATTCTTTTGTTGTCTATCTTGTAGTAGAAAAAAAATCCTTGAATTTTGTAAGTCTTAATGTCTCTACATCCAAAAGAAGTCACCCCTTCTTAAAGTAAGTTTTATGTATTTATAGGTTATGTCTTGTAACTGACACCCCAAACTTATGTGATCATTAATGTTCATATGATTTAAAATATTTTTCATCTTCACAATCGATGTGATAACATAGTTTCAAAGAGATTCATTGGTCTTAAATAGGTTCCATAGTCATGAGAAACCACCACCTCACCCGAACAAACAAAACTTTGGATGCAAATAATTTTAATAGTTAATGATAAATCACCCCTATCACTCATAAATGATACCAAACCATTGATAATTTATATAGTTTTGAATGGATTTCTAATCATGTATATTTTATAAAATTGTGAAAGATTCATTCACAAATGATGGTCTATCTTCATAAATGGATGAGTTTCTTTATAGAAATATTTCATTAGTCAATTTTTTTCCTTATATTCTTTTTTATATGGGCTAAATATTATTTCATAGGTGTTATAAAATCCCTCCACTAAGAATGGGGTCTGATCGACATGAAAAAATTTCATTTTGAGGAACCAAGTCATCCTGTATAAGTTTTATATGCTCTATGTAGAATCCATGACCCACATAAGGTGGCCACATCTATATTAATAGGTTATGGGGACGCCATTTTATACTTTTTAAATTTATTGATACTTCTATCAATCAAAAAAATTTCTATCCTTTCATGATTCCAATAATATTTTTCTCTCAAAACATAATTCCTCAATGAATGAATCATTTTGCATTAAAAAAACTTGCTTAAAAAATGAATCATCATCCATATAAGAATAAGAGTTATCCACACAAGCTTTATGCAAACATAAATTCTTCACAAAGCACTTATGTTAACCCGATAAATTTTATACAAAACATACCTCATAGAGTTTCTACATGTTATTTTTTACTTAGTTGTTTTTTCTTTCTAATTTTCTTTTACTAGATTCCTTCACAAATATCAATTCATTTGTCTTTTTCATCAATATCTGTGGAACCAAATACTTGAGCTACCAAGATGTGGTGAAAATAACTAATCATTGATGTTGAGGTTGAATGACACTATAGTGTCTATTTGAGACATTGAAATCTCTTGGAGAATATAAGAGTGGGTCTCTGAGACTATCCTCATCAGATAGATTGCACTTATAAAGATTCACACTACTGAGTGAAACATTAATTACTACACTATAAATAGAGATTCAGCCAATAGACTATATCAATAACCACCATGAATTAGATAGATTCAATAGCTTAGTAGTAGAATGATTCATTAGGGAGGCCTACAACATAAAATATTATATCATTGGGTGTACCCCTTATCTTTAGAAGAAGGATTCCACCTTCTAGATCCAAAGATCCATATTTAATCACCTATCCTGAAGAAATATAATACTAATTAGATATTATCCTATAAATCAATCTAGGTCTTTTTCCCCAAGGTTGAATTCTTCATGGACTGGGGCTGACCCTACTAAGTATGTTAGAGTTGTGAGGAGTTATGGGAGGATATTGTTGATCTTTACAAATCAGTATGGGTAATACAATCATTCTCCCAACACAATAGAATTATTATCCAAAAACTGATCAATAAGTGGATCCTGGATATAAATACATTCCATATGATATACTGAGAGGTCAGAATAAGTATTTGGGACTTGTATATTCTTGGATAAGATGCAATTTTGTGGGAATGTATGATGAGTTAATTCCTCCTCAGTTCATATGGGATAACATATAGATGATTCTACCAATTACAAGGAATACACTTTGACTGGTAAGGAATGCTATGGGATAGGATTTATATCCTCAAATAAATACCCCTTCAACATTTGGGATGAATTATTCACCATGCTAAATGAATGTGATCCATGTACAATGGCACCTTAGAGCAACCGAACCCATAAGACCCATGGGCATCATGGTTCTTATTGTCCAAAATTAAAGGATGGAAACTACACCAAATGGGGTTGGGAGGTAAACCTATGGGTCTATCAATTGATTATTTGGAGGTATTTTAGGATGTGTTTATCAATTAATACCTCCTCCCATTGCGTGATTCAAATACTGAGGTAAGGGTTGGTACCTTCATGATGGCATCCCATTTGGTAATCGACTAGTGAATCAACTTAGCAATGATGATGTTGGATAAGTTTTACCATCTCTTTGGACACATTTTTAGGGGAGAAGGCCCTATTCAGAATCATTGGGAGAATTCTAGTGTTATGGGGCTAGATCATAGCCCATATGGAGGGATATGGGTTTATAAATGATCAACTGATCATGGGAACCCAATTTAGACCCTATATTCAGAGCTTACGTGGGGTTAATCTACTTATTCTAGATGAATAATGTAACATCCCAAGCTTCCATGGTACATTTCCCTTTGAGTAATTCAATATCTTTCATTGTACATGACTTAGAGATTTTAACACACCACAACCAATCAAACTAGCCGTTATGAATAGTAATACCCACTTTTTGAAATTTTATAAAATTTATATTTCAAAATGGACTTCAGTTTTGGATTCGGAATATCGAAATTAGCTTAGGTTGAATTTTTGGTACTTTTCTAATAACTTTCATATTTTGATTAATAGTGAAAATTACTAAATCTACTATCTATACTAAATCAGGATTTCCTCCTGCTGACGTGTCACTTCCATGCATTTCCACGTATCGAAATTACTCATCTCTGCAATTTTTTCCTCCATCCAGCACACCTGCCTCCCCCGCAAAACCATTCCATCGATCCTAGGGTTTCGACGGATATCCATCACCCATGAGCTCTCATCTCCCTCGAACTGGCATCTCCCTCGAACTCGCATCTCTGAAACCACCTCAGCCGTCCCCACACAAACCTTACCTCCACTCTCCCACTATACTCCCCTCCTATAATCCCCTCTAAAGCTGCAACTCCACCTGTTCGTGATCCGCCTTCAGCTCCTCCGACTACGGCTCCTCCATCTTGTGCTCCTCCGACTTAAGCTCCTCCTACTTCAACTCCGCCGTCTTCGGATCCTCCTACTTAAGCACCCATGACATCGGCTCCTCCGACTTCCGATCCTCCGACATATGCTCCTCTGACTTGCGCTCAGACTTCTGCTCCTCCTACTTCTACTCCTCCAGCTACGGCTCCTCTGACTTCAGCTCCTCCGGCTATGACTTCTCTGCAACCAGTGACTCCAACTTAGGCACTCCCACTTTCGGTTCCTCTGCTCCAACTAGGGTTCCCGCACCCTTGATCATGCACCGAGTAAGCGCAGGTATAAAACACTGGGAAATGTACAAACCATTGTAAAATATCTTCATGTCTCAATGCATTTGATTTTTATGGTGTTTTTATTAGATGATTAATCTGTATTCTTTTTCATGGCTGATGGTTCTTTGAATCTAAATATTAATTCAGGGTGAAAGATCTCCGAATTGAACATCTGGTGAAGAGTTTCAATCATATTCTTGAATTGAACATCAACAAGTGTAAGGTATGTGTTGAAATATAAAAGAAGGGTTCATCGCATATCGATTCACGCTCTGATCAATGAAATATGGGACCAGTTGTCATTGTAATTAACAATCTAAAGGGTTGATGCCACCAATACCTGATGAATAGGGATTTGTAGCCAGGAGCTAAAGTAAACCAAGATCTGACTTTATCCAGGAGGGCTGAACTAGAACCAGAATCACCAGAGGCTGTGATTCCAAGCTCACCAATGCTGAAAAGTTTAGATATCCATCTATATCAAATTGTAATCGATTTGCTTTGTGTTCTATATTGATGTTGTCTGTTGCAGGGTCATATGAGGAAGTTGATGAGGATTTGAAACACCCCACTTACATCATCCAGAGTGGGGAAAAACTGGAAGATCATACGGTGATCTCGAAGAATTTGTTTTTAGCATACAGAAGAAAATTGAAGGTCGATCACTTTCCATAGACATTATTGGTTTATTATTCTTGTATTTGTACCTTGCTTATTCTACCTATGAATTTGTTCTGAGCTATCTCTTCTCTATCAAACATTGATTCTTCTCCATAATTGTAACTTTTGAAACATTTTTTAATCTAATGTGAACTTCATGTTATTTCATCCACCATTTTACGATAAAATTTATTCATAAATAATGGAATTTTTTATATAATATTTTCCATTGTTATTGTTTTTTGGAAGTAGCTCATTAGTTTTATCATTGTTTTTAAATCTATTAATTGATTATATTCTTTGAGTTGGAATATAACAAATGGTGATATTTGTTTCTTAATATTTTGTATCCTTGTCCTGTTATTTATCTTTTATCTTCCATGAATCATGAGAGATATACTTGAATGTAATGCTTTATAACCAATGAACTTATACTAACAGGAATAGCCCACTCTTGATTTTTTTTTGTAATCAGGTTCGTATACTCCATTTCTTTTAGAGTCATATCACTCTACTATACTGCTGTACTCCATTTCTTTTAGAGACATATCACTCTACCATACAAAGCGTTAATTTAATAAGTACATGGTAAATCAAATATATTAAGGAATAATGTGACAGTTACAGATTCTTTCCCTCCCAATGTTGGACCATTGGAAGGTAGGGATATTTCCATGGATCATGTGACAATTACATATTCTTTTCCTCCCAATGGTGGATTATTTTAATAATGCCGTCCTTAATTTATTATGTGCAGGGATAAATCTAACATGCCCATATTTAACTGTTAGTCATATTTCATTAGTACTTACCCTTATTTTTAAACATTAAATTTATAATTTTTTCAACTGTTATCCAATGAAATTCTTGAGTATGTTGGAAGATATTGAGGTTTAATATTCAGTACAATGATATAATGAAATTATCTTTGTTGTTTCTGCTCTCTTAACTATGTGAATATTTGTTGTACACTTTTATTCCTATAATATGTACAACTAATTTAAGCTTTCAATGTATTCTATATAGTCAATATTAATGTATTCTTTCGATCCTACATATAATGTGATAGAGTTTACTATAACTTGATTCTGGAGGAATAAAACATCATGCAATAGAAATGAAATGAAATTTTAAAGTATCCAATCATTTTATTATGTCTCACTTATTAGTTTACTTTTACTAAGTATCACTTCTGATACATGTTTTTGAAAATTGTGTAGCTGGACTATATATCACTTGTGGTAGATGTTTTTGAAAAATAGATCATATGCTATGTTTTAGTAGTGGACAAGGTTTTTAATTTATTCAGTGGATGTTTTACAAGGTGATGTCTTCATCAGCCACTATTGTTTATTCATTTTTATTCCATATTACAAGGATAATTATTATCATTTTTTTCATAGGAATTTTTTTATTGTCCTAAATCACCAGAAAAACTCTACACACTAAAGTACAAAAGGCTTCCAAAATCAGCACTATCTGGGATGTAGGTATGGGATTCCCATAATCATTTCATGCTTGAAGGTAAAAATTTTCTTTCTTTTTTGAACTTCAAAGATGAAAAATCCTTGAAAATCAAAATATAGTCTTTTTATGATGGATACATTATGTATATATTAAATTATGTAGGACATTTCATTACATGTTTGTGAATTTTATTTCAGGTGTTTTTTATCAAAAATGACCTCTAAATAAGCTCATTTACTTGACTCTACAGATGATGTAGACAGAGTGTAATGTTAGACTAATACTCTTCTATGTAAATTAATTTTTGTTTCTTAAAAGATGTTATGATGCATAATTTGATGGTCTTAGTGGAGAATGAAAAGGGTATAATTCTTTCTACGCATTCAAGATTAGTCTGAAGTTGATAGAATATCCATTTATTGGATCTGGAACAACTTTCTTACAGTTGATATTGCTCATTGACTAAGTTTTACTACTCTGTTTCATAATATTTTCCTCGAGTTAGTTAGTCTTGATATAACATGTATTCCTTCATTATGTCATTGATAGAGAGGGTTGCGCAATATGTTATTATTGATCATGAAAACATATGTAACTAATATACCAACATTCAAGTGTGAACTGTTATTTTGAGGTACATGGCCACAACAACTCCATTTTACAACTATTTTTTTCATTTTACAAATGTGTTATATCAACATGATAGCAGTGCATGTTTATCAGTGAAGCCTAACTAACCAAGGTATTCACTACAGTTTATATTTTTGAGGTAGTTATTCTAATCATGATAGTTTTTTCTTATAGTTCATTTATTCAGAAAGTCACTTTTTCTTATACTTATATTATTCATGTTTAGGAGTTACTGGATTATTCATTTTGAAGTACTTCTCTTATTCATTACAGCACTGGATGTATATCTATCCAAAATAATAATGATTCATTTTATGCGGTGTATTTTTTTAAGGTAGTTCTTTTATTCATGACAATATATATTGCTCTTTCAAAGAAACTATGATATTGTGAATATCTATTCTCCCCCTACAGATTATATATTCAGGAAGTTAGATATAAAATGCATATATTGGATGAAAATAAATATATTGATCAAGGTATTCTCTAAATTCAACCATGATATTTAAAAATGAATAGCATTATATAATGATTCTTAAATCATGTCATCTTTATGATTGCAGTTGTTTATTATTACTAATACGGATTATTTTTTTCTTTTCAGAAAAATGTTTCACATCATTAATTTATTATTAAAGGAAAGGAAAACATTAATTAAAAGAAGCCATAATATATTCCAATTTCAGACTTTGGTAAGTTTTTTGATTTATATTATTCACTATTTTGTTCTCTTCCTTCATGATTTTAGTAGTTAAGGGATCAACACACAAACATGATTATAAATGATTTATTTTGGTCACTCATGAACAGGTTCTTCCATCAGTGCCTAATTGAATAAGGTATTATCTAAATTCTTCCGTGATCCTTACAATCAGAAGTGATTCATTTTATGTTGTCTATTGGGTTGCAAAATACAGGAAGATAGTAAATAGTTTTCAAAAACCTACTACAACATAGCTGGAAACTAGAAGTGGGTGACCATGTATGGATACCATTTCAAATTAGTATGATATAGTTCTAGGAATGTCTATATAAAATGAGCTATTGATTCTGATTCACTCTTATGAACTCAATTTAAGAGTTCACTATAATATGATAGTTTTTCCCCAAACCAAGTTTACAACCCCAATATCTGGACTGATGCCTTGAGTGGTAGGTTCATTAATTATCTTGCATGTTCTTGAGATAAGAAAATATTATTATAAATTGTTTTATTTATTTTTTTCCATCATATCTCATCCAATGATATTATCCCATATCTTCCTTTGGTTGAAAGGTATACTAAATATTGAGGGGTTGTGCCTTTCCAGCCTACTGAAGACTGTCAGCTTAGAATATATCATGTTAACAGATCCAGGAGATGAGAGAAAACATAAAGCAATCTCAACCCGAGACTAAAGAGTTGTGCATGGGAGCTTCTAAGGTGTGCAATTTTCTAACTGCTTGATTTTTAGCAACGAAAAATTGTCAAATGGTGTTTTCTATATATTTTAAGGTATGTTTCAACTAAAAGAATTAGTTTTTCTAAAAACATGGAATCATTTTTTTCGGATTAGAAGGAATAGCCATTATTTTTTGTTATGCACAATAACATACATTTGAGTTTAACTAACTTTTATTCCATTAATTTTTTTAATAGTTATTTAGTTTGGCATGTGTATTTAATATCCATCCACTATACACATTCCAGTTTACCTAGATTTTATTTTAGTAGTTACTATGTACATGCAAACTAAAAAATTTCTGCAGTGTATAAATTCAGATACATGAATCACTATTTAAAACATGTGTTTACCAGGTCACTGCTTGAAAACTAGCCACCCATATGAATTTGTCTTACATATTTCTGAAAAAGCAAACATATTTATGTATTATACATCACAATTTAGTACATGACCTTTCATAAACTGACTGAATCTTATAATTACACTCTTCACCAACCATTCATCACATTGATCATCCATTTTTTATAACATTTACTTACTTCCCAGATTTTATTCTTCATTAGTTTAAATAGAATTTCATTGACATCATTCTTTTGGGTAGAAGATATAAAAATCAATGATAATTTTATAGTTATATCTATACCAGGTATTGCATGAACAAAAATACATTTTTGGTTTTTGACCACTTTCTCCTTCCATAAACATGTTTCTTTGTTTACATTTTCATAGAGTATCTCCACATTCCATGAGATCCCACATTAGCATGCAACAAAAAATATTCCATCATATAGGTAGATTTAGAATGGATATTTAACATTATTTTTTTTCAAAAATCATACAGATTCTTTTTTGCAAACACGTACAATATATTGCACCTCTATTATTCTTCATATTATAACAAAAATTAGATTTTCATTGTATTTTATGTCTCCTTTGTGTTATTTATAGGGTCCCTAAGTAATTTATATTCACGAAATTTTCTTTCTATAGATGTATTCTGTACAAAAAATCCAGCTTAATTTTTAGAATATTAATTTCATTGACATAACACTTGCTGATTATTCTGAGGAGCATGTGCAATAAAGATCTATCAATTTTTATTTCCCTTTTATATCATCATTTACTTATTAACCCTCTACTTGGACATACATTGAAATGAATCATTGATCTGCTCAACTAATGATGGTTTTTTGTATGCTGAATTAAAAATAGTTTTGATTGCTACTAAAATGCTCTTGAAGCCATTGAACTTACAGCTCAAACACTTGAAATCCACCAGTAGGAAGCCTACATCTTCCATATGATGCTACAATTCCACTTGAAAACTGAGTCTGCCACATTGGGTACAATTACCTCGCTAACATGAAGCATCGTCGAGAAATGTGAATCATGATGTTGATACACCACTAAAGATGTTTTCGGGGGATTCCATGTCACATCAGTTGAGGCCAATTGAGTGGCTAGGGTTGGAGCCTTTGGATTGGGATCAATCCATTGCATGAAAAGTTCTGGACTTATGGTCAAGGTGTTGTAAAGTCCTTTACCCATATTATTTTTAAAAAATGGTATGATATTATTGAAAATAAGATTTCTTTTTCTTAATTGTTACATACGATGATTATAAATATGTTTTATGATATTCTTCCATTTATTCTATTTCAGGCATTATTAAATTAATTAATATCTATTATTTTTGGGTATAACATTATTATGTATCCTGAATGTACCTAGTTTATCATTTTATGTCCACTTATGTTTCTTCATGGCTATTAATTATCTTAATCATTACACAAAATTTTTTCTCATCATCTTCATATCATTACAATACCCCATTTTATGAAGAGAACTATTATATAATGTCATTCACCTCTACTAGGTTTGAAAAATGGTATTATATTATTGAATGCAATGAAATATTTTATTCAATATCATGTAATTTTAATTTTCACATCCTTGGGAAAATT
Source organism: Viscum album (assembly GCA_963277665.1). NCBI lineage: Eukaryota > Viridiplantae > Streptophyta > Magnoliopsida > Santalales > Viscaceae > Viscum > Viscum album. The sequence continues at coordinate 1,575,591,043 of OY728161.1, read as the reverse complement.
TTGATTCAATGCATTTTTTTCAATGTTTTATTGCAACCCCATATACAAAACAGATTTCATAGTTTATTTTCCCAGCTATACTAAATGTAACAGGGATCCGAAATGCTACAAACCCAACATTTTAAAAGAGGATACAATATATAAATGAATCACAACTATAAGATTAGGATTTTACAAGAAAAGATGTCCAACAAATTACTAAGTATGATGTGGATGAAACTATCTCATCAAAGAACAGACCAAAAAAATGTTAAAAATAGGGTTACAGAACTCAAACCATATGTTCATACACAGTCTTTTTTGTTAACATTTAGATATGTTTACATTATTTTATACTAACTATTTTATGTTGACATTAAAAATTGAATGTCCATATTTTCATATTCAATAATATTTTTTTCTTTTCATAATTTTAGGGTACTTCTTGTTTTTTCTTTCTCCACCTCTCCTATTTCATCAAGTTCTATATTCTTCACCATTAGTATTTACTCTATTTCATAATGTCATGAGTAGCTCACTCACTTTATTATAATCTTTTTATTCTAAAAATTATATTGACTACAATTACATTTCAATTTTTTAATGATGTTTAACCATATGATTTGAATGAAAATTTAGTAGTTCCGTGCATTTGCACGGGCGGAGTACTAGTTTTAATTAAAAACAACTTTTTTAATCAAAATAATTAATTGTGATAAATTATGAATTTTAGTGGTTTTAAAGTATATTTATAATATATTTTTACCATTTAATACAATTTTGGTCATTGGACATAATTTCACATTTAAACCAGACATAAACAATTGTCAATCTTTTGATAATTATTATTTCTTAAAAACATGTTTTTTATTTTGACAGCGGGAATTAATTTTAAATTAATTTCTTCCACTTCTGTGTTTTGAATTTTGAAAAATGTATTCCATATTTGGAATCAGGATGTCCAAATTGTGTAAATATGTAACTCTTATTTTTAGACATTTTGAATAATTACTTCGGTAAATATTTTATTTACCATGGTTAAAGGGTAAATCCGGTAAATAAGGGTAAAAAAATAATATTTTAATTATATTAATTTACACTAAAAAGTTTTATAACCCCATTGGTTGATACATGTCCGACCATGGTCATATTAGGGTCTATTTTGGGACACCATGGATCCACTTGTAAGTGATAATGACACTTTATATTAATTAAGTTAAAGTACATACAAAAATGACATAAGCATATATCTTTTAGAACAAAATTTTTTACATAGGGTTATATATGTTATATTTTTGACTATAAACATTCATTAGAAAGATAAAACAATTTAACACATAACAGTATTTTATTTATAATTTTTATAAATTTAATAATTAAATATATTTATGACACAATAATGATGCAATATTTTCCTTATTAATAAAAGAATCAAATAATTGGTATTATTAATGTTAAAATAAATATAATTTGGAAGTTTTGATGACACAAAATAATTTTATTTGTTTATATGACATGTTAGTATTACTTAAATTAATTTGGTTCTAATTAATGAAGTTGTTAAGACTTTAACAAAAATAAATTATTGAATAGTGTCAAAATTGGCATAAATGAATTTTTAAAACAAAAAATATATTATTAACTGATATTATATTCCTAAAAATCTAAGGATCAGAAAAAGGACTTATATAATGATAGGTTTATTTTTAATGGAACACTTTGAGGTCTCTTGGAAGTTTATAGTATGTTTATTAACAATATAATATAAAAATACAAAGTGACATGGTTAATGTCAAACTAATTAACTAAGAGTTAAAACTAAAAGATAAGGTTAATAAAGTGACCCAAACATGTCTAAAACCTATTTTTCGAGTTTTTTTAGACCTATAACAACCTTATAATTTAAATAATCCACTTTGGAGACATTATAAACCTAATATGAATTTATTATAAAATAATATTTCTAGATTTTCCTAAGGTGCCCCTCAACCCTCTTATAAAAGGGAACTCCCCCTTCTCTCAATTTCACACCTTAAAAGCCTTTTGGATTGGCCAAAAACTACCAAATTATTCTCTCAAATTCCCTCAATTCAACCTAGAGGCCTTAGTTTGATCATAAAGACAATCTAAGGAGTCCTTTTGATCAAATCAAAAAGAAGAACCCGAAGAAGAGGTAATGATTTCACCACCCTCTTTCAAGTTCCATTCTTCTTCCACTTATTCTTTATTTGTTATTTACATTATAAAATAATAACTCCAGTATATTCTATATACGGTGATGTTATTATAAATATGGTACAACCATATTCAGTATTCTTTCCATCCTTTGAATGACATGTCACCATATGTGCGTACGTACGGCCTGCCGTCTCCACATCGTGGTGTAATTGTTATTCAATATATTATTATTTTGGATGGGTATAATAATGATGTGTAATTTATGTAAATAATAAATATAACATGATACTTATTCTGTATATATGATATAACATCCAATTATATATTATTTTAATATCAAAAGAATGATATTGTCGCTCGTGCGTACGTACGGATTACCGTCTCCACGAACACGATGAGATTCATTCCCCATCATATCCATTCAAGACTAAATTTCATTTGATGATTAAAAATAATGTTTAGAGACATGATATAATTCTGGATATGAATAATATACATCCCATCCATAAAAAATATGTCTTACATAACAAATAATATAAAGGAAAGAGAATCCGTTAACACCCAAAACAAAGATAATACTAAGATATTATTAACAAATCAAAGTTAAAAGATCATATATGATATCATATTAATGTATATGATTATTTTATAATTCAATAACAATTATTTCACCATTATATATAAGGTTAAACTACCCTCTACCAAGGAAAAAGTACAAAGTAAGGGGTTTCTTATCTCACTTCTAATTCTGTGAGATATCCATTGGTCACCACTTATTTATTGCATGTGGTGTGTGTACACCCCATGATTGTATTCATTGTGTAATATACTTTAATTTATGTATATTTAAATCATCTTTGTATGATCCTTATTTCATGGGTGTATGTTTCATAAGATACCAAATCGATAATGGAATTTAAAATTTCAATTTCCATTCATTCGACTTTACGCATACTTCATTGATTATTTTACTCCAAGATTATGTGTGGAAACACTATTCATTTTCTTATGTCATAATTTACACTCCCCCTTCTGTGGATATAAATTTGATACACATAATCACTACATTGATAAATTCTCAAGTCGTCAATATGAACTTGATAAGAGTAATTTTAACTCAATCTCCATTTATTGTGTTAAACATCCAATTCATTGGTGTTGTTTTTACAAGAACATGTGTGAATGTCCATTGATTGATTTACAATGAATATCAAATCATATTAATTGTATTTATATTTTTCACACATAATTATGTTTTAGATTTATCCTTAACCTAAGGATACAGTCTTTATAAGAGACTTAATCTCAATTTACATCCCATTGAGACTTCTTTGTTGTTATACACCAAATCACTTTTATATGGTGTATTTAATTTACTTTGACATAGTATATCATGAATCCCTTTATTCTCATGATATTAAAAAGTTTTGATTACTTCAATTATTTTTATTCAAGTGTCTCTCTTTTGGTTAGAAATTCTAACTAAAATATCATTTTTAAATGTTTTAAAGATTTATTCTTATAAATCTTTCTCATTAATGTCAATGTTTTAAAAATTGTGTTAAGGATTTATTTATATGGAAATTAAAGTTTTAAAATTAAAATTAATTTTAAAAGTTTCAAAGTGGTATGGGACACTTTGATTCAAAAATCTATTTTTAAATGGCTTCTTGACAAATAGTTTGACTTTTAAATGATTTAAAGAAAAAGGGGGATATTTCTCTCTAATAGTTTTGATGATTATTTCCATCTATGTTAATATCCTTCATTATTCTCGATTGAGGTTAATCTGATATGATATTATCTTCCATATTGTATCGAATGATTTTTTTTTGACACTAGATGTGCTATTTTTATACCATTCATGGTTTGTGGATAAAGTATTGACATTTCATATGCTATTTTTAATACAAATGTTTATGTTATATTTCAAACTTTTCATATGAGGAATGAATTATACTTAGTAAGTGACGGGTGGAGCCCTCTATATCTTTTCGATGCATCGGTAGGTCTCATGAGACAAACTAGTTTCTTGGCACAAGGCCTTGACAAAATCTTATTTGTAGTCTTGGCACGAGGCCTTGACTATGTGGTTATGATAGTCTGGCATTATGCATTCCATCATTATGAAAGTGGTTATTGATATAGCATGTGATTATTCGACTAGTATAATATCCATGTCAATAAGTAAATGGCATTATTTTATTTTATTTTTTCCATATTATGCTGAAGTTCAAGTTTAAAAGGCTTTTGTTTTAGTTCTACATTTCTTTAAATGTTTATGCTAATTTATGAAAGTTTCCGCTATATTGTTATCCTTATTGAGCATCTGAGATCACCCATTTCTATGTATTATTTTTCCCAAGATGTGAAAAAGTATTTTATGACTTACCTGCATGGATAGTCTGAGGGGATATGAGTGTGGTATATGGGAACAATTTTTCTTTAGTTTTTTATTTTATGATGTAATGTAAACCTTATAAATTTATCCAGTACATCCAAGGCTACTAAACTAATTGGTCTTTCGAGACTTGATCTTTTATGATCATGCCAATGTTATGTAATAATGCATCGACTATGGGCTCCTGGGGTCGGGGCGTTACAGTTGGTATCAGAGGAAGTTTATTACAAACGTTGGAAACTAGATTTAGATAAACTCTGATTAGAACACATATCCCAAAGATATACATTGAGGTTTATTATAGAATAACTTCCTAGAATTTTGGTATTGTAGAGATTTTGTGAGTTCTCCAAGCAATACATCCCTATCTGGATACGAGCAGGTAGAGGCAGCTCTGGCACATATGTACCTAGGGGTAAAACTCAAAAACACCGCTTTGAGCTAGACTCGAACGGGAAATGGTGCATGACAATGGGCCTTGCTATACTCTTGGTTACGACACTCCCGGGGGATATGCTTAGGATAATTTACATTTTCTTTACAAACCGATTTGAATTATTTTAATATAAGATGAGAATAAATGAACTTGGTTAATCCTGAGGTGTTTTAAATAAATAATATGGTGTCATGATATTATCTAAATGATTTTATGAATACTGTTACTCACACAATGCTTTCTGGTTTTAGTCAATTGCTGGATTCCAAGGATGTCATAGTAACATTGAGAATGATGTACAAGGTGGGAACGGTGGTGGAAATGATAAATAAAATGGAATTTTGATAGACGTAATAGATATCATGTTCATGCCAAATCAATTTTCCAAAAATATGATCAACAAAATATATATTATCTAACTCCCAGACTCCAAAAAGAAGAGAAATGTGATGAATGATAAGAGCTCCAGTAGTGGATACCATGGAGAAAAGAATCCTCAATTTCCATTATGCATGAAATGTGGAATGAGACACCCAGGAACGTGTCTCAATGGAACAAATAAATGCTTTACATGCGGGAAATAAGGACATAATGTGAAGAATTACCGAGGAAAAATGAAGAGTACTACAGAAGAAAATAAAAAGGGTCCCAAGAATCCATTTACAGTCATTTGCCGTAAATGTAGGGGACCTAGCCATTACCCGAGTGAATGACCTATTCTATAGGATATTTTATTGGACAAATAAGAAGCTATGTGGAAATAAATGTTTGGAGAAATGTTTAAAGGTATTAGTGCTCCATGTGGATGGTATTACTTTGGAATAATTTTCTCTTGTATTTGTAACCCTATAGTTTTCCATGTGATAATGATATTTGAGGAAAACGTATCTTTTCACATGTGGATATAGTTATAAATGACCATTCGGTATTATATGATCATTGGGTTTGAGGAAATTACAAGTTATTATATTTTTGGATGAAAATGAAAGGTATGAGATAACATTTGTTGTTAAATTATGTTATGGTTATTTTTAGGAATTTATCTCATTTTGGTATTGTTATAAAATATTGTTTTTGAAAAAAGACAACACGCAGATCACGTGACAACCCGTCGCGTCGGACAAAGCTGTGGGAATTGAACCCACAACCAAAGTGCGATTGGGATTTATTGCCTACCACTGGACTACGCGAAGTCCCTGGTTAGTGTGACTGATTATTTTTAGTTAAATGATTTTTTTGATCAATAATAAGTTAATTTTGGATTTTATGTCTTATCAAGTGAATACCCTTAGTATAGGAAAATGATTTGGTGATTAAGTCATAAATGTTATTTTGGAAGATGTTCGCTTTGTTGGGAACACTATATTCCCAAGGAAAATAGAATACTATGGGATTTCATTTGAGGAGTAATGGTTGATTTTTATCTATGTTTTTATTGTAGATTTATAGTGATTTGGGTTATTTATGGAAATGATTAACCTATAATAGAGAACATGTGATTAGGTTAATTACTTTTAAGTATGTGACTTTAAGAGTAGTTGATGTCATTTGGAGATACAATTTAATGTGGAAGACTACATAACCAAATTCTTATATGTTTTGGGTTTCAATATTATTTTGGATTATATTGAAGGATTTTAAGGACAATTGTTTATTGAATGATATATATATAACTTTGGGGTATTGTTGGTTTAATTTTAGAAATTAAGATAAGTATTTCTTTATCTAATGGAATATCCTTTTGGGGGATCATCAGACCTTATACTAACCGTTTTTGGTTTTGATTAATCTCTAAAGATAAGGTAAATATATAGTTTATCCTTCATGGATCATGTGATTCTATAAGAAGTCTTTTCTAGCACTTCTAGTTTGACCAAGTCTTTTGGAATACTCATCGTTTAAAAATGAGTTAGTAGTAGAAATTTATTAAAGAATGAAACTATACTTAAAAAGTATGTATATCTCTTTATGTTCTTAGTAAATCTCATAAATTAATTCCTCATCTTTATGTAATGTAACTTAAGAAAAAAAAATGTTGTCTGTTTACTTTTCCTACACGGAGACTAATGATCGTTTGTTCCATCACAAGTTTGAGGTTTTATTATTGTTAACTTTCTCCTGATCATGTTTTATATCCCTCTCCATTAGAACTTGACACTTATTTTATCATCCGTATCCATGTTTTTCTACATGGAATAATAGTATAGGTTATCTCGGGTGACCTTTGTACTTATCTTTATTTCTTTTAAAGTGAAAGTTTTATCGACTCTTTTTCCAATGTGGGACTTTCCATTATATTCCAAAGCCTAATTTTAAAAATTGTGAGGACACAATTTATTGAATGAGGGGAGAATGTAACATCCTAAGCTTCCACGGTACATTTCCCTTTGAATAATGCAATAGCTTGCATTGTACATGACTTCGAGGTTCTAACACACCACAACCAATCAAACTAGCCGCTATGAATAGTAATACCAACTTTTTAAAATTTTATACATTTTATAATTCAAAATGGACTTCATTTTTGGATTTTGAATATCGGAATTAGATTAGGGTGAATTTTTGGTACTTTTCGGATAACTTTTTTATTTTGAGGAATAATGAAAATTATTAAATTTTAATTAAAAACACCATTTTTAATGGAAATAAATAATAGTGATAAATTATTAATTTTAGTTTTTTAAAAGTATATTTAGAATATATTTTTACCATTTAATACAATGTTGGTAATTTTATGTAATTTCACATTTAAACCGAACATAAACAAGTGTCAATCTTTTGATAGTTATTATTTCTTAAAAACACGCTTTTTATTTTGACAGAAGGAATTAATTTTAAATTAATTTATACCACTTCTGTATTTTGAATTTGAAAAAATGGATTCCATATTTGGATTCAGGATGTCCATATTTTGTAAATAGGTAACTCTTATTTTTAGACATTTTGAATAATTACTTCGGTAAATATTTTATTTACCATGGTTAAAGGGTAAATCCGGTAAATAAGGGTAAAAAAAATAATATTATAATAATATTAATTTACCCTAAAACGTGTCCAAACCCTATTGGTTGATACATTTCAAACCATGGGTATCTTTGGGTCGATTTTGGGACCCCATGGATCCACTTCTAAGTGATAATGACACTTTACATTAATTATGTTAAAGTAAATACAAAAATGACATAAGCATATATCTTTTAGAAAAACAATTTTTATATAGGGTTATATATGTTATATTTTAGACTATAAATATTCATTAGAAATATATAAAGATTTCCTACATAATGATATTTTATTTTAAATTTTTAAACATTGAATAATTAAATATATTTATGACACAATAATGATAAAGTATTTTCCTTATTAATCAAAGAATCAAATAATTGGTATTATAAATGTTCAAATAAAAACAATTTGAAATATTTTATGAAATCCACGAATTTTATTGGTAAATATGACATGATAGTATTTCTTAAATGAATTTTGTTAGAATTAATAAAGATTATAAGACTTAAAAAAAATGAATTATTGAATAGTGTCAAAATTGACATAAATGAGTTTTTAAAACAAATATTTTATTATTAATTGATATTTTATTCCTAAATATCTAAGGTTCGGCCAAAGGCCTTATATAATTACAGGTGTATTTTTATTGGACAACTTGGAGGTTTTTTGGAAGATTATAGTAAGTTTATTAACCATATAATATAAAAATACAAAGTGACATGGTTAATGTCAAACTAATTAACTAAGAGTTAAAACTAAAAGATGAGGTTAATAAAGTGACCCAAACCTGTCTAAAACCTATTTTTTGAGTTTCTTTCGACGTATCCCCAACTTATAATTTACATAATCCACTTTGTAGCCATTAGAAACCGAATATGAATTTATTATAAAATAATATTTCTAGATTTTCCTAAGGTGCCCCTCACACCTCTTATAAAAGGTCACTACCCCTTCTCTCAATTTCACACCTTCAAAGCCTTTTTTATCGGCCAAAACCTGCCCAAATATTATCTAAACTTTCCTAACATCATCCTAGAGGCCTTAGTTTGATCAGAAAGCCAACCTAAGGAGTCCTTTTGATCAAATCAAAAGGAAGAACCCGAAGAAGAGGTAATGATTTCACCGCCCTCTTTCAAGTTCCTTTCTTCTTCCACTTCTTCTTTCTTTGTTATTTCCATTATAAAATAATAACTATCGTATCTTCTATATACTGTGATGTTATTATAAATATTGTAAAACCATATTCAGTATTATATCCATCCTTTGAATGACATGTCACCATACGTGCGTACGTATGGCCTACCATCTCCAGGTCGTGGTGTAATTGTTATTCAATGTATTATTATTTTGGATGGGTATAATAATGATGTGTAATTAATGTAAATTATAAATATAACATGATAATGATTATTTATGTATGATATACCATCCAATTATATATTATTTTAATATCAAAAGAATGATATTGTCGCTCATGCGTACGTACGAATTACCGTCTCCCCGAACACGATGAGATTCATTCCCCATCAAATCCATTCAAGACTAAATTTTATTTGATGATTAAAAATAATGTTTAGAGACATGATATAATTCTGGATATGAATAAGATACATCCCATCCATAACAGATATGTCTCACATAACAAATAATATAAATGAAAACGAATCCATTAACACCCGAAACGATGATAATACTAAGATATTATTAAAAAATCAATGTTAAAAGATCATATATGATATCATATTAATGTATATGATTATTTTATAATTTAATAACAATTATTTCACCATTATACAAGATTTTGACTTACCCTCGACCAAGGAAAAAGTACAAAGTCAGGGGTTTCTTATCTCACTTCTAATTCCATGAGATTTCCATTGTTCACCACTTATTTATTTCATGTGGTGTGTGTACTGCCCATGATTGTATTCATTGTGTAATATACTTTAATTTATGGATATTTAAATCATCTTTGTATGATCCTTCTTTCATGGGTGTATGTTTCATAAGATACCAAATCGATAATGGAATTTGAAATTTCAATTTCCATTCATTCGGCTTTACGCATACTTCATTGATTATTTTACCCCAAGATTATGTGTGGAATCAATATTCATTTTCTTATGTCATAATTTCCACTCCCCTATATGTGGATACTCTTTTTATACACATAATCACTCCATTGATAAATTCTCAAGTTGTCAATATGAACTTGATAAGAGTAATTTTAACTCAATATCCATTTATTGTGTTAAACATCCAATTCATTGGTGTTGTTTTTGAAAGAATATGTGTGAATGTCCTATGATTGATTTACAATTAATTTCCAATAATATTGAGTGTATTTATATTTTTCACACAAATTTATGTTGTTGATTTATCCTTAACCTAAGGATACAGTCTTTATAAGAGAGTTAATCTCAATTTACATCCCATTGAGACTTCTTTGTTGTTATACACCAAATCACTTTTATATGGTGTGTATAATGTAATTTGAAATAATATATCATGAATCCCTTTATTCTCATGATATTACAAAGTTTTTATTACCTCAATTATTTGTATTCAAGTGTCTCTCTTTTGGTTAGAAACTCTAACTAAAATATCATTTTTAAATGTTTTAAAGATTTATTCTTCTAAATATTTCTCATTAACGTTCGTGTTTTGAAAATGGTTTTAAGGATTTATTTATATGGAAATTAAAGTTTTAAAATTTAAATTAATTTTAAAAGTTTCAAAGTGGTATGGGACACTTTGATTCAAAAATCTATTTTTAAATGGCTTCTTGAAAAATAGTGTGACTTTTAAATGATTTCAAGAAAAAGGGGGATATTTCTCTCTAATAATTTTGATGATTATTTTCATCTATGTCAATATCCTTCATTATTATCGATTGAGGTTAATATAATACAATATAATCTTCCATATTGTATCGAATGAGTTATGTTTGACTGTGGATGTGCTATATTTATACCATTCATGGTTTGTGGATAAAGTATTGACATTTCATATGATAGTTTTAATACGAATATTTATGTTATGTTTAAAAATTTTCATATGAGGAATGCATTAGACTTCGTAAGTTATAGGTGGAGCCCACTATAGCTCCTCGATGCATCAGTAGGTCTCATGAGACAAACTAGTGTCTTGGAACAAGGCCTTGACAAAATATTATTTGTGGTCTTGGCACAAGGCCTTGACTATGTGGTTATCATAGTCTGACATTATGCATTCCATCCTTATGAAAGTGGTTATTGATATTGCATGTGATTATTCAACTAGTAGAATATCCATGTGAATAATTAAATGGCATTATTTCATTTTATTTTTTTCTATATTATGATGAAGTTCAAGTTTAAAAGGCTTTTGTTTTAGTTCTACATTTCCTTAAATGTTTATGCTTATTTATGAAAGTTTCCGCTATATTGATATCCTTATTGAGCATCTGAGCTCACCCCTTTCTATATTTTATTTTTCCCAGGATGTGTAGAAGTATTTTATGACTTACCTGTAGGTATAGTCTGAGGGGATATGAGTGTGGTCTACGGGAATAATGTTGTTATATTTTTTCATTTTATGATGTAATGTAAACCTTATAAATGTATCTAGTACTTCCAAGGCTACTAAAATAATTGGTCTTTCGAGACCTAATCTTTTGTGATCATGTCAATGTTATGTAATAATGCACCGACTCTGGGATCTTAGGGTCGGGGCGTTACACATAAGACATTTTAATAATGTTAAACCATTATAATCGATTCATATATGTGTTGTACCATCCCCAACTAGATCTATTACATACGATACTACTGGAATCTACATAGATCATGTATATCTGATATCTCTATGAGAAGGAATTTTGGAAGCTATAATTGATGGTTATATCATTTATGAGGTGCATTACCCTATAGATTGGGATGAAAGTTTCTCTTTGTGAAGAAACAATTCCCTATCCACCTTAGATTATATATCTAAAATGATAGCTCATAGTGTCATGTTAGTTCTGGATGATGTGAATGTTTGAGGAAATGGGTATACATGTTATATTTGTATTGGAATATTCTTCTCTCAAGCTTGTGGATAACAATGCTAAGACCTAGATCTAGTTATAAACTAGTGGGAAGTTGGCCAATCTAGTGAATTAATTTGAAGGTCCAACTGTAAATGAAGTTAAAGAAGAATAAGATCCTCTAAAATAGGTAGGTATACCTTATAAGAGTCGTTCAATGAGAACTCCACCAGTTCCCAAATAAATATAAAACAAATAAATCATCTTGGAATTTTTCCCATGGAAGGTAAAATATATCTTCAACTACGAATCCCTTTTAAAGCTAAATTACTAGAATATTTTAAGGACTGGGACTCTTTAAGGAATAAATTACATATTGATGAGGTTTGGGATGCACTGTGAGTGGATAAATTTTTTTTGTTATATTTGGGTGCATGAACCCAAAAACTAAAATCTCATGTGATGTTCACCCCAAAGATAAAGAATCTTACTTTTAGAAGTATGGGGCTATAATTGACTCAATAATGGGAGAAAACTTCTATATATATTATGTGGTAGTATTAATGAATCCCAGAGTGAACCATGATAAGGATTGTAATACTGAGGGTTCTAAGGAATTTAGGGACACAACCTATGAATAAGAGGATGGTCAAATATCTTCCATAGAGGAGGTAAGATATATTATTACATAATATTATAATGTGGTCATTGATATTAACATTAATATTCTTCCTTGAATATTTTATGATTTATAAAGGTTTCATTCACCCATCGCATCTCCAAAGTATTCGTCCAGAGGAATGATAGTTGGCTCGAGTGCTTATTTGAGAAATAAGGACAAGATGGGGGATATCTTACCATAGTTGATAAAATATAAGTTGTGGTATATGGTTCTTTTGGAGTATTTTTTTAACTTCACCAGTTATTCCTACCACAAAGCTACCTTTAGTATACATTAATAGGAGAAAGTAAGTGAGGCTGCTAACAATCTGTATTTACTTGGGACTGATAAATACGAAATATATTTGTATATTTATCTCTTGATCTATACTCATGAATTAATACTGATCCATAAATTTACTCAGACATTGAACTAAACCACATTAAATTAGGTTTTTTTGACTACTAAGAAGTATATAATCTATGTACTCCTAGAATGGAATCCTGAAGAAGTAGTAATTGGAGTAGCCCAAGAGAGATCAGAACCAAATCCCAATCTAGATATATTGGCCAATATCCCAGATGATTCAAGTCTAGAGGAAGAACTTATAGAGGTTTAGAATCCAATAAACTATTCTAAATCATAAATTTCTACATTCTATGTATTTTTAATAAAAATATAAGTTATACTAATACATGAACTTTCTTTCATGGTTGTGATAATTAAAGCTAGTCTCCATGTGAAACACTCCATGATAATGTTTACGATATTCCTAATTCAAAGATTCATTCTTAAGATTATACATACATTAGAGGAATTATTTCCCTTATATATGGACTAAAATGATGAAATTTACAATATGAAAATGGCCACAAGATGAACATCATGTTTTACCTTCAGATGAGGTGGAAATAGTTGAGGAGGTCAATACTGTGATGAGTTAAGGTGGGTCTCTAAAAATCATTCAATTCAGATCTGTCTCATATTTTATAGATAACATGTTATGGATTTAAATTTAAATATCACTATCCCAGTCCATGTGTATTCATGTAGTAATTTCTTTAGTGTCTCAATTAGATGAATTTGTAGAGGCACATAGTAGTTTGTTTCTAGTTCACTCAGGATATCTTAAAGACAATCCCTCTTTAAGTGAATTGGTTCTAGATTATGTATCAATCCCTATGATGGAATATACATTAGACTTTAAGTATACTTTTATTCAATATAGGATGAGGCAATGGGTGTGAAATAACATCTAGAGTCTGGTCTATGGACCACCTTCACAAGTTCAGTGACAACTTGCATCACCTCCAATATATGTTTACTACTTAGGGTTATGGGGAATTTGATTATTGTATAATCAATTCCAATGTGAAGAAGGCATTGGTTTCCCAGGATAGAGAAAGGGTTCTTCAGTAAAATACTTAGATTGAAGAACACAGACCATACTCTATCAATGTGAGAACCATAATTTTAACAACTATTTGAAAAAAAATAATCCTTTTAATCATATTAGTTATTTATCCTATAATTTTTTTAATATATTCTTATTTACTAGAGTTTTTGTTCTTATTATAATTTTATTTAACAATGTTTATCTAATATTCCATGGCTTATTTTAGTTTAGTGTTGTGTATAGAGAAAGCTAATATTTACCTCAATCATAGAGAATGAATGGGCATACAATGAGGGTATAACATGTAGTAAACACTCCTCCTATATGGATTTATCTATTATGAACTAATGTGATTGGTTTATTAATAGAATACAACACATTTATTGAAGTTCTCAACTAAGAATACTCCAATTGATTGTAATGAACATGTTCCATGAGATGGAACTTAATAGGTCCAAAACTATTCATTCAATGAAGATTATCAAGGATGAACTATATAAGGCCTATATAAGGGAAGGGTTCCCTTAGTTGTTGTCACTCTATATCTATCCAAGATAGTTGGGGATCTCTTCTTCCTGAGACTCCATTCATCACTTAGTGATTTAACTAACACCCCTTTAGTGGATTAGGATCCTCACATTATGAACATGGATATATTTTAAAATATAATCCCCTCAAAGGAAGGATGCTTTTCTTACTGATTTTGTGATCCTCTTCAAACATACTTCATAGAATGTTGAAGATGGAGCATACAATCATGTTTTAGATATGCCACACCCATGTTTTTATATTTTTTTTCACTTATAATGTTTATAAGATCAAGAAAACCATTGTTTATTTCCACTATATATGATAATTGGATGATCCCCCTAAACCCACCCCTATGTAGTAGGGGAAATGAAAAATTGAATGTTAGTGAAGAGACCAATAATAACATTATCCATCTTAGAGAATGGACCAACAGAGTTTAAGGTTATAGTGTATAGACCAAGGATGGAGAGTGTGGTAAGACTACCTATATGGGGATCCTGAGTTAAGAGAATCCAACCCATTTTGAATAGGGAATTCCAATGATATAAATCCTAACCTTAGGTATTTGAGTTAAGAAGCATTGAGATGGGATAAGTATGTGGAGTATGATTGCTGACTAATATTTAAATAATGGGTTTTATGGAAATGTTTTCAAGGGAACATAGGGTTAGAGGACCTTATCCTCATGATAAAATATGCCTATGATTGGTTATTTTAAAATATAGAGTCATGGATATCAATACCAAGTGGAGGTATCTTTGGAGTTGAATGTTCTTGTTACCAATAGCCATAAAATGTTTATAAGATTCAAAACACCTAAGGCATGAAGTGTGGTTTGTGGGAAGGGGATATTAAAGAGGTGATTGAAACACTCCAATCTCGATCTATCCATGGTTAGGCTATTATTGGATATCGAAGGGGAATGGAAGAAGATGATTATATGTAGTTCGGTCCAAAATATATAGTTTATCCATAACTATATATCAAAAAATAACAAGAATAAAAACAAAAATATTTCTTATAGGGTCTTTTCATAGATCTAACATGTGCGTAGGGGAATAGTGGTGGCATTATTCTGGTTCTATTGTAAGATCCATTATTTTTTCAGGGGTGTAGTAGGATTAAGTGGTGAGTTCTAGCTACAAAAAAAATACGCATCATGGACCCAATTCATGACATGAATTGTTTTGTGTAGAACCTATGAATTCAGACTCATATTGAATTAATTAACAAATTATATGATTTACAACCCTATAAATCGTTTTCACCATATGTAGACATGTCACAAAAGTGGTTTTCACCACATGAAGCCATGTCATGAAAGTAGTTATCCGAACGTGTTGACATGTCATGAAAGTAGATTACACCCCCTATAACAGTCCTTCACCATGTGTCAACATGTCACAAAAGTAGATTACACATAGTGTAATATTTATTTATTGTTTTATTAATAGGGTTATGATGGGGTTTCTTTGAAAAATCATGAAATAAGTTATGACTTATTACATGACATGAAATGATAATTCAAGTCCTATAATTCTAATGCCAAGTAAATTAAAGTAATAACTCCAGCACCGTATAAACCTCTGGACTTGCCTCTCCTCCATTAAAGGGCCTTGGAACCCTCTCCTCTTTGATGCATAAGCCCCACACACCTCCTTTATTGATTAATGCTCCAAGAAATAGCCTCCACCTTGTACTGAAGCTACTCTGCATACCACCGTCTTCGATCGAATACCCTCCTCCCACATCCCTAGTATGGATGTTCGTCTCGTTTAGATGTATCTTTCTCTTCGAATCCTCATATAGGATAAAATAAAGATGTTTATATTATGTTGGATCTAGATCTAGATTTATTGAATCTAGATCTTGGCTTGTTTGTTCTAGATCTAGATTTTTTGAATCTTGATATGTGATTATTGGATCTAGATCTACATTTAAGAGATCTTGTTTCTTTTAACTATTGAATTAGGTTTCTGATCTAGAACATGTTCTTAGTTGTGTTCATGATGGATCTGCGTCAAATTGGCGATTTACATTGGTGAGTGTTCGTCATTGTTCTTGAGGTAGGTGGTCTATAATTCAAATTTTAAATACTTAATTAAATTTATGTGTGTGTAATTATAGAATTGTTATTAGATGTTTAGACACTTCATTTTTGGTTAAATTAATTATTTTGGTAAATTAATTAATTAAAAGATATGTGAAATTGGGATATATGGATTTTAGATCATGAATAATTAATTTTTAAATTAATTATGAGATATCAAGATTTTTAATTTTAGAAAATTAATTATAAAATTAATTATGGGATATTGATGTTATGAATTTAATGTTTAATTGGTGAATTAATTATGAGACTATGAAATTTTTATTTGGATAATTAATTGTTGAAATTAATTATGGAGTTATTGAGATTTTTTAACTTGATTAATTAAGTATATAATTAATTAATGTGAATGGTTGGGATTACGAAATTGTGTTTTGGAATAATTATTTTTTGAATAAATTATGGTGAGATAGAGATTATTGAAATTGAATAATTAATTGATGAATCAATTATTGTTATATTGAAGTTTCTAAATAGGGATAATTAATTGTAGAATTAATTATTGGAGATTGTTATGATTATTTAATAGATTGAGTTAGAGAAATTAATTGAAGAATTTATTGGGGTGGTTGAATTAATAGAGATAGAATAATTAATTGATGAATTAATTAGTGGTATTTATTTTTTTAGATGGAATTAATTAATTGATGAATTAATTAATGGTTGTATTGTGATTATTTAATTGTTGAATTAAATAATGGGATTAATTATTTAGTTAATTAATTATTTTGAGTAATTTGATTATTTAATTGTTGAATTGAATAATGTGATTAATTAATCAGCAAATTAATAAATGAGAACAATGTGATTATTTAATTAATGAATTAAAAAATGGGATTAATTAATTTCCGAATTAATTAATGCAAGTAATCCAATAATTTATTTTTTGAATTAAATAATGGGATTAATTACTTGTCTAGTTATTTAATGTGAGCAATGTTATAATTTAGTAATTGAATTAAATAATGGGATTTATTAATTAGAGAATTAATTAATGGGAACAATGTGATTATTTAATTATTGAATTAAATAAATGGATTAATTAATTAATGAAAAAATTAATGAGGAGAAATGTGATTATTTAAATGACTAATTAAATAATTGGAGTGTTGGGAATAAATAATTGGTTGATTAATTAAAAGGATTGAGTTAGATTAATTAATTTTTGGGTTAATTAATGGGGATTGTTGGGTTGATGTAGTTGAGTGAGTTAGATCAAATAATTGGTGAATTAATTAATCTAGATTGTTGAGATAGTGCAATCAAATGAATTGGATTAATTAATTGGTGAGTTAATTAATGTGGATTTTTGAGATATTTAATTGATAGGATTGGATAATTAATTGATGAATTAATTATGTGATATTGAGATTTGAGAATTGATATAATTAATTGTGGAATTAAATATGAAGTTATGAGATTTTGAATGAGATAATTAATTGAAGAATTAATTAAGAGATTTTGATTTTGTGGATATTGATTAATTAATTGAAAAATTAATTAATGATATTGATTTTCTTAATTAATTGAGGAATTAATTAAGGGTATTTATGTGACAAACTAATTGTTGAATTAGTAATGTAATTGGAGAATAATTAATTGTTGAGTTAATTATTGAATTATTGAATTATAAATTTTGAATAATTAATTAGTGAATTTATTATTGGATATCGAGTTGTGAGATTATTAATTGATTGTTGAATTAATTAGTGGTCTTTATATGGTTAATTAATTGTAGAATTAATTAATGTAGTTGAAGTGACCAATTAATTGATGAATTAACTGAAGGGGCTATTATGATTAATTAATTGTGGAAATTAATTTATGAAATTGACGTGATTAATTAATCATTGTATTAATTAATATAAATGGGCCATGATTAATTAATTAGTGAATTAATTAATAGAAATAATGTAGTTAATTAATTGTTGAATTAATTAACAGAGTTAAAGTGACCACTGAATTGATGAATTAATTATAGGGTTTATTATTTCTAATTAATTGTTTAATTAATTAAAGTATTTCAACATGATTAATTAATTTTTAATTAAATAATGGATTGATTAGTGAAAATTGATATTAGTTGTGATTATGTTAGTTTGGAGTAGCAAATGGGATTACTGGGGTGTGAGAAAGGTATTAAATGGGAAGACCAAGATAACTTTTATTATTGTTTTCTAAAGGATAGTGTGATCCTTTAAGGAAGAAGACTATGTGAGACTATGTTTTTTTCTAAATGGATGTGTGGGCCTTCGAGGAAGAAGACCATGTGATATTATATTTATTTTTTGAAGGACTTTGTGAGCCTTTGAAGAAGAAGATTGTGTGAGATTCTATTTTTTTTATGGACCATGTGATACTTCAAGGGAAAAGACCACGTGATCTTTTCTTTTTTCCCTAGGAATCATTTATGCTTCATTTCATATAAGTCACTTTAGAACATTGAGGTTAGAACCTTCAATGCATGTTACTCATTCCATACTAATTTACATGTTTTATGCATTTGATGAAATGTGATTTGTGATGATGAGTGGTAATATGGAAATTCATGATTATGATATCCCCTGGGGATAGTTCATACTCGAGCATGACTCTAAGAAGGTATTGAGGTTTGTGTGTCCTTGGGAACCCGAGAGTTTATGTGGTTAAATAAAGGATAATTGAATAAATATAAACTATTTACTTTATTACTTGTATTTCATTCTTTATACAATTTTATACACCATTATTGAATGGATTTGTTTTAGACACTATTGGTGGTGGCCTACTGAGTGGTACTCACATACTACTTAGGATGCCTAATAGGAACCCAAATAGACTTTGTGTTTTCTAGACAGGTTAAGGGAAATGTACCTATGTTAGATGGTTGAGTTGGGATGGAGCACAGATGAGGGAACCAGACGTGGTTTAGGACCCACATGGGAGTTTTCAGTTTCTTTACATTTGGGTTTTCATTTGACACTTGGAACGTACTTATCATAGAATTTCAACTATTCAGTTTTGATTATGTATTTCCAGTTTTGGTCATCTTGTGATATTGGGTTTGTCTATGGTTATATAAAAGCTTCCGCTATTGTTTATTTATTTCTGATGGCGTCTTACTTTGATAAAAGAAAAAAAGGGTATAGTCTCGCCATGATGGATATTAGACCCTCGCTACTAGTCAGCTGCCTATGGCATATGGGGAGGTGCACCTGAGGTCATGTGTTAGTCCAGATCAGGGCACCGGTGAGTGGCATTAGGTCTAGAATATTTGAAATTGGTATTAGAGCCCCATTTTCTTATCTTATTCTTCTATTTTACTATTTCTGAAAGGTATACAAGAGACTAGGAATAGTTGGGCCTTGTTTATGAGCACATTCATGGGAGTACATACCCCATGTATAGGGGAGAACCCAAGTAACTAGGGTGGAATTGTGGTTATTGTTGTTTTATTATATAGTTGAGTATTATTTCACCATGGGCGACACACTTGTTGTTTGATGTGAATATTATTTCAAATATTTGTTCATATTGACTCATGTAATTTCTTAGAAAGAGAGTTGAGTATGCATTTATCATTCTAGGAACTTAGGGTTATTGTGATATTCATTATTTTAGGCACGTGCAGGAAAATGGGTTATGGGTAAGTTGTTGAACTTGAACAATTTTTCCATGATTTTAAAATTGAACTAAAAATAGTTCCTAACATGAAATTGATAAATATTATTAAATGATTCAATATGAGAATAAATGGGTGTCTAAATGTGAAATTTTCATAATGAGAATGTTCTTACCCTTTTCAACCAGGACCTAGGTGTAGGATGGTTAAGGGTAGAGATAGTACCTCGGTTTTGACAGTGTGACGGGAAAAATTGGGAAAGGTATGATATGGTGTTTTATAAATAAATATTTTTATCTATAATAATGTTTTGAATTTAGAATCCATTTTTTTGTTTATCCAGACCTTGGATTGGGTAGCTTGAGTAGTGAGAATACCAAAGTTTGAGAACTGGGATGGGAGTTTTTTGAGGCACCATCTAGTTTTGAATTAGTGTTGTGAGATGCTGGTGGGAAATGAAGCCTGAGACTTTAGATAGGTTATGATGTTTAAAAAATGGGAGGTAACATAAGTTATAGAGGTTTTTTTGTGGTGTTCACTGTTGAATTCTTAGCATACTTTTAATTAGTGACGATCATGTACCCTACCTTGACATCGTCACGGGTACACTGTGAAAGCTCCATATTTACGCCAAGCTACGTAAATTTGTTTTGTTGGTTATGGGGACCCTTATAGGTTATTATTATGAGTCATTATATGTGGAGATGTATGATGGATGATACACCATTGATATTTTACCGATGAGGTTCTCAAGATTGACTAGCGGTCGATAAAAACCTTGGTTGTTGAGTTGTTTAAAAAAGTGATGTTAAAAATTCTCCTAGGGGGATGATATATCAGTATTAGATTTATAGAGAAAGACCAATGATTAATTAAAATGAGGAAACTATAAGTTTAATGTTTCAATTCCTTGGGGAAAGGCCAGGTGGGCCTTGTAGGTGGTGATTGTACGTCCTTTTTAGGCAGTTTTTGATGGAAAGGCTAAGTGGAAATATTGGATGGCATTATTATGGTTATTGGGAAGGGTGAGTTTGAAAACATGCCAGGTATGTTGAGTAAGTTGAGATTGAGAGTGATGTGTTCTTTGAAAAGCATCTGATATGTGTTTTGGATTTTAGTAATAAGGTGTTACGGGAAAAGACGGTGTTGTTAGTTCATGTATTGTGGCAATGTGGATGTGTGTAAAAAGAAACATGGGGGAGATAAATGGATGTGAGGGATCAATGGTACAGTCTTTTAGACTTAGAATCTTATAGTTTCTTGGGATTATAGCTTGAGGAAGATCTGTTATAATGTTAGGAGATTGTAAGATCTAATCTTTTTCTAGGGGTGTAGCAGGATTAAGTGGTGAGTTCTTGAAAGAGAACAAATACGCATCATAAAACCAATTCATGATGTGAATTATTTTGGGTAGACCCTATGAATTTAATTCTTGGATTGAATTAATTCACAATATAGAAGATTTACAGCCCTATAAATGTTTTTGACCATATATAGACATGTCAAAAAATTTGTTTTCACCACATGACGACATGTCACAAAATTAGTTCTCTCCATGTTTCGACAAGTCACGAAAGTATATTACACCCCTTGTAACTGTCTTTCACCAAGTTTCAACATGTTAAAAAAGTATATTACACCATGTGTAATATTTATTTATTGTTTTTAAAAGGTTTGTGCTGTGATTTATTTGAAAAATCTGGAAATAAGTTAAGAATTATTACATGACATGAAATGATAATTCACATTGTGTAATTCTGACGCTCAGTATATTAAAGGCATGACTCTAACACCGTGTAAGCCTCCAAACTCACCTATCCTATGCTATATAGACTTGGAACCCTATCGTATTTTCCTCATATGCCTCATGGACCACCTCCATGGACCACATATCCTCTGCAAATCCTCCTCCTTGGACCGAATCTCCTCAACACACCACCATCTTCAATCGAATACCATCCACGCACCTCCCAAGTATGGGTGTTATTATAATTTAGATCTATCTTTCTCTTCCACTCCTCTTCCTTGATAAAAGAAATATGTTTATCTATTATTGTATTTAGATCTATATTTATTGAATCTAGATGCTATTGGAGCTAGATCTTGATTTATTGAATCTAGATATAGGCTTGTTGGGTCTAGATCTAGATTTGTTGAATCTAGATCTCGGTTTATTGGATATAGATTTATATTTGTTGAATCTAGATATAGGCTGACTGGATTTATATCTAGATTTAAGATATCTTGTTTTTTTAACTGTGGATTTATTTTTGGGATCTAGACTATGTTCTTTATCGTGTTCTTGATGGATCCGCTTCTCTAAGGCCTACAGGCCATGTAATACTTACACCTATGGGCCCTGTAAGGGTTCCACATAACCCCTTGAAAGGTGTATTATCAAAAATATATATAAATGAAGGCCTTAGGTCCATTGGAGGATGGATCAGCTTCAAATTGGGTATTTCCATGCGTGAGTGTTCATCACTGTTCTTGAGGCAGGTGGTCTATAATTCAAATACCAAAGTCTAAATTACATTTACGTGTATGTAGTTATAGAATTTATATAAGAGGTTTAGAAACTTTTTTCTTCATTAAATTTTTAACTACCCAATGATTGATAAATAAATTCATGAAACACTGAGTCTCTAAAAAACACCACTTCGATATAACCTAGTGAGTAAAAATATTTTTTCCACCTTTGTGATTTGAATTTCGAAAAATTGACATACACAGTCGCATTCAGTAATATATTTAGAGTTTGATAAGACAAACTTAACTTTTACATAATAGTAACATACCTTTATGAATATTAATACGAGTCTTATTAATATTAAATCATATTATTATTTTACAATCTTAAGGTTATAAGATAATGAGATCTAGATTAATTTTCTGAAGTGATATAAAACAAATTATAGTTTTAAAATTTTTATTTTTAGAATAAATTATGATTTCATTTAAAAATTAAATTAATAATATTTAGAAAATTAGTTTAAAAAAATGGAGTTCATTTTTCAATTTTACACATCAAAAAATGGTTACGGTGAATTTTTTGTATTTTTCTGAAATACATGAATTTTTAATGAAAAGTAAAATGAGGTAATTTACCATATATATAGAGTATTAGTTAAATTCACTATTCATGGCATCATGTATGATGTAAGAACACTTGGTTTGAACTCACATGAACTTATTAATATTATGGGTCACATTAATCAACACTCTTGGTTGTCTTGCGGGAAATAATAAAATAATGAATAAGATATTCACAAATCACTCCTATCCTCCACTATATAACCACCCATCACTCCCTCTTATATTCACTACTCTCAATCCTTATGTATCATTTAATTTTACTCAAATATCCTCCCAAGATCCTCCCCCATGTCCAGAAATCCTTGGTATCATAAAAAGACCAAAACCTATTCCCTAAAGAGGCTCTCAAGGAAGATTACTTCAAGAGGTAAATTCATCTTTTCATTTCTTTTATTTCAAGTTCCTTTATTATCTTTTTATTTCCTCATATCCTTTCATCCAAATGTTGTGATGACTTTAGTACTATAAATATAACAAAATTTTTTTATGATAAATTACTAATTATTCATCATCACTCCTTTCTCCATATTTTATACTAGAAATGAAAACACCATATGATATGTGTTAATTTATCGCATTCAAGGACGACATGTTTTCAATTTATATTAACATATTTAATTCTAGTCAAGATATCATTTTTATGGTTGAACCAGACTATAATATATGTATTATAACTTATTTTAGGTTCTTAAATCCTATTTTACACATGATTATAATTTATAAATCAAAATAACTTCATTGTGATCAAGAATCGCCAATTAATCCAAAAAATTGTCATTAAAGTTTTAGATAATAATTCATATTCACTCCCAATAACCAAATGAATTTTATGAACATGTAATATTATTATTTTTAACTAATAACATAAAATTTTTATTCTAGAAAACCATTATCATTCTACATGTTTATCCGTACATGAATATAAGTTAACCGATCATGAAAATCAAGGAATAAAACACTCCCAAACAATGAAATTGAATCTCATAACCCATAGGAAATCCATGAATGAACCAAATAAGGTTATAATAAATCAATTAAATTTGTATGAGGTTCTAGAATCATTAATTTATGAACATAAATTTGATTATTTAGGTCATTAAGATCACATGAGGAACTCCTTCGGACTTAAGGTAATGGTTTTCTACCCGAACCTCCATTTTCATTCAGGTTACTGTAATTATATATTTACCTCAATTAAATTATTATTTATTGATATTTAATTATCATATATTCTGCTATAATATTCTATATATGTGTACCAACCATAATCCTACTTTAATTTAGAGGGATTTATATGTTTCAAAAGGATCTTTCAAAAACTGTTCCTGAAATACAAGCCCAATGCAAGGGAATTTCTCAAAATCATAACTATTTTCAAGGGCACTATATAATCTGTATATGGAAACCATTATCATTATAAAATCACAAATTTTATTATGAAAATACTATCTTACTTCACTTCAGGTTTTATACAAATATTTTTCTAAAAGAACTTTTCTTTTCAAAGTAAAGGAGTATTTATCTGAAGAATTACTCGATGATTTTATAAGAGTATCTTCATATTTATAAACAATATTTTTGATTATTATATATTATTGGGATTAATACTTTATTATATCATCTACCATATTTAATTTAATGTTTTATTATTAGTTTGACTATGGATGTTCTATCTTAAAACCATTCAACAATTTACTCTGAATGGTTGGTGTTTATGCTTAATGTTCAAGGAAATTTATTTACCTTTAATATATAAGTAACAATATGAATATATACGTTTTTTATATTTATCCCATTTCATATAAAGAATAAATTTGACTTAGTAAGTTTTGGGTGGGTCCCACTATAGCCTCTCAGTGAATCAGTAGGTCTCATGAGACAAACTAGGTCATGGCATGAGGCCTCGGAAAAATGGTTATTTATGGTCTTAGCATGAGGACTTGATGACGTGGTTATGAAGTCCTACATTATGAATTACCTCATTATGAAACTAGTAATTTATAGTTCATGTGGTTATTCAAAAAGTAGAATACCCATGATTATGTTTTATTATGGAATTATTTATTCATCTCTTATTCCTGCCATTTTATGTTCAAGTTTATATTTAATGGAATGTGTACTTTTAGTTACTCAACTTGACTTATTATTTATTCTTTCACTGTATTTCTTACCCTTAATGATCATTTGAGATTACCCCTTTATTATGTTTCATTTTCTTAGGATATAAAGAAGTTTATTATAAATGAATTGTAGGGATACACTTAGAGTTATGGATGTTCCCAATAAAACTTATATGTTGTGTCTCATTTCAAGTTGTAATGTTGAACTTATCTATGGATATTATTTCCAAAGCTACTAAACTAATCATTCCTTTGGGGTGAATATTCCTTATTTATATTCCAATGTAATAAAATATGGCACTAACTCCAGGCAACTGGGGTCGAGTCCTTACAGTTGGTATCAGAGGAAGTTTAGTAGAAAACATGGAAACATGATTTAGAAAAAATAAATTAAGAAGTAAAACCATAAGATAGTATTAGAGGATAAACATGCAATAAAACACTAGAATTTTTTTAAGGAATATATTTTGTGGATCTTTCTAGAAAATACTTCTCTGTCTAGATACTATAAGTGGACGTGGTTCTGGAACAGATGTACCTAGGAGTGAAAACTCTGACAAGGAATTTTGGGCTTGACCCAGGGTATCCTAGTACATGATAATGGGGCTTACTACCCACCTGGTCTGATACTACTAGGGGATATTCTTAGGATAATTCATATTTTCTTTACAAGACATTATGAAGGATTTAAATGTAAATTTTACTCAATGAAACCACGTTTATGATAATGGGATTATCCATGCATAGGATTTCAATTTATGTTAATTATATTTCTAATTAGAGATTATACATTATGATTCATAACCTAATCTAGTGTGTGCCATTAGTTAGAAATGGAACCTAGTGGAAGGAATGTAAACTACATGAACGTGCATATCCCATGTAGGGATTTAACTCCTATATAAGATAATGATGTTGGCTTTGGAGCTATGACTGGTGATAAACAACTTATAACTATAATAGGACAATTGACAACCTTAACCATATGGAGCATCCTGATCCCCAACATGGAAGATCTATGTTATATCACTTTATGTGGCTACATCCTCAATCATTCAATGGGAGTATAAACCCATTTGTAGTTGAGCAGTGGATAAGTTCCCTAGAGAAGATATTCTTCTCTTTGGGATGTAACAAAAGAGAGAAGGTTGTCATGGAAGTTTATCATCTATCAGGATATGTGGATCAGTGGTGGTTTTTAATCCAAAACAAAAAATATGAGGAAGAGATAAAAGATATTAAATAGAGGGATTTTAAGAAAATTTTACTAGAAAAATACTTCCCATGTGAACAGTGAGAAAAGATGGAAAGACAGTTTTTGAATCTGAAGCAAAAAGAGGATGATAATGTTGCAAAGTATGAATCTAACTTCACAATGTTAGCAAGGAATTCTATAGACTACATATGTAATCGTCAGAGAAAGATTTATTGATTCTTTTATGGCTTAAATCCATTACTCCGGTGGGCACTGTTATGAAAATATTTCTCATCATATGAAGATATAGTCTCATGTGATATCAAGATGGAAAAGGATTTCTCTAAGTCTAATGACTTTAAAGAAAATGAAGAGAATAAGAGGGCTGCTGAAAACTCTGGAAAAGGAAATATGGAAATGGGGAAGAAGGGAAGAGTTGACTTTCCACCCTGTGATAACTATGGAAGAAAACACATTGGTGCCCGCTTAAAAGGAAAAGGGGTGTGCTAAAATTGTGGACAAAAAGGCCATCATACTAGTAATTGAAAAAGGAAGAAAGAAGATATTAATGTTCAGTGATATAATTTTAGTGATATGGGACACTATGATAATTATTTTCCACAACGTCAAGGAAACATGCCTCAGAAAAGGATAAAGGATCACAAATAAGCTTATGTGATCACAACAGCTAATATTGAAGTTCCTAATGATGTGGTGGAATATACATTAATCATTTCCTCAAACTTATCCAATGATTTATTTCATCTCATTCTTTTATATCTTTCCAGTTTTCCAAGAAAATTAGATACTTCCAATTTGATTTAATAAGGGAGTTTTCAGTCAAAACGCCTAAAGGAAGTATCATTACAACAAAGTTTTTCCAAACAGTCCCCATTATGGCATATAAACGTGCTTTACCTATCTATTTTATTATCATACCCATGATTTAATTTGATATAATCCTTGGTATGGATTGGATTTTGAACCATGATGAAAGAAATTATTTCAAGGAGGAGATTACAAATTTTGAGGATGATGTGGAATCCCTTACCTTTAGAGAAGAAACATCACCATCAGATTCTTATCTAGATCCACCCCTAGTAGCTCTAATGAATTCAATTATTCTGGAGGAAGGTAATGCAATAACTATGGGCGAGTAAAGGAATGTTCAAATTGAGTACATACATATTGTGAAATAATATATTGATGTGTTTCTAGAGGGTTTACCTGGACATCCTCCAGAGCATGAAATTGAGTATCCCATTGACTTAATTCCTAATTCAAGTCCCATATCAAATACCCCTTATAGAATGACCAATTTGGAATTAATAGAACTGAAGAAACAACTTGAGTAATTTAGTGATAAAGGATTTATTCTACCTAGTGTTTCACCACGGGGATCACCGGTTCTTTTTGTTAAGAAGAATGATGGATCTATGAGGTTGTACATTGACTACAGAGAGATCAATGCTATAAAAATAAAGAACAAGTATTCCCAAACTCTCATTGCTGATTTTTTTGATCAAATTCATGAAGACGAATATTTTTCAAAGATTGATCTTCGATCTGGATATCATCATTTTCATATGAAGAAGGAATATATTCCAAATAAAACATTTCGAACCAAGTATGGGCATTACAAGTTTACAATAATGACTTTTGGACAAACTAATTCACCCTCTGTTTCCATGTATCTAATTAATAGAGTTTTCAAGGAATATCGTTATCAGTTTTTGGGGGTATTTATTGATAATGTCATGGTAAAATCGAAATGCTATGAAGATCATGAAAATCACTTTCACTCTATTCTAAATACTCCTAGAATAAATTAATTATATGAGAAGTTTAGAAAGTGTGAATTTTGGCTTCAATCAGTTTCCTTTCTTATCCAAATTGTCTCTAAGGATGGAATTTATGTTGAACCTAGGAAGAAAAAAGATATGCAAGAATGGCCTACTCCAATGAACATAACTGAGGTGCATAGTTTTATTGTTTTAGAAGGTTATTATCGACATTTAGTTCAGAACATCACCCGTTTAGCCAACCCAATGACTATGATTACACCTAAAGGGGTTAAGCTCTCATGGACAAAAGAATGTGAGGAATGTTTTGATAAATTGAAGAGGAGATTAGTGAAAGATCCGATCCTGACTCTACCATGGAGGAATGATGGGTTTGTGATCTATAGTGATGAATTAAAGAAAGGACTTGGTTGTTTCCTTATGTAGAATGATAGAGTTATTTCCTATGCATTAAGATAGTAAAATATTCATGAAAAAATCTATCCCAATCATGATCTTGAGTTAGCATCTATAATATTTTATATAAAGATATGGAGAAATTATCTCTGTAGTGAAAGATGTGATATATATACAGATCAAAATATTCTAAAGTATATATTCTCACAGAAATAACTCAACATGAGTCAAAGTAAATGGCTTGATATAATCAATGATTATTATTGTTCTATACACTACCACCCAGGAAAGAAAAATAAGGTAGCTGATGCATTAAGTAGGAAGGATCATGGATTATTAAAAAAAATGAGGATTGAAAGGGATCCTGTATTCATGGATATAATAAGGATGGACATGGAAATTATCAAAGAATGTGAAACATCATTACTTATTCAATTGGTTTCCCAACCATCTTTATTAGAAAGGATTAAAACCTCTCAGAATGATGATGAAAACCATTGAAATAAATTAATGGTGTGAAATATGGGAAGTTGGAGGACTTCATATGTGAATATTGAATTCTAAAATTTGGGAAGAGGCTATGTGTTCCCTATATACCCGAGTTGAAAAGGGAGTTATTGGATGATGCTTAAATATTGAATTTCTCTAGATAGCCTGGTTTCACTAAAATGTATAGAGATTTGAAGGAACATTTCTGGTGGGACAACATGAAGTAATAAATTTCTGATTATGTGTCAATATGTTTAATATTTCAACAAGTGAAGGCCGAATGATAAAATACTAAAGGATTCATGAAACCTCTACCCATTCATACATGGAAATGGGATGACATCACCATGTATTTTTTTCAATGGATACCAAAAACTCCACGAAATAATGATGGAATATGGGTAATTGTTGATTGACTTACAAAATCTGCACATTTCTTCACTATAAGGGAGGATTTTCCACTAGAGTGGCTTGCATGACTCTATATCAATGAAGTTGTAAGACTTTATAGAGCACCCTTTCAACAATGTATAATCACGATCCTTAATTTACATCAAAATTCTATAAAAGTATTCCAAAAGCCTTGGATACTAATCTTTGTTTGAGTACTGCTTATCATCCTCAAACTGACGGGAAATCAGAAAGGATGATCCAATATTTAGAAGACATGTTGAGATCATGCTCACTCGACATTCAAGGTATATGGGATTAGTATTTACCCTTGGTGGAGTTTTCCTATAATAATAGTTTCCATTATATTATTTAAACAGAACCATATGAAGCATTGTACGGAAAGAGATGTCGTACACTAACATGTTGTGATGAAGTTGGTGAAAGGAAGCTAGTGGGCCTAGATCTTGTAGAGGAAACAACAGGGAAGGTAAATACTATTCAAGGCCATATCAAAGCAGATAAATTCAAACAAAAAGTATATGCTGATAATCGAAGGAATGATTTGGAATTTCAAGTGGGAGATCATGTTCACTTAAAAGTATCTCCATGGAAGGGTGTTATAAAATTTTGGATGAAAGGGAAACTGAGCCCTAGGTACATTGGCCCTTTTAAAATTATGGATAGAATTGGAGCTGTTTCATCTCGTTTGGTTGTGCCGCCTAACATTTATAATGTACAATATGTGTTCCATGTCTCATTGTAGAGGATATACATGCTAGACCCACCACATGTCCTCAATTCTAGAGGTATAGAATTGAAACATGACCTATCATACTGTGAAGAGCCTATTCATGTTATATAAACTAAAGAACAAGTGTTGAGGAATGAAACGACTCAACTGGTAAAGATACTTTGGAAAAATCGTTAAATCGAAGAGGCAACATGGGAACCTTAGGAGTTTATGATGAATAACTACCCAAATATTTTTGTGAGGTAACATTCAAGTAATTTTGTGGGAAATATTTTTGTAATGAGGGAAGAATGTAACACCACAAGGATTTATAAATAAATGCATGAAACACCAAGTCTCTAAAAAACACCACTTTGATATAAACTATCTAGTAAATATAATTTTTACACCTCTATGATTTGAATTTCAAAAAACTAACATACAAGGTTTCATTCAGTGTGATATTTAGAGTTTGATAAGGAAAACTTAATTTTTGGTGAATAGTAACATACCCTTATGAATAGAGATCCAAATAGCAATAATACCCTTATGAAAAGTAAATCATAATATTATTTTATGGTCTTAAGTTTATAAGATAATTAGATCTTTATTAAATTTTCAATGTGATGTAAAACGAATTATAGTTTTAAAATTGTTAGTTTTTTAAATAAATTATGATTTAATTTAAAAATTAAATTAATCATATTTATTAAATTATTTTAAAAAATGGAGATCATTTTTGAATTTTAATCATTGAAAAATGCTTAGGGTGAATTTTTAGGATTTTTCTAAAATACTCAAATTCTTGATGAATAGTAAAATATGGTAATTTACCGTACGTATAAAGTATCAGTTAAATTCACTATTTATAGAATCATAGATGATGTAAGAAGACTTGGTTCAAACTAAAATTAACTTATTACTATTATGGGTCACATGAATAATCACTATTGGGTGTCTTGAAGGAAATAATGAGATAATGAATAAGATATTCACAAATCACCCCTCTCCTCCACTTTAAACCCTCCACTCCCTCTTCTATTAACTCCTCTAAAGCCTTTTGAATTGTCTAAATTATGATTAAATGTACTAAAAGTATCCTCCACCATATCCAAAATTCATTGGTCTCATAAAAAGACCAAATCCTCTCCCTTAAAGAGGCTCTCAAGGAAGATTACTTCAAGAGGTAAATTTTTCTTTTCATTTCTTTTATTTCAAGTTCCTTTCTTTTCTTTTTATTTCGTCACATTATTTCATAAAAATGTTGTGATGAATCCATTAACATAAATTTACTAGAATTTTTTATGATAAAGGAATAATTCTTCATCATCTCTCATTTCCCCTTATTTTATATTATAAATGATAACACCATCTGGGATATATTAATTTATCACATTCAAGGATGATAGGTTTTCAATTTCTATAAATGTCTTCAATTATGAACATGAAAAAAATTTTATGGTTTAACCAGGCTATAATATATTTATTATAACTTATTTAAGGTTCTAAAATTCTTTTTTACACATGATATTAATTTATAAATCAAACTAAATTAGTTGTGATCAAGAACCACCAATTAACCCAAAAAAATTATCATTAATGTTTTATATAATGATTCATCTTCACTCCAAATAAACAAATAAATTTTATGACCATTTAATATTATATTTGTTCACTAATAAAACAAAAATTCTATTCTAGACAACCATTATCATTCTACAAGTTTATTCGTACATGAATATAAGTAAACTGATCATGAAAACCAATGAAGAAAACACTCCCAAACAATGAAATTGAATCTATTAACCCATAAAAAGGCCATGAATAAACCTAATAAGGTTTTATTAAATCAATTAAATGTGGAGGAGTTCTGAAATCATTAATTTATTAAACTAAATTTTATTATTCAGGTCATTCAGATCAAGTGAGGAACACATTCAGACTTAAGGTAATGGCGTTCTACCCGAACCTTCATTTTCATTCAGGTTACTCTTATTCTCTACATAACTCAATTAAATTGTCATTTATTCATATTTACTGTCATATATTATGTTATAATGTTTTATATATATTTACCAACCAGTATCCTACTTTCATTTATGCAGAGTTATATGTTCTGAAAGGATCTTATAAAAATTCTTCCCGAAATACAAGCCCAATTCAAGGGAATTTCTCAAATTCTTACATATTTTCAAGGGTACTCTATAATATGTTTTTAGTAAACATTATCTTTATAAAATCACATTTTTTATTATGAAAATAATATCTTAATTCACATATATTTTTATAAAAATATTTTTCCAAAAGAACTCTTGTTTTCAAAGTAAAAGAGTATTTATCTCAAGAATTACTCAATAATTTTATAAGAGTATCTTCATCTATTTCAAAACTCTTTTTGATTATTATGTATTATTGGGATCAATATTTTATGATATCATATACCAAATTTAATTTAATGGTTTATGATTAGTTTGACTATGAATGTGCTATCTTAAAACCATTGACCCATTTACTATGAATGGTTAGTGTTTAATCTTAATGTTCGGGGACGTTTTTTTACATTTTATATATTAGTTACAATATGAATGTATATATTGTTTATGTTTATATATATTCATATGAGGAATGAATTGGACTTATTAAGTGTTGAGTGGGTCCCTTTATATCCCCTCGGTGCATCTTTAGGTATCATGAGGCAAACTAGGTCATGACACAAGGTCTTGATAAAATGGTTATTTATGGTCTTGGCACGAGGCCTTAAAAATATGATTATGAAGTCCCGCATTACACCTTCCATAATTATGAAACTAGTGATTGATAGTGCATGTGGTTATTATACTAGTATAATACCCATAACTATGTTTTATTATAGAATTATTTATTTATCTCTTATTCCTGCCATTTTATGTTCAAGCTTATTTTTAATGGGATGTGTACATTTAGTTACTCACCCTGACTTATTGATTATGATTCCTCTATATTTATTACCCTTATTGAGCATTTGAGATCACACATTTATTATGTTTCATTTTCTCATGACATGAAGAAGTTTATTATGAATGAACCGTATGGATAAACTTAGATTTGTAGATGTTCCCAATAAAGCTTATATATTGTATCTCATTTCAAGTTGTAATGTTGAACTTATGTATGGATCTTGTTTCCAAATCTACTAAACTACATGGTCATTCGATATGAATATTCCTAATTTATATGACAATGTAATAAAATCAGGCACTGACTCTGGGAAATTAGGGTCGGGTCCTTACACAATTAATTAATTTGGCAAATTAATTAATTAAAAGATACATGAAATTGGGATATTATAATTTTAGATTGTGAATAATTAATTGATAAATTAATTATAATATACATATATATTGGTGATTTTAGATAATTAGTTATAAAATTAATTATTTTATATTGATTTTATGAATTAAATAATTAATTGGTGAATTAATTTTGAGACTACTGAATTTGGATTTGTATAATTAATTATTGAAATTAATTATAGAGTTATTGAGATTTTTGAACTTGGTTAATTAATTATAGAATTAATTAATGTGAATGGTTGGGATTATCAAATTGTGTTTTGGGATAATTAATTGTTGAATTAATTATGGAGAGATAGAGATTGTTAAAATTAAATAATTAATTGGTGAATTAATTATTGTTATATTGAAGTTGTTAAATAAGGATAATTAATTATAGAATTAATTATTGGAGATTTTTAGGATTATAAAATTGATTGAGAAGGAACAATTAATTAAGGAATTAATTTGGGTGGCTGAATTAATGGAGATAAAATAATTAATTGATAAATTAATTAGTGACATTGAATTGTTTAAGATAGAATTAATTAATTGATGAATTAATTAATGAGTGTATTGTGATTATTTAATTTTTGAATTAAATAATGGAATTAATTAATTGTAGAATTAATTAATTTAAGAAATGTGATTATTTAATTATTTAATTAAATAATGATATTAATTAATTAGTTAATTAATTAATGTGAAAAATGTGATTATTTAATTATTGAATTAAATAATGAGATTAATTAATTGACAGATTAATTAATGTGTGAAATGTGATTATTTAATTATTGAATTAAATAATGGGATTAATTAATTTTCAAGTTAATTAATATGAGCAATGTGTTCATTAATTATTTAATTAAATAATTTTATTAATTAATTGGTGAATTAATTAATGTGAAAAATGTGATTATTTAATTTTTTAATTAAATAAAGGGATTAATTAATTAATAAATTAATTAATGAGGAGCAATGTGATTATTTAATTGATGAATTAAATAATGGGAGTGATGGGGCTAAACAATTGCTGGATTAATTGAAGGTGTTGAGTTAGATTATTTAATTAGTGAATTAATTAATTTGTATTTTTGTGTTTGTGTAATTAAGTGATTTAAATTAATTAATTAGTGAATTAATTAATGGGGATTGTTGGGATAGTGCAATCAAATGAATTGGATTTATTAATTGGTTAATTAATTAATTTGGATTTTTGGGATATTTAATCGATAGAGGTGGATAATTAATTGATTGATTGATTATGAGATATTGAAATTTTCAAATTGATTTAAATAATTATGGAATTAATTATGAAGTATTGAGACTTTGAAAGAGATAAATAATTGCAGAATTAATTATGGGATTTTTGAGTTTGTTGATATTAATTAATTAATTGATGAATTAATCAATGAGATTGATTTCCTTAATTAATTAGGGTGTTAATTAAGGATATTTATGTGAAAAACTAATTGTTGAAATAGTAATGGAATTAGAGGAAAATTAATTGTCGAGTTAAATATCAAATTGTTGAACAATAAATTGTGAATAATTAATCGAAGAATTAATTATTAGATGTTGAGTTATGAAATTATTAATTAATTTTTAAATTACTTAATAGATTTATATAGATAATTAATTATTTAATTAATTAATGGAGTTTATGTGATGAATTAATTTATGGATTAATTTAAGGTGCTATTATGATTAATTAAATATGGAAATTAATTAAGGAAATTGATGTGATTAATTAATGGAAATTGATTATGATTAATTAATTAGTTAATTAATTAATGGGGATTGTTGGGATGGGGAAATCAAATGAATTGGAGTAATTAATTTGTGAATTAATTAATGTGGATTGTTGTTGAGGTAGAAATATAATGGGGTGGGTTAGGAGCTTCTTTCTCTAGGAGAATGGGTTCTAGGGTTCCAACTCACGATGAATCTGTCTCTACCTGAGTACATTGACCCTGCTGAAGTCTTCATTGGCCCCATCAGGAAGGGTGGGGTTGGTAGGCCTAACAATGATTTGATAGAGGAACCATCATCTGGTCATGCATTGAAGAATTTAGATTTGGAACTTCCAAAGGCGGACGCACTATGGACAAAGTGTAGAGAAAAATTCTTCCTCGGATCTTAGAGTGTTGACTCCATTTTTTGTAACCAGATCTCAAGGAATAACATGCTTGTGGTTGTTGAAGAAAATCCTAGAATCTTTAAAGACCAGATTACATCCTATAAGAACTCCATTGTTGGTTGTCTTAGTTCTCAAATGGATGACTATTGGAAGCTTGACGATTTAAGAATCTACATACAATAGTTATGGGGTTTTATTGATTAACATATTGTATCGCTCAGTATGAATATCTTTTATATCACTTTCGGTTCAAATGAAAATAAATTGAGGACCTGGAGTTGCAGTTTTGTCAACCTCAAGCCTAATATTATGAGGTTTCTGAACTAGGACCCTTGGTTTGACACCTTTTAGGCCAAGAACACCATTACATAGTCTTGGATTCATGTAAAAGGCTTGAATTTGGGTTTTTGTCATCCTGAAATCCTCGGGGATGTTTCCTTGGCCAATGGAACTCCTCTTAAAATTGATAAAGAGACTTATATTGTGAGGTATAGACATTTTTCTTGCATTTTTATTGAGTTTGACATATATTTTCCTTTTTATGAGACTGTTTATTTTCTTACTGGTGACTTTAAGTTTGAATTTTTAATTGAATTTGAGTATGTTCCTGAATTTTTCCTTAATTACTCAACAATTAGGGATGTGAAGGAAAAATTCCATAATGGAATGAGATGTTCTAATTGTAAAAGGCATGAGAATCTTGTTGATAAGTGAAAATTTAAACTTTCATCTACTGGTATTTCTTCGCCTAAGTCTGTGGTTTTAAATCAAGGTACCCATGATGGTGTGAAGGATCCATCTTCACCCATCATGGGTAATTTGATGCATATCTCTGATCATGGGATAATGGGGGGGGATCCTCCCTCTTTTTTTGAAGTTGTGACTGGGAACATTCGTGATGAGAATTTCAATGGGGGGGGGGTACCCCTTATAAATATTCCTATTGATTATACTATTCAAGGAGAAACCTCATCTAAATGGGATGATGATGTTATCCTTGACAGTGATGTAGAAATTTGACCTTTTTTTTGGAGAGGAATTTCTTGCGGAAGGGAAACTTGATTATCTTTCCACACAATTGAAAAGTTCCTCTCTTACTTCTATTAGGAAGTCCCCATCCTTATCATTGATGGAGACTCTAGATGTTACTACCTCTAGGAAGTGTGGGTTGGTTACTTTTGCAGCTGTTGCTACACCTGAATCAGGTGCAGTGCAAGTTTCTACTGGTGATTCTCCTCAGATCACTAAAAAGGTGACTCCATATTAAGTTTACTATGATGATGCTATCCTTAGGAAGTGTGGTCAAGATGTTCTTGTTTCTCTAGATACATCCAAACCTTTAGGGGAATTATAGGCTACTACTGGTGACATTTTATCTTCTCAAGAGCCTGTGTTGACACCTACACATGCCTCTGTTTCTGAACCTGTAGTAGTCATGGAGGCTTACACCTTTTGTTGTTCACATGTTCTTTCTTCTATGAATGGTGATGGTACTCAAAAATTTTACACTACGCTGGATTCCATTAATTCTACAGAATGTTATGATCTCTATAGGGAGATCCACACAAGGAAAGGTACCCAATTTTTGTCATCATATACGACTATTGTCTCTCCTTTGATGGTCAAGAAGGATGATAAACAAGACTTGAAAATTGGTAATTCCTCAAACGTGGATGTGCTGTATGAAAGACACCCTTTTAAGGGTAGTGAAGAGGTTGATGCTGAGTAGAATGTGGATGTGGCTGATGGACCAGTTGATTACTAGGGTGATGAGTGGCATACTCTGAAGAATTAAAGGAGAGGAAGACACCTAAGAAGTAGGGGTGGTTTCTATGGTAGGGGTGGTAGGAATAAGGGATATATGGTGTTTCTCATTTATTTATGGTGGTGTACTTTCCACTTGTACCTTCCATTCTTATGTTTGCTTGTTTACTTTTCTTAATAAATTTCTCGGGCCATGGAGTTTACTCCATGGTTTTCACTTTCTCGGTAATGTGGATTTTTGGGATATTGAATTGATAGAACTTGATAATTAATTGATGAATTAATTATAATATATTGATATTTTATAATTGATATAATTAATTGTGTAATTAATTATGAAGCATTGATATTTTGAATCAGATAATTAATTGTGTAATTAAGTATGGGATTTTGAGTCTCTGGATATTGATTAATTAATTGATTGATTAATTAATGGGATTGATTTCCTTAATTAATTGGGGAATTAATTTAGGGTATTAATGTGAAAAACTAATTATTGAATTATTAATGGAATTGGAGGATAATAAATTATTGAGTTAATTATCGAATTATTGAATTATAAATTATGAATAATTAATTTGTGAATTACTTATTAGATGTCGATATATGAAATGATTAATTGATTGTTGAATTAATTAATGGACATTATATAGTTAATTAATTGTTGAATTAATTAACAAAGTTAAAGTGAAATATTAATTGATGAATTAATTAAAGGTACTATTATCATTAATTAATTGTGGAAATTAATTGATAAAAATTTCATGATTAATTAATCATTAGATAAATTAATGGAAATGGGTTATGATTGATTAATTGGTGAATTAATTACAGGGGATTGTTGGGATGGTGAAATAAAATGGATTGGTGAATTAATTAATGTGGATTGTTTGGAAATTAAATTGATAAAATTTAATAATTAATTGATGAATTAACTATGATATATTGAGATTTGATAATTGATATAATTAATTCTGGAATTACAAAGAAGGTGTGAACCATGGGTTGAATCCCATGGTTCCAAAATTTATTGAAAATAAAAGGAAAAAATTCAAGAGAAGTAGGGAAGTGAGAGGAACAAAATGAAAATAATTGACAGGCCATTGATGCAAAACAATTAAAACCATGACCGAGGAGAAAAGATATTCTTTATTTTTGGGAGTGACCTCCACATCTGCCTCGAGTGTGAAGGATCCTCCTCAAGGTTTTGGGCTTCTTCCATGGTGAATCATCTACAAGAGTATCAGTATTGACATCCGATGGGGTTGGTTCCTCAGGAGGTGGACTTGTCATTGACGTGAAATTCTTAGTGCCTGAGTTTTGACCTGTATTTTGAATAGCTCCATTGACATTGTCGAATTCTTGATGGAAGACTACTATGATCCTAGGCATATTTAATATGTCAAGCTAGATAAGTTTACCAAAGTTTGACATAACCTTTTTGATGCAAGACACCCCTTGGAAAGCGGTGGACACATCATGAGGAACATTTTGGGTCTCCCTAAGAGTGATCATCTCCTCCCTTGCCTCCTGTGGTAAAAAATCGTTCCCTATTGACGTATCACCAATAACATCAGATGAAGCCTTTGAACTCTATTGATCAAAAATATATGGGGCTGAATTGCCAAAACTTTTTTAAGCATCATTTATCCCCTCCTACAAATGAGTCCCAACAGATACTATAGAAGGGGATCCATACACCCTTAGAGGTTGCAGGGGTTTCACATAAAGAGTAGTCTTTCCCTTAATGTTACCAGCATTCATGAAATCATCCCTAATAACATCAAAGAAATCTGTTGCATATTTTGTGTCAAAGAAGACATATTTACTCACCAGATGAAGATGCAGACTATATACCTCTATCTTTCCCAACTTATGAGGGTTATCTTTGAAAAAATTGATAGAACCACTTCTATCGAGATTAGATCCTGAGAAAATATGAACCTCATGTATTATTTACATAAGAAGGAACAATGGTAAAATGAGATGGGGGTGCCAGAATGCATGATCTAATTAGTGCTAATGACTACATCAACAAAAGATGGGCCCCTATTATCCACTATCCTATACGGGTATTTATGTGAAAAATAATTGTTTAATTAATAATGGAATTGGGGGAAAATTAATTGGTGAGTTAATTATCAATTTTTTTAATTATAAATTGTGAATAACTAATTAGTAAATTAATTATTGGATTTTGAGTTGTGAAATGATTAATTTCTTTATTTAATTAATTAATAGACATTATATGGTTAAATAATTGTTGAATTAATTAATGGAGTTGAAGTGACCAATTAATTGATCAATTAATTGAAGGGAATGATATAATTAATTAATTGGTGAAATTTATTAGTGAAATTGACGCGATTAATTAATCATTGGATTAATTAAGGGAAATAGAATATGATTAATTAATTAGTGAACTAATTAATGGAATTAATGTAGGAAATTAATTGTTGAATTAATTAACAGAGTTGAAGTGACGAATTAATTGATGAATAAATTGCAAGGTTTGTTATGGTTAATTAATTATTGAATTAATTAAATTATTTGTATATGATTAATTAATTATGAATAGATTAATGGAATGATTGTTAAAATGGATATTAGTTTTGATAATGCTGGCATGGTGTAGCACATGGGATAGCTGGGGTATAAGAAAGGGATTAACTAGGAAGACCGAGAGAACTTCTATAATTGTTTTCCAAAGGACTGTGTGGGCCTTCAAGGAAGAATACTATGTGAGATTCTCTTTGTTTTATGAAGGACTATGTCGGGATTTAAGGAAGAAGACTTTCTGAGCTTATGTTTATTTTCCAAAGGACCATGCGAGCCTTTGAGGGAAAATACCATGGGAGATTTTCTATTTTTCCTAGGAATAATTTATGGTTTGTTTAGTATTAATCACTTTAGAACCTAGTGGTTAGAACCCACTGTGTAGGTTACTTATGCCAGATTGATTTACATATTTTAAATTTTTGATGAAATTTGATTTGTGATGATGAATGGTGACATGGACATTTTGGATTATGATATCCCTTAGAGATAGTTTAGACTTCGGCATAAGACGAAGTGGATATTGAGGTTCATGTGTCCTCCAGAACCTAAGGGTTTATGTAGTTAAATAAAAGATAATTGAATAAATGTTAACTATTTACATTATTACTAGTATTTTATTCTTTATAAAATGGAATATCCTGTTATTAACTGGATCTATATTACTCACACCCTAATCAGGATACCTGATCGATACCCAAATAGTCTTTGTGTTTTCTAGATGTGTTAAGGGAAAAGGCCATATGTTTGATGGATGAGTTATGATTGACCACTGATGATGAAACCAGACATGGTTCGGGACCCATTTTGGAGTTTTTAGTATCTTTACATTTGGGTTTTCATTTGACACTTAGAATGTACTTAGAATAAAATTTTTACTATTTAGTTTTGATTCTGTACTTCTTGTTCTGGTCATCCTGTGATATTTGTTTTTTCTATAGTTACATATAAGCTTCCACTATTTTTTATTTATTTTCACTAGTGTATTACTCTAATAATATAAAAAAGAGGGTATAGTATCCCCATTATCAATATTAGACCCTCGCTTCTAGTCACAGCCTCTGACGTATGGGGAGGCATGCCTGAGGCCATGTAGTGGTCCAGCTCGGGGAATCGATGAGTGGAACCTAGGACAGGACATTACAAAGTGGTGTCAGAGCACAATTTTCTTTTCTTATTCTTTTGTCTTACAATTTAGGAAAGGTAGATATGATACTAGGAAGAGTCTATCCTTGGTTATGAGCTCTTACATTGGAGTAGCTACCCTATGTATGAGGGTGATTTTAAGTACCTAGGGTGGGATTATGGTTATTGTTGCTTGTTGTTACAGTTGAATATTATTTTACCATGGGTGACATACTTTTTATTTGATATGATAATTATTTTTAAGATTTATTGATATTGACTCGTGACCATAAATAGAATGAGATTTGAGTCTGTATGGATCATTCTAGGCACTTAGGGTTATTGTGATATGCAACATTTTAGGCATGCACTGGAAAATATATAATGGGTAAGTTGTTGAACTTGAATTGTTTTTCATTTCTTGTGAAATTGAATAGAAAATTTTGCCTAACATGAAATTTATAAAGATTATTAAATGATAAAATAGGAGAATAAATGGGTGTCTAAATGTTAAATTTTCATAATGTGAATGTTCTTACCATTTTCAATAAAGACCTAGGTGTAGGAGGGTTAATGGTAGAGATAATGCCTCAGTTTTGACTATGTGATGGGAGGGGGGTGGAATACATGATATGGGTTTTTTAAATCCCTCTTGTTAACTATAATAATGTTTTTAATTAAGAATCCCCTATTTTCCTTATCTGGACCATGGTGTTGGTAGTTTGGGTAGTGCGAATACCCTAGTTTGAGAACTTGGCTGTGAGATGTGCGAGGCATCATCTGGTTTTGAATCTATGTGGTGAGATGCTGGCATGTAGGGAAGCCCAAAACTTTCAATAGGTTAAGGTGTTTACAAAATGGGAGGTAACATTAGTGATGGATGATTTGTGGTGGTGTTCACCAAAGACTTCTTATAATACATTTAATTAGTGATGATCATGTACCCTACCTTGACATCATCCCAGGTACACTGAGAAAGTTCTATCTTTACACCTAGATATCTAAATGTGTTCTTTGGTTATGGGGCCCCTTAAAGGTTGCTCTTATAAAGAAGTATATGTGTAGCTGGATGGTGGATGATACACCATTACAAGTTTACAAATGCGGTTCTCATGATTGATTGGAGGTCGATAAAAACCATGTAGGTTGAGTTTATTGAAAAAGTGATGTTAACAATTCTCTTAAGGTGGGGAGTGATATATTAGTATTAGATGTGTGGAACAAGACCAATGAGAAATGATAATGAGGAAACTATAATGGGCTTGTTGAAATTCCTTAAGTAAAGTCTACGTGGGCCTTAGAGGTGGTGTTTGTACGTTCTTTCTAGGTGGTTTTTGATAGAAAGGCTAAGTGCCAATGTGGGATGGTGTTATGGAGGTTTTTAGGCATGGTGAGTTTGAAAAAACATCAACTATGTTGTGGAAGTTGAGATTGAGACCGATGCATTACTTAATAGGCATCTGATATCTGTGTTGGATCATAGTGAGAAGGTGTTGTGGGAAAAGACAGTATTGTTAGTTCATGTATTGTGGAAACATAAACGTGTGTAGAAAGAAACATGGGGGGTGAGAAATTGATGTGAGGGATTGGTGGCCTAATCTTTTTGACTCAGAATCTTAGAGGTTCTTGGGAGTACATCACGAGGATGAGCTATTATAATTTGGGGAGATTGTAAGATCCAATCTTTTTCTAGGGGTGCATCTGGATTAAGTGGTGTGTTCTAGATACAAAAAAAATACTCATCATGGGCCCAATTCATGATGTGAATTTCTTTGGGTAGACCATATGATTTTAATTGTTGAATTGAATTAATTCACAACTTAAAATATTTACACCCCCTATAAATCTTTTTCACAATATGTAGACGTGTCGTGAAAGTGGTTTTCACCACATGAAGACATGTCAAGAAAGTATTTCTCACCATGTGTTAACTTGTTGTGAAGGTATATTACACCCCCTCTAAGTGTCTTTCACCACATTTCAACATGTCACGAGTGCAGTTTACAACCTATATAATATTTATTTATTTGTTATTTAATATGGTTGTGATGGGATTTCTATGAAAAAATAGGGAAATAAATTAGGACTTATTACATGACGTGAAATGATAATTCACATTGTGTAATTATGATGCTCGGTATATTAAAGTCATGACTACAACACCATGTAAACCTTTAGACTCGTATATCCTCCACTATGGGGCCTTAGAGCCCTCTCTAATCCTCATACGCCCTGCGTACCTCCTCCATT
Source organism: Viscum album (assembly GCA_963277665.1). Lineage (NCBI taxonomy): Eukaryota > Viridiplantae > Streptophyta > Magnoliopsida > Santalales > Viscaceae > Viscum > Viscum album. The sequence goes on along the minus strand of OY728161.1, from coordinate 1,575,547,368 downwards.
GACCAAATCTCGTCTATTGAGCCTAGGCCTTGGACTAAAGCTTCTCTACACACCACCTTATTCGATAAAATACCCTCCATGCACCTCCTGAGTATGCATGTTCTTCTCATTTAGATATATATTTATCATTTACTTTACTTTGCAAATAAAAGAAATATTTTTATCTATTATTGGATCTAGATATAGATTTATTGAATCTAGATCTACGATTGTTGGGTCTAGATCAATATTTTTTGAATCTAAATCTATTCTTACTTGATCTAGATCTAGATTTTTTGAATCTAGATCTAGCCTTATTGAATTTAGATATAGATTTAATAGATCTTGTTTCATTTAACTGTGGAATTGGTTTTTGGATCTAGACCATGTTCTTCACCGTGTTCTTGATAGATCCACTTAAAATTGGGGATTTCTGTTGGGAGGTGTTAATCACCATTCTTGAGGTAGGTGGTTTATAATACAAATCCCAATGTTTTAATTACATTTATGTGTATGTAATTCTATAATTGATAATAAATGTTTAGAAACTTCATTATTGATTAAATTAATTAATTAGGAGAATTGATTAATTAAAAGATATGTGAAATTGGTATACTTGGATTTTAGATCACGAATAATTAATTGTTAAATTAATTATGAGATATCGAGATTGTTGATTTTAAATAATTAATTGTAAAATTAATTATGGGATATTGATGTTATGAATTGAATAATTAATTGGAAAATTAATTATTAGACTATGGAATTTTTATTTATATAATTAATTGTAGAAATTAATTATGGACTTATTGAGATTGTTGAACTTGATTAATTAATTGTATAATTAATTAATGTGAATGGTTGGGATTATGAATTTGTGTTTTGGGATAATTAATTGTAGAATTAATTATGGTGAAATAAATATTGTTGAAATTGAACAATTAATTGATGAATTAATGATTGATATATTGAATTTATTGAATAGGGATAATTAATTTTAGAATTAATTATTGGAGATTGTTTTGATTATTAAATTGATTGAGATGAATTAATTGACGAATTAATTGGGGTGGTTGAATAACTGGATATAGAATAATTAATTAATGAATTAATTGGTGATATTGAATTGTGTGAGATAGAATTAATTAATTAATGAATTAATTAATGGGTGTATTGTAATTATTTAATTATTGAATTAAATAATATGATTAATTAATTGGAAAATTAATTAATGAAAGCAATTTTATTATTTAATTGCTGAATTAAATAATGGTATTAATTAATTTGATAATTAATTAATGTTAACAATGTGATTATTTAATTTCTGAATTAAATAATAGGATAAATTAATTATCTAATTAATTAATGTGAGAAATGTGATTATTTAATGGTTTAATTAAATACTGAGATTAATCAATTATTGAGTTAATTAATGTGAGCAATGAGATTATTTAATTGTTTAATTAAATAATGTAATTAATTAATTCATGAATTAATTAATTTGATCGATGTGATTGTTTAATTGTTGAATTAAATACAGGGATTAATTAATTAAGTAATTAACCAATGATGAGCAATGTGATCATTTAATTGATTAATTAAATAATGGGAGTGATTGGACTAAATAATCTTTAGATTAAATGAAGGGGTTGAGTTAGATTAATTAATTGGTGAATTAATTAATGGGGATTATTGTGTTGATTTAATTTAGTGAGTTAGATTAATTAATTTATGAATTAATTAATAGAGATTGTTGGGATGATGTAATCAAATGGATTGGATTAATTAATTGGTGAATTAATTAATGTATATTGTTAGGATATTGAACTGATAGAATTGGATAATTAATTGATGAATTAATTATGAGATATTGAGATTTGAGAATTGATATAATTAATTGTGGAATTAATTTTGAAGTATTGAGATTTTGAATGAGATAATTAATTACAAAGTTAATTAGGGGATTTTGAGTTTGTGGATATTGATTAATTAATTTATAAATTAATTAATGTCATTAATTTCCTTAATTAATTAGGGAATTAATTAAGGGTGTTTATGTGACAAGCTAATTGTGGAATTAGTAATGGAATTGGAGGATAATTAATTGTTGAGTTAATTATCAAATTGTTGAATTACTAATTCTGAATAATTAATTGAGGAATTAATTATTGGATATAATGTTTTTAAATGATTAAATGATTATTGAATTAATTAATTAACTTTATATCGTTAATTAATTATTAAATTAATTAATAGAGTTGAAGTGATGAATTAATTGATGAATCAATTGAAGGGAATATTATGATTAATTAATTGTGGATATTAATTATTTAAATTGATGTGATTAATTAGTCATTGAATTAATTAATGGAAATGGGTTATGATTAACTAATTGGTGAATTAATTAATGGGGATTGTTGTGGTGGTGTAATCAATTGAATTTAACAAATTTATTGGTGAATTAATTAATGCAGATTGTTGGGATATCTAATTGATTGAATTGGGAAATTAATTGAAAAATTAATTATGAGGTATTGATATTTCCGAATTAATTTAATTAATTGTGCAATTAATTATGATGTATTGAGATTTTGAATGAGGTAATTAATTACATAATTAATTATGTGATTTTGAGTTTGTGGATATTGATTAATTAATGGGATTGATTTCATTAATTAATCGAGGAATTAATTAAGGGAATTTATGTGATTAAGTAATTATTTAATTAGTAAAGTAATTAGAGGATAATTAATTGTGGATTTAATTATCGAATTGCATAATTATAAATTTTGAATAATTAATGGGTGAATTTATTATTGGATGTAGAGTTGTGAATTGATAAATCAATTGTTGAATTAATTAATGGAATTTATATGGTTAATTATTTTTTAATTAATTAATGGAGTTGAATTGACCAATTAATTGATGAATTAATTTAAGGGACTCTTATGACTAATTAATTTTGTAAATTAATTGTTGAAATTGACATGATTAATTAATCATTAGATTAATTAATTGAAATGGGTTATGATTAATTAATTGGTTAATTAATTAATGGAATTAATGTAGTTAATTAATTGTAGAATTAATTAACGGAGTTGGTGTGACCAATTAATTGAAAAATTAATTACATGTTTTGTTATGGTTAATTAATTGTTGAATTAATTAAAGGATTTTTACATGATTAATTAGTTGTGAATTAATTAATGTAATGATTTGTGAAATGACTATTAGTTGTGACTATGTTGGCATGGAGTAGCACATGGGATAATTGAGGTGTGATAAAGGCATTAACTAGGAAGACTGAGAGATATTATATTATTGTTTTTTGAAGGACCGTGTGAGCCATCAAGGAAGAAGACCATGTGAGTTTATTTTTGTTTTTAGAGTATTGTGTGAGCCTCTAAGGAAGAAGACTATTCGAGATTCTATTTTATTTTTTAAGGACCATGTGATACTTCAAGGAAGAAGACTGTGTGAGCTTCTATTCCTTTTTTGAAGAACCATGTGAGACTTCAAGGGAAAATACCATGAGGTATTTTCCTTTTTTCCTAGGAATAATTTATTCTGTGTTTCATATTACTCACTTTAGACCCTTGAGGTTAGAACCCATAGTGCACATTACTCATGACAAACCAATTTACTATTTTTATGCATTTAATGAAACGTGATTTATGATGATGAATGGTATCATATACATTAAATATTATGATATCCCTTGAGGATAGTTCAAACATCGGCATGAGATGAAGTAGGTATTATTGTTCGGGTTTCCTCGAGAACCCAAGGGTTTATGTAGTTAAATAAAGAATAATTGAATAAATGTAAATTTTTTACTTTTTTACTTGTATTTTATTATCTATAAAACTACGCAAACTGTTATTGACTATATTTTTTAGACACCATTGGTGGTGGCCTACTGAGTTTTACTCTCACCCTACTCGGGTTTCCTAATCGGTACCTGAATATACTTTTTTTATAGATAGGTTAAGGGATAATACCCTATGATAGATGGATGAGTTTGGATGGAGCATGGATAAGGGGACAAGATGTCTTTTGGGACCCGCATGGGAGTTTTCAGTGACTTTATATTTGGGTTTTCATTTGACACTTGATAAGTACTTAGCATGGAATTTCTACTATTCAGTTTAGATATATAGTTCTAGTTTTTGTCATCTTGTGATATTGGTTTTTTCTATGGTTACATATAAGATTCCTTTTTTTTCTCCTAGTGTATTACTATGATAAAAGGAAAAAAATAGGGTATAGTTATCCAATGATCGTTATTAGACCCTCACTGCTAGTCAACATCCACTAGCATACAAGGAGGAGCGCCTAAGGTCATGTCGCGCTTCGGATCAGGACACTAGTGAGTGGCACCCAGGTGAGGACATTACATATATGTCGTCATAAGAAACCATATGTAAATGTGTAATTTTCTAATAACTCATAGTAAATATAATAAAGATGATATTTTCACCATTTTTTCATGTGTATTTCAATGATTTAAACACCACCATTTTGTTTTTTTGAATGAAATTACATCATTTTGTATCTCTAAGAAATATTTTGTAAAATATCAAGAATATAACTTAATTCAAAATTTTAAGTGTTTTTAATCATTCTTGGAATTAATTCATCAGGCCAGACTCTTCGTTTAAATTTTTTTGAATTCTTTTGTAATTTTGGTTCTATTATTGAAATGAGTAACTTTGGATAAGTCTTGAATACTTTTTTATATTTTAGTTTTCCTTGTAAGATAACTTTTTCTTCTTTTTATGATAATTTACTTTTCCAAAACTCTAAATAGTATGATATTTCATTCTAACTTGTAGGACATTTTATTCTTGTATGATGTTTTACTTTATCAAATTTTAATATTATATTATATTTTTTGAGGCTCGTATGACATTTTTATTACATATAATATTCTTGAGCCATGTATGATGTTTTCATTTATCAAAAATTTAGTTTTTGTATGACTTATTATTATTTCATAAAACTTGTGATGATTTTAAATAAATTTTATCAAATTTTAATAGGAATTTGTTTTCCTGATCATATGATATTGAAAAGATATGTCCCGTGTGTATTTATTTCATTTGACTTCTAAATTCAATGAAATTGTAGTAATACAATGCATATGAAGTCTTATGATTATTCACTTTATAGATTTTTAGGATTGATGTTTACGACGTGGAGATGATTATGGTGCTCTGTAATGGTATCCAAACCAGTCTATATGAGGGTAACTAAAATATATTTCATAAGGGTAACTGATTTGATCTTTGTTAAGGTGAATAAGCAATCTAGACTGCTGCGTCAAGGTCATTGGAGATGTGTAAGAGTATAAAGAGAGGAACTAGGTATTTTCCATATTGAATTTCATTCAATCCATGTGAATTCATTTCAAGAGGGAGTTTAAGAATCTATGATCTTGGGATGATTCCATGGATGTTAAATTCATGGTGAACATTAGAATTAAATATTAAACCATGTAATTGAATAACTTGTTTTTTTCATCTGGAGCCGACCATGAAGTCACTATTGCATCACATAGATGTCCCCAAGAAGCAATTAAAGAATAGAAATCAATTCAAATATTTTACCTCCATTTTTTTGTGTGGAAATATAAGGAATAAGAAGTTTTAGGAATTACTAATTTTATTCCAATATATCTCAATATTTTATATGTTTTAATGCTCAAAAAATCCCAAGTTTTTTTATAAAAAAATAAAATAAAGTGTTTTTAGGCTATTATATGTTTTCTTAAAGTAACTTCTCTTTTTGGCATGTTTTTATTAAAATTTCTTTTTTCATGTTTGAAGAAATATCCCATGAATAATAACATATGAGATGAAAAATTATCATATGAGGTGATAATTTATCATATGAACTGTTATTTTTCATGTGTTTCTAGAAATTATATGTTTTGGTGAAGGAAATAATCACACGAGGGAAAAAAATCTTAATGTTGGATTTTAGTTTCCATACTAAATTGTCACATTAAACTATTACATATGAAATTTCCTGTAAGAAGTAAGACACTACCATATGAGCCATAAATTTTTTAAAATCAATTATCATATGAAGATAATTTTATCACACTAAGTGTAAATTTTTTTATATGATCAGAACATCAGTATGCTAGTACTTGACCAAGGAGATTATCATATAAAGTAAGGAATTATCTATATACAGGTCAAAACATCACATGAGGACAAAATTATTCTTATATAATAGTGTTTTTAGTTTTATTATCTTATAACAATAGGATTACCTTATGAAAGTATTAAATATCATATGGATTGATTTATCTTACAAATATAAATATTTCTCTTGAAGTTTTGAAGAGAGAAAAAGTCTATGAAGATGACAATTTATTATGAAGCTAAATACTTTTGAAGTGAGTATTTTAGGAGTATTTATTTACACTTTTGAGGTATTTATTACCATTACAAAAACTTGACCAAAGTCCCCACCTAAGTTATTTTCTGTTAGAAATTATGATGGATAGATAAGAAATGGTGTATAAAATAATAATACTATATCCATGGTTGTGCTAGTTTTAATTGATTCCATCATTACAATCAACAATAATCTATGTGAATACTATTTTCTAAACCAAATGTCACATATAGGAACTTATCTTGTCTATTAGGATTATTATATGTGCTCATAACCGTAGGATTATATTTGAAGTTTTGAATTAAATATTCAAGTTTGAGAGCATGAGAAAAAAATAAAAAAGTACAGAGAAAGAGATAATAATCAGGAAACTGTGTGGTATTTGAAGAAAAAAAATCATCTCTCTTATTTCATATACATACAATAGATTCTATGTTTCATTGAGGGAAACAAACAATTATTTCTGGTATTCTTTGATGATCTTATCATCTACAACCAAGATACCTTTCATAACCATTCATTGAAGTTATATTCTTTCTTTGTAAGAACATATCATATTTCATTGAAAGATTAGGGCCTTACAATGTCAAATAAGAAGATCCAAAAATGATATAATAATATAGAAGTTAAATATGACTTGAAATCTAAATCTATGAATGCAATTATATATAGGCTTGGTATAAATAAGTTCAATAAAGTTTCTTAATTTTCTATAGAATACAAAATATGGAAAACTATATCTATATCTTATGAATGTATTGATAATATTATAGGGATTAGTTAAAACAACATGAAATTAAATTTAGATACATTTAGAATGATTGATGATCAGATAATCACTCAAATGAATGGAAGGATGATGGAAATTATAAATAACATGGCTCCTTTAGGAACTCATATTCTTGAACCTGATCAATTTATTAATGTTTTTAGATTTTTTCTATCAAAATGGAGTGTAATTTTATCTACCATTAGAAAATATACTACTATGAAATATTTCAAAATAACAAATCTCATTGGCATGATCATTTTGTATGAATAAGAAATGGAAGATGATAATAGTGAGAATAAGATGATAAAATGAGATAACACTTATTTAAATACATATACTTCAAAGGATAAGTCAAAAAACCAAGATACATCATTTTCATGGGCATCTAATGAAGAAACCTTGAGAAATTACGAGTCGAGTGATGATATTGATCATGTTTATATGAAGTTAAAAACGTTTTAAAATATTATAATAGAATTAAAGTAATCCTTAATAAGTATAAGAACATTGATGAAAATACCATAGAAATTGGCTTCTATGAGTGTAAGAATATTAGGCATATTAATCTTGATTTCCTGCAGGTGAAGGATATGAATAAGCATGAAATGAAATAAAAAAAGTAATAAAACTTTAAAAAGGATAAGAAATATATAAAGGCTACATGGATTTCCTTATAGGACTCAATTAATAAATCTATTTTTGGTTCTAATGATTAAGTATCTAATCGGAAGGAAAACATGTGTTTTATAGCACAAACTAATGTGGGAACAAACCATATAAACATAAATTCAAAATGGGTTATGGATAGTGGTGGTTTAAGATATATAATCATATATTTTTCCAACATTCACTCACTATCTAAGATTTTTGGAGGATATATCACATTTGATAACAATTCTAAAGGAAATATTATTGAAATTAGATTTTTTAGAGATCATCATTCAATTATCATCAAAAAAGTACTTTACATTTAATGTTTAAAGAAAAACCTAATAAGTATTTCTCAACTTTGTGATGATGAATATTATTTAATTTATATAATAATTCCTTTTCTTATTTAAATATAAGTAACTTAAATTTAGGGAACCAAGAACACAAAATTCATAAAGACTAAATCTTCATTTTTTGTGTAAATAAAATGTGAAAAGTTTTAATGCTTAAATTAATGAATCATAGATTTGGAATAAGAGTTTTGCATAATGTAATTTATATTACTTAAGGAAATTATCAAAGAACAATACGACTTCTAGTTTTCCTCAACTCAAATTAGATTAAAATAAGTTATGTGATTATTTTAAAATGTGAAAGCAACCCATATCATATTTTAATTATTTTAAGGAACCTTATTGATATATAACACTTTAAACTACTCATATAGATATTTTTTGACCTTCTATAACTTCAATCCTAATTGGTAAATTTTTTTAGGTTATGGATGATGATTTCTCAAAGGTTAACGAAGGAAAATTATTACGTTATTCTACAACTTCTATATATTATATAGTTTTCAATTAAAATTTAAGGATTATTAAAGAATATAATCATGTGAAATTTTATGAAATTGGTTCTCTTATTCTCAAAAAAATAAGGTTAATGGCTTGAGTGATTTAATGGATAACTTGTTTATTGATCTTTTATTTTAAAATAAAAAGTATGATGATTTACTGCATGATTATGAACAATAAAATCCTAAAAAGGAAAAAGATGATGAACCCAAAGGTTTAATTCCTAGAAAAACTAGAAACCTTAAGAACCATTCAAGAGAAATCTTTATGGGTAACCTAGATGAAGGAGTTGGGACTTGAAGAAGTATAATTTTTTTTGACTTTTCTACATTTTTAAGGAACCTGGGGTGCAACAGAAGTGTGAAAATTAGGAAATTTTAATTTTCAGGTTTTCATTCATGTTAAAAAAATTGAATTTATAAAATCCCTTTCCCATATTTCTCAATGTATTATATTCAATTCAATTTAAGTGTGAAAAATAAAACAAAAAACCATAAATGGTACCTTGTTCATTTGAAATTGCCAATTTTATTCACTCACCATCGACATGTCATGGCTAAAAAAAACTAACATATAAATCCTATAGATTTTATACATTTCCAACACTGCTCTTGGATTATATATCTATGATTATTGGGTACTTTTATGAGAAATAAAATAGATTTACCAAATCCCTTTGATTATGCAAGGAACATAAACATGATTGGGAAAGCGAGATCAATATGACCTTATTCTTTCTTCAGAATCTTTATCTAAGAGATTGATGGGAGTGGAGAGAAGTGATTAGCTATCTAAATTCTTCCTAATGGTGGATATCACTATTCAAGAGGCTAAAATGAGCTTTTTAAACATTAGTTATACATTCCAAAATTTTACTTTGTCCACTGGAAAGTAATTGCCAACATTTTTGAACCTTACACACACTTATGACTTAATTAACATTTTCATAAATGTCACAATTATTTTGTCACCCAATTATAACATATTAACATATTATGTGATAAAATAAGAACCATTAACTCATCCTGTAAGCTCTCCAAATAATTTAGTAAACCATGGAGATAACTTGTTCATTCAAAAAATTATATTTTATCATATTCAATCATAAAATCAAAAAATTTTTGAATAAATTGAGAAATAAATTAATTCATAATTATTCAATACTTGAAAAATATAATTAAATTATTTTTACTTGAAATCATTCACACTTAGATGTTTACTGGCCCCCAAAAATGGGGCCCACTTCATCCAAACAACCTATTCATCCAAATTGGTGTAACTTGTGGATACACATATTGTGTGATCCGATAAGTCCATATATTGATAGCAGTGAGTCCAAATCACAAACCAAGAGTCATGTTTAGAAACCTATCGTGACCCCTATAGAGATAAATAATGTCATATCTATGATGACCTCTCTCTTTGTCTCATGATATCTCATAAGGAAGGATGAACACTTATATCATCATCATATTGATGATTTATATATTTTGTGACCTTACCAGATAGACTTACCTTCTTGTACCATGACCATGTATTTGATGAAGGTAATACTATACTGTTTAACCTGGGCCCATGTTATTTCTATTCCTCAACCCGGAAGTGAAAAAATATATCATCACCATTCAACCAATTCCATACAACTAATGAAACACCCAATATAAGCTACCTTTCCATGATTTCAATGTAATTTTTTTTACCTTTCATCAAAGTACGTGTTCAAATTGTATACATTGATAATTTTTTAAAGCCAAGAGAGCAACACACATGTTCATAGATAGAAAAAAATGTCACCTGAAACACGTGGTGTTCCTATTGGAGGGTAAATCCTAAGGATCTCATATACATGATATAATCAAGTGTGAAATTCAAGAGAACAAGTATCAATGCTTATGATAATCCAAAATTTTATAGTCAGATATCATCTATGTTCTATCTGTATGAGGTATCTAGACCATTGAATATATTTTTAAGAAAACTATAATATTATCTCTAGGTTCTCATTATAGTAAAGAGATACAATAACATTTTGATTCAATTTGTAAAATAAGAAAATTATAATGTAAATAGTGGATTCAAAAGTATCAAAAAGTATTATGGTAAGAATAAATAAATGTATATATAAAACTGTATACATGTAATGTTAAACAAAGTATATAAATGAGTTTGGTCTTAGGAACCCACTCACAAAACTCCCACTTTCACTAGAACCAACTGCTAACAATTATCAACCTACCAGCTCTCAGATGAGTTTCATGATTCTTCTAAAATATGAATTTTGTTTGAGGATCTACCCCATTATCCTCATTGGCTACTCTGATAACATTGACTTCACCTCTATAAGTATAATCTCCCAAGTTATGAAACTTTTTAATTATATAATTTATCTTTTGTTGTAACCTGAAATTCTTGGAAGGAACCACTACCACTGTATTATTATAGTATACTATAGCAAGGTATGCACTATTTGGTATAAATCTAATCTCAAAAAAAGTTTCATATCCAAAATTCTTCCTTATCTTCATCATAATCCTCTATATTCTCAGATTCTTCTATATAATTGGAAACCACAGACTACTTTGATCTCCTCTGGATTAGTGCACCAACATTAATGAAAAACACATAGCTTGACTGTTATTTTAGATCATTATGATCTTTCTAGAATATAGGATCAATGTATCCTCTCATGACTACCTTCTCATCTCCACCACACATTAGGAACATATCCTTTGTATGTATCAAGTACTTTGGGATAATTTTTACGACTACCCGATGTATGTCTCATGGATTGACTTGATATATACCTACCATGGTCAAAGTAAAGGAAATATCAAACCTATTATATAACATGACATACATGATAGAACCCACTGGTGAAGATTAATTGATTCAACCCATTCTTTAAATCTCTTCCTATGTATGTGGACACATTTTCTGAGATATATTAATGCCACATGAAATTAGAAACAATATTATCTTGAATTATTACATAGTATACCTTTAGATTACCATTTCAATCTACACAATTTTACCTAGCCTAAGAATCCTTAGAGACCTATCATGATAGATCTTGATCCCTAGAATATAGGCTGCATCACCTAAGTTTTTATAGAGAAGTGTTTATTTAACCAATTATTCACTAAATATAATAATTTCACTTCATTTCCCATTAACAACATGTTATAAAAATATATTACTAGGAAAACGATGGAAGTTACACTAACCTTCTTATAGACTCATGGATTGATTTTAATTTTACTAAAACCAAATTCTCTTTTGACCTCATTAAAAAGACAATTCAATGATCATGATGACTACTTTAAACCATAAATAGATCTCTATATCTTTTATTCTTAAATTTCAATCATTGTCATAATAAAACCTTTAGGTTGTATCATATAGAAATATTCAACCAACTTCCCATTTAGAAAATTAGTTTTGACACCCATTTTCTAAATTTTAGGATCATGGAAAGCGGTTATTATAAGTAATATTCTAATGGATTTCATTATTGAAACTAGAGATAATGTTTAATAATAGTTGTTACCTTGATGTTTCTTGAAACCCTTCACTACTTGTCATTCCTTATACATACATACTTGACCATCCATGTCGATATTTTTCTTAAATACCCATTTAAACCCAATATGTTTTCCATTAGTTGGAGGGTCTACCAAAATCAAAACTTGATTTTTGGTACATGGAAGCCATTTAATAATTCATGTATTATTTCTATTTAGTAATATCCTTTCCATATAATGCATCCTTGTTAGTTAGAGTTTCATCATTCTCTAGGAGTAATGTTTCACCTGACTTGGTGACAAGAAACCCATATCTCTATAGTCCTTTAATATCTCTTGTAGATCTATATAGTACTTTTTTCTGGGGAACATATTCCTCTCCCACTTTCTCTTGTAGACATTTTTCTTATACCGACTCTTGTGTATTTGGAGTATTAACTTAATCAAAGTCAATCTTTATCCCACTGGAAATGTGTACACTTTATAGAAATACATCTTGTCTTTCTACAAAAAATTTCTATCTAAATGATTATATTGCTAATATCCTTTAATCTCCTTAGGATAGCCTATAAAGATACACTTAGTTCCTTGAGATGATAATTTTTCACTAGGTATAGTCTTGAAAAAAACATCACATCCCTATACACATTTGTGTGATAGAATGGGATTCTTTCAAAACCATAACTTGTATAGAATTACATCTACTAAATTAGTTAATACTCTATTAGGTTAACATACTGTAGTCTATAGTGCATTTCCACAAAAGGATAATGGTATAGTTTCATGATTCATCATCATCAGACTATATCAAGAAGGGTATAATTCCACCTTTCTTCAACACCATTACACTGATTTGTATAGAGAGGAGTGAGTTCAGAAACTATCCCACACTGATTTAGAAAATTGATGAAAACTTGCTTAATATATTCTACACCATGGTCTGGGTGGTGTTTCTTAATATTCTTACCAAATTTATTATCTAATTCATTATGGTATTCCTTAAACATACTAAGGGAATCTTACTTATACCATATTAAGTAGATATAGCCATATCTATTATATTCATTGGTAAAATTTATGATGTAAGAAAAAAACCCCTTTAATATACAATAAATGGACCACAAACATCATTATAAACCAATTATAATGGTTATTTATCTCATTATCCTTTCCCATTGAAGGATACTTTTGTCATTTTACCTTGTAAATAAGCATGATATATATCCAAGGGTTTTAACTTAGTAGAGTCTAAGTACCCTTCATGATGTAGTTTTCTTAAATGATTCTTTTTTACATGACCTATCTTTAAGTTCCACAGGTGGGTAAGATATGAGTAATTCACTATGGATTTGTTATTGATTTCCAAAACTATTTTTTATAGTTCAAGTATATATAACCCATTATTAAGATATTCCATACCATAACTTATTTTATCCTTATACATAAGAATATAATTATTTCCAAACTTTAAATAAAATCCCATAGTGTCTAAAATTATTACTGAGATTAGTTTTGTGGTGATAAATTTTTCAAAATAACAATTTTTTAGTAACATATCCATTCCACTATACAAAGTAAGATGATAATCTTTTACTGCTAATGCTGTTAGTATCACACCATTTTCTACTCAAAGATCTACTTAACCTTTTGAAATTGTCTTGAACCTAGATGGTTCATGTATTTGAATATAGATAAATAAACCACATAAAATATATAATACATAACTTATAAAAATAGATAGATTACACTTAATAACAAATATACCTGAAGTTGAATCGTCTGTGGAACTGGGACCCTTGGAACAAGACAGTCCTTTGAGTGTACTACACTTGAGTTTTGGAGAAAGTTAGAGTATGTCTGGGTTGGATCGAACTCGAATCCAACCAGGCCCTCGGCATTAAAATGCTAATAACTCACAGACCGTGTGTCCGATTGACGAGTCGTATGTCATGTTTGGACCCTTACAACATGATAGTCCTTTGGGTTAATCTTTTGTGGAGTTTAGTGGCGGTAAAGGTATGACTAATATCTCGAGAGATATATTTTATGGAACTCGAGCCCACCAGGTGCGAGGAATCCAGTGGCTGGGAATGAGGCAGAGGTTGGAGACATGTTATACATTGGTTAGTACCTATTGAATCTGAGCAGGTCAGATCCTATGTGGGTCATTGTGGGGGTTAGTACCTATCGATATTGTGTGGGTTAGTGCTCAGCAATCCTGTGTGGGTCAGTGTATATCGATCATGTGTGGGTCAGATCCAGTATGAGCCAGATCCTATGTGGGTCAATGCATATCAATCATGTGTGGGTCCGATCCTATATGGGTCAATGCTCAGCGATCCTATGTGGATCAGTGCATACCAATATTGTGTGGGTCAGATCCTATGTGGGTCAGTGGGGGCTAGTACCTATCGACTCCGGTGGGTCGGATGCTGCAAAAGTCATTACGGGGGTTAGTACCTATCGATCCTGTATGGGTCAAACTCTGTATGGTCAGCAGCAGTGCCTCTTGAAATTATAAGATAATCCAGCTTCGTGATTAATCATCCGTACTTCTATACTTTACTTAAACCTGGTTTGATATTAGTCTTTTTCTTTGTTCTTTGTGATTGTGATCATGATTTGTGGTTTTCCGTTGTGGAATTCTGAGATACCTTTGGGGGTCTCAGGGTACCTATTGAGTATTGTTATACTCACCCTTGCATGGGCTTTTCCTACACCTTGTAGTGTCTTGTGCAGACGGTGAGAAGTAGGGCTGAGTCTTTATGGAGTTAGGACCAGGCGGTACACGGAGGAGACATGATGACATGGAGTGTTTTGGAGAAGATTTGTACCTACCCTTCAGGTAGGATCCTCAGTGGATGATCCATGAGATGCTTTGTACTTTTATATTGCATTTGTACTTTCCAGTTGTACCTGCACTTTATAGTTGGGATTATATTTCTGGCCTCTTTACTTTCATCACACTTTTTACTATTGTAGTTTACTTCATGGTTTCTTCTTGTTGTGTTCTTGGGTTGTGTGTTTGTACAGGTTTAAAGTAAATTCCTTCCCATTATAGGGATACACCTTTTTGGTGCTAGTCTCTTGCCCATGGCCTGTGGAAGGCGGGCTTGGGGTAGTCACGAGACAGGCTCTAGGGGACGGGTCGTGACAAAGTGGTATCAGAGGAGTCGCCTATACCGGAGAACTAGGAATCTGATATTTTTTGTGTGGAAATAATGTTATGTGTTATGATTTTGGTTTTCAGTTTGTGGAAACCAGTTTTGGTACGGTGGTTGACATAACCACACACCAGGACCCTAAATTCTAATTTCTTACTCAGTGCACAGAAACACTGATTGTGTCTATTTTTGAAAAGTATTTCTTGTGAACTCTTTGAGTAAGCTCACCAGGTATAACTTTTGACCGTATCACACCTGTTTTTTTAAGGATTCTTCCACATAGATAGCCAGCTAGGACTTTTAGGAGAGTACGCGATGACGGACCACTGAGCGATGAGGCCTCAATGTAGGGCCCTCTTACGGTGCTAGAACATTCGGGTGGTGTACCAGCAATACCACTACCTGTTGGGTAGCTGTTTCCACCCGCCCCACAAGTAGTGGATGCACGTAGACTGAGCGTATTGCACAAGTTTTAGCAGCAGATGCCTCTGAGGTTCTAAGGTAAGATGGACCCACAGGAGGCTGAGGACTGGTTGGAGGCTATGGCCAGAGTTTTCCACCTGGCTGGGACACCAAATGAACTTATGGTGATCCTAGTAGCTAGTATTTTTTAGGCAGCAATAGAGAGATGGTGGAACATGATGATCTAGATACATGATGAGATAACCCTCATCTTGGTGGATTTCAAGAGCATTTTTAGGGCAGTTTTCATCCCAATGACTTCACGTTCAGTGCATATACAGAAGCTGCTGCACTTATAACAAGGCAACATGAATGTGGCCCAGTACTCGGCGTGGTTCACTGATCTCTCCCGATACTCCACTGACATAGTATGAGACCCATTCTTTAGGGATATGACCTTTGAGAAGGGTCTCTGACAGGAGATCAGAGAATCGATGATATCGCTTAGTATTCTGACACAGGTTGGGGTGCTAGAGAAAGAACTTTTGGTGGAGAGATTTCTAGCTAAGTAGGCACTGACAACAAGAGCTACCACTGGATTTTATGTAGCAGAGTCATCTACAGCAGGTAGTAGATGGATGACATAGGGGACTAAGAAGGCCATGCCTTCTGGTGGACAGCCTTAGGATATAGGGTCGGTGGTGCAGGTTTCACAGGATAGAGGAGGACCGAGTAAGAGTATACAGTGCTACTCATGAGGCGGGTAGGGGAACAAGGCTCGTGACTACCTGAACAGCCACATAGAAGACTATAAGATAGTCGAGGGACCACTGAGGAA
Organism: Viscum album; assembly: GCA_963277665.1. Lineage (NCBI taxonomy): Eukaryota > Viridiplantae > Streptophyta > Magnoliopsida > Santalales > Viscaceae > Viscum > Viscum album. The sequence goes on along the minus strand of OY728161.1, from coordinate 1,575,530,779 downwards.
GAGGCATAGATTAAATCAAGGAGGTCTGCAAGCATCATGTAGACGTGGCAAATGAGTTGTCCGTGCAACAGGCGGTGGGTGGCGATTCAAGGTTCTACTGCCACCACAACCAGGTGGTCAACCCCGACCACAGGGAGCAGGAGGGAATGGATGTGCTCAGCTATAGGCACATGAGGCCTATGACCACGGTTCTCTGGAGATGATTAGAGGTACGATATATGCCTACTCCACCTTATCTATAGTACTTATAGACATAGGTGCCAATCTGACTTTTATTTCCCTAACCCTCGTTCAGAGCTTAGAGATTCTGATGGAGTTAATGGCTTGATCCTTACTGCTAGAGACTCCTACGGGACCAGATTTGATGATTACACAATGGTGTTGGCAGTGCGAGCTTACTATAGGTGGCAAGATCTTCAGTTGGGATCTTTTTGTAGTGGCATGGAGGCCTTACGATGACATCTTGGGTATGGACTAGTTATCCATAGTCCATGCTCAGATCGACTATATTAGGTGCAAAGTGTGGTGTGTTCACATGAATGGGACCAGATTTTCCTTCACTGGTGTGAAGGGAACCTTTGCAACATAGGATGGACTTACCCAGAGAAGGTTGCATAGAATCACAAATCAGTTGGCTAGCCTTACCCTTAGGGCAGTTTATGTTGAAAGTTCGAGCTACCTTGTAGTGGTGGACCAGTATACCACTGTATTTCCTGATAATGTTCCAAGATTACCTCTACGTAGAGAGGTAGAATTTTACATTGAACTATACCCCATACAGACACAAATATCTACACCATAATATTGGATGTCTCCCATGGAGCTTCATGAGCTACAGGTATAGTTGGAGGACATTCAGGGGAAGGGGTTCATAAGGCCCAGTGTTTCTCCTTGGGCAGCCCCGATTTTGTTCTCTAAGAAGGCAGACAGGAGTTTGAGACTCTGTGTGGACTATCGGCTCCTAAACCAGGTGACTATGAAAAACCAGTACCCACTTCTAAGAATTGATTATCTTTTTGATCAGCAGAAGTGAGCTATTTGGTTTTCAAAGATATACCTCAGATCAAGCTATCATCAGCTCATGGTACAAGATGAGTATGTGAAGAATATAGACTTCAGATGTCGGTATAGCCTCTATGAGTTCTTGGTAATTCCATTCGGCGTGACAAATTCTCCAACAGTTTTCATGGGACTCATGAACAAGATCTTTCATCCATACCACAATCACATTGTGGTGGTCTTCATCGATGGCATCTTGGTATACTCAGTGAATAAAGAAGAGCATGCCTATCATCTATAGATAGTTCTGGATACACTCTGAGATCACCAGATTTATGGTAAGCTCTCAAAGTGCTAGTTTTGGATATGAGAGGTCCACTTTCTAGGGCACATTATCTCAAAGGTTGGATTTTCAGTAGATCAAGTGAATATATAGTCTATGCTTGCTTGGGAGCCACCGAGGAGTGAGTCTGAGGTACAGAGTTTCTTAGGGATGCTGATATACTACCAGAGATTTGTGTCTGACTTTTACAAAGTTGTGACACCCTTTTCAGCATTAAAGATGAAGGTACAACCCTTCATGTGGTCGGAGAGATGCCAACAAAGCTTCCAGAAGCTGAGGCAGAGACTGACGGGTGCCCCCATCTTGAGGCTACAAGAAGATGGCGTTGGGTATGTAGTCTACTGTGACACATCAGAGACTAGACTTGAGGTTTTCCTAATGCAATAGCAAGCAGTGATCGCCTACAGATCACGACAGCTGATAGAGCATGAGTGGACACTCATGTATATTTTATCTTAGAAGGACCTGATTCTGAGACATCGGCGATTACTAGAGTTCATCCAGGACTATGACTTTGAGATATTTTATACTCCTTGGAAGGGGAACATGGTAGCAGATTCACTCAGCAAGTGGTCTGGTCAACAGTTGCTAAGTGAGGCAGTAGAGCAGCTAGCTGCGATGCAGATATCCTTCGTGGATAGGGATGGAGTAGCTTACTTCTATTCTTTGATAGTCACTCCCCCAATCCTACAACGATTTAGGGAGGCGCAGCTTGGGAACTTTGACTACGTGACTCGACGTGCCCAGATATTCTTAAGACCGACACCTAAAAGATTTTCTAAAGATGGGGAGCACGTCATCCTCTTCATAGGGTGTACCATGGTACTAGTGGCGCTACAAGATGATGTGTTTAGGGAGTTCCATATGTTCCCTCTGAAAGTACATCCAGGTGTGGAAAAGATGTACCAAGACCTCCAACGTCAGTACTGGTGTCCAGGGATGAAGAAAGTGGTGGAAGAGTATGTTTCTCGATGCCACACTTGTCAGCAAGTGAAGACTAAGAATGAGGTACCAGTAGGAATAGCTCAACCACTAAAGGTTCCAGGGCGGATGTGGGTTGGAATCTCCATGTACTTTGTGAAAAGGCTTCCACACACATCCAAGGAACATGATTCCATTTGGGTGATCATTGACTAACTCACCATGTCAGTCCACTTCCAACCTATCCAAGAGCAGGGATCAGTAGAGGTCTTGGGACACCTGTACATTCAAGAGATTTTGCGACTTTATGGGGTTCCATCTATGATAATCTCTACCTGTGACACATGTTTTACATCCAGGTTATGGAAGGGATTATAGGAGTAATTCGGGACACAACTACATTTGAGCTCCGCCTTTCATCCTCAGACGGATGGTTAGACGAAGTAGACCATTCATACACTTGAGGATTTGCTATGTGCTTGTGTTCTAGATTTTTTCCATAGTCGGGAGGATCACTTTCCCTTCGTGGAGTTCACGTACAACAACAACTATCACTTCACAATCAGTATGGAACCATTTGAGGCTGTATATAGTTGACCTTGTAGATCACCTCTATGTTAGACAGACCTTGGGGAGTCAGCACTTAGGGGTTCAAAGTTGGTATAGGCTACCACTGAGAAGGTATAGATCATCTAGGAGCGGATGAAGACTGAATAGAGTAGGCATAAGTCTTATGTTGAAAGGAGACAAAGTCCTTTAGATTTCCAAGATGGGTACCACATATTATTGCAAGTCTCCCCTCGACGGGGACTATAAATATTTGGCTGAGGTGAAAAGTTATCACCGAGGTTTATGAGAGCTTTTCTGATACATCGGAGGTTTGGAGAGGTTGCATACCTTTTGGAACTTCCACCACAATTGGAGAGGGTGAACGATGTCTTCTATGTATCCTAGTTGAGGAGATACATGCACGAACCATCTCACATCATCGACCATGGAGATTTGGACTTAGATGGTGGGGAGACGTTTAAAGAGGTTCTAGTAGAGATTGAGGATCGATAGGAGAGAGTCCTCCATGGGCGATCGATACTTCTGGTATGTGTTCGCTGGCATCACAAAAACCTCCAGGACAACACATGGGAGCGGGAGGCTCATATTCATGCCCAGTACCCCCATTTTTTTTCCTTAGTCTAAGTTGTGGCTTTCAGGGATGAAAATCCTTAAGGTGGGGAGAATGTAAAGACCTGGATTTTCCATGTATTTTTTTAATTATATGGAATTATTAAGAGTCTGCAAAAATTGACAGCGCATGATTCCCAGGCCCAGTGTGCCCGGAATTAATTTATGAACTTTTTTAAGGTAAGTTTAGTAAACGCGTCAGCATCATTTTCTAACTTTTGAACCGGTGCATGGATTAAAAATTCAAGGGCACCATTACATCCACAGTGCCAGAATTATCTTAAGGGAGGATTTACTTTGACAGCAGTAGGTCTAAAGAAAATGTTATGTTTGGGATTTTTTAAAAGGAATAAAATAATATAACCTTATTATTTTATTTTGTTTCTCACTTATCCTCCAATGGACAAGCAGAGGTGGGTCCAGCGATGTGTTAAGCCATAGAATGGCTTGACCCTCCAATATTAACTAACAATGTCGTTGGGGAATTAGGAAGATTTCTAATTAATGAGCTCCCATTAATTCCCAACGTCGTTACTTACCATAACCTCTCCTATTTATATAGTGCTTGGGGGTAGGTATCAACATAGTTTTTCCAAGAAATGAAATTCTGAAGAAGTGCTAAGACACCAAACCCTTGGAGGCTAGAGATGGTTCCAGCGAGTGGTGCTGAGCGACACCGAAGCCCCGAATCAAAGAACAACGTATAAGAGACGTCGTAGGAAGCCTGTTGTAGGAACAAAGAACACCGACCCACCATCAAAGCACAGACGTTCTGCATCGATTTTATGAGTTAAGGGGTTTATTCATTTACGCACTATAAATGATTTTTTCTTCCCCATTCTTGAATAATACGAAGAACACAGATCAACTGAATAACAGTTTGATCAGAAATTCATATATTTTTGTGGGAGGTTGTTGTGGGGTTTTTATTGTTGTTTATCTCAAGTGAATTATTTGAACCCATTTAATCATCCCTCGTGATTACAAGCTAATGTGGAGGGAATGGGCCTAATGAACCCATCCTGGACCCTCCATAACTATTTTTACCCCATGCGTTCTCTATGGAATACCACCGGCGTACCGACATCGACTGACTACGACGGAGGCAACACGCTAATGCATGCCATGAGAGGTGGTTGTGACACAAATACACAGTGGTCATCAGAGCAGCCAGAACCAACCGACCATCTAGGAGGTGTGGCATGCCGTCGCGTGACACTGGTGAAAAAGGGGCCATGACTCATTAGCCACATTGGATGGAGAAGGAATCCGGCTCATCGGCCAGCTGGGGAAGGGAAGGGCGGCGTGCCGTCACATGCCGCTTGTGAGCAGGAGGCCACGACTGAATCCGCGACGAAGGAGGCCAAACCCATGCCTCGGAAGGATTCCGCTATGACCGAGAGGCTCCCACACTTCTCCACTATTTCTAGAAACTGAACGGCTAGTGGGTCGTTTGGGATACCAGGGGGAAAATTTCCCCTTTGCCAGGTCGGCGGACCGCAGACCAAGCTGCCTACCCCGTGGGCCAGGCTGCACCCCACTATGGGCCGAGCCACCCCCTTGCAGTCCAAGCCACTCCCCTCGTGGGACGGGCTAGACCTCGGCCCAGGCCAGCTAGGTTGGACCCAAGCCGGGTCGGCCCGGGTCGGTCCGACCGGATCGGACAGTACCTGGGGCCAACTGGACCCAGAAACGCTTAAAGCACCATATCTTGAAATCTGGTCATCCATTTGACGAACCTTCTGTGGTCCTAGGACCCTTGGAATAATACGGTCCTTTGGATATTATCCACATTAGTTTTGAAGAATGTTGTATTATGACCGGGTTGGATCGAACCCGAATCCAACTGGGCCTCCAGCATTAAAATGCAAATAACTCACAGACCAGAAGTCCAATTGATGCGCCTTCTATCGCATTGTAACCCTTACAACATGACCGTAGTATGTATAACTCTTTTCTAGAGATTAGTAGAGGTCTATGTACTACCGATATCTCAAGGGATAGATTCTACGGTACTTGATCGCACTGGGAGTGAGGAATCTAGTGGCTGATAGTGAGATGGAGGTTGGAGACAGATCATATAAAGGTTAGTACATTTCAACTCCAGGTGGGTCAGATCCTATGTGGGTCAATGCAAGGGTTAGTACCTATCGATCCTATATGGGTCAGTTCTCCCCAATCTTATGTGGGTCAGTGCATACCAATCTAGTGTGGGTTATATCCTGTGTGGGTCCGCGCTCAGTGATCCTTTGTGGGTCAGCGCGTACCGATCCCGTGTGGGTCAGATCCTGTGTGGGTCAGTGGGGGTTTGTACCTATCGACTCTGGGCGGGTCAAATCCTATGTGGGTCATTGTGGGGGTTAGTACCTATCGATCCTGTGTGAGGTAGACTTTGTATGGTCAGAAGTAGTTTCTCTTGATAGAGTAAGATGATCCAACTTCATGACTAATCATTTGTACTTCTATACTTCACTTAAACCTAGTTTGAGTCAAGTCTTTTTCTTTGTGGTTCGTGATTGAGATCATGATTTTTGGTTTTCCTTTTTAGAATTCAGAGAGACCATAGGGGGTCTCTGGGTCCCTACTGAGTATTTTTATACTCACCCCAACACGGTCTTCGCATGCACCTTGTTGTGTCTTGTGCAGACGACGAGCAGCATGGATGAGTCTTGAGGGAGCCAGGACCAAGCGGTACATGGAGGAGACAGGATGACGTGGATTTTTGGGGAAATGATCTGTACCTACCCTTTAGGTAGGATCCTTAGTGGATGATCCAAGAGCTACTTTGTACATTTTAGTATCATTTTTACTTTCCATTTGTACTTGTACTTTACAGTTGGGCTTGTATTTCCGGCCCCTTTACTTTCAACACTCCTTTTAATATAGTAGTTTACTTCGTGGTTGCTTCTTGTAGTGTTATTGGGTTGTGTGTTCATATAGGTTTAAAGTCATTGCCTTCCCGTTATAGGTATACACCTTTCTGGTGCTAGTCACCAGCCCTTGGCCTATGGAAGGAAGGCTTGGGGTAGTCACGGCACGGGCCCTGGGGGACGGGTCGTGACAATGTCGCATCAGAGGAGTCGGTTCTACTGAAGAACTAGGACTCGTATATTTTTTGTGTGGTAATAGTGTTAAGTGTTATGAGTGTGGTTTTCAATTTGGGGAATCCAGTGTTGGTGCATTGGCCGACACATCCATACACCAGGACCTTGAATTCTAAATTGGGACTCAGTGCAGAGAAACACTAATTACATGTGTTTTATAAAAGTATTTCTTGTGAACTCTTTGAGTCAGATCACTAGGTATAGATTTTGACTGTAGCGCACCTGTTTTCTTTTAGGATTCCACTACATAGATTTCCATCTAGGATTCCTAAGAGAGCACGCGATGAATGCCCACCGAGCGATGTGGCCTCGGTGTAGGGCCCTCATACGACGCTAGCAGCTTCGGGTGCTGTACCAGCTACACCACTACCCGTTTGGTAGCCATTTCCACCAGACCCACCATTAGAGGATGCACACTGATTGAGAACTTTGTACAATTTTCAGCAGTAGAGGCCCCTGAGGTTATAAGGAAAGATGGACCTGCAGGTGACTAATGACTGGTTGGAGGATGTGGCAAGAGTTTTCTGCCTGGTTGGGACACCAGCTGCCCTTATGGTGATGCTAGTTGCTAGTATTATTCAGAAATAAGTAGGGAGATGGTGGATATTGATGATCTAGATACAAAAATAGGTGACCCTAATCTTGGTGGAATTCAAGAGCCTTTTAAGAGTAGAGTTCATCCCAACAACATTATGATCAGTGCGTATACAAGAGCTGCGACACTTACATCAGGGCAACATGACTGTGGCCCAGTACTGGGCAAGGTTCAATGATATCTCCCGCTACTCCACCATCATGGTACAACACCCTTTCTTTAGGGCCCTGACCTTTGAGCAGGGTCTCCGACAGGAGATTAGATCATCGATGATATCGCTCAGCATTCTGATGTAGGATGTGGTGCTAGAGAGAGCGCTTTTGGTGGAGAGATTTCTAGATGAGTAGGCACCGACAGGCTAACACAGGATGTTAGTTAGTAGAGTCATCTTTAGTAGGCAGTAGAAGGATGACATGGGGTCCCAAGTTGGCCAGGCCTTCTAGTGGATGGCCTCAGGATACAATGTCAGTGGCATGGGGATCATGGGACAGAGGAGGACATAGTAGGAGAATGCAGTGCCACTCGTACAACTGGCAGGGGCACATGGCTGACAACTGCCCGAACCGCCGTACATATGACCAGTAGATGATCAAGGGACCGCCAAGGCAGAGGAAAATATTCGATTGAGGAGGTACACAGACAATAGATGGATGTGGTAGAAGAGCTGGCCATGTAGCAGGCAGTGGGTAGCGATTCAAGGTTCTACCGCCACCACCTCCAGGTGGTCCACCCCAACCACAGGGAGTAGAAGGCCATGGATGAGCTCCGCTCCAGGCAGGTGAGTCCTATGAACACGACGCTCCAGTGATGATTATAGGTACAATCTGTGTCTACTCCACCTTAGCTGCAGTACTTATAGACACAGGTTCCAATCAATCTTTTTTTACCATGGAACTCGTTCAGAGCTTAGAGATTCTGGTGGATCCGTTGGCTCGATCCTTATGCATAGAGACTCCTATTGGAGAAGATTGAATGATTACACACTAATGCCGATAGTTTGAGCTTACTCTAGGAGGCGAGATCTTCTGCTGGGATCTTCTAGTAGCAGTGTCAAGGCCTTATGATGTCATCTTGGGTATGGACTGGGTATCCACAGTCCATGCTCATATCGACTGTAGTAGGCACAATGTGTGGTTTGTCTACACGAATGGGACCAGGTTTTCCTTCACCAGTGAGAAGGGAACCTTTACAGCACATGATGGACTTACCCAGAGGAGGGTGCAGCCGATCACACATCAGTTGGCTAGCCTTACCCTCAGGGCAGTTGATGTTGAGAGTTCAGGATATCCTGTAGTGGTGGACCAGTATACCGATGTCTTTCTTGATGATGTTTCAAGACTACATCCACGTGGAGAGGTAGACTTTTACATCGACCTGTAACCCAGAACAACACCAATATCTACACCAGCATATCAGATAGCTCACATGGAGAATCGTGAGTTATGTGTATATCTTGAGGACTTACAGGGGAAAGGGTTCAAAGGGACCAGTTTTTCTCCTTGGGAATCCTCGATTTTGGTTACCAAGAAGGCCGACAGGAGTTTGAGACTCTGTGCGGACTATCGGCGCCTGAACTAGGTGACTGTGAAGAACAGGTATCCACTTTTGAGAATTGATGATATTTTCGACCAGCTGAAGGGAGCTCGTTGTTTTTCAAAGATATACCTCAGATCATGCTATCATCAGCTCAGTGTACGAGATGAGGATGTGTTGAAGACAACCTTCAGATGTTGTTATGGCCAGTATGAGTTCTTGGCAGCGACATTTGGCATGAGAAATGCTCTAGCAGGGTTCATGGGACTCATGAATAGGATATTTTAGCCATACCAAGATCACTTTGTGGTGGTATTCATTGATGATATATTAGTATACTCAATGAAGGAGGAGGAGCATGCCAATCATCTGCGGATAGTTCTAGATACACTCTGAGGGAACCATCTTTATGGTAAGCTCTTGAAGTGCCAGTTATGGATACGAGAGGTCCAATTTAGGGGACACATTATCTTAGAGGATGGATTTACGGTAGATCTGGTGAGGATACAGGCTGGTCTTGCTTGGGAGCCACCCAGGAGTGTGACCGAGGTGCTGAGTTTCCTGGGGTTGGTAGGATACTACCGGAGATTCCTGCCTGACTTTTCCAGAGTTGCAGAACCCTTTTTATTGTTGATGAAGAAGGGACAACCCTTTGTGTGGTCGCAGAGATGCCTGCAGAGTTTCCATGAATTGAGGTAGAGACTGATGAGTGCCCCCATTTGAGGCTAATAGAAGAGGGAGTTTGGTATGTTGTCTACTATTACGCATCAGGAACTGAACATGGGTGTGTCCTGATGCTGGAGCGAGTAGTGATCCCCTACGGATCATGACATTTGATATAGCATTAGAGGAACTAAACTACCCATAACCTAGAATTAGCTGTAGTGGTCTTCTCCCTGAAGATTTGGTGATGTAAACTGATGGGCGAATGTTTCATAGTCTACTATGATAAAAAAAGTATTATGTATATCTTCTCTCAGAAGGACCTGAACCTAAGACAATAGTGATGGATAGAGTTCATCCAGGACTATGTCATTGAGGTAGTCTATACTCCTGGGAAGGGGAAGGTGTTAGAAGACTCACTCAATAGAAGGTCTGGTTTATAATTGCTGAGTGAGGCAACAAAATGGCTATCCACGATGATGATATCCTTCATAGATAGAGATGGGGAAGCTTACCTACAGTCTTTGAAAGTCACTCCCCCACTCCTCTAGTGAGACAGGGCGGGGCAGCTTGGGGACCTTGACTGAGAGCCTCGATGTACCCATATATCCTCAGGAAATACACCTGAATGATTTTCTGAAGGTGGGGAGAACGTCATCCTCTTCAGAGGACGTACCATGGTACCCGTGGTGCTATGAGAGGAGGTGTTTAGGGAGTTCCATTTGTCCCATATGGAAGCACATCCAGGTGTGGCGAAGATGTACCAGGACCTCTAGTGGCAACACTAGTGGTCAGGGATGAAAAAAACAGTGGCATAGTTTGTTTCACAATGCATCACTTGTCAGGAAGTGGAGGACAAGAATTAGGTACCAGCAGGCTTAGATTATCCACTAGAGTTTCCAGATTGGATGTGGGATCGAATATCCATGGACATTGTGACAGGTCTTCCATGCACGTCTAGGGGGGAATGATTCTATCTAGGTGATCATTGACTAACTCACCATGTTGACCCACTTCCTACCTATCTGAGAGCAGGGATTAGTAGAGGGCTTGGGACGCCTCTACGTTCAGGAGATTGTACGAATTCATAGGGTTCCATATACGATCATCTCTGACCATGACACATGGTTTATATCCTGGTTGTGGAAGGGATTATAGGAGGTGTTCGTGACTCAGCTACGTTTGAGCTTCTCCTTTCATCCTCAGATGGATGGTCAGACGGAGCGGACCATTCAGACACTTGAGGACATGCTACGTGCTTGTGTCCATGATTTTTTCCACAGTTGGGAGGATCACTTTCCCTTAGTAATGTTCACATACAACCACTGCTATTACTCCACCCTCGGTATGTCACCGTTTTAGGCCCTATACGGTCAACCTTGGAGATCACCTCTATGCTGGACAGACCCAGGGGAGTCAACACATAGGGGTCTAGAGTTGGTACATGCTACCCCTGAAAGGTGCAGATCATCTCGGAGCAGATGCAGACTGCACAAAGCAGGCAGAAGTCTTATGATGATTGGAGATAGAGAACTTTATAGATCCAAGAGGGGGACCACATATTCTTGTGATTCTCCCCTTGACGAGGATTACTAAGATTTGGATGAGGCATAAATTTATCATTAAAGTTTATCAGACCTTTTTTGATACTTCGGAGGGTTGGAGAGCTATCATACCACATGGAAATTCCACCACAGTTGGAGAGGGTGCATGATGTCTTCCACATATCCTAGCCGAGGAGATATATACACGACCCATCTCATATCATCGACCATGGAAAGACGACCTTTAATGATGGGTGAAATTTATAGAGGTTCCTATGGAGATTGAGGATTGATAGGAGAAAGTCCTCCATGAGTGATTGATACATCTGGTGCGCGTTCTTTGGCAGCACGAGAACCTCTAGAAGAGAACATGGGAGCAAGAGGCTCAGATTTGGGCTCAGTAACCTTATTTGTTTCTTTAGTCTATGTTGTGTCTTTTAGAGAATAAAAGACCTATGGTGGGGAGAATGTAAAGACACTGGTTTTTCATGTAATATTTTTTAATTATACGGAATTATTACGAGTCTGCGAAAATTGATGGCGCATGATTCTGAGGTCCGATGTGCCCATAATTAATTTCTTAACTTTTTATAAGGCACATTCAGTAAACACGTGAGAGGAATTTTCTAACATTTGAACCAGTGTTCAGATTAAAAATACAAGGGCACCGTTGAACTTGCAACGTTGAGATTCTCTTAAGGGAGGCTTTAATTTGACTGTAGTAGGTATGGAGAAAAAGTTATGTTTTGGACTTTTTAAAAGAAATAATATAAAATAACCTTATTATTTTTCTTTTAAATTATCCTCCAATGGACAAGAAGAGGTGGGACCAACGATGTGTCAAGACATTGAATGGATTGAACCTCTAATCTTAAGTAATAACATCGCTGGTGAATTAGGAAGCTTCATAATTAATGAGCTCCCATTAATTCCCAACATCATTACTTACCCTCCAATTTCCTATTTAAATGGAGCTTGGGGGAGGTATCAGCATAGTTTTTATGAGAAACGAAGTGCTAAAGATGTGACAAGACACCAAACCCTTGGAGGATGGAGACAATTCCGACGAGTGGTGATCAGAGACACTGAAGCCCCAAACTAAAGAACGACGTACGAGTTGTGTCGTTGGAAGCCTATTGTGGGAACAAAGAACACAAACCCACATTCAAAGCATGAATGTTATCCATAAGTTTTATGAGGTAGGGGTTTATTCTTTTATGCACTTTAAATTATTTCCTCTTCCCTATTCTTGAATAATACGAAAAACGTAGATCAACTGAATCACGGGTAGATCCACAATTCATTCGTTTTTGCGGGAGGTTGTTGTGGGGTATATTTGTGGGGTTTTGATTGTTGTTTATATCATGTTATTTCATTTAACCCCTTTAATTATCCATTGTGATTACAAGCTAATGCGAAGGGCACATGCCTAACGAACCTGTCTCGGACCCTCCACAACCTTGTTTAACCCATGCGTTCTCCGTGGAATATCGCCAGTGCAGTAACGTCGACCGGATACGACAGAGGTGATGCACTGATGCACGCCACAAGGGGAGGCTGCAACACAAAGTTACAGTAGTCATAGGAGTGGCCCGAACTGGCCGACTACAAAGGAGGTGTGGAACGCTGCAGTGCGCCGCTGGTGAGGAAGGGGTCACGACTCGGAAGACGCGGCGGACGGAGAAAGCGACCGACTCATCGTATGGTCATAGAAGAGAACGATGGCGTGTCCTCGGGCATCGCCAGTGAGTAGAAGGATGTGACCGAAGCTGTGGTGAAGGAGGCCGAACTCTTGCCTCCGGCGGGTTCTGCGGAGACCAGGCGGCGCCCACAGGGCACCGCCGTTTCACAAAACCAAACGGGCAATGGGCCATTTGGGATACTGGGGGGGAAATTTACTCCTTTTCTAGCTCATCAGACCACGGCCCGGGCTGCTTGCCTAGAGGGCTGCTACTAGCGGGCTGGGCCACCTATCCAGTGGGTCGTTGCCATCAGACCATGCCTTGCCCTACCACAGGTCGGGTCGTGCCCCATCGTGGACCGGGCCGCCACCTTGAGCCAAACCGCCTCTTTTTGAGTTAAGCCGCTCCCCTCACAGGCTGGGATGACGTCGGCCTAGCCCATCCGGGTTAGACCCAAGCTAGGTCAGGCCAGGTCGGTCCGACCGGGTCGGACCAGGCTCGAGCCCAACCAGACTGAGAAATGCTTAAAAGACCATATCTTGAAATCAGAGCACCTGTTTGATGAACCAACTATGGACTTGGTACCCTTGGAACAACACGGTCCTTTGTGTATACTCCACTTGAGTTTTGGAGAATGTTGGAGTATGACCAGGTCGGATCGAACTTGAATCTAACTGGGACCTCAACATTAAAATGCTAATAACACATAGACCGAGAGTCCAATTGACGCGCCATTTATCGCATTGGAACCCTTACGACATAAAGATCCTTTAGTTTACTATTTTTTAGAGATTAGTGGTTGTCAAGGTATGACCGATATCTCAAGGGACATATTCTATGGAACTCTAGTGTACCAGGTGTGAGGAATCCAGTGGCCGGTAGTGAGGAGGAGGTTGGAGACAGATCATACAGATGATAGTACCTATTGACTCAGGGAGGGTTGGATCCTGTGTGGGTCATTGTAGGGGTTATTACCTATCGATTCTGTGTGGGTCAGCACTCAGCAATCCTGTCTGGGTCAACACATACCGATCCTGTGTGGGTCAGTGCTCAACGATCCTGTGTGGGTAAGTGCATACCTATCCTATGTGGGTCATATCCTGTGTGGGTCAGTGCTCAATGATACTGTGTGGGTCAACACATATTGATCCTATGTGGGTCGAAACCTGTGTGGGTCAGTGGGGGCTAGTACCTATCAAATCTGGGCGGGTCGGATCCCGTGTGGGTCATTGCGGGGGGTTAGTACCTATCGATCCTGTGTGGGCCAGACTCTGTATGGTTAGCAGCAGTGCCTCTTGACAAAATAAGATGATCTAGATTTGCGACAAATCACTTGTACATCTATACATCACTTAAACATGGCTTGAGTTGAGTCTTTTGCTTTGTGCTTCGTGATTGAGATCATGCTTTGTGGTTTTCATTTGGGGAATTTTGAGAGACCTTCAGGGGTCATGGGCCCCCTAATGAGTATTGTTCTACTCACCCCTACATGGTCTTCACCCGCACCTTGTTGTGTCTTGTGCAGACAATGAGCAGCATGGCTGAGTCTTGAGGGAGCTAAGACCAGGCGGTACACAGAGGAAAAAGGATGACAAAATAAGATGATCTAGATTTGCGACAAATCACTTGTACATCTATACATCACTTAAACATGGCTTGAGTTGAGTCTTTTGCTTTGTGCTTCGTGATTGAGATCATGCTTTGTGGTTTTCATTTGGGGAATTCTGAGAGACCTTCAGGGGTCATGGGGCCCCTAATGAGTATTGTTCTACTCACCCCTACATGGTCTTCACCCGCACCTTGTTGTGTCTTGTGCAGACAATGAGCAGCATGGCTGAGTCTTGAGGGAGCCAAGACCAGGTGGTACATAGAGGAAAAAGGATGACATGGAGTGCTATGGAGATGATCTTTACCTACCCATCAGGTAGGATCCTCGGTGGACGATCCAGGAGTTGATTTTTACTTTTTAGTTGCATTTTTTACTTTCCAATGGTACTTGTAATTTATAGTTGGTCTTGTAATTTCAGCCCCTTTATTTTCGGCACTATTTTTACTATAGTAGTTTACTTTGTGGTTGCTTCTTGTTGTGTTCTTGGGTTGCATGTTTGTACAAGTTTAAAGAAAATTCCTTCCCGTTATAATGATAAACCTTTCTGGTTCTAGTCGCTAGACCTTCGCCTATGGAAGGCGGGCTTGGGGTAGTCATGACATAGGCCCTGAGGGATAGGTTGTGACAAAAAAGTTGGAAAAAAATGGAGGAGGTAAAGAAGTTAATTGTAAATACTTTCAGAAGCTGATTAGAATTTTGTAATATTTAAATGCTTTAAGACCAAATATTATATATACTGTTACCTTGTGTAAAATGTTTTAAAGTGATCCAAAATAAACACACTTCTTAGTTGGGAAAGTAATTCATAGATAAATCAGAGGAACAATAGATTTCAGAATTAGATACAACCACTCAAAAAGAATTTATTTTCTTGGATATACAGATGATGATTAGGTAGGAATTGTAGATGGTAGAAGATCTACATATGGTGGAGTTTTATTTTTGGGAGAAATTTGTGTAAGTTGGAATAATAAAAACAAAATTTAGTAACACTTAGTATGATTGAATATGAGTATGTTTCCATCACTAAAGCTAAAAAACAACTTATATAGATAAAGACTCAATTTGAAGATTTTCTTATAGAAGTGAAGTTACCTCTACTATTGGTTAGTGATAATCAAAGTGATATCAAGTTTAGAGAAAATATAGTGTAACTTTATTGTTAAAAACATATTTTTATCAAATATCATTTCATCATAGATCATGTAGAGAAGAATGAACTCATGCTAGAGTATGTTCCAACAATGGAACAAGTTGTGAAAATTTCCAAAAATCCTCTAACAGTGGAAGATTTCTAATTTTTTTTGTTAAACATGGGTGTCCAAAATATTTCTCTCCAAGGTTTAGGTATGTGTTTTTGTATTCACTATCATATAGTCATTGGATAGTATTCTCAAATGGGATAAAAATGATGTTTCATTAATTTGTTTAATGGTATGCGCTAAACCTTTTAAGAAGCATGTATTTAGGGGGAGTTGTGGGTAAGCTATGAACTCAGCCTGTAAGTGTGTGAACTATTTCCATAGTTTTTTGAATTTTTTGTAGGAAAATTTTATTTATAGTAAATTGAAAGAATTTTTGAAAAGTGAAAGCCTAAGATGTTTTTAAGAGGTGGAATGTTTGAAAGTTGAAGAATTTTCATATGTCACTACTTTTGGTCAACATAGTTTTTCTATCAATGATTCTTATTTCCTATAATGAGTTCGATCACATAGGATTAGAATTGTTGATTAGTGATCTATATCTTGACTTACAAAGTTTCAATGATTTATGAACCTGTTGAAAACAAAATCCAAAGGGAGAGATTGTTGAGACCATGATTGATGAAAGTTGTCTTAGGATGTTGGATGATTTGGTTGATGTTTGTTTTGTATTTTATTGTCACTATGAAAAATGAATTCACTTTTTATGTTTTGGTTAATAAATGAAAGATTTATAGAATCAAATAATCAAATTAAAACTTCTTAATAAATTCCATGAGACTCAGGTTTCTATGCTCAACATGTTTTCTAAACAAATTTGTTTAATAAACTCACTTTGTGTACAAAATGTTATTTTTGATTCATATAATAAGTTTTATCTGATAAAAAATATCTCTTGAGATATACTATACTAAATATGATGATTATTTGTTGTAATTAAAGTTCTAAACATCACAAGTTTAATAAAAACTTGTGATCCAAGCTTCTTAGAAGAAAGGGGGAAATGTTTCTATGTTTTTAAATGTTTTGGTAATCATATAAATCTTCTGATAGAAATAAATAAGATATTGAAATTTTGGGAATTCATAGAAATCTCCAATTTATATCAGATGATGCTATGATAATCTGATCACTCTCAACATCATTAATAATTTAGGATACAATAAAGAGTTTGTAGAAGAAAAGAGAGTTCACATTCAAAGACTTCCGATCATAGATCATCTGTGTGAGAATCACTATATAAATAAATTTTCTTAAGGCTAGGAAGTTTGATGTTGTGTTTTTCAAAAGTTTTTCTAAAGTGATGATCGAATGAACCATCAGACTGGCCGATTCATCGGACTATCAGATCCACTACATGAACTAATTCATAGGATCAATAATCAATTATAGAAAATCTAGAAGAAAGATGTTTCTTCTGATATTATTAAATATAAAAAGATGTTCCAC
Organism: Viscum album; assembly: GCA_963277665.1. Classification (NCBI taxonomy): domain Eukaryota; kingdom Viridiplantae; phylum Streptophyta; class Magnoliopsida; order Santalales; family Viscaceae; genus Viscum; species Viscum album. Next base: position 1,575,513,956 of record OY728161.1, on the reverse strand, counting down.
CAATCCATTGGAGGACTTATGACACTTATAAATAGGTTGGAGTTGTTGGGACTGATAACTGAGAAGATCTTAAGCGATCGATCAATCAAATAGGATCAATGATTGATCAATTAGATAAAACACAACAGTATAGTCAACTATTTTAATTGAACAAAAGTTTGTTTTTTTATTCAATTGGATTAAGACTCATCATACATGTTTTGACATTGCTACATCATATTGGTGATAGAGACCAATCCATCACATGAATAATGACATTGATAAGTAATCGGATGATGGACATCATCTGTTGCAATTTCATCAGTCCAAGGAATTGATGATCAAATAAAGAAAAGGATGAAACGTTCTAAAGCTATTGTTGATGTATTATTGAAGGGTTTTAAAGTCTTTAGAAGTTACAAAGGTGTTTATAGTCGAACAAGTTTATTTGGAACATTAGAATGAGAATTATTTAATCTTACATTTTTTCAATGGGAATGAAAAATTTTATCTGTATGACCAATGTTATTGTATGAAAATTTTTATCAAACTAATTAATTGATGTTATGTTCTAGTAAGGATAATGTTTTGGGAATATTCAATAAGTTTTAAGAGGAATCCAAAAGAGTTCAAAGGAAATGAAATGGTCAAATATAATGTCAAAATGAATATTAAATTCTAGTTTATGATATTTGGTTGAGCGAGAAAATAAAATTGGTTTCCATCCCATTCAATTTATGATACACCTATAAATTGAGATCAAGGTTCATCATACTTTGTTACTATTCACGTTCAAGAGAGAGATAATGTTGAAGGTTTTGTAAAAAATTTGTTAAAGTAAAAATTTCCATATATATCTTCATTGAGTAAGTTTTCCAAACAGAATAAGTGTAAGGAAGAGGTTATAGTTAGAGTTTTCCAGATGAAGACTAGAAATTAGATTGAAAATTTCAGGAAGAGAAAGAAGTGATTCAGAATAGTTTCTAGAGCATCTAATCAGACTAATTTTCCAGACTGAGGAATTATATTAATGAATTAAACTATGAATCAAAATGAGTTTTTTTGTAGGAAGTCTAAAAGAGTTGTTTCTACCTACTACTAGGTAGGAAAGTGAAGAATTATTTTCTAAAGATATATAAAAGTGGATGTTTTTGAATAAATACAGTAACATTTTTGGAACCAATTGGTTTAGGTTTCTAAACTTGTTACAAAACATATTTTACAACATTCATGCTAGAATAGGAACATGCACTATTGTATTGATCATAGTGATACACAATTGTAAGTGTATTCTACTCATTATATCCACTTAAAAGGATTTTTTTCTAGTGGATAAGGTGGTATTGTATTTTTTTCAATCCATGTCAAGGCCTTGATACTATTATTGAGTAGTAAATCTTTTAAATACTAGTGTTCTTGTAGATGTGTGAATATTTTGTCTTTAGAAAATTGATAATTATTTATTAGGAGTAGAAAGTTTTTATACATGAAATATAACATAAAAAAGATATCACTAATTCTCCCCTCCACCTATCAGTGATACATTGATCCTGGTTGGTCCTTTCCACTATTTTTTTCTCAACGTCCACGGAAAATGGTTTTTGCGCTATTGATGATCATATGAAGAATGTATCCTCATATGTACTAATATTGTATGGAAAATTCAAGATCTTAAGGGTGAAATGGTATCTTTGGACTCAATTTAAGATGTGAGAAAAGATATCTATTATGATATGAATATTATTAAATATAACTCTAATAGATTAAGAGAAGGAATATATATGAGGATGAATGAGTTGATTGGTTTTATTTAATATGTTTTTTCTTCTCACAAAGAAAATTTTGTGGAAACTCAAGATCTGAATATGAAGACATGTACTTTAATTTCTCAATGGGAATTTACCTTGAATAACAATATACATTATATGAAAGATTTACCATAACAGAGTTTGAATGATGTTTAATATGTTTCTTCATAAGATTCTAAGGCCACTTAATTTGACCAAGAATTTAGACCTAATGAAAGATATGATAGACTTGTAAGTGTGGATACAATTGATAATAAAGAAAATAAGTTGGCTCATAACATATCATTTCTGATGATAGTATCCAAGTGTTGAAGAATTTGGTTGATCTCTTATATTTTACATATCATACCATTCAATGGATGGATGATAAATTTTATGATAAGAATAGATTTTCTAAATAATAATTTTATAGTGTTTAAGAGTATTTGGGATATTAAGTCAAGAAAAGAATTTCTTTCTCTACTATACTTCTATAAATATACTCTTTTTTCAGTTTATTGATGTGGAAAATTCATTGTTTCATCTTAGAGGAAGAAGAACCCTTGGTGATAATACACTGATATGTTTTTGGAGAAACTAGTTTAAATATTTTTGGATTATTTCCTTTACATACTTCTATAGAGGAAAATAATTCCACAGTTGAAGCAGAAATCTAGCGATAAGTCTCTACTGCTTGTCTGTAAATCCCATTCACAAGATTTAATTTTACCTGTTAAATTGATGAGTCTTTTGTTGATGAGAGTGCATGGAATATTCATGATGATATCATTTCTATTCTCAGAAAACCCATTGGAAACACCATTATTCTTGGTTTATATATAACTATACTTTCCTTTTTCTATTCCAAACCTTGTAAATTTTGTTCCCACCACTACCACTTCCCAACCTAACTTATAACCCAAAGAATAAAATATTTATTTTATTTTTTTTACATTTTTGATATCTTACATTATGATGATGTAATAATTTTATTTGAATTAATGAAATTGGGCACTTTTTTTGTTTTATTTATGTTGCATTGAATTATTCATTTCATATAATTTACTTTTATTTCCCTAAGTTAAATGTCCAATTATATTTATTTCAATAATTTATATTATTGTAGTTCATAATTTACTTTGCTAAATTTAATGTATTATCTCACTCCACATGTGGTAATTTTTTATATCAAAAGGGGGGGGGGGAGTTCATACCTAAGTTTACATTTTTTTATTCAATATATATTTGTATGATTAATTTATCATGGGTTTTGTGATCATAAAAAATGGTAGATTGTTGGACTTAAAAATTTTGTTGTAACATATCTCAATATTTCATATATTTTGATTCTCACAAAGTCCTCATTTTTTATTAATAAATTCTACTTTAGAGTTTTTAATCAATTATTTTTTTCATAAAGTAATATATTTTTTCAACATGTTTTGGTTAAATATTTTTTTTCAAATTTGAAAAAAAATTATATGGAAAATATCATAAAAGATGATGAATTATCATATGAGGAGATAATTTATCACATGAACTATTTTTTTTCAAATTCTATCGGGTATTCTATTTTTGTTGTTGGAGGAAGTAATCATACAAGATGACATAAATCTTCACATTGGATTTCAGTTTCCAAACAATGGAAATTATCTTATGAATGTATTATGTAGGAAATTTTTCATATGAATCCGAAGAATATATTATAAGGAATTATTTTGGTAAAGGTAATTATCACACAAAGATCATTTTGTAATTTGAAGTTTCGTAATTTTCATATGTGCTAAGTATGTCAGTATTCCAATACTTGAAAAAGGTAATTATCATACAATGTAAGGAATTTTCATATGAAGATCAAAATTTGGTATGAGGATAAAATTTATCTTATGGAATAATGTTTATAGTATGATTATCTTATAAAGATAATATTTTATTATGAATGTATGAAATATCGCATGGAATGATTTAACTTATGAAGATGAAAATTTATCTAGATGTTTTGAAGAGACAAATGATCTAATAAGAAGACAATGCCTGCTGATGCTAAATTATTTTGAAGTGATCATTTTAAGAGTAATTTTTTCACTCTTTAAAGGTATTTATTACCATTATAGAAACTCAAGTGAAATCCATGCCGAATTTCTTTTCTATCAGAAATAGTGATGGATAGATAAGGAAAGATTAATTAAATAATATGCTTATTTAAAGGAATATTCTTGTTCCAATGGAGACCATTGTTATAGCCAATAATGATATTTTTGATTTCTATTTTGTGAATCAAGGGTCACAAGTCAGAATAGATTTTTTATTTTATAATTATTCTATGTGATATTAATGGTTGATGTATATATAAATTTTTGAATTCAAAATTCTAGTATGTAAGTATGAAAAAAAGGGAAAAACATAGATAAAGAGAGAACGCTTATGAAATAGTGTTCTACCTAAGGAATGAATTCATCTCTATTATTTCCTATACATATAATTTATGATATGTTTTTATGTGAGAGAAAAATAATTTCTACTTCTATTATATTAATATTTTATCAAATAAAACTAAGAGACCTTTTGTAACCAATTATTGAAGTCCAATTATTTCTTTGGAAGAACATATCTACATTTTTTAGTTGTATCATGAAACTATTTGATGAACCTAACCAAAATTTCTATACATTTTGGATTTTGTGAATTCCATTGATAGGTTTTTTAAAAAAAGAGGGTTTAGTGAAAGTTCTTGGAATCTTTTTGTAATAATTTTCAGTTTCTAGGTATCAAAATTTGACATCCTTGGAAAAATCCATGCATAGTTAAAATCACCATGACTGTAAAAAGATAATTGGTGGATTGGGAAAGGGGATTTCAATTCCCCAAACCATTATAAATTCCTCATTTTATATTCTTCATTTTTATGTTTTATTTTTCACTATTATTTTCTAAAAACATTTAGACCTGGTTGAGGGATGATCCATTTGGGGTCACAATTTTCAGAACTGAATTCAATCCCCATTTTGGGTCATTATGTAACTCATATCCAACCATAATCAATTATGACTAAAAAAGGGGAGTGATTAAAAGGATTGATTGTATTGGAGATCTGGTGGGATTATTATGTTATAATTATATGGGGAAATATATTAGGAAGATGAAGACGAATATGAGAGGTAATTTATATATTCTTGTATATACTCATAAAGTGGTTTTTGGTAGTGCACATCCAAAGACAGAACCATTAAAGTCTATGTATTTCTGGTATTTCTCTTGAATATATGTTTTTTAATGAATAATCTATATTTTAATTTATCAAAATCTTCTCTAAATTATTTTTCAATTTGTGTAAGTAAAGTGATTTTTATCACTATTTAAACTTATTTGGTAAGTCCATGACCTGGAGAAAAGTTTGTTAGGCCAGGTTCAGTTTTTTAGAGTTATTTGAATTTCAAAATCACTTATATAAGAGGATTAACACCCATACCAAGTTCTTTGTATGAAATTTAGTCATATATTTGTGTTCACTTGTAGTTATTTAAGTGATTAATGATACATAAAATTGGATAATCATTTTAAACAAGTTTGAATGGAGATTTTGAAGGATCAACACTTATCCATAGTTTTTTCTTTAAAATTTAATTTTAATTCCACTATTGTAATTGTTTTTGAAACTCTAGTTTTAAATTTTAAATTTATAGGTCTATTTTAGTTTAGTTTTAATTTTGGTCAATAAATAAAATACCCAATTTAGATCTTCTTTAAAAAATAACAATAATAAGAAAGTGGTAGTTTGAAACATAATTTACAAATTCCTTATAATACAACCCATGATACTAGTAATCTATATTCTTTTAAGGAATATATTTATATAAGAGGTTACAAAACTAGACCCTTATCTTTCTTCAAGAGGTGTTTCCAAAGAGGCCACATAAGTTTTTTTTTGTTTTTATGTCCATAAATTTTAGCCATAACTTGTTACCTTTATATATAGAAATTTATTGAACTTATCATTCTAGGGATATATCTATTATCAATCCCCCTTTGACTAGTTGTGAGTCTAACACTAATGAAGAAACCTATTTGGACCTAAAATAACCATCAATGATGATAGAACATTGAAAAAATTGGGTTCATATTATGAATATAATTAACAAAATATCATAGAATACCATGATTCACCTACTAGATTTGAAATCAAATATGATTTTGTTCGTTTATATCCTAAATTCAACAGACTAAATGGTGAAGATCCTTATAGTAGTCTTCAAAAATTTAGTAACATCTATATTAACATGAAACCAAAAACAATAGATAGAAATAACAATAAATTGATATATTTTAGGATTTTTTAAGAGTTAATGATGAATGTATTTTCTATTCACATTATATTGATCTAATATTGGAATTATTTATATATTATTTTTCTTAGAAGTTTTTTCCTACTTTTAGAGTAAATTCCATTAGAAAATTAATATATTGATTTAGAAAAACCAAAATTTAGGCATTGCATGAATATTAAGAAATATTCAAAATACTTTGTTTTAGATGCCCAAACAATAAAATTATTCAACAAATTTTAATTCAATACTTTCATAAAGGATTGTGCCTTGCTGATAGAAGTATTCTAGATGTTTTTACACAATGGATTCTATTTTTAAAAACCCTAGTTGCTTCTAGAACTTTATTTTCAAGTATGGCCCAAAATTTCCAACAATTTAGTACAAGAGGAATTATCCAAGTCAAATTTCCTCAAGAAATTACCAATTTTAATTCTGAAAAAAACATGATTATGAGTAAACTTACTGATCTTACCACCTTGGTGAGGTTAATAATGTTTTCCCACACTTCACAAACTCCACTCAAACCTAAAAAAATCATTTCAATTTCATGTAATCTATGTAATTTTTTATTACAATAACCATTTTAGTGAATAATTACTTCTAATTAAAGATCCTTAAGAAAATATCAACACTATATTTTATAGATGAACCTTCTAATTGAACCAAAAAAATGATTTTTACTCCCAAATAAAATTTCAACCAAGGCTATATTATCCAATAAAATGAAAAAATTTGACAGCATGAACAACCAAAAATATTTTTCCATGGTGACGTAATTTATTAAAAACCAATATAATTACATGAAAAGGATAATTATTAACATGGAAGAAATTTTCAGTCTACACAACCAACTTAGAAACCAAAAAATAACATTGAAAAATCTAGGAAGAATAAATAATTAATTTCAAAGAAATAATATATTATGATGTATACTTTGATAAATCACATGGGAAAATTGGTCACTAATATGAGTATCATGATAAGTCAAATTATTAGAGGTTTACCTTCACAACCCCAGGTGAACCCCAAAGATAAATAAAAATATAATATTTTTTCCATTAAAATTAGGGGTGGAACCATGTTGAATAATCCCTATGGTGAGAATATTAAAATCTATTGTGCACCCAAATTTACAAAAAATAGATCCACATCTATTTTACCTATTTCAAAACCTTTTTCACATGAAAAAAATTATTTAATATGTTAATAATCACAATTAGTTTTTAATCCCAAACTAGGGTCACAAGAAGAATCATTGTTTGATAAGGATACGAAACAAAAAAATAACAAATTTTTATTGTTTAAACCCTCTAATTTTGATAATGTTGAACTTAAATTCTATGAAATTTTTAAAATTTTGGAAAATGATGCAATTTTTTACTGTTTTGAAGATATTGAAATTTCTGATTATCAAATTAATAATGAGTATAAAGAACCTGTTAAGGATGTTACATGTAAGGTTGCTAAAATAGTTTACTTTTTTCTGTTTGTGTTGAAATTGTTGAATCCTTGAAAGGTGTCAAAATAAATTATTATCATCTTGGAGAAAATGATAGTTTTTCATGTGAAACCACTTTTTAATGAATGAAAATTGATAATATTAATGTTAATAATTCATAAATTTCAAATTATTTAAAATTTATTTTTTTTAAAAAAACCTGTAAAAAAAGTGATTGAGAGCCCATTGTACCCAACTTGAATTCGAAATATTCTCATTTTAGTGATGAATTGAGGGATAAGATTGATGTTTCTGGGTCACCTGAAATATGTTTTAATAGTGAAAATTTCCCATCAGATAGATTTGAAACCATTTCCTAAAAATCTCAAGTACACATTATTAAGTGAGAATTAGAAATTTCTATCATTATTTATATAGTGATTTCAAAGGACCAAGAGAACGAACTTTTACAAATTATTAAAATTCACCAGAAATCCATGTGATGGAATTTATCTAATTTCACAAGAATCAATCCTTCCAAATGCATGTATATAATTTTATTGGATGATAATTCCAAAACCACGAGGAAATTTCAAAGAATATTGAACCTGTCACTATTAGAGGTGTAAGAAAGAAAGGAAACACCTTAATACCTATTGGAATTATATTTCATATTTTTGATTTCCAATGGGAAATCCTCATCCATGTTATCCCTAAAAATCATGTATTTACAATATCAAATAATTAATTTGGTAAGCTATCCCATATTAATATCTCAAATAAAAGGAGGATGTGCATTAATTATAGAAAACTAAATCTAGTTACTACAAAATACCATTATGCACTTACATTTAATGATCAAGTTCTCTAGTGATTAACTGGATGGACCCACAATTATTTTCCTTATGTATTCTCTAGTTACTTTCAAATCCACATAACATAATAAGATCACAAGAAAACATATTTTTGTACCCTATTGAAACTTTTTCTAATAGAATAATAACATTCAATTTGTGTAATGCACCAGAAACTTTTCAAATATGTATGATGAGTATTTTTTTTGAGTTTTTAGTTAGCTTTATGGAAGTTTTTATTATTGAATTTACTTTTTATGGTTTATCTTTCTAAAGATGTTTGAATGGTATATATAATGTTCTTAAAACATTTATTCATAAAAATAATGTTATTAATTATTAAAAATGACACTTGTTGGTGGATAAAATAATTTTACTTGGATATTTTATGCCTTAATATATAATTCACATTGAATGGTTGAGGTAATTTCTTCACTACCCTTCCCCAAAATAGTGAGAGGTATGAGGTTATTCCTTTGTCATGCTATATTTTTATATAATATTCATAAAATAATTTAGTAAGTCTACTTTTATGTTTTCCATATAAATCCAAAAAAGAGTCACATTTTATCTTTGATGGGAGTTGTAAATAACCCTTCAAGAAAAAGAAAAAAAATGATAACTCCACCCATTTTTCAACCATCAAAATGATATATTCCATTTTAAATAATGAAAAAATCCTCTAGTTTTTTACATAGGGTAGTTTTATGTCAAAAATGGAAAATAAATCTCTTATGATCAATTATTCATCATAAAATCTTGATCAAGACCAATTTAACTATACCACTACTTCAATTAATCTACTGGCTATTTTCTTTTCTTTAAAAAGATTCATATATTACTTATTAGGCTCCAAAGTGACTATTTTTACTGACCATTCGATAATCAATTGTTTATTGAAGAAACATGATTTTAAACCAAGGATTTTTGGATGGATCCTATTGTTTCAAGATTTCAATGTTGAAATAAAGGATAGAAAAAAAAATACTGAAGTTTACCATTTAAACCAGTAAACTACTATTTTCAGTGAAAACCATATGATCTACCCACATATTAAAAAAATCCTTTCTTGAGGAATAATTGTATGCTATTAAGAGTGGGAGAATATGGTTTAAAGACCTAGTTAATTATTTTATTACTAATGAAATCCCCCATTTTTTTCTAAACAATAAATTTCTATGATTGATATTGTTTCAAATAATTAAATTTGGGATGATCCTTAACTATGTCATATAGGTGGTGATCAAATGATCTAGAGATGCATTAAAAATTATGAATTTTAATCAGTCCTCAATATTTATAAAAATTTGATCTATAGAGGTCATTTTGGATCCCAAAGCTCTACTATTAAAATTCTAGATTATTTTTTATATTAGAAATACCTTTTTTGATATGTTTTTGAATTCCACAAAACATGAAAAACCTACCAATTTCAAGGAATTTTTTAAAATAAGTAAAATTCCAAAACAACCCATCATGTTTTATAATGTATTTGATGTTTGGGGTATGGATTTCATGTGACCCTTTCCCATATCTTTTGGGTAGCATTACATATTTCTTACTATTTATTATGTGTCTAAGTGGGTAGAATCAATTAATTTAGGTAAAAATAGAGGAATGGTTGTTGCAAATATTATAAAGGATAATATGTATTTTAGATGTTGTTTAACATAGTTTTTAATCATTGATCACAATAACCACTTCAATAATAGGAAATTATATTTTTTTAGAAAATATAGGGTCAATAAGAGGGTTTCTATACCCTATAATCTATAAACAAGTGGAATTGATAAAAAATAAAACATAGAGATAAAGAAAATTTTATATAAGGCAATGCACCCAAATAGAAAATTGTAGAGTTTGAGATAAAATTATACATTATAGAATTATAGGACTATATTAAAGATATAATTAAAATTTAATACTTTATATTATTATATAGGAAATACTTTTACATACCATTTATGTTAGAAAACATAACATTTTTGGGTTGTAAAAACATGCAACATGAATCTGTTTTCTTTTGGAAAAGAAAAATATTACGTATGCTGGAGTTAGAGGATATTGGAGTTAATTATTATGAATGTTCAAATATATATTGGGATAAAATAGTATAATCTCATAAAAACGTGTCCTTAATAAATAATTCAAAGATGGAGATAATGTTTTATTTATTAACTCCCGAATAATGGTGTTATTTGGTAAATTTCATTCTAAATGGTAAAGAACATTCATTGTTTCTCATGTTTCCCCTTATAGTGATTCTTAGATATAAAAACCATAAAAATAAATGTCATTCATAGTGAATAGACACCAATTGAATCTATTTATATAGAATCTTATAGAGCCTCCTAGGGAAGATACCCACCTTTAAGCTAATAAGAATAATTGACTACTAGGTTATTTCATTCCTTCCCACTTTTTTTGTTGTGTCCATGTTTTATGATTTTATTTTGTTATATATTTTTTTGAACATTGTTTACTATCATGGAATTAACTATGGGGGGGGGGGGTGGGATAAAAACCTTGTTATATTAGGATTTTTTTTCATTTTCTTCTTCCCGCTTCTTTCAAATATATTAATTTTTTTATTTTTATTTTGTTTGTTTTCTATCAAATTTTGTGTGTTTCTAAAAACTTACGAGTTCAAAGTGAATATTTTTGTAAATTTTGAAACTCATTTAAATTAAATAACCAATTTTACTCATGAAAAATAATTTAAATTAATTCTTACATGAGCATTTTTATGCTAAAAACATTGAGAATTTCATGAAAAGACCTCAATTTTTTGAATCCCATGCAACATTTTACTATCTAAATTTTGAAAACACCTTTCTATGAGGCTGATAAACCTTTTTTATATTATTAACATTCATATAACGTCTATAAAGAAGCATTCCATGATTCTTATAATGATAATTTTTTAAATTTTTATACAAAATTGAGAGTATATGGCATTTGTGTTGAGATAATTGATTCACTTATTTTAGATTAAAAACCCATTTTCAGAAGATTTTTTTATTTAAGAATTTATATAAATTTAATCACTATTTCCCATAGTATCCATTAATATACTATTTAATTATCCACATTACAATCCTTTTTTAGCTAACCAACCTGCTCTTGAAGTAAAAAAACATGATCTAGTTGAACTTAAGTGTGTGGTATCTATATTATATCGTGATACATATATTTGGAAAACATTGAGAATAAAATATAAGTCTATAAAGTGTTTAGTATTAAATTTAAAAGTGATACCTCTATTTTTATTTGTGATCACATTTTTAAAAGTTAAGTATGATTCAGAATCTATTGAGATGAAGGTGTAAGAAAAAAAATCAATTTTAGATGCTAAAAATATTTTTTTAAGGAAGGGATAAAAGTCACATCAATTATTTGAGACCTAAAAAAACCCTCATTACCGTCAAAATAATTGGTATATATATTAAAAAATATATAAAAAAAAGAAAACATTTGAATGCAGTTTAGAGTCATTTTCTTTGGATGAAATGTTGATGGTGTGTACTATCCTTGAATATTTTTGTGATATTGGGAATAGATCTATTTCCAAGGGGAGTTAGGAGAGAGAATTATCGAGTGAAAAATTAGAATCATGTAGTTTTTCTTCCAAAAGATCCATAGCCACCTTATTCTACCTCATTATTTTTCACATCTAAAATCTACCAACCTTAAGCCCCTGAATAGCCTTAAAAATTAATCATGATAAAAGTATTTCTTGACTCAATGGGGTAGAGATTTAGGATTTTACCAAACCTACGGTTATCCTTTTATGTGTTTGGATGATTTTTTTTAAAATCTAAATTTGTGAGATGAGAGAAAATTTATATGAGGTAATTTTTTTATGAGAATTAGAGGATAAATTAAGTGGTAATAAATTAAATGAACCTAATAGATACTTTCAAATAATAGTTTTTAAGGTGGCATGATAATTTTTATTTCTTGGTGTTAAATTAGATAATATCATGGGGATGCGTTTTGAATTTTATTTTATGTGATTGTTATGTTCACTTTTTAAGGATTCCATGTCTTATGTTTGTTGGAATTGATAAAGTTGATATTTTCACTATTTTATCATGTGTATTTTAATGATTTAAACCTCACCATTTTTTATTTCTGAATGAAATCACTTCATTTTTTAGTGTTTAGGGATAATTTGTGAATTTTAATTAAAAAAACTATATTCAAATTTTTAAGTGTTTATAATCATTCCTATAATTTATTCATCAATCCATACTATTAGTTTTAAAATTTCTAAATTCATTAAACATTTTGTTTTTAGGATTCAAATGGAAAAAATTGGATAAGCCAGAAATCCCATAGGAGATTTTATTTCACCTCAAAAGATAATTTTTCTCTACTTTATATGAAAATTTTCTTTTCCAAAATTCTGCCTTTTATGAAATTTCGTGATACCCCATAGGATATTTTCTCCTCTTATGATGTTTTAGTTTGTCAAATTTTAATTTCATATGGTATTATATGAGGCTTATAAGACTGTTTTTATTCCATATAATTTTTTTGATTTGTGAATAATATTTTCCTTTATTAAAAATCCATTTATCTTATGACTTATGATTATATCATAAGGATTTTAATGATTTTTATGACTTTTGGTGAGAGGTTATAAGTCTTTCATTCCCAATCATATGAATTTGAAAACCCCAATTCTATATGACTTAATTTTGTATGACTTATAATGTAATATGAAGTATCAGTCATATGATACATATTAAGTATTGTGATTCTAAACTTGAATTTTTAGTAGGGACCCTTGCGGTATGGTGATGACCATAGTGTTGTGTTAAGTTATCCATCCTAGGCTATGTGAGGGTAACTAAAATAGGATGTACATGAGTAGTTTATTAGAGAAACATAAATGTGAACAAGGAATAAAAACACTATGTCAAGGTGATGAGACATGCTTAAGGGTATCGAGAAAGGAATTAGGAATTTCCACTATTGAATTTTTATTGATCCATGTGACTTAATTTTGAGATGGGGATAAAGAGTTAAAGATCATGAGATGATTCTACGGAGATTAAATGCATGATGCACACAAGAATTAAATTTTTATCCATTTTACTGAATAATTTTTTACTAGTTCCATCAAGATCCAATCATAAAGTTTCTGTCGCACATGCATGTAAGTTTCCAATGAGATATTAAAGGTTGTAAATTGATTCAAATATTTTTTCTCAATTGTTTTATAAATATAAGGAAGAATAATTCAAACTAAAAAAGGGGATAGAATATAATGATTTATCATGTTGGAGAGAGGGTGGGATAATCGTGATCTAGTGCTACTAAGAAATCAACCAGGAATAAGATGAATAATATGGGATATGATTTCTACATGCTTGGATAAACTCTGAAAGCGGCTATGGTAGTATAAATATAAATATAAACACTTTAGATTCTATGTATTTCATTGTGTCTTTCTTGTATTTTTCTAAAATTTCTATTTTTAATGAAAAATATCTATTTTCATTCACAAATGTATTTTCTTAGAATCCAATATATATTTTTTATAACTTATTAAAGTAATGTTATTTTTCTCACTATTTAAACTCATTTGGAAAGGTCTTACCTTTGAGCATAGTATGTTCAGCTAGGTTTAATTGCTCAGAGTTTGAGTTTCTAAATCACTTTCATGAGAGGTTCAACACTCATACTGAGTTCTTAGTAAGATATTTTGGTTTATTTAGTGTTTACTTGAAGTTATTTTATGGTTCAATAATAAATATAATTAGATAATAATTTCAGAAAAGGAAAATGGGAGAGTCTTAATGTTTAACAATTATCCACAATTATTGTCTTTAAAATCAAATTTTCTTATTTTTGAAACTCAAATTTTAAACATTTATTTGTTAGATATGTTTTAGTTTAGTTTTAATTTTTTTTTCAAAAAATAAAATCCCCATGTTTTATTTTATTATCAAAAATTAAAGAATAACGTGACACTTTGAAGAATTATCAAAAAACTCCCTTGGAGACAACCAATGGGATTGCTACTCTACATTCGTTCAGGGGATAAATTTTTGAAAGAGTTAACAATAATGACACCTCATATTTCAAATAGTTCTATTGTTGGGGATCTTTATTATGTTGAATATTTTAATTTTTTTGTCCTGAAATTATAATCCTAAATTGTTGTCGGACTACTAATTTGGATCCAAGATATCTCATGTACTTTAGTTTTTGATGATATCAAATACCCTTCTTACTTTATTGATATTATTGTTCTCTATGTGTGTTTATCCAGATTTATTATTTTGTTTTTGGGAAGATTAATTTTGTTACCTATATTTTCTTGATAGTTTTTGGTTGAAATATGAATAAGTCCAGAAAATCAATTGTGTAACATTTTTGGCTATGTAAAAGGAAAAAATAGCATATGTGATCAATTATCTATGTAAAATGGTTTTGTAGAGTAATAAAAAACATTATCAATCACCTAAATGATCAATATACTACATAAAATAGTTACGAAGTGTAATTAGTTATGTAAATCTCATAGATAGTGAAATTTTTTATGTCACTTGAAATAACTATGTCAGTTTTAGTGAATCGTATACGTGAATAAATGGATATGTTGTTTTAATAAACTATGTCGATTCAGCTACGTGAATGAAATTATTACATGATTCAATTGGGACATGTGAAGTAAAATTAACTATGTTGTTTCAAATATGCAAATCAACTATGTGGATTCATTTATGAAAATTGGCTATTCCATGTTGCATGTTGGTATTTATTATCACTGAAGCATTTGAGTGAAGTTATTAATTCTTTTCTAAAATCTTTAAATTCTATATTTCTTATTTAAGATAAAATCAAATAGAATAAGAGCCAAGTACCAAGACATATGAAAAAACAATATATTTTAGTTGTATTTGCTGTTGTCGAGGTATTCCAAGAATAATGACGTGTCACTGATCCCTATTTTCTTCAAATCAAGTGATATGATTTTTAAATACAAATTATTTCATGTATTTCAAAAAATGGTGTGTTAGCACAGAATGTTGTGTATGAATTGAAGTCCATAAGAGAATATAGAGAATCATTTCTTAATGCTCTCCAAAAAAATGATAATATATTTTTTTATGAAAATATGGAAGAAGATGTATTATATCATTGGTGGTGCTTATTATCAATTTCTGTTATGTTCAAAAGACTCCCTTTGAGCTACTGGTTCTTCATATAATTTCTCTTAGAGATTCTACTTTTTATGTCAGCTGTATATTACAACAATGAGATTAAATCATTAAAAAATTCCATTTACTATCCTTTTTTCAAAGGATCATAGTAGAATAACCTTTGAATTTTGGTTCTTGTAAATCATTTTTGAATCCCGATTGAAAGCTCTTATACTTGCACTAAGTGTCTTCTATATGAACTTAGTATTGCAGTCCTTGGAAAAAGGATTGGAATTCCCCCCCCCCCAAAAGACCAGTCTGGCTAAAATAATCACAATCATGGATAATTTTGGTGGTGGAGTAGACTAGGGTAATTATATTCCCCAAGCTACTATAAATATCTATGTTTATTTTTATCTACTTAATTTTTATTTTCACTGTATACATTGTTAAATATCAGAATAAAAGTAAATCTTAAATAAGAGAGGGTGGTTTTTCTCTATGAATAAAAATTTAAAGAAACCAATTAACCCTTATTTATTATTAATAAGGTCAGTATCTAACAATATTTGGTATTAAAGGAAGTTATTCTTGAGTTATTAGTAGTAACACAATAAATTTTAAAGATATATTCATAAATAAATGATATGTATGACAATAGAGAAGTAAAATATATGGTCAGAGAACCATATTTAAATGGTGAGAATTATAGTTATTGGAAGTCACATATGATCATATATTTAAATAACCCTATTCTGATGGTTTATCACAAAGTTGTGAATCCTAATGAAATTCCATAGATAAAACCCAAAACATGGGATTCTGAAACTAAGGCAAACTGTAATCTAAAATTTAATGATATGAATTATACTATGTGTAGATTAGTCTCAGATGAGTTCAAAAAAGTTTCTCAATGTCCATAAACCAATAAAATGTGTACTATAATTTTAGTTTATTATGAAGGAAAAAATTACAAGCGGGCTCTCAGATATAAAACTTCAAAACTAATTTTTGATTTTTTATAATTAAGGATGATGAAAGTATCAACAAGTTGAGTAGAATACTTATATAAATTTTGAATAATGTTTATTATTTAAGTACACCTATTACTGAACCAAATTAGGCTCTTAAATTGATCATAATACTACCACCATGGTGGATTGATATTTCAACTTTTATCAGTCAGTAAATAGAGGTAAAAAACATCAAAATAAAATATTTTATTAGTACAATAACTATGTATAAGGAAGATATCGAAGCTAAAGATGGAGGAAAAAGGTTAGAAAATAAGGATAATGATAATTTAAAATACTCAACTTAAAATAATGATAATGAAGTTAAATATGTTTATATAGTTGACACATATGATGAATTATTTAAGTAGTTCTAATTCAGACAGTGAGCTTTCTCACTTCTCCAAAAAGTTCAATAAGTTCTATAAATAAAAGAGATATTTTAAGAAACCATTAAAATATAAAAATTTATATGGGAATTTTAAGTAAGATTTTATGAGTGAAGGAATATTAGACACATCAAGCCCAATTTTCTATAGATTCGAGATTTAAAAATGCTTGAAAATAAATATTTTGAGAAATTTGGTTACTAGAATAAGGCTATAAAATTCATAAAGGAAATATTGAGTTATTTGGAGTACTCTAGTGTTATTTAATATTCTAAATTAGAAGTTTAACATTCTAATCAGAAATAAAACATGAGATTTATGGAACATACTAATTAGACACATTCTTAATATTCTTATGATAACTATACTAAACCAGTAAATGGGAATTTATCATTTGAGGAAATGGAAAAATATTGTTCCATGTTTGAAGCTAAATATGAATCTTAAAAAATAAAAATAAAGCTCTAAAAACATATTAATTGATTTAAAATAAAATGGGGGAATTAACGAAACAAGTTATAATTTTGAAAACTGAATTTGAAGATTCATCAGCATCATGTATAGAACATGGAAATAAAATTGATATTTTTTAAAAATGAGTACAAGAATTTAAATATTTTTCTAGTGTGTGAAAAAGGTGAAAATTAATTAAATAAAATCCTCAATAACATTAAATCTCATAAAAATCTATTTGGAATAGAAGTTCAAGGTGAACAACTAATTTTTTACAAGAATAATTTTTGTACCTAGTTCCACGAATAAAAATATTTTCAAAATTACTTTTTTTCATTAAGTTAAACAAGGAAACTATAAAAATAGTTATATTTTGGGAAACCCATAGTTTTGTGGTGTTGAAAAGGATTTTTTTTCACAAAACATTTCTTAAAATTCATTGCTAAAGGTTTCGGATAGCCTAAACAGATTTAGGTTCATAAATCATTAGTTTCCAACCTTGATGGACCCAAATAAAATATTTGTACCAAAAAAATTACTTATTTAATTTTTATTTATAGATACCAAGGTACAAGATCCTTAATGAAATATGGTGTAGGGAAAGTGGACGATCAAGGTATATGAGTGGACATTTCTCCAATTTTCACTCCCTATCAAAGATAGATGGAGTTCATGTCACTTTTGGTGACAACACTAATGGAAAAAGTATGGGAGTCTGATATATTAGAAATCGAAACTATATTCTTATCAAAAACATTCTTTATGGTTAAAATTTTATGTACACTTTTATATTTATCTTGAAACATTGTGATGATGGATATTATTTTTAACCTTTTAAATTATGAATTTTCCACTTTTAATGATTAAATCATTAAATTTAAGGGACCATGAAAATAGAATGTCTATACTCTAGATCTTATTTCTTTGTGTAGATAAAATATGAACCATTTAAAGGTTGAAAAAAATTAGTCATGGATATGGAATATAATATTAGGACATTTCAATATGTATTCTTTCAGAAAATTGTCTAAAAGGATTTTTTTTTCATATTTAGCTAAATTTAAATAGAATAAAAATAACCTATGTGATATATGCCAAGTGGGAAATCAATAAATGTCATATTTTAAACCAATTAAATAGATTTATACTTTTATAACCCTAGAACATATTAATATTGATATTTTGGGCCATATATAGCTGTAATACTAAGATGAATATATTTTGTTTATGTTTTAGTTAATTATTTTTTTATATTTACTTAGGTTTTATTTTTATGTGTTAAGATTCATTCTCATTCTATTTTTTTTAATATTTTTTTCAAATTGGTTCAAAATGAGATATATACAAATATTATTTCTTTAAGAAGTGACCCTGGAGGAGAATTTGAAATCCATGATCTCAATGCCTATTGTTCGAAATATGGTATCATTTATACCTTTTCTACCCCTAGGAAACCAAAACATAATGGTGTTGTGGAAAGGATGAATAATACTTTTCAAGAAATTTATATGATAATGTTAAGTGAACATAACATTCCATCCCATTTATAGGCTAAGGTTGTGAATACAACTTGTAATTTCATAAACAAAGTCCTAATTATACCTATTTTAAATAAAACAACCTATGATTTATGGAATAATTGAAAGAAAAAAATTGGATACTTTATTGTTTTCATATACAAGGTTTATATTCTAAATACCAAGGATAATCTTAGAAAGTTTGATCTAAAAGTTGATGAAAGATTCATTCTAGGATATTCTACTACTTCAAATGCATATAAAGTTTTCAATAAATGATAAAATATTTTTAATGAATCAACTCATGTGAAATTTGATGGAAGTGATCTTTTTGATCACAAAGTAACTCAAATTGATGAAATAATTAATTCTTTTGAAAACATGAGATCTGAGAAACTTTTTGATGAAATAAAAGATGAATAATTGGAACTTGATTTTCCATAACCAGATACTAAATGGTTAGACTCCAGTGAACCTGAAAGTATGATGCCTAGATGGAATAAAAACCTTAAGAACCATCCTTTATAAACTATTATAGGAAGTTTAGATGAAGGAATTAGAACTATATGTAGTATAGGAAAACTTTTAGAATTTTATACCTTTTTATCTTAGTTAATACCGAAGTCTGTAGAATAATACATAATAGAATAATGTTGGGTTGTATCTATGAAAGAATAATTAAACCAGTTCAAGGGAAAAAGGTATTAGAACTAGTTTAAAGACCCTATGAATATCCTATTATATGAAAAATGGATTTTAGAAATAAGTATGATGATATTGGTGTGATAAATAAAAATAAAACTAGATTTGTGGTTGCAGGGTATAATCATGAAGAAGGGTAGACTATGAGGTGACCTTTTCCCATGTTTCTAGATTAGTGGTAATTAGGAAACTTTTAGCCTATGTATCATATGTTAATTTTAAATTATATCATATGGATGTAAAATATTCTTTTATAAATGGTTTCATAATGGAAGAAGTTTATGTTGAACAACATTATGGTGGTGAAAACCCACATTTTCCAAATACATTTTTTAAAATTATTAATGATCTTTATAGCCTTATATAAGAACCTATGTCTTTGTATGAGCATTTATGTTCTTATATTATATCAAATTATTTTCAACTGATAACTAAGATCCTACTTTATTTAAGGAAATATCATCTTTAGATATTTGGTTAGAGAAAATATATTTGGATGATGAAATTTCTGGTTATTCAAATAAAACATTGCTTAATGAATTTTGAAAACTCAAGAAAAAATAATTTTAAATGAACATGGTGGGTGAGTAAAATTATTTTCTATGTTTTAAAATTAATCAAGAAGACTTTTGGAATGTTCTAAATCAAAATAGATACACACTATACTTGCTTAAAAGGTTTGGACTTGAAAGTGAAAATGTACATATTACTCTTATGTGTTATAATAGAAACATGACTTGGAAGATGTTAAGAAACCAGGTGAAAATAATATTTATAGGGGAATAATTGGAATTTTATTTTATTTGACTACTGTTATACTAGATATTATGTTATTTCCATGTCTTTGTGCTTGATTTCAAGATAATCATAAATAATCTCATTTAAATGCTGCCAAAGGGATTATGAGATATTTAAAAGGAATAATCTATATTTCCTTTCTTTTTTGAAAAATAACCTATTATTTTAATTTAATATCATACTAAGATTCCAAATTTCATGGTTATTGACTATATGGGAAGATTAATTTATAAAAATTACTTTTTATTTTAAAATATATTGTATAGTGGTCTAGTAAGAAGAAAAAATATGTTGCAATATATATTATGGAAGAAAAATATATTTCTTCTGGTAGTCATTGTGCACAAGTGCTATGGATGAAACACAACTTAACATAAATTTGATTCAATTATAATTAAGTATCAAGTAAATGTGACAACACTATTGCTGTAAAAAAATTTATGAATACAATGAATCATTCATGACCAAATCATATAAACTTAAGGAATCATTTATTAAGATATCATGCTAAAAAGGTAATATTTCTCTTGAATTTATCTCTATAGAGAATCATTTAGAAGATATTTTTACTAAATCCCATGCATGTGATAATTTTTTATTTTTTTAGAGGATTTGGTTTATTAATTTTTAAATAGGTTTAATTTGTTTTAATTTATTATATTTATTTTTTTTGAAATTTAAAATTTAGTGTTCTATTATATTATTTAGTTTAAGGATATATAAAAATTATTCTTATTTGTGTTGTTTTTTATTTAGAATTTGAAAATATAAATTTTATTCTTTGATTTTATTTCTTTATTTTTTTATTTATTTATCACTAAGAAGTAACCCTAAGATAAAACATAGAACATAATCACATTATGATTCAAGTATGTGACTAAATATATAATCGACTCTCAACCATTTTCCAATTCACATACACAACCTACCTTTGAAGCTGAATTGTCTCTCTAACCTATCAACCCTTATTTGACCTTCAACCAACCTATTTGAAATGGGAAGTTCGAAGTATTTTGATGATGGAATCTCATGTTCATTTAAGAAATCCAAAAGAAGTGGAGGAATAGTTCTTATGGGAAAGGACATAGATATGGGATTGATGAGGAAAACTGAAAATCTACTAAAGAAATAACTGGAGTTTCATAGTTGGGATTTTTTGTTTGATGAGAAGAAGTTGGGTTTTATTTTTGAGGAATAATTTAATGAGTTATTAATTAACTCTGAGTTTCATTTTAATAAAACAGAGGATATAATCTCATAAAATGTTAAAGGAAGGACAATAATAGTTTATTATATTGAAAAATGTGATATCAATCATTATCCCCATGAGGGGAAGTATTCTTTTATTCATAAGACTCTTAGGAAAAGATCATTAGGTCCAAAGGAAGTGTTCAAGTTTTTGATTGGAACCTACCTTTTTGAAATAGAACCTATAAAATATATTTCTGCTGAATATAAAGTTTTATGTTATTTTTTGTAGACGGGTACAGTATAAAGAGAAGGAGAGTTGGAGAATATTTTTTAGTGATATGTATTTGAATTACATCTTGATCAATAATTCAAAGTTTAGACTTCCATGATACATAGTGAGATTCATTTATCGTTGTTTTGAAGGAAAAGTGACGTTACACTAATTTCCTAACATAATATTAATTTCATTAGTTTTGAAGAAGTAAAAGGTAAATTTAAATGAAGGAGATGAGTGAAATATCATAAAATCAATAATCTATATTCAGTTCTCTTGAGGATTGTTGGATATTCCAAGGATTCTACTTCAAATTATTTGAAGACAATTAGATAGGAAAGAATAAACTAGGGAGATTCATCTTAGAACTCAATTCCTATAGATAAAACCCCTATAGAGATGGTGTTTTCTATTTATTAGTCCTATAGTTGGAGGCCTATCCTGATTTAGGGGGATGTGACCTCTCATAATCAAGATGTTGGTGTAGTTAATATTTCTACTAAGGAATATTATATTGTGGAGATAGTTATTGAGATAAATATTACTTCTTCTGAAGATAGGCCAGATAAGACTGGTCCTATAGTTTCTGAAGTTCATAGAAGTCCAAATTTAGGGAAAGTGCATGAAGAAGATGATCCTGTTATACCTGGATCACCTATTGATAAAAGAAGGGATGCTGATGTTTTCATGGAATTTGAAAATCATTCCCACAAAACATCAATACCTTCTTCATATTCAAATGACTAGGAAGTAACTCCTTATGTTAGAATGATTATAGAAATATTTGAAAAGGATGTGTTTTCTAATGAAGTAATTATGGATCTTGACTATATAAGAGTAGATTGTTTTGGTTTTAAAGTGGAGATAACTGCATGAAAAAATGAGATCAGAGAAATTAAAGAGTCTTCTATCTTCAAATAATATTTTAATAAGGTAGTTGTAAAGGTTTCCACACAATCATAAATAATCAATATTCCTCGTATAGATCCACATATTCCATAATGTAATTATAATGTAAGTTATATGAAAATTGAGGAAATGAAAGCCTTGATAAGTCTTTTAAAAGATGGTGTCCCTCTAAATGAGGAATTTTGTGAGTTTAGTAAATTGGTTTCATCTCAAAATGATATGTTCCATAATTATTATCAATGCAATTAGATTTATCTTAAGAAGTGATTGATGAAATCAAATCCTTTTGATGTAAAGTGAAAGAGACTCTACACACATTGAAATATTCTTTGTTAAGTCAGTTTGAATTTATAAATAAATTTCCACCATCTATTATTGCTCCTTCAGGTTCTCTTATTTTTCTAGATTTCTAGAATGGATTTAGTTAGATAATAAAATAATGGGTTATGTATATTCCCAGATTCAATGTCACTAATATTTCTCTAATGTCATTGGATGAAATGAAAAATGATATTTCTGCTCAATTTTTTGATACATAGGAATCTAGTAAGAATATGAGTATTAGGTTAGATATGTCCATGAATGAACACATTGGTCATTTTGAGAAATATCTTGGTGATAAGGTAGAAGAAAAAATGGGTGTTTCAAAGAAATTAATTAATATAATTAAAGACTGCATTTAAACTATTGATCAAAACACTCAACTATTTTCAAGTAAAAGAATGAAATATTTTAAAAAGTTGAAAATCTTTATACCATGGTAGTAACAGATCCAAATTCCAAATAGTCTTCAGAATAGTCAATTCAAATTATAGGTATGGAGTTAGTTGTGTAAAAACATCTAGTATTTTTAGGTTTAATTGAAACCAAACTAGTTATTAGTTATCATGTTTTTAAATAATATCTTAATGATGTTTTGAAAGTTATTCATAGTTTTCTAAATCAAGTGAATATCATAGATTATAAAGTAAAATCATTGACTGGTAGGATAATAGATATGTATATGTATGTGAATATAATTATAATGTTAATTATTATGGATATTCCTTCTAGAATTTACGCTAAAGACATTTCCCCTCTTATTTTCCCTCCTACAATCATTGAGTTTTCAAGTTTCTTTTTAAAGAAAGTATAAAATCTAAATATTTTTATCCAGAATGAATTGGAATCCATTGCTCAAATTCATAAGAACTCATCTATCTTGATTCTTTAAATTTTGAAGACTGATGTTGTTCTAAGGATTGACATGTGTGGTAAAGACTTGTTTCAGATGATATAGAGACCTATTGGTCCAAATATCTCTAGTAATTATTAGAAAACTAGTAAGAGAATATAATTTTTTTATAAACCTTTCACACCATCAATGCCAATTCCATATACCACCAGAACCAATCAAACTGTAAAACCACCATTACCCAAACTAAAATTGGTTCCTTGATTGATATTTTGTAACTTTTATTGATTGAATGTTTCTTTGTATTTAAAATAAATTAATCAAATACTTCATTATTATTTTGTTTCTAATGTGTTTCGTAATGATTTTTTTCATTTGATGTTATTTATTTGTTTGTATTATTTAATGAAACACAATCTTTAAATAATCCCATAATTCTATTTTCTCAGTACATTTAATAGTTCATAATAATAATGTGATGTATCAATAAGTGTTTTATCTCTCATAAAATTCCTTTTTATTGACATAAAAATGGGAAAATGTTTTCAAAATTTTATCTTTTAACAAGGAGGGGAAGAAGTTTTTTGGCCTTACTAAATGTGGGAGACATATTTTAAAAATAAGTAAAGTTTTTACCATTCAAAAAATGAGAAGTAAATAACTAAGGGGGTGAAATAGTAAATATTAAAAAATATTATATCATTAATATAAAAATTTTGTTATACTTTTTTAAATTCAATATTTGATATCCACTATAATATCTAAGGAGTTTTACAAGTTTTATAGATTCTATGACAATCAAAAAGGAAGAGATTGTTGGACAACTACTGTTGATCTCACACATCCCATGTATTTTAGGTTTTTATAATCTCAAAGAACCTTCAAACTTTACTGATGATATTATTTTATAAGTGTTTTAAGGTTTTATTATTATTTTTTCAGCAGATTAATTTGATTACATATGCACTCTAGGTTGTTTTTTGATGAAATCTGCCTATGTTTGGAAAATCGACTACATAAAATTTTGGGAAATGTAATAAAAGAAGCTATATTAAATAACTTATGTGATCAATAAGACATATAAAATAGTAATGTGGAGTAATAAGATATGTGATCAACTACCTATGATATCAATTGACTACATAAAATGGTTATGTAGTGTAATTAGTTATGTGAATCTACTATATTGTGAAATTAGATACATCGTTTCAAATAACTACATCATTATTGGGGAATCATCTATGTTGAGAAAATGGATATATTGTTTGAATTGGCTATGTCATATTTGGCTGTGTGAATGAAACACCTATGTGATTCAATATGGCTATGTGAACTAAAATTTGTTACATAGTTTCAAATCTACAAATTGCCTATATGAATTCATTTCCTCAAATTGGTAATTTCAAGCTAAAAGTTATTATTTCTTACCATTGTAGCACTCAAGTGAAGTTTTTAATGATGTTATACAATCCTTAAATGCTCTATTTCCTCTTTAATAAAAAATCAAATATAACAAGATCCAAGTACCGAGATAAAAGACAAGGATGGTATATTTATTTACCTCAAATATTTCTAAGTTACTTTATATAGAAGTACATGTAACTGGTCCTTGTTTTATGTGGATCATGTTTAATAATAATTAAATTAAAATTAGTGTATGATTTCCAAAAAAGGGTGTGCAAGTGTGGATCATTGCATGATAAGTGAATTTCATAAGAGAATACTAAGAATTATTTTTTAAAGTAATAAAATTAGACTCTTTTTTATAATCAAATAAGGAAGAAGAAGTCTTGTTTCATTAGCTATGATTATTTTCAATTATTGAACTGTTCAGAATGTTCTCCTTAAGCTAGTTATTCTTTAGATCATTTCTATTAGAGATCCTTATTTCTTTGTCAACTGTATCTTACAGTTGGGATAAGAAATATTTAAAACTTCTATTTGTTATATTTTATTATAATGATTCTTAAAAAAAGAACCTTTGATGATATTTTCTTTTAAATCATTCCAGGATCCCAGTTGAAATCTATTGTGCCTGTAATAATTGACAACTATTTGCACTCAATCATGGAGTCCCTGAAAAAAGGACTGAAATTCCCAGACAAAAGGATTGTTATAATGTAAATCTTCATAATTATGGAGAAGATTGGTGGTGGAGTGTACTAGGGGACTTTTATTCCCAGAACCACTATATGTCTCTTTGTATATTTCTCTATTCGTTTTGTTTTTTCTATTGCATGATTTATTAAATATTAGAATAAAAATCAATCATAAACAAGAGAGGTTGTTTTTTATAAGTGAAGAAAATTTTAAATAACTCAATTCAACCCATTTTTAATCTTAATAGAGTCAGTCTCTGCAAACAATTGTTAACATTAGATCCCAAAATTGACATAACATTCCATTTTAGTGATAGAGATGTAAGAGATTATATTTTGACAATTTGTGAGTCCACCACTAACACACCAAGAAGAAACCAATTTAAACATTAAATAAACATGGTTGATAATAAAACTTTTAAATAATTGGATTCAACTTATAAATAAAATAAAAAAAT
The DNA here is from genome assembly GCA_963277665.1 of Viscum album. Classification (NCBI taxonomy): domain Eukaryota; kingdom Viridiplantae; phylum Streptophyta; class Magnoliopsida; order Santalales; family Viscaceae; genus Viscum; species Viscum album. Next base: position 1,575,487,439 of record OY728161.1, on the reverse strand, counting down.
CTTATAGGACACCCTGACGCTCCTTCTAGACACAAAATCAAATTTTATTTTGTTCACTAACTTAAAAAAATAATTATACTTTCTAGTGAAGATCTATATAATCGTATTAAAATTTTTAGTTATCTCTATGTTAACATGAATCAAAAAGTAATAGATTGAGAACACATAAAATTGAGATATTTTTTTTTCATTAGGAATTTCTAAATAATATTTTTTCTATTAAAATTATACATTGATATTTTATTGGAATGGATTATAGAAGAATTTTCTTGTTAATTTATCCTGATTTTAGAACTATTACTGGTATAAAAGTAATAAATAAAATTAGAAAAAATCAAGGAGTGACATTTCATGAATACAGGGAAAGACTCAAGGGACTTTGTTTTAGCAGGAAAAACCATCAAATTAGTGAAAAACTTCTGATTTAATATTTTTTATAAAGGATTGTGTCATATAAGTTAGAGAATGATAGACACTATTACAGGATTGGTACAAGTTAACAAAACCATAGTTTTTTATTGAACTTTGATTGCAAATGTGGTCCAATATTTTCAATACTTTGGAACAAGAGGCCTTATCCATGTCAAATATTCTCAATAAATTCCCATGTACAATTCTAAAAAACCATTATTATGATTCAACATACTGATATTACCACCATGGGGAGGTCAATTATAGTGTAGAATACTTCACCAACCCCACACAAATATGAAACAAAATTTCAATTAAAAGTGAACTATGAAATTTATTCTTATAATGACCATTTTAATGACAAATTCCGTTAAATGAAAGGGCCTTTTAAAAATTGAAAATTTTAATTTCTTGGAATGGAATTATAGTCAAACTAATAAGCATATTTTCAACCCAAATTTAATTTCAACCAAGGGTGGAATAACTAATCAAATGAAATATTTAGATATCTTGAGAAATATTTTTTCAAGGAATTTTAATTAATTCTAAACTAAGATACTTCTATGAGTAATCAAATTCCCAACCTAGAGGAAATATTAATTCCACTCAACCCAATCATAAACCATAAAATTACATTGGGAAATCTATTAGGCAACAATAATAAATTTCAAGGAAATAAAAAACCATGAATAATAATTTTACAACTCATATGGGACAATTGGATACTGATATGTGTTTAATGAGAAATCAAATCAGTGGAGGTTTACCTTTATAACCATATGTGAAACACATAGATAAAGAAAAAGATAATGTTATGGCCACTGAACATAGGAGTATAACTATGATAAATAATCCCCAAGTGAAGAATATTAATATTGATTATATACCCAAACCTACAGAAGTGTGTTTCACATATGTTTCCACTATTTTCTAACCCACTGTAGAAGAATAAATTATTATTAAATCTATTGAAAATTTAGAACCAGTTTTCAAGATGAAAGTAGTTTTATAAGAAGAACATTTTCTTAAAAAATAGTGACTAAATTTTGAAATTTCTATTTGCAAATCCTCTAATTTTTAGAACGTTGAATATATTTTATTTTAAATTATTGAAAATATAGAATATGATGTACCTTTTTATTGTTTATAAAAAGTTAAAAATTATAAATTTCAAATCATTTATGAGTGTGAAGAGCCATTAAGTTTGTTTCGTGTAAAGTTATTGAAATATTTAACTTCATTCAATTTTTTTTGAAACTATTGAAACCTTGAAATATTTTGAAACTTACTTTTATTCCCTTGAATAAACTAATAAATTATCACTTTAAACCACTACTGAATTCATTTAAATTGATAATATTGATGTTACAAATTTAGAACTTCGAAAATTATTTAAAATCTAGAATTTTTTTAAAATATAAAACCTACACACCAAATACTATATAACTTCTATGTCCTAATAGAATTCAAATTTCTATATTTTGGGTGAAGAATTAGAAATTTAAATTCATGTTATTGAATTACCTAAAACATATTCAACACAAAACCCCCTATGATAGAGCTGAAACAATTACGTGAAATCTCAGCATACATTCTTTTGTGAGAATGAAAAATTTACTATATTTATTTTTAAAGATCTATCAAATTACCAGGAGAACCAAATATTTGGATTCCTTAAAACCCATAATAATGTTTTAGGATAGACATTATATTTTAAAATTGGAATCCATCCTTCCACTTAAATGTATAGTATTTTTTGGAGAAAAATTAAAAAACTATGAGACAATTTCAACGAAGTTTAAAACTATTTAAGGTTATTAAAAAGGAAGTAACAACCTTTTTGAATATTATAACTATGTTCCCTACTTTTAATAGCCAATGGGAGATCCCCATATAAATTTTCCCTAAGAAGATTTGATTTATAATCTCAATTAATGAATTTGTTGAGCGAGTCTCTGTTACGATTCCAAATAAACAGTGTATATGCATTGATTGTAGAAAATTAAACATGTTACTATGAAAGACAATTATAAACTTCCATTAATTGGTTAATTGCTTGTGGGATTAACTGGATAGGTTCAATATTGTTTTCTTTATGGATTTTATGGTTACTTTAAAATCTAAATAACACCTAAAGATCAAGATAAAATAACTTTCACATGCGTAGTAGAATATTTTTCTTATATAAAAATACCATCTATTTTGTGTAATTAAATAAGAAATTTTTAGAGATGCATGATGAGTTTTTTAGAAATATTTATAGATTTTTATGTATTCTTTTACTATTCATAGATTATCTTTTGAATTTTGTTTGAAATTTTTTGATAATATTTCTGAAACATTATTTCTGAAAAAAAATCATTCACAATTTTGAAAAGTGTCTCTTCATGGTTGATAAAGTAATCTTACATAGACATGTTGTGTCTCAATATGTAATTAATGTCTGTAAATCCATGTTTGTGTTAATTTATTCACTACCCTACCCAAAACAGCGAGAGATGTGAGATCAATCCCCATTTATGTTGGATTTTAAAGAATATTTATAAAAGAATTTAGTTAGAATTATTTTCCATTGTCCAAATTACTCCAAAAAGAGTGAATGTTTTTTGTGGATGATAGTTGTAAACAATCATTTAATGTCTTAAAACAAAAGATGATAACTCAACCCATTATTCGAACTCATAAAATGAGACATGACTTTTGAAATAATGACTGATGTCTCTAATTTATTACTTCGGGTAGTTTTAATTCAAAAAAATAGAAACAAAATAACATATCTAGATTAAGACCAATATAATTATACCACCACTGAAAAGGATTTGTTGGTAGTTTTATTTTCTTAAGAAAAATTTAAATGTTACATATTAGGCTCCAAAGTGACTAATTTCATAGACCATTTTTAAATTAAATTTTTAATAAATAATAATGATAAGAAACCAAGTATTTTTATATAAATATTGTTTTCACAAGAATTTTATGACTAAATAAAGAAAATAAATGGAAGTTAAAATATTATATCTGAACATATAAGCTAATTTATCAATGTTTTTAGTGAAAAACATCAGATCTGTACACCTATAAAATAAACCATTCTTGAGGAATAATTATATATTATTAATAGTGAGAGATAACAATTTATTTACCAAGTGAATTATTTGAATACTAATGAAATCACCCATTTTTAACAAAAAAACAAATTACTAATATTAAGACAAATTCAATGAATTGAATTTGGTATGAACATTACCCATATATTTTTGGTAGTGATAAAATTATTTGGAGATGAATTCAAAATTTTGATTTCCAATTAGTCCTTAATTATTTTTACTTTGAGCAATAGAGACCAATTTTAATACAAAAAAACTTATAGGAAAGTGCAGGTTTTGGGCATAGAGGAAGCATGTGGATGGGTGTACCCAACATTAATTTTTCCATTAACAAAGATCAATCTGATACCTTTAATGATAATAAAATTTCAGATCTTTGGAATTGAAAAAAGTACAAAATAATGGAATATAGTCTTGAAACCATATAGAGGATCATCATATATTGGTTATAATTAATTTAATTAAAAGATAGGAATTACCTTGATGGAATTATCTCTTCCTTAACGATTTCGGTCATGATTTGATGTGATCCATTATTATATAACAGAATCCAAGTGTAGGATTCCTCTAGTAGTGATCCACATGTGATCCATGTATCTTTGGACGTCACCGAAGGGATCACTGGGTGCTAGCAGGGAAGAGCTTTCGCATGCAATGTCTGCCTTCAATCACTTAGAGAGCTGCTTCCAATGCTCTCTTCATGATCAAGTGGAGGAGGACCTCTCTCATATCTTTAGAGTGTTATTAGAAGAAATAAATTCTCACTTGGATTGAGAGATTTCTCCAAATTCGTTGTGCACAACCACAAAAAATGTCCAGGCTAATGAGAATAATATAATTGGGATTTTAATTGCTTAGAATAATAAAATGAATTAATTACTGAAAGAATTTATTCATTTCATTTAATTCTTAGTAAGAAAGCTTGTCTAATAATAATAGTTGACTATTATTATTACTTGACATGCACCAATAAAATTACATGTAATATTATTTAATTAAATAAATAATATTATTTCTCACAAATCTCAAGAAAAATTACATATCATGTATATTAATATACAGGGTGTGTACATTTGTTTTTTCCATTTTCATTATTTCCTCCACCACATTTATTATATATTTAATAATGACTATTTATTTCTTAAATAAATATCACTACATTACTCGCTAATAAATATATTAATTTTCAAACAATATATTCTCTCGAATAACTTGTGTCGAAATAAATGTGATCTGGCATCCTTGAATAATTATTAAACCACAATCGAGAATAATCGTTATTCAACTTGTTAAATAAATATTTAACTGAGATACTTGGACACACTTAGTGTGTGACCCTCTAGGCCTCTTTCTAAGTTGTATTAGGCAGAGCCTGCCTAAATTCCAAGGTCATCATCTAGAAACATGTCAAGGCACCCATAGAGAAATAAGTTAACACTACAATGATGTGTAACCTCCTACAAATACTTACCATGTAATGTAATCCATTAGTCTTGATATCTCGAATCTAGTGAGTTTCATATTAGTTCCATCAACCCATTTGATCGATTATTCTTTCTTGGACTTTCTAGAATTGAACATTCTCATTCCTTACCCTGGCCATGGATTTATTTAGGCTATATTAATTCCATCAAAGGTCCTAAGATATCAACTTCTGTTATGAAACAAATGGGACAAATCCTTTCTCACATTATCTATTAATGCAGTATTACTCATGACACAACCAATATATCATACCTCACTACAAACAGTGTGTCGTTAGTGTTTTCTTCAATACTTCTAAGTGCATGAGTTGTAATACGCATTAATAATAATCTTAATGTCTAAGGACCAATACACACATCTGTAGATAAGAGCATCCAATGAGATTATGAAATGTGGATTTCCTACTGGAGGGCGTAGTTCTCCTAATAAACTCATGGATATTCCCAAGTTCGCACACCATGAGAAGATTCCTCAAAGTTTTATGAGTCCTCACCCCTAATGCCCTGTATTATTTGTGTCCCTCAAATAAAAAAATCCGTCCATAGAACACATATTCATGAATAGTGTTATGACACTTCTGAGTTCTCATCATAACAGGGATCCTCTATGACCCTTTTGTTCAATAGCTATCCCTAAGAAATTATCACATGAATTATCACATAGAAGAGAAATCAAGATGGGATAAGGTCTTTATTAATGAATAAAGTACAAAGTAGTTGGTTCTAGGCCACCAACTCCAACTGACTCCCACTTGGACTAGATCCAACTGCTAACAACCTTTAACCTGCTAGATCTCAAGTGATATTTATACTTTTTCTAAGATGGGCCTTTAGTCATGGGGTCTTCCACGTTCTCTTATGTGGAAACTCTACTCACTGCAACTTCACCCCTATGATAGAAATCCATCGAGAGGCAATTCTTCCAGAGAATGTTCTTTGTTGATGTAACCTTGGTTCTTTTTCAAGATCCACCACAATAGTATTATCACAATAAAATGTGATAGGATCTTTACTACTAGGAACCACATCAATCTTCTGGATAATGTTCCAAATCAAGATGTATTCCTTGGATGCATTAGAAGGAACTATATATTTTTAATCCACATTAGAATCGGCAAAAAATGGATGTTTTGAACTCTTCCATATTATAGCTCCTCCGTTGAGACAGAAAACATATCCAGACTGTGACTTTAGATCATTCTAATTTGTTCGAAAACTAGCATTAGCATACCCTCTGATGAAAAGATCCTCATCTTCTCCATACATCAGAAAAATATCCTTATTTCTTCTTAGATACTTAAGGATGGTCTTAACAGTAGTCCAATAATGTTCTCTTGGATCCTCTTGATATCTACCTACCATGATCAGTGCATAAGAAACATCAAACCTAGTACATAACATGGCATACGTGATGGATCCTATTGTCGAAGCATATGTGATATGACTAATTTTATCTTTCTCCTATTATGTTTGAGGACACATTCTCTTAGAAAGATGTAGGCCATGTGAAACTAGAACTAATCCCTTGTTGGATTGTTCCATACTAAATCTCTTTAGTATATGGTCAATATATGTACCCTGAATTAGTCCAAGAAGCCTCTTGGATCTATCACGAGTGATCTTGATCCTTAGAATATAGGTTGCTTCACCTAAGTCCTTCATGGAGAAACACTTGTTCAACAAGTCCTTAACTAACTATAAAACTGGTATACCATTTTGAATACGTAATATGTCATCAACATGTACTACTATAATAATGACTGCATTTCCATTAAACCTCTTATAAACACATGGATATCTTTCACTCTTAATGAAATCAAATTCTTTTATGGCTTCATAAAATTGAATGTTCCATGACCTAGATGCTTGATTCAATCCATAAATGGATTTTTGAAACTTTTATAACCATTTGGATTCTCCTGGGGTCATAAAACCTTCTATTTGTCTTATATAGATATATTCCTAAAGGTTACCTTTAAGGAATTCTATTTTTATATCCATCTTCCAAATCTTGTAGTCATGGTAAGCTTCTATGGAAAGTATGATTATTATAGATTTAAACATGGAAACTAATGAGAAGATTTCATCATAGTCAATTCCATGAGGTTATTTAAATCATTTTTCCACTAGAATTACTTTATAGGTTGTTACATGACCTTCCATATCCATATTTATCTTGAATACACATTTGCATCAAACAAGATTTACATCAATCGGCTCATCGACTAGAACCTAGACTTGGTTCAGATACATGGAATCCATCATAGAATTCCTATCTTCTTTCCATATTCTATCTTCTAAGTTCTCTACTACTTCATTATAGGATAAAGGTTAATCATTGTCCAACAATATTGGTTCAACATCCTCAGTGACTAGGAAACCAAATCACTTTGGTTCCCTTACCTATCTTGAGCTCCTACGCAGTACTTGTGATTTTGGAACCTCTTCCACAGGGACCTATGGAACATGTTCCTATACCAACTCCTGTGTATCTTGAGAATCAACTTCATCAAATTCAATCTTTCTCCCACTATCATTTTTTAGGATGTGATCTCTCTTAAGAAAGATGGCTTGTCTGGCGATAGTGACTTTCTTATCTGAAGGGTTATATAGTTAATATCCTTTTGTTTCCTTAGAATATCCAATAAAGACAGACTTTGTGCCCTAGGGTGCTAGTTTTTTGCTGGAGAAGGCCTTAAAAAGCGCCTTGAATCCCCATACACATGTGTATGACAAAATAGTTTTCTTTTCATTCTATTTATTAGAGGAAATTCCATTTTCCTTCTTAGTTGGTGCTCCGTTTAATGTGTATGTTGTAGTTTGTAATGCATATCCACAAAAGGATAATGGATGATCTGCATGACTCATCATCGAACACACCATGTCCAACAAGGTGTGGTTTCTCCTTTCACTAACACAATTCCACTATGGTGTATAAGGAGGAGTGAGTTGAGATATAATCCCAGACTCCTAAAAGATCAATAAACTCTTGGTTCAGATATTCTCCACCTCGATCTAATCAAAGCATCTTTATCTTCTTACCAAGATGATTCTCTACTTCATTCTTGAATTCCTTAAATTTCTCTAAGGAATCTAACGTATACCTCATTTAGTAGATATATCCATATCTACTCAATTTATCAGTAAAATTAATGAATTAATAATATCTACCTCTAGCTTCTACTGGAAATGGTCCACACACATCTATGTGTACCAATCTCAGAAACTCTATGGACCTTTCACCCCGTCCACTAAAAGGAAGCTTGGTCAATTTACCTTGTAAACAAGTGTGACATCTATAAAGTTATTTTAGCTTAGTAGAGTCTAAATAATCATCTTGGTAGAGCCTTTTCAAGCATGTCTCGTTTACATGATCGTGATAGTGATGCCACAAATGGGTGATGTATGAGTCATGTGAGTTTGTTTCATTATCAATTTTTAACACTTTTTTTTAATTTAATACATACAAACCATTATTTAAATGCACCATACCATAACATACTTTGTTCTTATAAAATAAAAAACCCTTATTTCCAAACATGATAATAAATCCATCTATATCCAAACATGATACAAAAATTATGTTATTGGTAACACTAGGCACATAAAAACAATTATGTGAAACCAAAAACATCCCAGTTGGCAATGATAGATGGAAATCGCCAATGGCCAACACAGATAGCCTCTCTCCATTGGTAGATGGAAGATCCACCTACCCTTTTGAAATATTTCTAAATCTATTTGGTTCCTACATTTGAATACATATGTGATCCCCATAATCTATTTCTAATACCAAATGTGTAGAAATGGAAAGATTACACTTCATAACAAACATGCCTTTTATGTCCCCAAGCTTCTGGATATAATTCCTCTTCTAGTGGCTTGTCTTTCTGTGTGAAAAATATACTGCCTCCTATTCCTTTCCCTGGCTCAAGATCTTCCCCTTCTTGGAGGGACAATGCTTGGGGGATTCAAAACCTTTATAAATCCTTAGCCTATTTTCCTTGTCCTTCCATTTCTTATTCACCATAAGGATTGTGGGTTTGTCACACCCTATGTCCTTATATACCTAGCGAATCAAGGTTAGAAGTTCTGATATAATCTTCTCATTGTTTCTAATGTTGTAGTTGAAAATGATTCTAGAGATGGTCTTGGGAAGTGATGACAGCATGAGATCTATATGAAACTCATCTAGGAACATAATCCTTAATATTTCCAAGCATTCAATGTAGCTAATAATATTGACTACATGAGGCCCAAATGGTGCAGACTCTCCAAGCTTAGTTGTGAAAAAAGAATTGAAGATATCATATCTTGCCTATCTCACATTTTCTAGATAGAGATCATTAAGGTGAGAAATCATGTTGTATGAGTACATGTTTTCATGTTGCTTCAAGAGCTTATTTGACATTGCCGATAGCATGAAACATTGGAAATCTATGGCATCATCCATTTGTTTTATATAGAGAGATATTTCCTCATCACTGGCCTCTTTTCAGGGTGCAATTGGAATTGGTTCCTCCAACACATACAATTTCCTCTTGGGATGAAGGATCACATGTAAACGCCTCTGACACTCTTGGAAATTGGTGATGATGAGAAGGTTTTCCTTCTCTATTATTGTTAAAAACAATACGTTTGTAGTAATTTTTCTTGTATTTTCTAAAAATTGAGACGATAAAAGTTTTATTACTTTATCATGATAAAACTGATACAAATAAATAAATTAATACTTATTAGTCTCCCATTATTTTATCAAAATCCAATAGTCCTCACCATTGACTTTGAAATATTTTCATGCCTGAATATTCTAGTGGCAAGGATCGATATTTCCTTTCAAATTACCCAACTAGGGTTGGTCAAGAAACTTGTAGGGTTTTATATAGGCCTTCCAAATGCCAACTGCATTAACTCACAATTCCTTAATCCATTTAGTGGACTCCCCAATCCTAAAATCCTTTTATTTTGGATTTCCTAAACCTTTGCCACTTGGTCACACCAAGTCCAACTATGGAAGTCAAGCCTAGATGTGAACTAAGTCAAGTTAACCAAAAATCTTGAATTACAATTCCTCAATAATTGAAATCACCCCAACTAGGGTTGGTCAAGAACTTTGAACTATTGTTCGATTCTAACCAAGATTATGGAAGGTTGTACTGACTTAATATTTCTTTGAGGGATTTTATCCATATACATAAATTTCCATTTTATTATCTTTCTTACATTATTGTTAATATTAATTGGGATATACTTAAGTGATTAACAATGTCTATAATAATATTTACACATAAGATGGTCTTATTTTAGTTCCATCTGGGATGCTTATTTAATTCATTAATTGTGTGATCGTGACAACACACCCACAATAAATAAACCATGAAACTGATAGAAAAAAATAAATGGTATGATCATGAGATTGTTCTTTTGGTTAGTTTATCTAGAGGTTGATAAAATAACCCAATACCTAGGGAAGAAACACCTTGAACCATTTGGGACCATGTTTATAGCTTTCCAACTATCCCCCTTTTTATCTCCTTGGATTGGTTTCATCTTGGATCCTAACTTGAGTTGCCTCCACTAGCTTGGGAGCTCTATACATTACATATTATTTTATCTCACACATAAGTGAGGGGTAAAAGGGGTTTTAAATAAAAGAAAATTTGGATGTGAAATCCCTAAATATTAATGAGGATAAGGATCATAGAACAAAAAAATTAATTCAAATAAATAAATTAAAAGAAACCATTCACATACAAAGGTCAAAGTTATGACAACCCTGATTTTTATTTCAAACTTAAACTTGAATTATTACATAAACGTCACTTGATAAAACATGGAAGATTGAGAGGTCTAGTGTCTTTGGGGATTAGGAACATTACACAACAACTTAAAACATGAAATACAACATCTTTATTGAAAACTTCCTTTACATGACCACTACATTCCCTCGTATTTAGCATTGCATGGGATAACCTAAGGAAATGCATAAGAAAAGGGTGACCTATAAAGCCCAGTAAGGGAATAATCACGGAATAATATGAAGAATACAATACATGTTATACAATAGGCATATCAATAAAGAACAAGATAATCATAAACATAAAGGCATGATAAAGCATGATAATCCTAACATGGAAATATAGCAACAACACTTAACATTGAATTAGCATGAGCGAAGGCTCATTACACATGGAGCATGAGTAAATCCTCATTTCACACGAAGCACAAGTAAAACCTCATTGAACTTGAATTAGCATGAGTCAACACCCATTTCACATGATGTATCATGATACTATACTTTACCCAATGCATTGGAGCGCTATAAGGGCACACCCTTATTAAACATTTCATTTCATGCATAAGTGTGCCACATGGATCATATAACATGGATTCATAAAACATAATAATTTATTCTATGATAAATTAATGTATAATTCATACATGAAAATTTATAATCAATAAGTAAATGTGAAAAAATGTGAATACCCTTGATAGAGAAATGGGCATGGTATTTACTATACAATGACATTGGCTTGGAAAATTGGTGCAATTTCAGCAACATAACGACATGACGTAAGAATTCATAAAAACTGGTTGATGAGAGAGAAAGGGGTGTATCATCAATTTTAAATGAAATGTACAGTAAGGGGATCATATAGATACATGTCCCAAAAATTTTAATGGAATTTATATGCATAGTCCAAAAGGATTACTTGGATGTAAAAGAAGATAGAGAAATTCCTTTTGGAATTTCGGCATAGTAATGAGTGTACATGGGAGGATTTTAATGAGAGATAAATGGGTCTCCCATCATACCAACATAAAGAGGGAAGTATGGGGGAGGTGAGAAACCATACCCCAACATTTATAATTGAAATTAAAAGGTTATAACAACATTAAGAAAATTGGACAAAAATGATAAAGGAAGAAAAAAACCTTACTTGGAAGTGTGCTTCCAAAGGCTTGAGGGAGGCTTGAGAGAGGCTTATTAGGAGCTAGGGTCACCTTGGGAGGATTATAGAGAGAGTAGGGAAGAGTTTGGATGAACTCCAATGGCTTTGAGTACAGATAAAGTGGGAGCATGGGTGGGTTTATATAATAAAGGTGAGGGAATTTTTTATTATTTAGGGTTGGGACACCTCACATTAAACTAATTCAAACCACAAACCAGCCCATGGTTATTGCCCATGGGTTTTTCCAAAGGGGATTGGAAAAAAATATTTTATAAGTCCAATGTCCTAACTTCTTAAAATAATAGGGTTGCTTATGTGGATGTGAGTCACACACCCATGGAAAACAATTTAAAAAGACAAGATGTTTAATAATCCTTGAAGGGTCCATTAATGCTTTGTAAAATAAGTCAAAAACACCCAAAATCAGATTATTTTAATGTTAAAACATATATTTTCAGAACATAGGGCTTATGGTATTTTATTACATCAATATTGGTCATTATGATGTCATAAAACACATTATATATTTAAACGGTATTTAATTTTTACCCAAAAATTTGACTATCTCAGAAAATTATGAAAAATTCACTATTTGATAATTTCAACGTCCTGATTCCATAAATAATATTCATTTTATCTAAATAATTTTGTTTATATGTTAATTTTCACTTTTAAAATAAAAACTGACATGTATCGAAAATTCATGGGTTTTGACAAAAAATGGCTTTCAAACCTTAATAAAAATTACAATTGCATTCACAAAATTATAGGATAATTTATTTTTAATAAAAATTAATTTAATAATAATAATAATATATTAAAATATTATTTAATACAATAAACCATTAATTCATCAAAATAGAAATGTATGTTGAATATTAACTAAAAACACTATTTGATCTTTAAAAAAGAATTTACAAGGTAACAAAAATAACATGAAAATATATTCATTATTATATAAAAAAATAATTTACATAACCATAGTGCTAAGGCCTTGTTACATAACCCCTTATAACACCTACATAAGACCGAAGGGTAAGGTGTGCGATGGTGAATGGCTCTTGGGGTGGCTCGGATAAAATTTCTCGGGTGGTAATCTCTATCAACTTCTACTTCTCTCGTAGGCAGTCCCGCTCGAGCTAAACCTGTTGAAGCTCGGCTTGGACTTGGTCAAGAGCAAAGCCCAATGATGGAACCTCACTTTCGAGCTCCGATAAATGGGCTTCTTATGGGGCACGTCTACTGGATGAGTCCATCGCTTCCTTTGTCTGAGTAAATTGGATTCGTTAAAGTCCTATATTTGTACTAATCATGTGATCACTGTTCAATGTCTATATTATCAAAAGTCACAAATCATTACATAAAACCAAAAAATTTGAAATGTTATATAAAATGTTTACATAATTAATCATTTAATTAGATCAAGAGGTATTTTCATTAATGAATGTTTGGGTCATCACAATCTTCCCCCTTAAGAAATTTCTCCCTCCAAATTTCCTTTTCCCATAATAAAACAAATTCGGGTAACTCTACTTTATCACTTCCTCTGATTCCCTTGTCACTTCATCAAACTTGTGGTTTCTCCACAACACCTTGATGAGGGGAATTGTCTAATTTCATAGAACATTTTCTCTACGATCTAAGATCTTCACTAGTTGCTCCTCCTAAGAAAGATCGTCCTCTAACTGTACCACCTCTGAAGAGAGTACATATAAAGGGTCCAGCATGTACTTCCATAAGAGGGATATGTGAAAGACATCATGTACTTTGGCCATGGTAGGTGAATGTGCTTGTCTATAGGCCACGACCCTGATACGATCAAGAATCTCTAAGGGGCCGATGTATCTTGGAATTAACTTCCATTTATTTCCAAACCTCATGACCTTCTTCCACGGAGACATGTGTAGAAATATCATAACTCCAACCTTACACTCAAGGTCTCATCGAAGGTTATCCACATAACTCTTCTTTCGACTCGGTGCTACCTTGATATGTTGTTGAATTGTCTTCACCTTCTCCACCATTTCTTCAACCATTTCTGGTCCAAGAACCTTACGCTCATCGTCCTCATCCCAACATGCAGGTGTTCTACAGCTTTTCCCATAAATGGATTTATATGGTGCCATTTGGATGGTTGAGTGGAAACTGTTATTATAAGAGAACTAAACTAGAGGAATATGTTAATCCCATCCTCCTTTAAAGTCCATTGAGCATGATCTCAACGTGTCCTCAAGTGTTTGGATAGTCCGCTTGGATTGGCCATCAGTTTGAGGATGATAAGCCATACTGAAGATCAGTTCAGTATTCAGAGCATGTTGAAGAGTCTTCCAAAACATAGAGGTGAATCTTGGATCTCGATCAGACATAATGGATAGTGGTACTCCATGAAGACTTACCACTTCCCTGATATATATCTGTTCCAGTTGATCCAATGAGAAATCCTATCGAATAGAAATGAAGTGTGCAGAATTTGTAAGACGATTCACAACAACCCAGATTGCATTGTTGCCTTTGGATGTCTTCAGATGTTCGGTGACAAAGTCTATGGTGATGTTCTCCCATTTACATTATGGTATGGGAAATGGTTGCATCATCCCCTTATACTTGTGCATCTCTACCTTCACTTTATGATACACAAACCACATTGATGTATATTCAGTGATATCCTTCTTCATATCATCCCACCAATAATGTTTTCGGAGATATCGATACATCTTTGTGTTTCCTGGGTGAATAAAGAAATTTGAACTATGTGCATCATCCAAAAGTTCCTTTTTCATCTCCGGACATGATGGAACACAAAGTCTTTTCCCAAATCTCACAATTCCTTCTTCATTAACATTAAACTGTAAGGATTTCCCTTTTCCGATAGCTTCCACTTTTTCCGGAATTCCCACAACATCCCTTCGAGGATCCTTTAACCTTTCCAAAGGTGATGGTTGAGAAATCATTTGTGAAAGGATTGGTGATATTACCTTCTTTATGATTCCCATGTCCATCCTCATCAAATCTATGAAGATTGGATCCTTTTTAATTCTCATCAATGATAGAATTCCTGGGTCCCCTCTACTTAGAGCATCTACCACGTTGTTCGCTTTTCCAGGGTGGTAATGGATTGAGCAGTCATAGCCTTTGATCAGCTCTAACCATCTTCATTGGTGCATATTCAACTCTTTCTGTGTGAATATATACTTGAGGATTTTGTGGTCCATATATATTTCACTCTTCTCCCCAAAGAGATAATGTCGCCAAAATTTTCAAAGCAAAGATCACTACATCCAGCTCGAGGTCATGTTTTGGATAGTTATTTTCATGAACTTTCGATTTCCTTGAAGCATGCGCAATGACTTTTTCATTTTCCATCAACACACATCTCAGGCCCTTCTTCAAAGAACCACTGAATACCATGAAAAGTTCTCCACTTATGGGTAATGTGAGCACAAGAACATTGATAAGCCTTCTTTTCAACTCCGTGAAGCTTTCTTTGCATTCATCACTCCAAGAAAACATTACTCCCTTCTAAGTTATCTTGGTAAGAGGGTTGGACAATCGTGAGAAATTTCTCACAAATCTTCGATCATATCTAGATAACCCCATGAATCTACATATATATGTTACTGATGTTGGCCTCAGCCATACCTCAATTGCATCTGTTTTGGAGGGATCCACAAATATCCCATTGCTTGTGATGATATGGCCCATGAATGATACCTCCTTCAACCAAAACTCACACATTCTATAATTTTCATAGAGCTTCTCCTTCTAAAAGGTCTCTAATACAGTTCTTAGATACACCTCATGATCCTCCTTGGTTTTGGAGTATATCAGAATATCATCTATAAAGACAACCACAAATTTTTCAAGGTAATATCTAAAGACTATATTCATCAATTCCATGAAGATTGATGGATAATTAGTGACTCCGAAAGGCATTACTTTGAATTCATAGTGCCCATATCTTGTACGAAAAAGCAGTCTTGGGGATATCTTCCTTCTTCACCCTTACTTGATAATATCTCGACCACAAATCCAACTTGGAGAAGTATTGAGCTCCACACAGCTGATCAAACAAGTCATCAATTAGCGAGAGAGGATATTTGTTCTTTATTGTTATTTTGTTGAGCTCATGATAATTGACGCAGAGATGCACTGATCCATCCTTATTCTTGATGAAGAGGACTGGTGCACCCCATGGTGAAGCACTTGGGCATATAAACCCTTTATCCAGATTATCCTATAGTTGTTTCTTCAGCTCTTAAAGCTCATCAACAACCATTCTATATGGAGTTTTGGATATTGGAAACGCCCCCATTATAAGTTCAATTGATAATTCAACATCTCTTTTGGGAGGGAGACACGAGAATTACTCAGGAAACACTTTAGAGAATTCCCTCAGAATAGGAATGTCTTCAAGGATGGTTGCTTCCTTGTACTCAATCATCTGAGCCAGATATGAATGATCATATAGTAGTAATATCCACACTTGAGATGACGGAGCTAAATAATATGCATCTTCCTCCTTGCACTTGTAATGAATCGGGGGTCGATTCTCCACATGGAGAGTTATTTCCCTCTCACGACAATTTATTTTGGATCTATATAAGTAAAGCTAATCCATGACAATAATTGCATCAAATTCCACTAGAGGGAGTATGAAGAGGTTAGCTGGGAAGTCTAATCTATAGATTATGACAGGGGATGAGTTATATTCATGGGATGCAATAATCGCTCCATTTTTCGTACTCACTGACATCTTCACTTCCATGATTTGTGGTGGGGATGTTATTGTTCTTCTAAACGTTTGAGATATAATAGAATGAGTAGAACCAAAATCAAAAAGTATGTTCTCTGTTCTTGAATGAATAACTAGCATACCTGTCACCACTTCATTTTTGAGGTTTACTTAGATTGTAGTGATGGTAAAATATCACCCTTACTGCCTTGGAGGTTGTTGTTTGCCTCCAAAAACCCTTGGATTAGGGCACTAATTTGCAAGATTCCCTAGTTCTTTGCAGTTGTAGAAATGAATCACGCGTCGAGGTTTGAATGGAGCATTCCTCTCCTCTGTTGTAGCCGTGGGTCTTTCTTGCCAACAGTTTAAATCCAGGTACCCTTCTCTTCCACACCTAAATCATTTTCTTGTACGCTTTAGGAAATTTCTGGTGTTCTTCGTTCCTTACCTTTGGAAAGTGGGGTGCTGGTTCTTCTTAGCACCGTCATATTTATCCATTGGACCACCAGGATTGAAGTCCACCTTAAGTTTCTTATTTCCATGATAACCTTGAGATTCTATGATCTCTATTTTGACCTTGAGGGCACATTAGAAAATTTCCTCATAGCAGTCAAAGTCATGGATTTCCAGTGCTTTCCACAGGCGAGGTTTCATCCCACCAAAGAACCAATAAACCTTGAATTCGGGGGTAACGTCAAATCCAGAACCATATCATGAAATCCGTGTGAAGTTTTCCTCATACGCTCCAATAGATTCATCGTCTTTTTTCTTGAGGGCAAGGAGTTCCCTTTCCATCTTAATCCATAGGGTGTGTGGAAAATATTTATCAAAAAACATCTTCTGGAAATCCTTTCATTCCAACACCTCAATCTCCTCCTTAGGCTTCATATTTTTGATCAACGTCCACCATTGATCAGCTTTATCCTCCATATGATAACTATCCAGGATAACGTTCTCTTGTTCAGAACATTGAAGGATTGAGAAGATCTTTTCAATAGAGTTGATCCATTGTTCAGTGATTGAGGGATCAGATGATCCATTAAAAGTAGGAGGCCTTTGTCTCATGAAGCTCTCGATAGTGACTTTTTCTCTCTTGGAGGGGGGGGGGGGTTAAACATTCCTCTTTACCCTTGTTTCTATTCAAAGCTTGAGTTATCTGAGATATAAGCATGACAAAGTTCATGATTCCTGCTCCCATTGGATTAGGCATCTCATTAGTACATTCAACACATTGATCTTCACATCTGTTGTTAGCACGAGTCCTCCTATTACCAGCCATTGGATGAAATAAAAGGAAATTTAGGAGTAACACATAAAGGGTAATACAAGGAAAAAACTAATTACTTATAAATAACTCTTATTTCCATAACATATAAATCTATTGGCTTCAATCTATGTTATCCATGACCTACTTTCTAACATATATTCTTAGGGAATTTTTCTGTCCCTTAATAATGGTTCATACTATGCTTGTGAATTTACCAAAGCATATCCCCCAGGAGTGTTGTAACCAAGAGTAAAACAAGGCCCATTGTCGTGCAACAGTTCCCGTTCGAGTCTAGCTCAAAGTGGTGTTTTCGGGTTTTACCCCTAGGATACATCGGTTCCAAAGTTGCCTCTACCTGCTCATATCCAAACAGAGATGTATTTCCTTGATAAACCACTTACTCAATACCCACTAAAACTTAGGGATTTTTATATTATACTTAGTCTTGTATCTAATTATTTACTAGGGTTCTCTATTCCTAATCCCAAAAATAACTTAACCTATCCTTTGATACCAACTATGACAACCCTGCTTTTTATTTCAATCTTAAACTTGATTTATTACATAAACTTCACTGGATAAAACATGGAAGATCAGGAGGTCTAGTGTATTTGGGATTTAGGAACATTACATAACAACTTAAAACATGAAATACAATATCTTTATTGAAATATTCCGTTACATGACCACTACATTCCCTCGTACTTAGCATTGCAGTGGATAACCTGAGGACATGCATAAGAAAAGGGTGAGTTATAAAGTCCAGTAAGGGAATAATCAAGGAATAACATGAGGAATAAAATACATGTTAGACAATAGGCATATCAATATATCATAAGAGAATCATAAACATAAAGGCATGATAACCCATGATAATCATAACATGGAGATGTGGCAACAACACTTAACATGGAATTAGCATGAGCCAAGGATCATTGCACATGGAGCATTAGTAAATCCTAATTGCACATGAAGCATGAGTAAAACCTCGTTTCACTTCAATTAGAATGAGTCAACACCCATTTCACATAAAATATCATGATACTATACTTTACCCAATGCATTGGAGTGATATAAGGGCGCACCCTTCTTAAACATTTCATTTCATGCATAAGTGTGCCACATGGATCATATTACATGGATTCATAAAACATAATAATTTATTACCTGATAAAGTAATGTGGAATTAATACGTTAAACTTTATAATAAATAATTAAATGTGCATAAAGGTGAATACCCTTGATAGAGAAATGGGCATAGTATTCACTACACAATGACATTGGCTTGGAAAATTGGTGCAATTTCAGCAGCGTAACGACGTGACATAAGAATTCATAAACAAATGGTTGATGAGAGAGAAAGGGGTGTATCGTCATATTTACATGAAATGGAAATTAATTGGATCATATATATTCATGTACCAACAATTGTAATGGAATTTATATGCATATAACAAAAGGATTACATGGATGTAAAAGAAGAGATAGAAATTCCTTTCGAAATTTCGGCATAGTAACGGGTGAACATGGGAGGATTTTAATGAGAGGGAAAGGGGTATCCCATCATCCCAACATAAATAGGGTAGTATGGGGGGAGGTTAGAAACCATACCCCAATATTTATAATTGAAATTAAAAGGGCATAACAACATTAAGAAAATTGGACAAATATGAGAAAGGAAGAAAAAAAACCATTCATGGAAGTGTGCTTCCAAAGGCTTGAGGGAGGCTTGAGAGAGGCTTCTTGGGAGCTTGGGGCACCTTGGGAGGATTTTAGAGAGAGTAGGGAAAGTTTTGGATGAACTCAAATGGATTTTAGTGAGGAGAAAGTGCGATCTTGGGTGGATTTATATAGGAAAGGTGAGGGAATTATTTATTATTTAGGGTTGGGACACCTCACATTAAACTAATTCAAACCACAAACCAGCCCATGGTTTTTTCACATGGTTTTTTCCAAAGGGGAGTAGAAAACAATATTTTATAAGTCCAAAGTCCTAACTTCTTAAAATAATGGGGTTGCTTCTGTGGAGGTGAGTCACACTCCCAAGGAAAACAGTTTAAAAAGACAAGATGTTTAATAAGTCTTGAAGGGTCCATTAATGCTTTGTAAAATAAGTCAAAAAACCCAAATCACATTATTTTAATGGTAAAACATATATTGTCCGAACATAGGGCTTATAGTATATTATTACATCACTATTGGTTCATTATGATGTCATAAAACACATTATTTATTTAAACAGTATTAAATTTTTACCCAAAAATTTGACTGTCTCAGAAAATTATGACAAATTCACCGTTTGATAATTTTGACATCCTGATTCCAGAAATAATATTCATTTTATCTAAATAGTTTTCTAAATTTTTTAATTTTCTCTTTTAAAATAAAAACTGACATTTAACGAAAATTCATGGGTTTTGACAAAAAATGGCTTTAAAACCTTAATAAAAATTACAATTGTATTCATAAAATTATACGATCATTTAATTTTAATAAAATTTAATTTAATAATAATAATATATTAAAATATTATTTAATAAAAAATTATATTAATTAATTAAAATAGACTTCTTATTTGAACATTAACTAAAATCACTATTTGAGCTTAAAAAACAATTTACAAGGTAACAAAAATAACATAAAAATATATTAATTATTATATAAAAAATAATGTACATAAACATAGTTCTAAGGTCTTTTTACATAACCCCTTATAACACCCGCATAAGACTGAAGGGTATGGTGTGTGATGGTGACCGACTCTTGGCATGGCTCAGATAACATTGCCCAGGTGGTAATCTCAATCAACTTCCACTTCTCTCGTAGGCGGTACCGCTTGAGCTTAACCTGTTGAAGCTCGGCTTGGGCTTGTTCAAGATCGAAGCCCAATGATGCCACCTCTTTTCTGAGCTTTGAAAAATGGACTTCGTGTGGGGAACATCTACTCAATGAGGCCATCACTTTCTTTTTCTGAGTAAATTGGATTCGTCAAAGCCCTATATTTATACTAATCATGTGATCACTGTTCAACAACTATATTATCAAAGATCACAATTCTTAATATAAAGCAAAAGAAGTTGACATTTTATATAAGCATTTTCCATAAAGAGACATTTAATGAGATCAAGATGGATTTTCATTAATGAATGTTTGGTTCGTTACAATATTCTAGATCATGATCATCAATGCATGCAACAACATTTATGCATAAATAAAACTAGCATTAATTTATTTAATCATTCTTGTTTAAGATAAATCATTCTCAAATCAATTAATTATCTTTCATTAATCATTCATTTTATCTTAAACCATTTTCTGAATTTTCTTGAGATTTCCAACCATCAAAATTTTAAACAAATAATTCATTTAAAATTATCTTTCTATGTAACTTGTACCTTGGAGGAAACCCGGGGAATTCCCATTCATAACTACCCAATGAGTAGAAATGAACATTAGGTAGATGTTAAATTAAACGTATATATAAATAACACCTATCAGGTGTTATACCTCAACTTTAATCCCACACCACAATACAAGTATCAAGGGTTTATATAATATAATAATAAATTTTAATAAATTTTCATAATTTGGATGAGTACATGGTGTGTAGTTATGACTATACGACGTGTACTATAATTCACCATCCATCTGAAGTACACTCCCGAGGACATGGAGGGTAGATGTACTTCAGAAATCTTTGTAGTACACAATGTGTCTAGTGGGCCACACGCTGTATAGTTCCACATTACACGGTCTCCATCTAGGAAAGCCATGTATGGTGTACATGGTCTAACCCTAACCCGAAGGGACTATAAGCCATGTCCATCGGTCCAAAACGCGTGTAATATGGAAACTATGTTCCACCTATTCCTACACACAGAGTCATTTAAGAATTAGATTGACTCTGTCACACAACTTGGTTTGGCAACCCATCCTGGTGCATGGAACCTAGACTAGATGGAATGTACTTCTGAATAAATGTCGTGTGTTCTGGTGTTTTACATCTGGGATTCTTTGGAACCTCCAAATGAGATCCTCTGTTTTATTTTAATCAAAATTAAAAGAATATACTATTTCTATGAGTTGAAAAAGAAACGAAAGAAGAGGAACATATCTCGAGATACAGATTTGCAGAATGATTAACTTGAATTGAAATAACTAAATTATTAAAAGTGTAAATGATCAATGAAAAAAGAAATAATTATAATCAACGATATGACCGCTATGATACCACTTGTAGTTTCCGAGTGTAGTAGAAGAGTGTGGATTGGTGTACCCAAGTTTATTTTTTCCATTTACAATGATCAATTCGAGATTCTTCACGATAATTAAATGTGATATATTTGGAATAGAACAAAGAACGAAAGAAAGGAAGAGAGTCTTGGAACCATAGATAGGATCATCATATGTTGTTTATAATTAATTTAATTAAAATATGAGAATTACCTTGAAGGAATTCTCTTTTCTTTGATGTTTCCAGTCACGATCTGATGTGACCCGTCTTTGCATTGTAGAAGCCAAGTATAGGCTTCCTCTAGAGGTGATTCACACCTGGTCCATGTATATCTGAATGTTTCTAAAGGGATCTCTAGGTGCTAGAACAGAAGAGCCTTCGCTTGTGATATATGCCTTCGATAACCTAGAGATCCCCTTCCAAAGAGCTCTTCTTGATCTGGTGGAGGAGGATCTCTCTCATAGCTTGAGATCGTTCTTGGAGGAAAGGAATTTTATCTTGGCTTCTGATCTTTCTCCAAATATGTTTTACACAACCAAAAAAATATGGCTAGGCCAATGAGAATAATATAATTAGGATTTTAATTACTTAGAATAATAAAATTAATTAACTACTTGAAAGAATTTATTCATTTCATTTAATTATTAGTAAGACCTTATGTCTAATAATAATATTTGACTATTATTATTACTTGACATGCACCCAAAGAATTACACATAATATTATTTAATTAAATAAATAATTTTATTTCTCAAAAATACCTAGAAAAAACTACATGATGTGTATATTAATATACACAACATGTAATTTTTTTTTCATTTTCTTTATTTCCTCCACCACATTTATTAGACCTTGAATAATGGATATTTATTTCTTAAATAAATATCACTACATTACTTACTAAAAAATATATTATTTCACCCACAATATATTATCTCGAATAACTGGTGTTTAATTAAATTCAATCAGGCATCCTTGAATAATTATTAAACCACAATCGGGAATATTATTTATTCAACTTGTTAAATGAATATTTAACTGAGATACTTGGACAAACTTAGTGTGTGACCCTATATGCCTCTTTCTCAGTGGCATTAGGTGGATCCTAACTAATTTCCAAGGTTAGCATATAGAAACACACCAAGAAACACATAGAGAAAGAAGTTAAAGCTGTAATGATGTGTCACCTCCTACGAACACTTACCAATTAATGTAATCTATTTGTCTCGATATCTCAAATCAAGCGGGTTGCATATTAGTGTCATCTACCCATGTGCTCGATTATTCTTTCTTCTACATTCTAGAATTGAACTTTCCCATTCCTTACCATTGAAATGGATTTATTTAGGATATATCAATTCCATCAAAAGTCCTAAAATATCAACTTCCATTATGGAACAGAAGGGACAAATCCATTATCGCATTATATATTGATGTAGTATTACTCATGATGCACCCAACATATCCTACATTGTTGCAAAAAGTACATCATCACAATTTTCATCAATACATCTAAGTGCGCGAGTTTTAATACCCATCAATAATAATCTTAAAGTATAAGGACCAACACACATGTCTACAGATAGGAACATCGAAGGACATTATTAAATCTGTATTTTCTATTGGCGGGTCTCATTATCATAATATCCTCCTAGATATTACCAAGGGAGCACACTATGAGAAGGTGCCTCAAAGATTTATGAGTCCTCACACCTAATGGCCTGTATTATTTGTGTCCATCAAATAAGATCATCCAAACATAGAACATATATTCAAGAATAGAGTTATGGGACTTCTGGGTTCTCATCATTATAGGGATCCGTTATGACCCTTTGGTGCAACAATTATCCTTTGTATATTATCACATGCATTTTCATGCATAAGAACAATCAAGATGTGATAAGGTATTTATTAATGAATAAAGTACAAAGTAGTTGTTTATATGCCACCAACCCCAATAGTAAGTTCTTTATTCTAGTTAATATTATCTGTCCATTTTTAAATAGTATTGAATTCAGAAAAACTCATAAAACCTGCAAATTTCAAGAAAATATTCCCAAATTAAATGAAATCCCCTAAAACCCCTCTTATTTTATAATGTATTTGATGTATGTTTTATGGTATTCATGGGATTGTTTCCTAAATATTTTGGATAACTTTAAATATTTCATGTTATCAATTATGATTCAAGCTGGGTAGAAGATATTCCCTACAGGGCTGATGATGGGAAGGTTATTAATAGGTTTGTATAAGGAAAGCTATTTTCTATATTTGGATTACCCATGTTCTTAATAACTAATAAATGTAAACACTTATATAATAGGATTTTAAAAGTTTTTGAGGAAATATTGAGTCAATCACTGGGCATCTACACCCAATCAACCACAAAAATGTAATAGTTTAATTATCAAACATGTAGATCAATAAATTTTTAGAGAAACTTGTTCACCCAAATATAAAAGATTGGATTTTGAGATTAGATGATGCAACAGGGGATTATATAACCAATTTTTAAACTCCAATTATAATTTCAACATTAATATTAGTATATGGGAAAGATTTTTATATATCTGTTGAGTTATAACACCTATATTTCTTGGTTATAAAGACAAGTAACATGAATAAGTTTTCAATTATAAAAGAAATAAAATTCTTCTTGTAGGAGTTAAACGATATTAGAAATAATTCTTAAGAAAGTGATAGGATATATAAGAAGAAAAAATATTTTAATTATAAAAGGAAACTCAATAAATAATTCAAATATAGAGATAAGTTTTTGGTTTTTGACACCTGAATAAATTTGTTCTCTAGTAAATTTTGTTCCAAATGGCTAGGAACTTTCATTGTTTCTCATGTTTTTTATTTTTGGGATAACTATTTTAATAAAAGAAAAAAATAATCACTATTTAATATCTAATTCCATCAATAAATCTATATAAATATAAATTTTAATTTTTTTAGTGCAGGAGTTCCACCATCAATACGTTAAGTATAATGGAGAACCATGTTGTGTCTTTTCATTACACTTGTTTTCAATATTTCTACGCTCCCTGATTTCCTTTTATTGTATAATTTTTTTCACAATTATGAGATTCTATAAAATAAGTGTCTGTTTGTGTGTTAGGGAGGTATAATATCATTTTTATATTAGGGTTTTTTGTCTTTTAATTTTCTTATTTATGTTTCTTTTTTTACTACTTTTTTTGTTTTTATTTCAATTTTCTATTTCTTTCATTCAAAATTTGTGTATTTTAGAAAACCTGTGAGATGAAGATTAATATCATTGTAATTTTTGAAAACCATTTCAATGAAGGAACTAATTTTAATTATGAAACTAAACTTAAATTCATACTGATATATCTTTGTTTTATGTTCCAAACATTAATGATTTCATTAAGAAATCTATATTTTTTTCTTCCCATTCAACAATACATAACCTAAATTTTTAAATAAATTTCTTATGCGGGTTCTAAAACATTTTTCATACTATTCACATTAACCTCATTTCTTTAGATAACCAAGGAAATATTTTTATAACTAGAATTTTGTAATTTTATATCAAAACCTAAGAGTATGGGGAACTTGTGTTGATATGATTGAGACAATTCTTTTATATTTAAGCCTAATTATTAAGAGAATATTTTTTTATTCAGTCCCCATTGTATATTTAATCCATTTTTCCTTTATTTTCCTTGAAGAATATATTTACATGGCCACATTACAATTCATTTTTCCCAATCCAACCTGTTCATGAATTAAAATGCATGAACTTGTTGAACATAAGTGTGGGGGAGATTTCTTATAATGTTTCATATATTTTTATTAATCTTGGGGCAGAAAAAAATGTTGGAAAGTGTTTAAGATCTA
Source organism: Viscum album (assembly GCA_963277665.1). Taxonomy (NCBI): domain Eukaryota; kingdom Viridiplantae; phylum Streptophyta; class Magnoliopsida; order Santalales; family Viscaceae; genus Viscum; species Viscum album. Next base: position 1,575,461,384 of record OY728161.1, on the reverse strand, counting down.
TTTCAAACACTATTATATTACTTCTATTTATGAGTGTATTTTTTTAAAAGATAAGTTTGTTGAGATTAAGATAATATAAAATAAAATAAATAATAACTTTAGAATCTAAATAAAGAATAATATACATTTTTAAGAGTGTATGAAAGTCACAGTAACTATTTGGAAACTCAAATAACCCTAAACACTTCCAAAATAAATTATGGGTTGATTTTAAAATATAAAAAACAAAATAGAATCTATGAAAGAAGTTGAGTGAATAATTTTCTTATAAGAAAATTATATAGGTGTGTAATATCCATGATTATTTTCAAGATGTTTGGGGCTGATATATTTCTTAAGGGGAGTAAGGAGAATTCCATTATTAATTAAAAATTAGAATCATATAATTTTATTTCTTAAATATCCATAACCTCCCTATACTACAATATAATTTTCACATTTAAAATATTCCAACTTTGAGCCTCTAAAAATCCTTTATATATCATTAGAATAACAAAAATCCTTGACTTAAATGGGTAGATATTTAGAAATTTATAAAACTTATTGTAACCCTACATGTATTTAGTAGAAAAAATATTTATTAAAAATATAAATTTTTATGATGATATAAAATTCATGAGTGGTAAGTTTTTTGTGTGAAAGAGAGAATAAATAAAGAGGGAATTGATTGGATTAACCTAACATAGAATTTGAAAGAATTGGTTTTGAGGAGTCAGGATAATTATTAATTCATAGTTGTCAATTAGTGAAACACAGGAGCATGTGTTTTTAATTTTATTTGATATTATTTTCATATTCACTTAATTAAGAGTCTAAGACTTAAGTATAGTGGAATTGATAGAGCTAACATTTTAACTACTTTTCATGTGTTTTCAATTATTTAAACCCCTATATTTTTTTATATTTGATTTAAATTACATTTTTTTACTTCATAGTGGTATTTTGGAAATTTCCATTAATATTACTTAATTAAAATATTTAAGTGTTTTTAAACATTCTTGGAGTTAATTAATTAAGTTATATTATTAATTTTAAAATCTATAAAATCTTTGGAAATATTGTTTCTAGACAGGAAATGATAAAATTTCATTAAATCTAGAATCCCAAATTATATATTAGTGTAACATATAAGATATATTATTTCTTCAAATGATAATTTACTTTTCCAAAATTCTACCTTATATGATATTCCATTCTGCCTCATAGGATATTTTCTACCCATATGACATTTTACTTTGTTAAATTTTAAGGTTTTATTTTATTTGTGACACTCGTAAGATTTTTTTATCTCATATGATATTTGTGAGACTCTTATGATGTTTCCATTGTCACAAATTCATTTTTCATAAGAATTATAATCATTTTTTAATACTTTTAATGATTTTTAAGACTTATGGTGAGTTTCTATAATACCTTAGGTTCCTAATCATATGAATTTCAAAACCCTTGTTCCTTATTAATTAATTTCTTATTACTTATAAATACATATAAAATGGAATTCATATGGTGCATATGAATTCTTATAATTTTGTTCTTAAATAATTTCTAAGAGCAACCACTTCCGCATGGAGATGATCATAGTACTACATAAATGTATCAAAACCATGATACAAGAGGGTAACTAAAACATATTGTGTAAGGGTATCCAATTAAATATTTTTTAAGGTTAAAAAGGAATATGGACTATAATGTTAATGTCATGGGAGATGCGTAGGGGTATAAATAAAGGAATTATGTATTTACACTACTTTATTTTGGTCAATCAATGCGACTTTATTTTGAGATGCAAATCAAGATTCTATGATATTGGGATGATTCCTGAGATATTTAATGAATGTTGTCCATGGTAATTAAATGTTCACCCACATGGTTGAAAAAATTATTATTGGTTCGACCTAGTGGTGATCATGAAGTTGTTATTGCATGTGTATAAGGGTTTCTATGGAGTGATTGATGGATAAAAATCAATTCAAATATTTTCCTCGCCAATGTTTTTGGGAATATAAGGAAGAAGTTGCCACAAATCAAAAGGGAAGAGAATCAAAGGATCTATAATGTTGGAGATTCAATGGTAGGATCATGATATTGTGCTGTTGGGAAATCGAGATAGAAGGGGAAGAAGAATATTAGATCCAATTTATCTATTCTTCAATAAAATTTGAAAGTGGATGTGGTAGTAGAGATCTTAAGAAAAAATCTTATGACTATATTTATTTCATTTTATATTTATTTTAATTTTCTGGAATCCATGTTTTGAGATGAATAAGTTATTCTTTCTTTATAAAGTACCTTTTCTTATACACCACTCCAGATTGTTGTTCAATTTAAGAAAGTAAAGTGATTGTTCTTTATATCAAAACTATTTTCGAAAGTTCTTGCTTTTGATCATAATGATTTTGGTCATGTTTAGTTTCTCAGATTTATTTGAGATTCCAAATCAATTCCATAAGAGGATCAAAACTCATACTAAGTTATTGGTATGGTATTTAGGAATATTTGGGTGTTTAGTTTGAGTTGTTTGTGTGATCATAGAGAAATAAAATTAGATAAAAATTTTACAAACTTATGTAGGGAGATTCTAAAGGATTGAAACTTGTCCATAATTTTTCTCTTTAAAATATGATTTGCTTTCCCATTTTGATTTTTTTGAAACTCTAATTTTATACTTTGAAGTCCTAGATTTTTTGTAAGTTTAGTTTAATTTTTTAAGTAATCAAATAAAAATTTATATTCTTTTTTAATAGGAGGAGAATAAAGTGAATGTTTGAAACTTAATTAATTATTTCTCCATGAGAAAACCCATGGTATTTCTATTCTACATTATTTTAGGGGATAAATTTTTAACTGTGGTGACATGATTGAATCCTCCTATTTCAAAAGCCAAAAGGATTTGTAGGTGGGCCAAATTATTTGAATGTTACTATATATCTTGTAATAATAGGAATCTGTCCATACATAGTTTTTATCAAATATAAATAATCCCATCATAGATTTTATTATTGAAATACTATATGTGAATGAGGGGGCTTGACACTCTGAGGTAGTTTGATAGTGATGAAATTTATCGCTAGGACCAAGATAAAAAATCTATATTTCACTATATATTTTTAAAGAATATGAATCAAGAAACACATTGTTCTTTGTGAATTATGTGTATATAGACTAAAATCAAATGTATAAAAGGTTGGTTTTATCTTAGCATAGGTTTATGGATAGAAACTATAGACCATACACCCTCAAATAGATTTGGATCATATGAAGGGAAGTTGGGTCATATAATATGGATCAATTTAATTAATTCATGGTATTTTATGGTAGATACTTTGAGGTTTAGTTTAATTTAATGCAACAAAGACTCATATTTCATATAGTTTAGGGTTATATGATGAGGACCTTTATATAGGAAACTTCACAAAAATATGGATCATGTATGAAGTTAAGAGAAATCATCTTAGTGCTATGTAAGCGGCAAAAACCTAATATGAATCGATGTGGTGCTAACACCGGTATTAAAGATGATGAGGTTTTTCAGTAGACCAAGGTTGAAACCTTCAGGTTTTAATATGTATCCTGAAATAATGGGAATCAAGAAACACATAGTTCTTATATTGTATCCTCTTTATATATTGGGATCATAGGCATTAAAAAGATAATGATAGTTTCAAACAAATATATGGCCACTATGAAACCTGATTTGAATGAGATAGATAAAAAATTTGTATGGTGAGAGAGGTATAAAGTTAATAATATTTTCGGATAGACCTAGTATGGGAGTTATTGGTATCACTATCTATTCTGATGTAATAGAAGTTAATCCACACATAGTTTTTAAAATTGAATCTCTCCGTAGAGATTTGGATGATGTAGATGGGAGAAGGAGATAAATGTGAGGATTCTCTAGTGAGAGATAATGATGAAAAACCAATGTGAATTAAGAAATTTATCCTCTATATTGAATAACTAGATATGTAAATAGAGTCTATTACTGGGATTAGGAAAGGAGAGAGAAGAATCAATACATATCCCTTGGTAGTAGGAATAAACCATTAAATACTTATCATCAAATATAGGTAATCCAAGTGCACAAACTGCTGTGGGAAGACCTAATGTGAATGATGATACTATTCACAAGGAGAGTTTGGATATCGATGGGTTTTAAATTTGGGTTCAAGATTAATGATATAGGCATCATTATATATATCCTGTGATAACAGTAATTAATCTACATGTAGTTCATGTAAGGGGGAAACATTATTCACAGGTTAGGTGAACCATGAAATCAGGTTTGGATAGTATATACACAACCATTGAATCCCTGAGGAAAGAATGACTCTAATGTAGATCAAGATATTAAATAGGGGGAATTTATGATTTGTGATTTTATGGAACTCCAAATATTTTAGGGTTATAGGTATGGGATACTTCAACAAATTTAATGTCAAATGGGATGGAGCTTATGTCATGATGTTTAATGTCATGTGATAAGAACTACATTCTATGCCATTTATAGTCATGAAACTAGGAATTTATGTCATGAAGTTTAACTTCATACAACAAAGATGTTGTGAGTATATTATGTAATCCTGAAAATCAATTCTTAATTAATCAATTTTTAGAAGTGGGAATTATATTCTCTCCCACCTTCATTATTTGGGAATAAGATTTATTAGATTAGGCCTTATATATGGAATAAAGTGATTAACATTTTGAATTTAGTTTTAGAGGTTTCTTCCTAAGTATAATGGATGTTCTAAAATCTAGAACTAATTCTCCTAGAATGAATGAGTTTTCATGAACCCTCAAAAATTGATTTCTTACACGACACAGTTATGATGAACCTCTAGGTTGCGTAATGTGTGAAACCTTTTCTCACAAGTTTATCCTAATCATCCATCTTGATTTGGGACTACTCAAATTTAAACAACTCATTGTAGATGGTAATGTTTATTAATGGAAATTATTCCCCAATATATAAGATTAAAATTTTCTCATATAAAAATGAATATTGGGTCACCCATGTGGTGGTACATGTTGTGGCATGATAAGACCAAAAATCATAAAAGAGCATCTATTTCTAAGACTTCATGTCATTATTCACCAAATTCAAAAGTATATTGGATAGATTTTTGTTGATTGACCCTATCCATCGATTAACCACTACAAAATTGTAGGATTACTAGCTAGATTGGATATTATACTCATGGTACAAAAAATTCAATTTTAAAGAACAAAAATGGGTTCCCTTGTCTACCATTTTCATGCAAGTGACACCAAATATAGTATTGATATTAAATTACATGAAGTTGATGATAAAATTTTTTCTAACTTCTATGAGGGATAAATCCTTGACCCACATTAAGAGGAAATTGGGAGTAGTAAGGATTCACTTGAACTCCCTAGTTATAACTTTGGGATATGTCCCCCTGACTTATATTCCCCACACATAAAACAACTAAGAGTTTTTGATAGTGTGTAATAACTTTGGGGGTTGACGAATAAATTTGAAATGTATATGAAATGAATGTCACTTAATAATGAACTATATATAGTCTGAAGGTTTTTATTTATAGAAGTATCCATGTTTATTAATTTGATGGGAGTTCTTGTATCCTAACTAGTTAACACCTTAGGAACCAACATGGACTTACTACATCCAATGGCCCAAAGGCCTTCATTTTTTATTTATTTTGATAATACACATTTCAAGGGGTGAGGTGGAACCCTTACAACGACCATAGGCATATGTATTACACGGCGCATAGGCCTTAGAGGAATTCATTTTCCTGTAGGTTTCAAACATACATACAACCCAGAATAATTACTTGGAACTGCTCCTCCCCATCATCTTCATCCTGAAATCAGCTCTCCACCTTCACATGGCTGTTCGGCTAGGCATTCCCGTGCATGCATATGCTTGTCCCGATGGCAGGTGCCATACCCTCTCATTCTTGCAATCTGTTTAGCTTCTGTTGTGGTGAAAGATCCTTTCTCATCCTTTTTTTAGAGCTTTTTCCTTGTAGGTCGTCTGGTTTGCATATGCACTTAAGATGGGCTGAAGTCCTTGGGGTGGCCCGAAGGCCTTACTGACCCGAAGGCCTGGGGTTTCCCGAAGGCCTAAAAGGACTCGGGGACCAAATCGGTGGACCAAAGGCTCAAATAGGGAATTATTCCCAGCTTCTACAGTGCCAAACATTACCCGCTAAAGTTCCCTCTACAGTACCTGCTACAGTGTTACACAGTTCCCGATGAAGTACCTGCTACAGTACTGCTACAATACCCTGGAAATAATGTCTCCACCTGGATTTGATCACAGGTCTCCTAGATTTAATTACGGAGTGCATACCAACCGGGCTAAGGCTCATGTGCACATGGAATTCCTACATAAAAGTGAGGGTTACTTCTCCTTAAATATATCTGAGAAGGACTCTATAAAATCCCCATTTATAAAGAACCTTATGATAATTTAGGCTATCACAGAGGGTGAAATTTAATTCCTTAAACAAGATTTATTCCATCTTGGCTCAATCAGGTGGAAGAAATCCATTTTAGTGGTTATATATTATAGGATTCATCCATCCAAATACGGTATCAATCTATGAGGATGAAGGATCAACTTTATTAGGTGTCTTATGAGATTCGTTGATATATTTCTTATCATATTGATGAATGTAAAGACCACTGTATGATATGTGATGAAAATGAAAATCTCATCCTAGTTGAGATATTCCAGGTCCATATATTTATTTTCCAATGAATATATTTCAGAATCCTATGAATGTGGGATGTGAGATAGTATTGGATCTGAGGGGAATTAATCCATCAAACCTCATAAATAATCATGCAACGGAATATAGTCTTCCTTATTGATTACATAGTATATATTGATTTACTTTATCTCTAAATATGAATAACCCTTGAAATTCAATCAATCCATGGGTATCTATAGGTCCAATTCTAATCCTAAAATGAGGGCATGTTATTTTAACTTAGTTTATCCTTCTAAAAGTGGGATGGAGTAAGGTAGAGATGATTTCATTAGTGATATGAATATGATCGCCAAGCTATTATGATTGAGCTTTTGGTTTTCCATACTTTTACCTATTGGGCTCTTAGAAGTTCCATTTAAGTATATCTCTCCTGAATAAGATGTTTCATGGATAGAGAATACCTCTTCCTTGGGGTGTTCCATGTTTAAAAAAATTTCTATAGGATGGGGTATACTGAAAGGTTATTAACTAACAATCATCCTTTGATCCCATTCTAATACATAAACTGAATATTGAAGTATTTTAGAATGACCAATCACTATAAAAGATTCCTAGTTAGAACTAGGCATCTAGAAATAAAATTTAGGGGGATGAAATGATAGATAGAGTGCACATTTTGATATTTCAAGTAGTGTTTAATCTTCTAAAATATGAGAATAAGTGCAATAAAATAATTTTTGATGTCATAATATAATGTTTTATTATCTAATATTATCTTGATGAGATAGTATTGAATTTTATTCTTACAATCATCATTCTTCTATAAAATAAATGTTCCAAGTGGTCACTTTAGTATCACGACATAGAGAATGAGAGGATTCCCTTCTATAAGAAACCTTAGGACTGGTGGATGAGTATGGAATTATTTGAGATCAACAAAGGACTTATAACACTCTTCATTACATTGATATGTATCCCCTTTATTTATTATCATTATAAAGGGTAAACACTTTCTAGTGATGTTAGACATGAAGATCCCGATATAAGAGAGACATCCCCAGTGTCTTCTTAACTCTTTATGTTTGCAAGAAGAGGGAATATCAAGTATCACTTTCATCTTTCTAGGGTTGACTTCAATTACATAGTGGTGTACCAAGAATCCATGAAATTTCCTTGATGTTACCCCAAAATAACACTTTATATTTTTTATAATCAAGATGTGTTTCCATAGTATATTGAAAGCTATTTCAAGACTAATAATACGATCATAACATTACTGATATTTGACCCCCAGATCATGCACATAACATTATACTATCTTCTCTAATAAGGACCCAAAGTTATTGTTCATTACACATTGATATGTGGAACTAAATTTCTATAAGAAAAATAGAATTACTTATTAGTAATATATCTCATAGGGTTCTCTAAAGGAAATGGAATCTTCATTATGTGGGCTATCCAGACCTTCTAATATCCATATTATCCATCCATACAAGATAGGGTGTAGAAGCTAGTCCTTTGATTGATCAATAGCACCATTATTGGGATTGAGAAATCATTCTTTGGGTAGTTTCAATTGATATTATAGAAGTCAATATCGACCAAGACCTTCCCATTATTTTTCTCTATGGGAATAACATTTCTCAAGTCACTTGTGACAAAAACATTTTTTATGTTGGTTATTTTTTATTTTTTACGTCAGTTTTTGGACGAAGTTATTATAGGTGACGTTATAAATATTGTTTTTTACATCAGTTATTTTTAAAAAAAGGCATAAAACACATAAATCCGAAGCATTTTTCACATCTATTCCTAAAAACCCGACGTGGAAAACTCTTTAGAGGAATGATTTATTAGTTCCTTTTTTAAATAACCAACGTGGTATATAATTTATTATCTCATTTATTTAATAACTAACATAATAAACTACAGGTCTGTAGCATTTTTGGCATTAGTTATTAAAAAACCAATGTGAAAAACAAGTTTATCACGTCCGTTATCTTTTTAACCAATGTGATAAACCATTCTGAGAAGTGTTTTTTCACGTCAGTTATTGTTTAACCAATGTTAAAAAATATATACTATGTCAGTTATTAAATAACCGATGTAAAAAATTGTTCCCATGAATTTATTATTTTGGTTATAAAATAACTGATGTAAAACACCATTCCCATGTTTTTATTACGATGGTAGTAAAATTATCGATGTGAAAACCAATTTTTTAATAAAACCAGTCAACGATTACTATGCTCTGCTAAAGAAGACCTAAAACGTGTAGAAAAATAGACCAAAACCAGACCAAAACCAGACCATAATACATACCATAAATACATCAAAACTCGATCAAAACAAGAACTAAACCAAAATAAAACATTCACATACATAACATTCAAAACATATAATGTATACTATAAAAACCTAAAACCCCTTGGATTTCCCCTACCCACATGGACATCCACCACACCTCTAGACAACCTCCCACCCCCTAGACACCCCCACCACCTAGACTCACTCCCACCCACCTAGACACCCCCAGACAACCCCTCCACCCACCCGGACGACCCCCCACCCATAGACAAGCCCACCCCTAGTCCTCCCTCCCACCCCCTGGACAAACCCCTAGACACCACCCCACCCCACTGGACAACTACCCCCACCCCCTGGACACCCTCTCGCCCCAAGACACCACCCCACCCCACTGGACACCCGCCCAACCCCTAGACACCCCCACCCCCTGGACACCCTCCCACCCCTGGACACCCTTAGACAGCCCTGACACCCACCTGGACATCCACCACCCCCTGGAAAACCCCCCACCCCCTGTACACCCCACCCTTGGATCTACCTCTCCCCCCTGGCCAAACCCCACCCCTTAGACACAACCCCACGCCACTAGAAATCCACTTCACCCCCTGAACACCCTCCCACCCCCTAAACACCACCCCACCACACTAGGTAGCCACCCCAACCCCCTGGACACCACCCCACCCCCCTTGGACACCCTCCCACCCCTGGACACCACCCCACCCCCATGGACAGCCCCACCCCTGGACATCACCCCACCCCCTGGACACCCCTACCCCTTGAACAACCCACACCCCCTGGACACCCCCACCCCCATGAAACCATTACTATGATCTGCCACCCGTATATACCCTCCCACCCCTAGACACCACCCACCCCCCCATTGATAGCCCAAAACCCTTGGACACCACTTCACCCCTGGAAAATGCTACCCCTTGGACAACCCCCCTGGACACCCCAACCCCCATGAAATAATTACTATACACTGCCAAGGAATGAAACAAGCAGAAACCAATCCAAAAGTAGACCAAAACAGAACCAAAATCCATTCCATAAAACCATCCAAACTAGACCAAAATAATAAGAACCAGATAAAAATTAAACATTCACATATACAACATTCAGAACTTACCACATCAACTAAAAAAACCTAAATCCAACCAAAAAAACTACCAAATAAATAATTATAATTACAATATTCAAAATTACATTTTACACTACAAATAAACTAAAATCCAATCAAACCTGTAAAATAATTTGACCATTCCACTTGTAAGTGTTTGACCTCTTGAACACTATAGGGTTGAGGGTCATCAAATAGATACAAATTAAAATGATTTAGTTAACATGTATAATGAATAAATCAAATGAAATATTTCAGAAATGTTTATAATGAAATCTTGCCAGTTCAAAATTCACAAGTGTTCCAGTTGTAATTATTTCATAAATAAATCTTAACATAGAATATCCAAATTTGATGCCACCTTTCTATTCATGATAGTTCTGTCTAAATGAGTGTCAATTAAAAATATCATTTTTATGCAATACATCAAAATGTACAAATTATAAATGGATATTTACCTTTACTTTTACATATTTGATCTTGGCACTCTTTTCCTTTGTGTTTTTTCCAAATTAAACCCATACCCTATCAGAAAATAATAAAAATGGGATAAATTTAAAATTCATTATAATATAAACAACTATTAAAAAACAGAAACTTACTTTTCCAACTTATTCTTAAAACTTCCCCGCACATCACCATGGACAGAGCATATCCAATAAAGTGTTTTCTACCATAGAAAAAAAACACATAACATCCAATGATCACTAGTATAAAAAAATTTTAAGGTTAGTGGAAAGAAAATGAACAATTTTCCAGATATATATTTTATACCTCTCACAAAAAGGTATCATCCAATATTGTATGATTATATTCTATTCAAATCTTTCAGCAATATGAAGTGTTTATTGTTCCTCATCAAATGCATGTGATTTAGGGGAAATCAAATGTGGGTCCATAAATCCATATACATTTGTCAGGTCATTATTCTGACACATGTTATAAAGATACCTAATACAATAGAGACATAATTATACATTTTTAATAAATATAATGAAAATAAAGGTGTTAATACTTACATGGAAAAAAATATGCACCATGTTGATGTCCAACTTATCTTCAGTAACAATCTCTATGATATCATTTCTCACAATCCCCACATTTATTTAATGTCCAAAAACATGATCTTCCATTGGAAACTCATAATGAGCTGCCAAAAAATTTGAATATCTTGACAATATGTCAAGACTACTAGAATCTGTATCTGATGTCATAGTCATTATTCTTTGTTGTTATCTGTACAGTACTTATTCACCTTTGAAGTATTTCTGTAAAAATAAATAGAAAAATATATGATTTTTCAAATGTTAAAATATATTTAACAGAAAATAAAATAAAATATATAAAATATATACCTCTATGGAAATGAGTCACAGAAGTATGGATGGCCAAAATAAAAAGTGTCTGATACTATGTCCAACTTTCTTCACCTCATCTGTAGGTAATGGTAGTCAATCTAATCTATCTATAATATCCTGTACAATGACTTGATGATGATATACCTCTAACTGTTGATGATGAACTGTATCTCCTATACAATATACCATCCCATATGCAACTATATTATGGTGAGTATCATCAACATACAACTCAAAATAAGTAGGAAGTTTTGGTAGAGGTTTAGGATAAAAAATAGGATCAGTAGGCTGAGGTGGGGGAGTGGGAGGTACTAGGGGAGGTGGAGGAGTGCGAGCTACAGTCTAAAATTGACTTTTTATGTCTACCAACATAGAATATACTGACACTCTAATATTTTCTTCCGTAATCATATTAATATTAATAACTACATCCTCAAAGGATTCTATTTTTTTATAAACACCCTCAATGGAAGAAGGTGAAGAACGTGGCCACATTTTCTTATCAATACACCCGTCGAATATCCTCACACACGACTGGGGTGTTCAGGATTTCACAATGCTGTAGATAAAACATCTTAACACCCAATAGCTATAAAAACCCCCTGTGAGATCTACTCCCCAAAATAATCCTATATTAATTAATTAAATATTTCTGTAATGATTCATATTATAAAAAGAATATAATTAACTTAAATAAATAAAATAAAAATCTTAAAAAACTCTCAGCTACGATTCTCGATTATCCTAAAAAATATTTCCCCTTTTTTCTCATCCAATATCTCTTATATTTTTCATTTTTATATAGAAGGGAGGGAGGGGCATCCTCTCCAGATCTTGAAGACTCAACTCTCAGTTTTTGTAATTTTTCTTCCATCATTTTTTCTTCCAATAATGTATACCCTCCCTGAGATAAATTATGAGGATATACATTTTTGGATTGAATATCCTGATGATATTTCCTTGTTTTCTATTAATTAAGAATAATTAATCATTAACAAAACATTAATAAGATCATTTATATAATAAATCTTATAAAAGTTTATATTTCCCTTAAAAAAAGAATCTTCTCTTCTGCTTTCAACAAATTTTCTCCATGTGTCTTCATCTATGAAATGATATATATGATATAGATTTTCTTGATTCCTATGACCAAAAATGAAATCATATGTGAGGGTTGATTTGAAATCCCTCCATCTCCCAGCATCCATCAAAAAAAATTTCCTCTTGACTCCTATAGTGTTAGGAATATCAAATGTTATCACATAGAAAAGAGGTAAAACATATTATTCTAGAAACAATTAAAGATTAGTCAGACAATAGAAAAAAATCTTTCCAAAATCTTCTCCCAAAACTGTGATATTATCTATTTTTCCACAGTTCTACAATCATCATACAAAATTCTTACTTTAATTTTACCCCGAGTTGATACAGAACTCTTAAAATCGTTTTCATTTGGACCTCTAGGAATATCATTCTCATCAAACACAATGAGTATCCTCTTGTCCTGGCTACGGGCAAGTGATAATTTTGGAAAGTGTGTGTAGCCACATTTACCAACTCTTTAACTCTTCTTTGTAATTATGGGAGCACATGTAGAATATTTGGGAACATCAAGAGGAGCATGTGAATGTTCCTCCCCAGAGATAGGATCATGATGCTCATATCCAAAATCATGTGGTTGATCAATAGATTGATCTGTCATTATCCTTCAAACCAAAAAATAAAATATTAGTTCACAAGTATGAAAATTCAAATATTACAATACTAATGTCATCAAAAAATGGAAAATTTAACTATGTTACGTAATATTAAACATGTTAAATATGGTAAGCATGTTAAACAATGGTAAATATGGTAAACATGGTAAACATGGTAGTGTAATCGTTATTCAACAAAATCAATATATATATATATATATATAATTTATGTAAATGTAAACTATGATAAACTATAGTAAACATAGTAAACTATGGTAAACAAGGTAATGTATGGTAAACATGGTAAAAATGGTAAACATGGTAAACATGGTAAACATGGTAAACATGGTATACATGGTAAACATGGTAAACATGGTAAACATGGTAATGTAATTGACATTCAAAAAAATCAATAGATATATAAGTTACATAATGGTAAAAATGATAAACTAAACTAAAAAAAATAAAAAAAAATCTACTTATTTTTTTTAATATGCATTTTAACAAAGAAAAAAATTACAATATCAAACATTTTATGAAAATAATTAATTTAAATAAGAAATAAACATATGTTACCTGTAATATTAGGAATGTACAAATGGATTGTTTTCCCAAATTCCTTCGTCATGATCGTTCCTTATGGAACAAACCATTTCCTCAACATGCTCATCATTATTTACTACAAATCATTCCATGGAAGTAGTGATATCACATAAATCAGAATCTTAATCTAGTTGATCCTCCAAAACATATTGTTTTTCCCTTGTAAGACAATATATCATTGCATATCTAATTGATAAAATACATAGAAAATATGTTTTTCATGTGTTTCCATTATAAAATAATCTGTTGTGTCTCCCAATCTATTCATATTAAAAACTTTCATTCCAAATTCATCGTGTCTGATACTATTGTTATTGATAAACCATTTTCATTTAAAAAGAGGAACATTAATTTTAATGTAATCAACCTCCCATATTTATTCAATGACTCCATAATATTCACTTGATACAGAAATTGGGTTTTTATCTTTAGAACTCAGAAAATGAATTGCTTCTACAAACACCAATACACCACTATTCTGAACTACACTTTTGTTATCCTAATATTACATATGAAATTTATAGCCATTAATGTCATACTCGGACCATGTTATCACATTTAAACATAGACCACCCACTAACCATCGTAATGTCTTTGATACATATGATCTACTAAGAAATGTATTTTTAAACCATGGTAAAAATGTTTGGTTGTTCTCATTCAAAATCCACATTTCTTTCTTCTGTGGATGACATTGTTTCAACTCATTAATATGCAATTTGATATACGGTTGGTAATCATCTATGTTATTCAATATGTATAATTATACCTTCTTCATCTATTTAACTGACAACAATTTGACTTTCAAGCCACAAATCCCCTTTTCCTCATTATTAACTAGTTCATGGAAAGATGGAGGCAAACATATGTGCTCCATTGTAACCAAGTAACTCGTACAAAACTCTACAACCTCCTCAAAAATATACTTTTCAATAATGGATGCTTTAGTTCAATATGGATTCTTAACATAACCCTTCAATATTTTCATATACCTTTCAAAAGGAAACATCCGATGAAGTTACACAGGTCCACAAATCATTATTTCTCAAACCAGATGAACCATTACATTCACCATTATATTAATAAAAGATGGAGGAAAATAAATTTAAAATTGAAAAAGTATATAAATTGAATCCTTTTCCAAAATTTTCAAAGCATTCACATCAATCACCTTATTAAAAATTGAATTGAAACAATAACACAACTTCATTATAGTCTTTCTAACAAAGATGGGAAATATTCCACGCAATGAAACTGGTAGAAGTTGTTGCATCATGATGCGAAAATCACGATATTTCATACCTATAAACTTAAAATCATTCAAATAGAAAATCTTTATTACATTTGAATAATAACCTTGATGCACTTTGATATCATGAAGACACCGACAAAAGCTATTTTTTTCCCTCTTGGATAATGTATGACAAGACGCAGGATGAAATGTTCATATTCCATTAGAAGTGGGAGATAACTCCAAATGTATTCCCACTTATTATAAGTCTAATCTTTCATTCAAAACATTTTTAATCTTTCCTTTAATATCTACAAATTTTATAAAAAAACTATCATAGATATTATTCTCCATGTGCATGACATCAATATTACGTTTCAATTCATGATATCTCCAATATGGTAGCTCAACAAATATTGACCTTTTTTCCAAATATATCTATCATTACTAGATTTATGTGTATTTCCCAATGTAATATCATGGTTTTTCACCCTCTAAAAATAATCATATGGGGATAAAGGTTTTAGAGACATATCAAATTCTTGTGAGCTATTGAATGCCTTTTTTAGTAATCTATAAGAGTGATCCATAAGAAACAAATTGATGACCCATGTATAATTTCTTCCTCCCATGATGCAATTGACAATATGAATTCTATTGTTCGCAAATTGGACATGATTTATGCCCCTTAACACTATATCCAAACAAATTTATATACACTGGGAAGTCATTTATAGTGAACATAAGCACTGCATGCATTTGAAAATATTCCATTGTATAAGAATCATACACACTAATACCATCCATCCATAAAAGATTCAAATCATCAATCAATGGTGATAAGAAACCATCAATATCATTTTCGGGTTGCTTTAGACCAGAGATCATTATACTCCACATTACATATTTTAGCTTCATACAAACTTTAGGAGAGAGTTTATAAATTACCAATAAAACATGCCATAAACTCTGTGTGCTACTGAGGGTTCGATATAGATTCATTCCATCTGTGTACAACCCAAGTCTAATATTTCTTATTTAATTTCCAAATGTAGGATATTGCTCATCAATTTTCTTCCATTATGGACAATAATATGGATGACGTATTTTTACATCACATATCTGATCATTAGCATGTCATCATAACCTTTTTCATCATGTGAATTAGTAAATAAACGTTTCAAATGATGAATTATAGGAATATACCAAAATACCTTGGCAGGGATCTCTATAATCTCTACATAAACTGGTGATTTTTATTTCAACTAATACCGTGATGTCCCACATTTATGACACTCTGAAAAGAATTCATATTCCTTCCTATATATCATACCTTCATTCAAACATGCATGTATTTTCTTGTATCCCAATCCTATCTGGCATAATATTTTCCTGGCCTTATAATGTGAATTTGGAAGATCGTTGTCTTTTGGGAGAATCTCTTTCAACACTTGTAGTAGCTTTGTAAAAATACTGTCACTCCATCCATGTTTCGACTTCAGGTTAATCAATCTTAACACCCTCGACAAAACCATAAAATTTGTACAACCAAGATACAATGGTTTTTCAGCATCAACATATAGACATGCAATAGTCGGTTCTATCTCAATTTGTTCTGCTAAAATATCAGGAATCATTTATTCAATTCCATTGGAGTTACCATCTTGAAAATCATCATCATCAGTAGATCTGGCATTCTGTCTAGTTTCTCCATGCCAAATCCAAGGGTTGTAACTCAGATTAAAACCATGAAAAATCAGATGATCTTTTATCTCTCAACTCTTCAAATTCATCATATTCAAACATTTTAGTCATGGTCAGAAAAAAAATGTCGCCTCTTGGAACATTTCTTTTAGAAAATTCCAAAAAGGAATCAATACCTTCCTCATATTCATTACTCATTCTATGTGTCGTAATCTAACATTGAATCATTATTACCTATATGAAATATTAAAATTATACATCTTGTTAAGATAAGAAAATTATATATTTATATGAAAAATAACATAATTTTAATGCAAAACAATTTTGAAATATAAAACAAATATATGTGTACATGAAAAAGATATGAATGAAAATGATTTTAAAAAGAAAATATAGTTAGATATAATAGTTTTCAAATAATATTGGATTCTTTATTCTTATGTTATGCAATGAATACATCTTGGTGTAACTGGATACCAAATTTACCCTTCCGTAAAGAAGAAATATGATGTATAAATATTAAAATATCTGTACATTCACTACTAAAAATTGCACCTATCCAAAAAATTTGAAAACATTGGGATAGCCCCTGAAACTATGGGGATATAATATCCCAATAGTTTCACACACCATTGGAATGATGACCATTTCAATAGCCCTATAACAACTATTCTACAGGAACCGTTGGTATAGACTTCCTGAAGTTAATATATGCCAATGGTTTCAATGAAACTGTTTGGATATATATATATCAATGGTTCAAGAATTTTTGGTATACATGTTGTCCAACATATAATCTATTCCAATGGTTTCATGGAAACCGTTGGGATATATGTATGCCAACGGTTCAAGAACCATTGGCATACACATATATAATCTATTGCAATAAGGGTGGGGGTGGGGAGGGGGTGTCCAGGGGGTGGGGGGGATGTCCAACATGGTAGGGGTGTCCAGAGGTTGGTAGTTTCTAGGGGGTGGGGGAGGCTATCTAATGGGTGGGGGTTGTTCAAGGGGGTTGGGGTGTCTAGGGGGGTGTATATGGGGTACTTTTCATGGTGTTCCCTCTATGAGAGAGTATCCTCATACATATATCGCGGAATGTGACACAAAGGGAAGTGAATATAATGGATCTAGTGGTCCTTGGAAACATGTGGATACTTGTAGAATAGGTCACCAATCATCAACATGAGTTGGATGTTGTTGAATTAATTGGGGGATCATCATAATGACAGTCTTTATATTTAGGTTAAGATTAAAAAATCCCATGGTCAATAATTATTTTTGATGAGGGTAGTTTTACATTGTTTAACCCCACCCCTGGATACCCCCACCCCCTATACACCCTTACACCCTTGGAAAACCCCCTCACCCCCTGGACACCATCCCCTCCCACCTTGGAAAGCCCCATCACCCCCTAGACACCCCACCCACTTGGACACCACCACCCATTTGTATAGCCCCCACCCCTTGGATAGCCCCCCCCCCCCAACCCTCTGGACACCCCCACCCCTGGTCACCCCACCCCCTTGGAAAACCCCCTCACCCCCTAGGACACCCCCACCCCCTTCGACACCCCTATAAAACACCGTCCCCTTGGACAACCCCCACCCGTGGACAACCCCCACACCTCTAGACACCACTTCCCCCTTGGACAACCCCCTCACCCCCATGGACACCACCCCCACTACCCTAGACACCCCTACCCCCTTGGAAATCCCCCTCACCCCCTAGACACCCCCACCCCCTTGGACACCCCCTAGACACCCCCACCCCCCTTAGACAGCCCCCAACCCCCGTAATAGCCTCCCACCCCTATAGACACCCCCACACCCTAGACAGCCCACCCCTTGGACACCCCCACTCCCTTGGATAGCCCCCTCACCCCTAGACACCCCACCCCCTTGGACACCCCATACCCCCTTGGATATCCCCTCACCCCTGGACACCACCCCCACCCCCTGGACACCCACTGGACACCCCCATCCCCTTGGAGATTCCCCACCCTCTAGACAACCCCACCTCTAGAAACCCCCCTCCCCATGGACACCCCCACCCCCTGGACACCGCCTACCCCTTGGACAGCCCCCTCACCCCATGTATGCCACCCCCACACCCTTGGACACCCCAACCCCATGGACAACCCCTCACCCCCTGGACAAAACCCCCACCCCCTAGACACCCCATAGACACCACCACCCCCTTGGATAGCCCCCACCCCTCTGGATACCCCACCCCTGGAAACCCCCATCCCCTAGACACCCCTACCACCTTGGACAACCCCCTCACCCCATGGACCCCACCCAACCCCCTTGGACACCCCTACCCCTTGGACAACACCTCACCCCCTAGACACCACCCCGACCCCCTTGCACACCTCATACCCCCTTGTACAACCCCTCACCCCCAGGACACCACCCCCACCCCTTGGATACCCACTGGACACCCCCACCCCCTTGGATATCCCCCACCCCATAGACAACCTCCCACCCTGGAAACCTCCCCACCCCTGAACACCCCCTACCCCCTTGGATAGCCCCCTCACCCCCTAGACACCACCCCCACCCCCTAGACACCCCTACCCCCTTGGGAATCCCCTCACCCCTAGACACCACCCCACCCCCTTGGACAACCCTACCTACTTGGAAAACCACCTCTCCCCTGGACACTACCCCCACCCCCTGGATAGCCCCCACCCCTCTGGATACCACCACCCCACTCGACACCCCCATCCCCTAGACACCCCAACCCCCATGGAGATCCCCCTAACCCCTAGACACCACCCCCACCGTCTTGGACACCCCCAACCCCCTTGGACAACCCCTCACCCCCTGGACACCACCCCCACCCCTTGGATACCCCACCCCCTTGGACAGCCCCCTCACCCAATGAACACCACCTCCACCCCCTTGGAAACCCCCTGGACACCCCCACCCCTTGGATAGTCCCTACCCCCTAGCCAGCCCCCCTCCCCCTAGACACCCACATCTCCCTAGACACCCCCACTCCATGGACACCCCTACACCCATGGATAGCCCCTCACCCACTGGACACCCCCACCCCAGGACACCCTGACCCCGTTGGATAGCCCTCGCACCCCCTTGGAAACCACCCCTTCCCACCCCTTGGACACCCCTGAACACCCCCACCCCCTTGTACAACCCCCCA
The DNA here is from genome assembly GCA_963277665.1 of Viscum album. Taxonomy (NCBI): domain Eukaryota; kingdom Viridiplantae; phylum Streptophyta; class Magnoliopsida; order Santalales; family Viscaceae; genus Viscum; species Viscum album. Next base: position 1,575,441,489 of record OY728161.1, on the reverse strand, counting down.
CACCCTAGACAACACCCCCTGGACACCCCCCCCCCCAAACACACACAGGAAAGTACCCACGCACACATATGATAGAACAAAAAAAATCGTAAACTTGCATGATATTACCTCCATGGTTTATTCTACCAGAAAAGAATTTATCATTGTATAAAAAAACACTATGACACTTACCATGATAGAAAGAAAAAAGATATAAAAATAACATCTCAAAACATAATTTTAGTGCATTGTGAAAAATAAAAAAAGAAACTGGGGCTTGTTAGGAATACTTGAGTGTTGCGAGTCGACCTAATAGATATGGTGATAATAAAAATGATGATTTTTTTTTGAAAAAATGAGGTTAGAGGGAAAAAATTCAAATAATCCTTTCTAGGTTTTTCATGCAAGAGAGACGAGTCACAGGTTAGCCAATCGAAGAAAACCAAATGAAAAATATGGGGCATGATAAATCATTTAAAAGCTTTATCACGTGGGTTATTTAATAACTGACATGATAAACTGTTTTTTATGTTTATAATGTAATTTATTTAATAACCGACATAGAACATACTTTATCATGTTAGTTATTTTATAAACAATGTTATAAATGGGGTTTTATCACGTCAGTTATAAAATAACTGACGTGATAAATCAATGATATTGGATTTATCAAGTTAGTTATAAAATAACCGACATTATAAAGCACCCAGATTATATCTTTCACGTCAGTTATAAAATAATCGATGTTATAAATATAATCACAGTATTTTTTATGTTGGTTATATAATAAACGACATGATAATCCAATTTTTCCAGCTTTTCACGTCAGTTATATAGAACCGACGTGAAAAATTCCAACGTGTTAAACATTTTATGTACTAGTGGGTACTTTAGTTGTGGGATCTCTTAAAGGAATTTATCCTTGATGAGTCTGTCAAATTATTCTTGCACATTTAAAACATGGTCCAAATGCATCATCCTCATTTCTTTTTTATAATCACGGTGTTCATACAGTTGACCCTAATGATGGGAAACCACATGGTGATCCAATCTAGAAATTTTCATATAGTTATCTGAAAATATATATCGATATTTCTTAAGGAAGGTGATGTATTTCTACTGTTCTTATAGATCCATGGAGTCACTAATAAAATAGGGTCATGGATATTCCTCCAAACCTAGACTAATATGGATAAGTTCATCAACAGAGTTAGATATTCCTTCCTCAAATACTGGAGGAGAAACTCTAATTTCTTCCACTTTTTCTTCACCGTATTTGGGGGTAGAAAATAGAATAGCATCCTGAGACATAAAATAAGATATGGGGGAATTTTTATTCCCATTGGAATGAAATCCTTCTAAAAAATATCTAGGTTCATCCAATACAACTGATACTATGAGGATGAGAGTGAATGTTCATAAATTTTATGCTCTTATTATTCAACTTGTGATGTCCCAGATTTTCATTCCTAGATCCAGTGCTATAGAAACACACTTAAAGGATAGATTTGATAATATAAATATATATATATTCAGATATAAATATTCTATAATTACAATAATTAAAGAAAATATTATAATATATAAATTCCCAATACCTTTTAGGTTTAGAGATTTAGAGAATTTGAGAAAAACGTAAACTAAAAAAACACATGTATTTATCAAATAATTGATATATTTTTCACAATATGAGAAAACACTTAATCGATAATATATATTAAACATATCTTATAAAATATCCACACCAGAAATTCTTTCTAATATATCACATATAATACTTTTCTTCATAATATGGGGAAGTTGGAACATAATAAGGGATGAGCTCGAATGCCCAGTAAGGGTAAACATAAGAAATAATAATTGAAGATACCAAGTGATCTTAAGTTGAGGATAAATAATATAGTAGGAATATAAATTATATAAAATTCCATAATAGAATGAAGGTAAAATAAAAACATATCTATGCATAATAATGGAAATAAATAGACCTCATGGATATCAATAACATTTTCTTTAATAATGAAATGTATAATTTTAGATAGCTAATTCTATTCCATATGATAAGACATTATGATCTTGGAAATCATGATCATAACATCAATTCAATCTATCTAAGAAATATATTTTCCAAGGTAGGTATACACAAAAATACTCAAATATTTTTGTCTCACAAGACCTACCAATTCATCGAGGGACTACATAATGTTGGGACCCACCTGTCACTTATTTAAAAATTATTCATTCATCATATGAGATTATTACTAAACAATACAAAATTAACTTTTCAAATAATTATTTTTATTTTAATAAAAACATATGAAACACCAATACTTTTTTCCGAAGTTAATAAAATAGATAATATGATCACAACTCATTCAGAGAAATAATGTATATGTTTAAAAAAATATATAATAAACATGATTGAATAATTAATAAACATTCATATTAGAATAAAAAGTAAATTTATTGTTAATATTTCCCTAATAAATATATGTATGGAATCTAGATAAACACTATTCAATCATAGGAAGGAAATATAGAGTGTTCACATAGGAAATGAATTAGAAGAAAAATCATGCCTATAATAGAAGATGATTCGGTGAGACAAATGTTACGATAGATCCTTTATTCAATAGAAGTGAACATTACATAATTAATATATAGAAATAAGGTGGTTGGTTTCATAAAAACATATATCCGGTGTAATGAAGGAAAATTAAAATAATGTTTACATAGATGAAAAACATCCTTTCAAATGAATTATTCGAATTATATCAAAAAATAGGGGATGAAGAATCAAATTATTTTATACTACGAGTCAAATCCAAAAAATTATAATTATAGATATTTATTATTGGATAAATCATGTAACATAAATCATATGAGGGTAAATCCTTTTGAATATGAAAATTAAAATTTAGGGTAAAACTGAAAAGATAGTTTAGAAAATATTTTTAACATTGATGCAAAATAAAAACTTACATGTTACATTAAAAAGTAAAATTCGAAAAGGAAATTTAATTTTAAAAATAATCAAAAATATTTGATCCTAAAAAATGATATAATTTTATCTATAAGAAATGTGGATCCAAAGATAAAAAATGTGATCACGAATGAAATTTTTTAATATTATGAAATTACCTTTTTTGAAAAAACACATCGTAAAAAGATTTATAATTTTTTTTAAATGTTATTTTACAAAATAGGATTATTGAATACCATATAATAAAATATTATTGTGGGATAACAAAATAATGAAATAAAAAAATTTCAAGATAAAACTTTATAGCTCAAAGAAATTATATTTGAGGTATAATTATCTTTTATGGGCTTCAAAATCCATGAAGCATAAAATATTTGAAAAGAGATTTATGTGGTAAAGATGTAAAAAATGAGATAATACCACATAATTCAATAAAAATATAGGATGTAACCAAAATATATGAGATAAGTTCAAGATAATGTCATAAATCAATGAATGGAAATTTAGTTACCCAAAACTATTATAACTGGGGTAACACTTGATTCAAAAGACATTTGAAGAAAAGAAATTCATTTGTCGTAGTATATCCCAATAATTAGAAGGAAATAAATTATATAAAATTCATGGGATAATAAAATCATTAGAACACCATATAAAGGAATCATGATTCATAACATGTAACAAGTCTCAAAGAATCATAATTGAGACCAAGGAAAACCCTTAACTTAGTTCCTAACTTTTACTAAAGCTCATGAATCTCCTCTATAAAAAAATAACTATCTTAATAATATATTTCAGAACCTTATTATATATATATATATATCATTTTATAAACTTCATTTGTAGTTTTTCTCTTTATGTAAATTAGTTATTAATTATATATTATCAACATTACGTGTAAGTAATCCTGATCATTTAAAACAAATTTTATAAAAAAATGTTGGAATTCATTCTTTTTACAAGGTTAATTATCCAAAGATAATTAAAGGTATTTTAATATATGTTATAGGATTTTAATAAAGATAAAATTTCAGTCCATGGTTGTTTTAGTTACAATCCACAAAGTTGAAATCGATGATGATCATGTTTCCGTGATTTTTAAGGAAAAATGTATTTTCTTAATTAATGAATTTAATAAAAATTATAATATTTCAGAAAAAATAAAATAATTATTTATATATTTATATGATATTATACTAGTAATTATGCTTCCTTAGTCATACATGATATAAATTCCTAACATTTTTTAATTATGTGGTTAAACCGAAACAAACATGAACATATCGTGATCAATAGATGGATATGTGATAAGATGAAATCATATATACATTCTAAAATCACTTGAAGAATGATCATACATGTATTACTCAATAATGAAATATGTATGGTTTGATTATTTTAGTAAAGATGTTTCCAAGGTTTCAATGGAAAACATGGAGAAAAAGGACAAAAAATGTTCATTACATGTTGGGAAACCTACTTACCCAATGTGTAGACATCTTTCACAGCATATGACAATTCATGAAGAAAGTCTTGAAATAATTACTATCCATGAAATTATTACATTACATGAGTCAAAAATTCATATCGTGTAACTTTCAAGCTCAATTTCCCACTTTGAAGATCCTGACTAAAGGAAGACACTTGTCATGAAGATGAGTTACACGTCATGAAAGGAGTCAATTTCTAAATCTTGAAGATCTCTAACTAGATTCACACGAGATTCATGAAGATTAAAAATTTTAATAGAAAACATTGGATCATAATTACATTATGAGAATACCTATTACACATCATGTAATATCCCAATTATTTACCTACTACAGGAACACAATGGTTAGAAGGATTTAAACACTTTAATTTTCTTTACTTTCTCTAATTTTCTCTAAATCTTATCTCATTATTATTTTATATCCTTTTCCCAAAATTCAATTTTTATTGATTCTGTTCATTTTTTACATCTATTCAAGAAATTTAGATTAAAATTTCAAATTATTTTTTATTTTTTTTACATCGCTAAGCTAATCTATATGCATTCTCCATTTCAATCACTAATCGACAGTGAAACCCTTTCAACGTTCTTATTTATTCTAGTTTAAAGTAGGTATTTGGTAGATGTTTTGATTGATTTGAGTTTTAAATTGATTAATCTTCAATGAATGATCTTTAATGGAATGATCTCAACTGTTAATGTTATATTGATAATGCTTTTAATTCTTTACCCATTTTTGATCAATTTTATCATGAGTGGCTAAACCACATAGTACAGGGATCAAGAGTAGGGGTGTTTGAATTTAATGAATATTTAATTCTCACAATGGTTACCCTAAGGATAATAATCCAGTTAAATAATAATTGTTCATCTAATTATCATTAGCCACCCTAACTATGAGGAGTTTAAATGAATGGTCTTGACCTGATTGGTGTAGAATAGGTTATGATCAATATCCAAGGATACATTCGGGATTAGAAGATTAGATTAATTCATCTGGGATATTGATATCTACAAACTAAGGAATAGTTTCCTTTTAGATAGATATAGTTGGTTTGACCATAGTCAACTGGTGACCTTTTCTTGATTTGTAGACTGAACCTTAGGACTCTACCGAGTTTGGATTGAGATTTTCTTTTAATCTGAACCTTGAAATTGATCATGATATCTTCTCTATCTCTGATCTCAAACCCCAAATCCCATAAAATTAGTTTTCCCAAACTCAATCATCTTGTGAGGAATCCTATTCATAGGGTTTTAAGCCATAGTTCATGTTCCCTATCTCATTTTCCCCATGGGATCAACCTTGTACTATCATTATAAAATAACTTAGTAGCAAGTATAGTATGAGAAAAAATAAATATTATCTGACTAAAAACTGTGATAATTAAATAATGTGTGTGGGTAGGTAAAATTTTGGCAATGTTTCTAGGGAATAAATTTTTTGCTTCACACAGAAACCTACAACAATAACCTAGGATTACCTCACATGTTCCCCTTTCTATTTTCATTTATTTTCCCTTTTCTTTAGAATTCCCCTACATCTTTCTCCATGTGGATTAGTACATAAATTAGGTACATTTAAATCATTAAAAGTGCCTCGATGCGCAGGAAAAACTTAACTTAATACTAAAAATTGAAATGTACATTTCTGCACACTTCCATTAAAAAATGGATGACCGTAGTAATCTTGTAGATCCAAACCAACCAACCATTCAAAACATGCAACCTATTATACATAGAGTATCCTGTGTATTTAGAATGAACCACCATAGATTATGGATTTCCATCAATACATAGTGTTACAACCGTCATTGTACACCCTCATATTCTAGAAAACACATTCAAGATCAAACCTGGACTCGTTTATATGACCCAGAATATGGGCCAATTTAGTGGACTTCAAAGTGAAGATCTATAGGAAAATATTTCAAACTACTTGAAAGTATATGATACCTTTCCCAACTAGGGAGTATCATCTAATTCAATATGACTAAGATTATTTCCTTTTTTCCTAATGAGACTGGGCCAAATAATGGATCAAAAGTGAATCTTTTGTGTCCATCACAACTTGGGATGATTTATCCATGAAATTCATGGACAAGTACTTCCCATCTACCCAAACATGGAAACTCTAGAATGACATCTAGAATTTCACTCAAACTAATGGAGACGAAGCATGGGAAGCATGATATTATTTCAAGGAACTCACTCGTAAGTTCCTAAAGCATGGAATTGATATATGGATGTAACTATAAACATTTTATCAGGGCCTATAATGAACTTATTACATTGTTGTTGATGATTCTGGTGCAAGAGGGTAGATGTTTAAAACACTTGAGGCTGGCTGAGAAATTTTAGATGAAGTAAATCAAAATGCCAGTTTATTAAAATGTGATTGTGAATCACCCTAATGTGGCATACACCAAGTTGAAGAGCATACTCAACTATCTACACATGTTTTGGCCCTTACCATGAAGCTTGAATCCTTTCAGTTACCTTCTACACTATCTACCCCTCCTAATCATGTAATGAAAATTCAATATTGTGAAATTTGTAGTGGCCCGAACCTATATCAAGACTGAATGGTATGTTTTGAGGAACAAAAATGTCTATAATTACATTAATTGGAATCAATAAAATCAACAATTTCAGAAACCACAATAATATTATCAACAAAGCCATATGAAACAATAACATTATGGTAATCAATGATATTATTAGAAAATAAGTAGTCAGGCACCATTTAAGATCCAAATACCATATAGATATCTAATAATTAATCTTGTGACTATACCACCACAAAAAGAAACACAACCACCCTTCCCTCCCATAGTGCAACAATTTCAACCATCTCCACCAAGACCTCTAAAACTATCTGTCCCTCTTCAAACAAATCTAGAAAACCTACTCTCAACCCTTGTTCATAAATTAGATCAATGGATTACCACCCAATAGATAGAAATAACTAATAAAATTGAGGCTCTTTATATCCTTTAGCTTAAAATGGGTCAGATATCAATGACTTTGTCAGATAGATTTCCAGGTACTCTACCTGGTAATAGAGACACAAACCTAAGGGAAGAGGCAAAGGCATTGGTTATGAGGAGTTGATAAGGGATGTATTTAAAAAAAACGAATTTAATAGAATAAAAACAAGTTTAGGAAACCAAAAATCATACCAAAACCATAGAAAAATAAAATGATGAAGAAAAAACTAAATGTTCTCAAAAGATAACCTAAAAAGAACAACCATTTGTAAATGCTTCAATTCATAAACAACCCAATGAATATGTCTAAATTGTTCCACTAACTTATTAACAGCATATCCCTTTTCCATAAATAGTGATTCAAGTATGCATTGAAGGGTAATATAAGATATTTTTGGAGTTGTTCATGAAATTTAACATCAATATTGTATTTTATGAGGCAATTGCTAAAATGACTACATATGCAAAATCTATTTTGGTGATGCTTTATAAAAAATAAAAATGGAAGAAATAAGAGTAATTTTGCTAAATGATGAGTGATCTACTATTTTCAGTAGAAAATTCCTTAAAAAATCAGAGATATTTGATGTTTCTCAATCCAATGCACAATAGGAAAATGTAACTTCAGAAGAGCCTTGTGTGATTTATGATCCAGAATCAACTTCATACTGATGACTGTATTCCAAAAAACTCGGACTTGAGGAACTCAAACTGACTAGAGTAGAACTTCAATTGGTTGAATGATTATTAAATTATCTATAAGGACTTATTTAGGATGTCTTAGTCAAAATTGGAAAGTTCATTTTTCCAGCATACTTCCTCATCTTGGACATGGAAGAGGAAGGATACATTCCAATCATCCTAGTATTGAATTCATTACCACTGGGATGAAACTGATTGATGTAAATCAAGGAAGAAATATATTCTTTATATTTGATTAAAAATTTGTGTTTGACCTGGTGAAATTAGAAAAACTAATAAATGATTATTTTGACCGTTAAGCTATCTTTCTCACAAATGGTAGAGATGAATACATAAAAATTGAAGAATAGAGTGATAAAATACCCTCTTATGAGGATGAGGAATATGACTTTGAGGAAGTGAAATACATATAACCTCTTACAAGGGACATCATACCTCCTTTCATACCATCAATAATTCAGCCACCAAAACTAGAACTGAAACCCCTCCCTATATACTCAAGTATTCCTTTTTGGAAATTGATACTGCACTACCAGTTATCATTAACTCGGAACTAACACTGTCCCAAAAGAAAAAACTGATTGAAGCCATGAAAAGGCATAAATAGTTAATTAAATTAGAATTTTATGATATCAGAGGCATCAATCCTATATTATGCACTCCTAAAATTTTACTTGGAGAAGGTGAATGAAAGCCGTTATCATGGGTGTCTTCAAATGAGTAATTGTTTTTGGGATACTTAGGTGCAGTAGAGTGGTTCACCAAGGTCAGCTCTTAAAGGAGGAATAAAATTAAAATAAATTCTTAAAGTTATTCTAAAAATAAAATCAAAGAGAATAAAAACAGTACTTTAAAGTATGGGGGGGGTTATCATTTACAAAACTAGAAGATTTTTTCTGTAAGAGGATTGCAATTTTTTGTTTTAAATTTTGAAAAAAAAATCGATGCAACAAGAAGATGTTTTTTAGAAAATATTTTAAAATGTGTAATCGATCTAAATCTACCACATTATTTACTTATAATCACTATAATTTAAATTAATACCCACTTAATTATGATCCCTTAATTTTTTAGCACTTGTACCCTATTGGAGTAAACTTACCCACAAAAAGGAAATTACTTTAACCCTAGGCTAGCTTCAAAACACGCAATCACAACACCCTAATTTGATTGATGTTATAAGGTTAGCTTATGTTAGTGGTTAATTAGAGTGCATATCCATTCTATAAATGAGGATTAATTGAGTTTATGTATTATATTGGAACTTTACAAACATATCTGGCGTGGTCTTGTATTACAGATTAAGATCGCACTCTCACAATTCACACGATTCTCGACCTCACATGTTTTTGTGTTAATTGTTCAATTGCTTACTTAGTTTTTACTAATTTATAAAAATAATTAATGGATAATATTAATTGAATTAACATATCTTAATAATTCAAAATAATTAAATGAATAGGGTAGAAGATAGATTGATCACTAAGAAAACTACTCCTCCATGGGCGGTGTGGTCATCGTCGAGACGTTTTGCATTAGCAAAGTATTGAAAGGGTAGAACCCAAGCTCATCTCCAATCTATAATTCCAGCTCAAATAGGAAGATAATAAGATGAAAAGGTAAAAACACCAAATATTAATTGACGAAAAATTCAAGATACAAGCATGAAAATAAAGAAATACAAATAGGAGGATGGAGAGGAGAGCCTTTTTGGAAGAAATGTTTGCACAAGGATTTACGTCTTCCAAGAGTTTTTAGGGGATCCCAAGAGACAAAAGTTAATCCAAATATTCCCAATTACTCAAAAAACATCCCAAAATGTGAAAACACCAATTTATAGAGTGGTGGGGAGGCTAGGTTCTAAGTGGTTTCAAGTGTGAATGAGGAATCTCACCCAAATATTTTAAGCCAACTTGAACCAACCATTGAACCTTCAAAAAGTGCGAACCAGATGTTATTCTAGAAGGATAATTTGTGAGAAATTGTTATTTAGATATCCTCTCAAAATAGGGGCTCAATATGTGCACGGATGTAGATGAAATGGCCCAAATATAGAACCCATGTCCAATCCGGCGAGTCCAGCCCAACTTTGACTTCATGGACCATTTGCACCAACCAAATGCATGATTTAGCTCAAATGTAATAAATAAAAGTTGTAGAACATTAAGTCTGTAACACATTTACTGAATATAAACTTCAAATAATTCAATTTAAATTATTTATGTTCGAAATACTATAGTGCACTATAATGGGTAAAAGTGGAATTTCCATCAAATTTTCAAATTAATGATCTAATCCCAAATATTTCATAAGTGAACATATTTAGCACAATGAGAGGAAATTATGTAATTTATTATAAATAAAATATTCAACAAAACAGTATTTTATTAACTCCCCTCACACTTACCCTTTTGCACTATTGAGAAAAACCTCATAGGAAGTAAACATAAATATCAAATCAAAACAAATTTTAAAACACATATCCTTGAGATCCAAAAATTCCACACCAAGAAACAAAATATATCATGCCTTATAAAAAATTTATTTCATGTTCTCCATTTATATAATTCAATATATTTCTACTTCTTTTATGCTCCCATGCGCAAAACAATTACTACACTTGAATTTTCTCTTATCACACAAATGTCAATTTTTCAGCAATGTTTTTCTCATCCAAAATCATACAAGGGTCACCATATGCTTGATAAATTCCTAAATTGCAACCCAATGTGATTAAAAGACATATGTTTATCATGAGGAATTTCTAGGGTTGTTTTGTGGTTTTTGGTTGGTAGGATTAGATGTGAAAAATTCGGAGGCAGAATGTGTGGGGCTTGACTCTTTTTGAAGAAAAATTGCATTAATCTAATTTTCACTTAAATATGGTCTCCTCCTCAATCCCAAAAGCATAGATTAATGTTCATCATCATGAAAAATAAAGGAATGTGAACACAATTCAACATTTCAGTTGTAAAATGTCAATCTTATCAAACATGATTTTCTTGAAAACTCCAAATAGGCACAACATTCTCCCTCTATTAGAAGCTCCAAAAAGGCACAACTTCACTTATCATAAAAGGTTCAGAAAAGGCACAAATTTAAATATAATAATTTTATTCAGAAGAAAAAACATTCCTTAAAAATTTAATTTTCCAGCCAATGTATCACAGAATGTGGTAGCACACCACAAGATAGCTTCCCCCACACTTAAGATCAACAAGATTATGCAATTTCACTTCAAGAGTTGGTTGGCTTGGGAAAATTGGCTTGTAATGTGCCTTACCTAATAGGTTGTTCATGGATTCTAAGGGATACAAGGATTAAATGTTCAAAGTAGGAAATTAGAAAAAGTATTATTTGAAATTGGGGCTTTAATACCAAACAAATACCTTAATCATTTAAACATAAGTACATCAAACCCTCAAGTTTAGAAAGGAATAAATCAAATTATGGTTAAATCAATCATGGTTTGGTTCTCTCAAGAAGTGATGAAAATGTAAGAATATAAAAATAATGGTTCAAAATCATCATAGGAAAGTTATTTCAAATATAAAGATAGTGATATGTTCCATGGGATTCAAAATTCAAAGTACTTTCCATGAAATTTATAATGATTTGAACTTGAAACAATGTTATTTTCATCATTTATTTATGCTTGGTTTCATGGGATAAATTGTTTCACTTGTTGATTTGAATTTCAAAATTGTGATGAGAATCATTTCAGTTTAAAAGTTTCAAAAACACACAAAAATTTGAAAAATAAACACACAAAATATGAAAAAACACACACTTTTTTTGAAAATCATTGAAAACAGGAAAATAATTGAAATTACTAAACTAAAATGTTCCCTCCCACACACTTAAAATATTTCATTGTTATTAATGTGAACCCATGAGATGATATATTCAAATGAAATGTATAATTTTAAATAGGAAAAATAATAAAGAAGTCAGAGGGTTTGAAATAACATGATATGCTCAAGTGATGATGGGGTGGTGCAATGTGATGGAATCCACTGCATCAGTTGGAAGTCCCTCAATGTATTTCTTAAAATATTGATCATTGACTGTAAATATCTTTCATGTGTAATCTTGTGTGATCTCCACTATAGCATAAAGAAAAAAATTAGTCATAATAGAAGGACCTAACCATCTAGAACACAACTTACCAGGCATCAGCTTCAGTTGTGAACTGTAGAGAAGGACTTTATATCCCACATGAAACTCACATTGTTGGATCATTATATCATGAGATTCTTTTGATCATTCCTTATAGAGCCTGGAGTTCTCATATGAATACAATATAATCTCCTCAAGCTTTTGAATTTGCAACATCCTTTGGATTCTCACCTGTGCCAAATCCACATTGTATTTCTTTATAGCCCAATAATCTAGATTCTCAACTTCCACGGGGAGATGATACTTTTTCCCAAAAACAATATGAAATGGGGAAATACTGATGGGGATCTTGTATATTGTCCTATAAGCCCATAATACATCAACCAAGTGCTTTCTCCAATCCTTCCTATTAGGTTCCATGGTTTTCTGCAAAATTTGTTTCAACTCACTATTTGAAACCTCAACCTGGCCACTTGTTTGGGGGTGGTATGGTGTTGATTTTTTGGGTGTCACCCCATACTTCCTCTGAAGAGAAGAAAGATTCTGATTTCAGAAGTGTGTCCCTTGGTCACTGATGATGGCCTTCGGTACTCCGAACCTGCAAAAAATCTGCGTTTTGACAAAGTCCACAACAACATGAAAATCATCAGTCCTTTTGGCCTTAGCCTCTACTCATTTACTCACATAATCAACGAAAACCTAAATATATATGAAACCAAATGAACTAGAAAAAGGACCCATAAAATCGATTCCCCATACATAAAAAATCTCAAAAAATAGTATGGGTTGTTGGGGCATCTCATGTAACCTAAAAATGTTCCCAATGTGTTGGAAATGGGACCATGACTTACAAAACACATGGGCATCATAGAATAAGCTAGGATAATATAATAAAGAGTCCAAAACATTCCTAGAATTCTATTGGGGTCCAAAGTGTCCACCAAAAGCATGTTTATGACAAAAATCTAAAACAGTCTCCAACTCATGATCGGGAACACACCTCCCAATAACTTGGTTACTACAAATGCACCATAATCATGGATCATCCAAAACATAAAATCTTTACTCACTATTTAACTTTTGGATTTGATATTTCATTAAATTTTTAGGGATTTCAGAGGCAACAAGTTAGTTAACTAAATCAGCATACCAAGGATGTGTACTTGATATAGAATAAAGATGCTCATTGGAGAAAGTGTCTGGAAGTGGTACCTGGTCCAATGTGTCATCCTATAGTGTGTGTGAGTAAGCCTACTCATGTGGTCCACCACCATGTTTTCTGACCCCTTATTTTCCTTTATCTCAATATCAAATTCTTAAAGAAGGAGCATCCATTGGATAAGTCTGGGCTTTGCGTCTGGCTTCTTCAAGAGGTACCTCCGAGCAGAATGGTCAGAAAAACAATGACTTTAGAGAACAATATATATGAATAGAATTTATATAAATATAATATGACAACAATAAACTCATTTTCTATGGTTTTGTAGTTTTATTTTTCTGAATCCAATGTCCTCGATGCATAGGAAATCACATGTGTACATCCCTCCACCCTCAGAGATAAGACAACTCCAACTGTGAAGTTGGAGGCGTCAAACATAAGCTCAAAATGATGCTCCCACCATGGAGGTTTTATGATAGTTGGAGTGGTAAGACACTTCCTTAACTCATCAAAGGAACTCCTACAAGAATCATCAAACAGAAAATCATAATCCTTTTCAAGTAATCGTGACATAGGAAGATAAATCTTACTAAAATCTTTGATGAAGCACCAATATAACCCTGCATTCCCTAGGAAAGATCTAACATCACTCCCAAATGATGTATATGGTAAGGATGAAATAATATCCACCATATTCTATCAACCTATATCCCATGTTTTGAAACTACATGCCCTAAGACAACGTCATGCTCTACCATGAAATGACACTTTTCAAAGTTCAAGACCATATTCTTCTCAATACAATGATTCAACACCATTCCCAAACTACTTAGACATTCATAAAATGAGGATCCATACACTATAAAATCATCCATAAATACCTCCCTGAAGGTATCAGTAAAATCATAAAAAAATACTCACCATGCATCTTTAGAAGGTACCTGGGGCATTGCAAAGTCCCAATGGAATCCTCTGGTAGGAAAATGTGCCGAAGGGATAGGTGAATGTTGTCTTCTCCTGATCCTCTGGAGATATATGTATCAGAAAATATCCAAAAAATTATTCCACAAAATAATAATGTGTCTTCCCACCTAGTATCTCAACAATTTGACCAATAAATGGGAGGGGGAAATGGTCCTTGCGAGTGGAATGATTTAGTTTCCTGTAATCAATACACACACACCAACTATTTTGAACCCTTATTAGAACTAAATCATCATTATCATTTTCAAAAATAGTAACACCACTTTTCATAGGCATAACCTGAAGAAGACTCACCCACTAGTTATCTAAAATGGGATAGATTATACCTTCCTCGAGCAATTTTTCAACTTCTTTTTTAACAACTTCTAGAATGGTTGGATTGAGTCTTCTTTGTGGCTACCTAACTGGTTTAGCCCCATCCTCCAAAATAATCCTATGCATGAAAATGGAAGGTCTAATTCCTTATATGTTAGCCAAGGTCCACCTGATTTCCCTGATGTTCTCCCTAAAAATATTCAAAAAAAATTCTTCATGTTCAAAAGTGATATTGTTTTCAATGATAACAGGTAATTTCTCAACACTCAAAAAGTATGAGTATTTTATATTTGGTTGTAATGGCTTGAGTTCCAATGTAGGGGGATGATGTATGGATGGAGAAATTGAAGTAACTAAAATATGTGCACAATGAACATTAGTATCAGAATATACATCCTCAAAATCATAGAATAAAGCATCAAATGCATCAGCATACTCAACATCCATGTCATAATTAGAGATCAAATGATCAAAATCAGAATATTAAACCATTTATAAATCAAATCTAAGAGATTCTTGTGCATTATAAATAGGTGTGAGAGTAATCTTAGACATCAAACTAGAACCAATTATCATAATCTACCTAAGCATAGGATAATAAAAATCCATGGGGTTTTTACTTGGGGGTTCAAAATGGGAGATAAAAAAAGAAGAATGCTCCTATAAGGTGTACTTCATGGGATCCATAATAATAAATATCACAGCTTCATCTCCAAACTCCATGGAAAGTGTACCCTCATGGAAATTTAGGATAGTTTTTGTAGTTTTGAGGAAGGGAATACCTAAGATAATGGGAGCACAGGAACTTACCTGATTGTCCTCCATTTTAAGCACGTAGAAATCTCCTGGAAAGATCATGTCTCTTTCCTAGACAAGTACATCCTCAATGACTCCCGCGGGATATGTCGTAGCTCTGTTTTCCAACTGCACAACTACTCTCATCAGCTTAAACTCACCAACCTGTATAGAAGAGAATACAGAGTGAGGCATCACATTCATAGAAGCTACCAAATCAAAAAGATCATCATAAAAGTGATACTCACCTATGGTGCATTGGATAGTGAATGTCCCAGTATCCTTGAACTTTTTTGGCATTACTAGAGTTGGTATAATGAGCACTGACACATTATTTCTAAGATTTATCCTCTCATTTCCCTTGAGCCCTCTTCTATTGGTACAATGTTATTTTAAGAATATCTCATACCATGGGATTTTCTTGATGGATTCATGTAAAGGGATACAGATCTCCACATTCATGAATGTGTCCAAAAATTCTTTTTGAATCGCCTCTTCAGCCATCTTTTAGGTTTTTACAACTCTGTTTGGAAATGGAATGGGTTTAGGAGGAACATTATTAATCTTTTTCATACCTTTATCTTTCTCCTTGTATTGATCATCAGTTTGTATGGAATGAGGTTTCTCTGGAGTTGAGGTGAATCCCGGTTGAATGATAGGTACAGATGTATCAATTGTTTTCTTCCCACTTCTCAAAGTGATGACACTGACATTCCCCTTGGGATTTGGTGTAGGTTGGGATGGTAGATTTCCATAATTCTTACTTACCATTTCATGGAGGGTAGTGGAAATCTGTCTCATTTGAGTCTTTTACTCCCTCAACTCCAAATCTTGACTCTTCAGCTCATTCTGTTGATTAAGAACATCTTATTTCAAAATATCATCTGTATTAAAATCTACATTTGGTTGAGAATTCCCTTGTTGTTGACTTGTTGATATTGGAGATTCAAATCACCTTTTATGTTGTTGGTAACCTATTTGGAAAGGTGGAGGTTGTTAGAAGTTTTGTTGAAAGGGGGGACTTTGTTGTTGTCCAGATACATACCTCATTTCTGATTGATCCTTCCTCCCTTGTTTGTATGATGGTACAAGGGAATTAGACTTTTTTTGGGGATGTGGTTGTTGCTGTTGTTGATATGGTCTCCCATGAAATATGGTAGCACAATTCTCTGTCTCTTGTAATTGGGGGCAACAGTTAGTTGGGTGAATTGTTTTAGTCCAAATTCCACAAGACCTTGAAGGAGGGGGTTGGGATGTCTTTTGTTCTTGAGAAATCCGTCTCACCATATTTTTCAATTATTCCAACTTGGTATCAATAAAATGACTTTCAAGATACGAAGGACTTACCTGATGTACTCCTATAACATGTGGTGTACCTCGATCTCCAAATTGATGGTATTTTTGTGCCATTTTGTCAATAAATGTACGTGAAACTATTGGTGTCTTTTCCACCAATTCTCCTCCAGCAGTGACATCCTCCATGTTCCTCTACATATGTGTGAGTCCTTTGTAGAAGTACTGGATGAGGAGTCGCTCACTGATATGGTGATGTGGGAAGCTTGCACATAACTTTTTGAATCACTCCTAGTACACATACATTAACACTCCTTGTGCTCTCTTGATCCCTGATATCTCCTTAAAAATGGAAGTGGTCCTTGATTCTAGAAAAAATATTTGGATGAAAATATGTTTTAAATCATTCCAACAAGTTACATCTTCCTGTTGTAAATAATACATCAAGTCCTTTGCTTCTCCACCAAGTGAGAACGAGAATGATCTTATTTTGATTTTATCTTTAGAAACATTTCATGGTTTCAAGGTTTATTAAACCACATTAAATTATTTTAAATTTTTATTTTGATCCTCACAAGATAATCCGTTAAAATTTGGAAGAAGGTGAATTAATCGAGATTTCATTTCAAAGTCCAATTCATGATTTGGGTATAGAATTCAATTTGGTTGATAATTAATATCAGGTGAAGCCAACTCTCAAATGGTTCTATTAAGTTAATTTCCATTATTTTCATCCATTGGTTCTTGTTTTATGTTTTAATTATAATTGATTCCTATTTCATTGTTCTGGGAGTGGAGTAATTCTCTAACTGGTTGAATGTTGAAACTTCCCGTAGACTGAGAATGTCTTATTCAAGCCTGAAGGCTATGTCCAATCTTAGGGTCAATATCAAAGAGATCCTGGAGATTATATTGTTTCATAAACCAAATAAAAATAAAAATAAAAAAAGTAGACCATAATAAAAAATGAGAATTTTGAGTTGATGGTCCAAAAATAATAAGAAGAAAATAAAAGAAGAAAAAAAATTAGATTGGGTAAAGAAGGAAGAAAGAAGAGAAGAAGAGAATAAAATGTAAAATAAAATAAATACCTCTAAATGTTAGAAATAATTACTTGCCTCCTTGAAAATTATTCCAATCTGAAAGGCATAGTTGTGGGCAGCCTCAAATGATTAATGTTTTTTTGGGTACTTAGGTGCAGTAAAGTGGCTGGCCAAGGTCATCTCTTATAGGAGGAAGAAAATTTAAAAAAATTATTAAAAGTATTCTAAAAATAAAATAAAATAGAACTAAAATAATAATTTAAAGGATGTGTGGGGTTGTTTATTGTTTAGAAAATTATAATATGTTTTCAAAATAAAGATTGCATTTTTTGTTTTGGATTTTGAAATGAAATTCGATGAAAAAAGAAGAAGTTTTTTAGAAAATATTTTAAGAGGCATAATCGATCTAACACTACCTCTTAATTTACTTATTAATAATTATCATTTAAATTAATACCCACTTAATTATGGTCCCCTAATTTATTAACCCTCAAACCCGATAGGAGTTAACTTAACCACAAAGATGAAATTACTTAAACCCTAGGCTAGCTTCAGAACACGCAATCACAACACCCTACATTGATTGATGTTATAAGGTTATATTATGGTCAGTGGTTAATTAGAAGACATCTACATTCTGAAAATTAGGATTAATAGAGTTTATGGATTATATTTTAACTCTACAAACTTATCCTTTGTGGTCTTGTGTTACCAATTAAGATTGCGCTCTCATAATTCACTCAATACTCGACCTAGCGTGTTTTTGTGTTAATTGTTAAATTTCTTGATTAGTTTTTTATAATTTAAAAAATAAATTAATTAATCATATTTAGTAAATTACAATATATCAATGATCCAAAAAAATTAAATAAAGAGGGTAGAATATAGATTGATCACTATGAAAACTACTCTTCTATGGTCGATGTGGTCATCATGTAGACGTTTTTCATGAGCAAACGATTGAAAGGGTAGAACCCAACCTCATCTCCACTATTAAATTACCGGCCAAATAGGAAGATAATAAGATGAAAAGGAAAAAATACATAATATTAATTGAAGAAAAATTCAATATAAAAGCAAGAAAACAAAGAAATACAAAAAGGAGGTGGGAAAGGAGAGCCTTTTTGGAAGAGATGTTTTCACAAGGCATTACTTATTCAAAGAGTTTTGAGGGGATCCCAAGAGACACCCTTTCGTAAAAAACATCCCAATTACTCAACAAACCATCCAAAAGAGTTAATCCACCAATTTATATAGTGGTGTGGAGGCTAGGTTCAAAGTGGTTTCAAGTGTGAATGAGGAATCTTAGCCAAATATTTTAATCCAATATGAACCGCCAATTTGACATTCTCAACGCGTGAAACAGCTGTTCTTCCAGAAGGATAATTTGTGGGAAATTGGGTTATAAATCTTCACTAAAATTTTGGGCTCCATCAATTGGAGTATGTAGAAGTTATGGACCAAATACGGAACCCATGTCCCATCTAGCGAGTCCAGCCCAACTTTGACTTCACGACCCATTTTAACCAGCTAAATACACGTTTTATCTCCAATGTTCTAAATGAAAGTTGTGAAAAACTATGTCAATAACTGATTTACAAAATATTAGCTTCAAATAATTCAAATAAAATTATTTATGTTCGAAATACTACAGTGCACTATATATGGTAAAACTGGAATTTCCATCAAATTTTCAAATAAATGATCTAATCCCAAATATTTCATAAATGAACATATTTAGCACAACTTGAGAAAATTATGTCATTTTTTATCAATAAAATATTCAACAAAATAGTTTTTTATTAGTGAAAACACCAATACCAACCATATAGGTAATTCACCCCACCAATAAAGGATTTTGTTAAGAAAGAATTACTAAAACTATTGGATGTTGGAATAATTTTTTAAATCTATAATAGTGAGTGGGTGAGATCACTATGAGTTGTTCCAATTAAAGGAGGCCTCACAATTAAAAAATAAAAATTAAGGTGAATTGATCTAAACTTTCACTATCACTAGATGGTGAGTATGCATAGACTACAGAAACCTAAATGTGGCAACCCAAAAATATCATTTCCCCTTGCCCTTAATTGATAAAAGGTTGGAGAGAGTAGAAAGACATGAATTATATTGATTCATTACATGTCCATTTGGTACCTTCACCAACAATTTCTTGTCATTCGGTATGTGTAATGCACCTACAAAATTTCAATGGTGCATGAATTATATGTTACATGATATGGGTAGGATTTATTATAAATTTTCATGGATGTCATTTTAGTGTATTGACTATATTTTAAGGTATTTCTAAGCAATATTGAGTTTGTCTTACAATGCTGCGAAGAGAAGTTCCTGGTTTTAAATTGGGAAAATTCCACTTCAGGGTTCAATGAGGCATAGTCTATAGAAACAAAATTTCCAAGTATAGTATGGAATTAGATATTGCTAAAATAAAAGTGATCAATGATTTACTTGATCCTTAAATAGTTAAAGGGATAATGATGTTTCTAGTCTATGCCATATTCTTTTAGAAATTCATAACGGATTTTGTACAAGTTGTCCACCCTATGACACACATGTTTTCAAAGTAAATATCCTTTTCAATTAACTAAATAATTTTAGTGGGAATTCAAAACTTTAAAGAAAATCATGGTATCCACTCCTATAAACGTTTCACTATATTGGTAAAAATACTTTGAATTGATGTGCGACACTAACGAATTTTCCATTAGAGCTGTTTTACGATAGTGACTTGATTGCATATTCATCCAAATATACTATGTTAGTCACAGACTAAATTAATCATACGTAAACTATAATACTACAAAGAAGTACCTCTTAGTAGTTGACTTTCGAGAAATTTATGTCATATCTCGTTTGGTCAAAAGCCATTGTGTACACTAACCAAGCTACCCTATGATATTTTATAAATAAAAATGATTCCAAAACAAGATTTATAAGGTGTATCCTATCACTATAAGAGTTTGACATCATCATAAAGGATACCAAGGGAATGGAAAATGTGGTCAATGATCATCTTTCCTGACTTCAACAAAGATTGAACCCAAAACAATTTAAGTTTATTAAAAATTAATTCACCACATTTTGGGATATTTTAATTATGTTACCTATTTTGAAAATCCAATGGGTGATCCCCATCCAAATCATCCCTAGGAAGAGTTGATTTATAATCTCAAATATTGAATTTGGAAAAGAGTCTCTATTACACTTCTAAATAAATAGTGTATATGCATTGGTTATAGAAAATTAAATATATGACTATGAAAGACCATTTTACAGTTCCATTTATTTTTTAAGTGGTTGAGGGATTAGCTAGATAGATTCACTATTCTTTTCTTGATGGATTCTATGGTTAAAATAAAATATAAATAGCACCAAAAGATCAAGAGAAATTAACTTTCACATGCCCAATTTAATATTTTTCTTATAGAATAATACCCTATGTTTTGTGTAATTAAATAATAAACTTTTAGAGATGTAGGGTGATTTTTTTAGAAATATTTATAGATGTTTTATGGATTATTTTACTATTCATGGATTGTCTTTTGAATTATGTTTGAAAATTTTAGATAATATTATCAAAACACTATTTCATAAAAAATTCATTCAAAATTTTGTAAAGTGACGATTCATAGTAGATAAAGGAATATTACTTAGACATGTTGTGTCTCAATATTTAAATAATGTTTATAAATACAATTTTATGGTAATTTATTCACTACCCTACCCTAAAAAGAGAGAGATGTGAGATCAATCCCCAGTTCTATTGGATTTTAAATAATATTCATAAAAGAATTTAGTTAGAATTATTCCCATTGTCCAGATAATACCAAAAAGAGTGAATTTTTTTATGATAGCTGTAATCAATCCTTCAATGTCCTAAAAAAAATTTGATAACTCAATCAATTTTTCAATCTTCAAAAAATGGGACATGAATTTTTAAATAATGACTAATGTCTCTAATTTATTACTTGGGGTATTTTTTAGTCCAAAACTAGAAAAGAAATATCATATACATATTAATCTCAATATAACATTACCACTACTAAAAAGGAGTTGTTAAAATTTTTCTTTTATTATGAAAAATTTAGATGTTACATATTAAGCTCCAAAGTGACTGATTTTATTGACCATTTCTCAATTAAACTTTTAATGAATAATCATGATTAAACCCAAGTATTTTTATATAAATATTGTTTTCACAATAATTTTATGTTTAAATAAAGGAAATAAATGAAAGTGAAAATCTTATATCTAACCATTTAAGCTAATTAATTGTCGTTTTTAGGGAAAAAATCCGATTTATACACCTTTCAAATAAACCTTTACTAAGGAAGAATTATATACTGTTAATAGTGAGAGAAAATAGTTTATTGGCCTAGTGTATTATTTGGATACTAATGAAATCACCCATTTGTTTTCTAAAAAAATCACTAATATTAAATCTAATTCAAAGAATTACATTTGGTATGACCGTTACCCATGGTTTGTTGGTAGTGATCAAATGATTAGGTGATACATTCCAAATTTTGAATTCTAATCAGTCCTATTTTTTTTTACTTTGATCCATAAAGACCAATTTTAATTCAAAAATAATTCTAGTAATGTTCTTTATTATGGTTTATATTTTCCTTACCTTTTGAAATAGTCTTTTGAATTCAGAAAACCCTGTAAAACCTGCTAATTTCAAGAAACTATTCCCAAATAAAATGAAATTCCAAAAAACCACTTTTATTTTATAATGTATTTGATGTATGTTTTATGGAATTCATGGGATCCTTTCCTAACTATTTTGGATAACTTTACATATTTCATGTTATTATGATTCAAGGTGGGTAGAAGATATTCCCAGTAGGTCAGATGATGGGAAGGTTGTTTCTATGTTTGTATAAGGAAATATATTTTCTAGATTTGGTTTACCCATGTTCTGAATCAATAATAAAGTTACCCACATATATAATTGGATTTTAGAAGTTTCTTAGTAAATATTGAATCAATAATAGGGCTTACATGTAGAGACCCGAAGCTTATCGTACATGGAAATTACATTACTTTTGCGGAATACTTAGTACATAACAAAAACACACACTAAAGGATCGTAATAGTTTAGTGTCTTTGGAAACTCGGAACGTAATCTTCTAATCGTGGTGAAAGATCTTCAATATCTCCCATAAAGATCTTCCCTTTTTTTTTACCTAAAACCTTTATTTATATCCTGGGGAAAAGAAAAAATAAAATGGTGAGCCCAAATGCTCAGTAAGGGTATACAAAAGAAATAAAAATCATATCATATCTTTTTGAAAATCATAACCTGCAAAAGAGATCATAATATCTTAACATGGAACAAATCATAGAAGTGAAAATGAGATCACCATAATCATAACATGAAACTTGAAACTTTGTGGCATGCACACATAATCATGGAAAATCATTTCTTGTTAGTCATGACTCATTTCCAAGACTATCTTAGTGGACAAAGTCCCTTTCTGAATCGAGTAACCCTCGTTTCAGTCCTGTTTCACTGAACCAGTATAACCTACCGTTCCAGCCCTGTCTATCTCATGAGATATAAAATATTTACCCAATGCATTGGAGGGATATATAGGTCCCACCCATCTTATAATGAATCCTTTCTTATGTGTGCCACATAATCATAAAACATACATCATCGCATAACACATGTAACAAAAATGGGTTTCTTGAAACATCATGACATCATAAAACAATTCATATAAGATAAAGGAATTCATAAAAATGTTTCCATCACAACATAATCAAATCCATGTAATAATAGGGGTAAAAACAGAACCCTTTTATTATCTTAGATGGAAAATAATTTTGATAAAATACTTGAACTCCATTCTTGAGGAAAATATCCTTTCTGCTTTAAAAACATTTTTTTCCTTTCATAACATGTCATATGACTTTAAAATAAAAGAAGTTGATTAAAAATAAACTTGAAAACTTGTAAAGGAAGCTTCTTGGAAATAATGTTTTAAAAATCCATTCATTCTGTATAAGTTAAAAAAACATTCTTTGTACTTTTGTCGGAAAAGTCAAAATGTACCTCGTACGAAAAACGACAAAAGATTCATTTCATACATATTACTAAAAACTCACCAAAGGGTAAAAATGGATTTAAAAAATTGTAGGTGGATGGAAATAAAATTACATTTTGATGAAACATGGATGTGGATGATAAAATACACCCCAGTAAATACTTACGAATAAACAATCTCGGATAAAAATGAGATTGTGATATTTCCCTTACCTTAGGTCCAATTTGCTTCGTATGTGTCCGAACCTCCTCTTCTTTGAAGTGCCTCTTTGAGACCTCCTATTAGGGCACTAGAATTGGTCTTTGAGGAAGACCAGAACCTCTAGGATGTTGCTAGGGAAGTGGAGAAGAGATTTTGGCAGGGGTTGGCCGAGCTTGAGTGCTCAAATTGGTGTGAGGAGGAGGGGGAGGAGGTGTCCTTTTATAGGGGAGGAGAGGGGCACCTTAGGAATATCTCAAAATATTATTTTATATTAAAGTCAAAATCAGTTTATAATGGTTCCAAAGGGTCTTATTTCGAAGCTAAGGTAGGGATGGGTCGAAATCCTATCATCCAATAGAATTTAGACAAGTTTAGGATATTATTTTAACCTTATCAATTAGATTTAACTCTAAGTTAAATAATTTAACTTTTACCATGTCTTTTTGTTTTCTTTCACTATATGGTTAATAAACTTACTATAACATGCCAAACGAACCCCAAATTGTTTATTATTAATATATATATCCTTATCTAAGTCATTTGCCCGATCCTTAGATTTCTAGGAATACAATAACAATTAATAATATAATATTTGATTTAAAAACTATTTTGTGTCAATTTTGACACTATTTGATATATGATTTTTGTGAAAGTCATAACAAAATTAAATGTTCGAACCAAGTTGATTAAATCAACATTAATAGATCATAGGAACCTAGAAAATTAGTGGAATTCATAAAAAATCTCAAATTACATTTATTTTTGTGTTTATAACATCAATTATGTCAATATTTCATTAATAAGATAATTACTGCATCATCGTTGTGTCATAAATAAATTAAATTATTTTATGTCTAAAAATTACAAATAAAATACCATCATGTAGGAAATCTTTTTAGCTTTCTAATGAATATTTAAAATCGAATTTATCTTATGTATAACCCCATATTAAAAATGATTTACTTATTAAACTTTGATTTTAACTATTTTAACCTTTCTTTAAATAAATTAGTAATAAATGTCCTAATCTAATCCAAGTGGGCCTAAATGGTCATATTTTATTCCTAAGTTTGTTTTTGGTCGAATTACACTTGTCCAATATAATTAGGACATGTGTTAGGGTAATAGTAATATCATATTTACCCTTAGTTACCCTATTTACTATTAACCGCGGTAAAAAAAAGTAAAAAGTTACTATTCACCAAAAATTATTTTCATCTCATTGAACCACATTTTAGTCCTTGATATTAACCGTGTCTCTCGGATTTTCGAAATTCCATTCACAGAAGCGGCAAAATTAAGTTTTATGAAAAATTCAGTTTTTTTAACTACCACTTAGTAGTTTCACTATTCATCAAAAATTGATGTTTTTCAGAACAATGCCAAAATTTAATCCTAAGCTATATTTCATATTCCGAATTCAAAAATGAAATCTATTTTACCAAATTCATAACATAGAAGTTGCATTAATTAATTTTATAATTAAATCCTGCTGTTAAAATAAATAGCGTGTTTTTAGGAAACAATATATATCAAAAGATTGACACTTGATTATGTCTGGTTTAAATGTGAAATTACAACCAATGACCAACATTGTATTAAATTGTAAAAATATATTCTAAATATACTTTAAAACCACTCAAATTAATAATTTATCACTATTAATTATTTCGATTAAAAAAAGTTGTTTTTAATTATAATTTAGTAATTTTCACTATTCATCAGAATATGAAAGTTATCCGAAAAGTACCAAAATTTCACCTTAGGCTAAATTCGATACTCCGAATCCAAGAATGAAGTTCATTTTGAAAAATAAGATTTACAGAATTTTAAAAAGTGGTTATTATTATTCATAACGACTAATTTTAATAATATTTTAATAGCACATCGTTGTTTAGTGAAACTCGGTATTGCGTATTACACACGCTATCGAGGAAGGTCAGGATTGCGTGTAATGAAAGGCAAGACAAGGATGCGTGTTGTGCAAGCTCCTTTTGGTGTAGCGTACAACACAAGACATTAATAACATTAAAAAGAATATTTTTTTATAAAATCTTGGGCTGTTACATTCTACCCCCCTTAAAATGAATTTCGCCCTCGAAATTCGTCGGGGTTATAAATGGTTTACTATTTGAAAGTTTCTTTAATAGAAACCCACATCGTAAAAAGGAATATCAAAACCAATCTTTAAAAACAAAAGTATGAAACGTAACGGTTACCCAAATAAACTAATCATTGGGTTTCCACATAGGTGAAAATATGGATATGGAAGAGAAATCTAACCATCATGTTCTGATGGAGAGTGGTAGAGAACATGGCTATGGAAAAGCCAGTAATCACAAATCCATATATTTGTGATGATATAAGGTACCATCTGATTCATCAGGTATAAGATCACTAGGACAACATTTTTGGTTTTCAAGATCATTTCCCCTAAAGTTGAAAATTTGAATTTTAATAAATACTTACTTTATTTTGGTACAATCTCACTGTTGTTCGTGCCTTGAACAATTTCCACTTCATCTCTTAAATAAATGAAGTTGAATTTGTTATTCGTGAAGTGTTAGCAGACCATGTGATAGAATGACGGGTCATTCCATCTGTCTCAAACAAAAGGTTAGCAAAAATTATATGCATAAATCGATATATAGTGAGATTAATCATATATGGTTCCTAAAATGAACTTATACATCACATATCATACTGCTTAATATAATAAAACTAGTTTCTACTAAACAGGGACTTCCTGTAGGCCAGTGGTAGGCGATAAAGGCAAGTCGCACTTCGGTTGTGGGTTCGATTCTCATAGCCTTGTCCGACGCGATGGGCTGTCGCCCGTCCTGCAGGTTGTCCTTTTTATAAAACTATATTACTATAACATCCCATCAATAATATCGAAAAAAAACTTCTATCCTTAAACAATACTAACTTATGTCCAACATAATCCATTCCAATCTTTAGGCTCATAATACTGCAGTCCATTCTAATAACATAGTGAAAACGATTACCAGAGATTTAATACCATCGTTGATCCCCATATATCATAAGATATATCTTGTTGGTCACATTCAAAACATTCAAAGGCCTTAATCTTGTACTCTCTTGAATACCCATTGAACCTTAGTGAAAACTTGAATGCAGTTAAAAGTTAACACTTTTCACATACCGAAATCCTCAAAATTCTATATACTCAAACCATGATATCACTTAGTCCTTATATCAATCATGAGCTCATGAATACTATCAAACATTTAATTTTCTCCTTATCCCTTCATTATGCGCATATCATCTACATTCCAAAAATATCTGAATAACCTTTCATGGATACTGGTAACATTAATCATACACTTTCAAAACACAAGGAAAGACAACAGTGTAACAATCCATAGATGTCTCTTTATTCCAAAATTACACATGATAAACATGTAATCGTTCCACTACATTCTCAAACCATTGACCGAGCTTCAACAATTCTTTCATCTCACATATCATTTATAGTCTCATAATCATCATCAACATAAATACTACCCATATGACCATACTGATTCTCTTCATGAGTCTTTCCCTTAGGGCATTTGTTTGCATAATGCCCATACATTCCACATTTAAAACACTTAACCATTTTTGATGTCGTAGCAATACCATTATCCTCATCCATGGTGTTAACCGACCCTTTTCCTTTGCACTTACTTTCTTTGTGTCCTTCTTTTCCACACCCAAAGCATCTTCCAGTTCCCTTGAAACATTCTCCTTGATGCCTCTTCCCACATGATTTACATAGGGGAAATTGAACTTTCTTTCCTCTATGATCATCATGGAACTCCATCTTTCTCTTATTAGTCGAGTCAGGAAACTTTCCAAATTTTACTTTATTGATCATATTGTGAGATTGCTGATTCGGCATAATAATGATGTTTGGACATCCAAATCCCATTTCATTTGGTTGCTCATGAAGAATATCATTCCATTGTCCATCATATCCTCCATTATTGTGAATCATCTTGTTTCCAGCCATTTTCTAAAACCCAAACAGAATAGTGTGAGAGGCAAAATACTGCTGGGGAAAACAACATAGTAAAGGGGGAGTACCCTTAATATCTAACATCTTATGTTAAATTATAAGATCGTTATCGTAGTTCTAGGATTATATCCTATACGTATACTTATCCTTAGGGGCATCCCTAGACATACCTTAGAAATATCTCTAGGGATCTCACTAACGTTTTCGCATCCTAGTTTCCAAAGGTTGACTAAACCTTTCCTCTGATACCAACTGTAGAGACCCGAAGCTTATCGTACAAGGACATTACATTACTTTTGCGGAATACTTAGTACATAACAAAAAACACACACTAAAGGATCGTAATAGTTTAGTGTCTTTGGAAACTCGGAACGTAATCTTCTAATCGTGGTGAAAGATCTTCAATATCTCCCATAAAGATCTTCCCTTTTTTTTTACCTAAAACCTTTATTTATATCTTGGGGAAAAGAAAACATAAAAGGGTGATCTCAAATGCTCAGTAAGGGTATACAAAAGAAATAAAAATCATATCATATCTTTTTGAAAATCATAACCTGCAAAAGAGATCATAATATCTTAACATGGAACAAATCATAGAAGTGAAAATGAGATCACCATAATCATAACATGAAACGTGAAACTTTGTGGCATGCACACATAATCATGGAAAATCATTTCTTGTTAGTCATGACTCATTTCCAAGACTATCTTAGTGGACAAAGTCCCTTTCTGAATCGAGTAACCCTCGTTTCAGTCCTGTTTCACTGAACCAGTATAACCTACCGTTCCAGCCCTGTCTATCTCATGAGATATAAAATCATTACCCAATGCATTGGAGGGAGATATAGGTCCCACCCATCTTATAATGAATCATTTATTATGTGTGCCACATAATCATAAAACATACATCATCGCATAACACATGTAACAAAAATGGGTTTCTTGAAACATCATGACATCATAAAACAATTCATATAAGATAAAGGAATTCATAAAAATGTTTCCATCAAAACATAATCAAATCCATGTAATAATAGGGGTAAAAACAGAACCCTTTTATTATCTTAGATGGAAAATAATTTTGATAAAATACTTGAACTCCATTCTTGAGGAAAATATCCTTTCTGCTTTAAAAACATTTTTTTCCTTTCATAACATGTCATATGACTTTAAAATAAAAGAAGTTGATTAAAAATAAACTTGAAAACTTGTAAAGGAAGCTTCTTGGAAATAATGTTTTAAAAATCCATTCATGCCGTATAAGTTAAAAAAAACATTCTTTGTACTTTTGTCGGAAAAGTCAAAATGTACCTCGTACGAAAAACGACAAAAGATTCCTTTCATACATATTACTAAAAACTCATCGAAGGGTAAAAATGGATTTAAAAAATTGTAGGTGGATGGAAATAAAATTACATTTTGATGAAACATGGATGTGGATGATAAAATACACCCCAGTAAATACTTACGAATAAACAATCTCGGATAAAAATGAGATTGTGATATTTCCCTTACCTTAGGTCCAATTTGCTTCGTATGTGTCCGAACCTCCTCTTCTTTGAAGTGCCTCATTGAGACCTCCTCTTAGGGCACTAGAATTGGTCTTTGAGGAAGACCGGAACCTCTAGGATGTTGCTAGGGAAGTGGAGAAGAGATTTTGGCAGGGGTTGGCCGTGCTTGAGTGCTCAAATTGGTGTGAGGAGGAGGGGGAGGAGGTGTCCTTTTATAGGGGAGGAGAGGGGCACCTTAGGAATATCTCAAAATATTATTTTATATTAAAGTCAAAATCGGTTTATAATGGTTCCAAAGGGTCTTATTTAGAAGCTAAAGTGGGGATGGGTCGAAATCCTATCATCCAATAGAAGTTAGACAAGTTTAGGATATTATTTTAACCTTATCAATTAGATTTAACTCTAAGTTAAATAATTTAACTTTTACCATGTCTTTTTGTTTTCTTTCACTATATGGTTAATAAACTTACTATAACATGCCAAACGAACCCCAAATTGTTTATTATTAATATATATATCCTTATCTAAGTCATTTGGCCGAACCTTAGATTTTTAGGAATACAATAACAATTAATAATATAATATTTGATTTAAAAACTATTTTGTGTCAATTTTGACACTATTTGATATATGATTTTTGTGAAAGTCATAACAAAATTAAATGTTCCAACCAAGTTGATTAAATCAACATTAATAGATCATAGTAACCTATAAAATTAGTGGAATTCATAAAAAATCTCAAATTACATTTATTTTGGTGTTTATAACATCAATTATGTCAATATTTCATTAATAAGATAATTACTGCATCATCGTTGTGTCATAAATAAATTAAATTATTTTATGTCTAAAAATTAAAAATAAAATACCATCATGTAGGAAATCTTTTTATATTTCTAATGAATATTTACAATCGAATTTATCTTATGTATAACCCCATATTAAAAATGATTTACTTATTAAACTTTGATTTTAACTATTTTAACGTTTCTTTAAATAAATTAGTAATAAATGTCCTAATCTAATCCAAGTGGGCCTAAATGGTCATATTTTATTCCTAAGTTTGTTTTTGGTCGAATTACACTTTTCCAATAGAATTAGGACATGTGTTAGGGTAATATTAATATCATATTTACCCTTAGTTACCCTATTTACTATTAACCGCGTTAAAAAAAAGTAAAAAGTTACTATTCACCAAAAATTATTTTCATCTCATTGAACCACATTTTAGTCCTTGATATTAACCATGTCTCTCGGATTTTCGAAATTCCATTCACAGAAGCGGCAAAATTAAGTTTTATGAAAAATTCAGTTTTTTTAACTACCACTTAGTAGTTTCACTATTCATCAAAAATTGATGTTTTTCAGAACAATGCCAAAATTTAATCCTAAGCTATATTTCATATTCCGAATTCAAAAATGAAATCTATTTTACCAAATTCATAACATAGAAGTTGCATTAATTAATTTTATAATTAAATCCTGCTGTTAAAATAAATAGCGTGTTTTTAGGAAACAATATATATCCAAAGATTGACACTTGATTATGTCTGGTTTAAATGTGAAATTACAACCAATGACCAACATTGTATTAAACTGTAAAAATATATTCTAAATATACTTTAAAACCACTCAAATTAATAATTTATCACTATTAATTATTTCGATTAAAAAAGTTGTTTTTAATTATAATTTAGTAATTTTCACTATTCATCAGAATATGAAAGTTATCTGAAAAGTACCAAAATTTCACCTTAGGCTAAATTCGATACTCCGAATCCAAGAATGAAGTTCATTTTGAAAAATAAGATTTACAGAATTTTAAAAAGTGGTTATTATTATTCATAACGGCTAGTTTTAATAATATTTTAATAGCACATCGTTGTTTAGTGAAACTCGGTATTGCGTATTACACACGCTATCGAGGAAGGTCGCGATTGTGTGTAATGCAAGGCAAGACAAGGATGCGTGTTGTGCAAGCTCCTTTTGGTGTAGCGTACAACACAAGACATTAATAACATTAAAAAGAATATTTTTTTATAAAATCTTGGGCTGTTACATTACACACCCAATCAACAACAAAAAAATTTAATGGATTAATTATCAAATGTATAGATCAATTAAATTTTAGAGAAACTTGTTCTCCTAAATAGAAAAGACTGGATTTTGAGACTAGATGACACACTATATGATTATAAAACTAATTTTAAAACCCCAATTAGAATTTCACCTTTACTATTAGTTTATAGGAAATATTTTTATTTACCTATTGAGTTATGACCCAAATATTTCTAGGTTGTAAGGACATGTAACATGGATAAGTTTTTTGATATAAAAGAAATAAAATTATGCTTAATTGTGATGTAGACTATTAGAAACAATTATTATAAATGTGATAGGATATATACAGAGAAAAAACAATTTAATAATTAAAGGACCCTCAATAAATAATTCAAATATAGAGATAATTTTTTGGTGTTTGACACATGAATAAATTTTTTCTCTGGTAAATTTTGTTCCAAATGGCTAGGAACTTTCATTGTTTCTCATGTTTTTCATTTTGGGGATATATATTTTGAAAAACCAAAATAATAATCACTATTTACAATCAAATTCCATCAATAAATTTATTTAAATATAAATTTTAATATTTTTGGGCAGGAGTTCCACCATCAATCCGTTAGGTATAGTTGAGGCCCATGCTGTGTCTTTTCTTCACACTTATTTTCATTATGTCCATGTTCTCTGATTTCCTTTTATCATATAAATGATTCAAAATTATGAAATTCTATAAAATAAGTGTTTTTTTGTGTGTGTTAGGTAGGTATAACATCCTTTTATATTAAGGTTTTGTGTTTTTTTATTTTCTTATATATGTTTTTTTTCTGCTACTATTTTTTATGTTTTTGTTTCAATTTTCTTTTTATTTATTTCAAATTTTGTGTATTTTTGAAAAACAATTAGATGAAAATGAATATCATTGTAATTTTTGAAAATAATTTCAATGGAAAAACTAATTTTAATTATGAAACTAAACTTTTATTAATGCTAATATGTATTTGTTTTATGTTCAAAACATTAATCATTTCATGAAGAAAACTATATATTTTTATTCACATTCCACATTTCACAGAATAAACTTTTAAATCACCTTTTTATGAGGATTCTAATCCTTTTTTCATAGTATTCAAATTCACCTAAATTATTTAAAGAACAAAGAAATTATTTTTATAACAATAATTTTCTAATTTTATATCAAAACCTAAGAGTATGGGGAACTTGTGTTAATATGATTGAGCCAATTATTTGAATTTAAGCCTATTTTTTAAGAGAATATTTTTTTAACCCTTACTGTATATTTAATCATTTTTACTTTTATTATCCATGAAAAATCCATTTACTTGGCCACATTACAATACATTTTTCCCTATACAAACTATTCATGAATTAAAATACATGATCTAGTTAAAAATAAGTGTGGGGTATCTTTCTCATGACGTTTCATATATTTCTATGAATCTTTGTGAATTTAAAAAGTTTGGAAAGTGTTTAGGGTCTATTTTAAACAATAACCAATTTCTACTATTTGTGAGTGTATTTTGGAAAATTTATGTCTGTTGAGATTAAGATACTGGAAAATAAAACAAAACAATTTTTTAATCTAAATAAAGATTTATTTTCGTTTTTAGAAAGGTGTGAAAGTCACATCAACTATTTGGAAAATCAAATAACCCTAAACACTTCCAAAATAAATTCTGGTTAGATTTTAAAATCTAAAAAACAAAATAGAATCTATGAAGATGTTGAGTGAATCATTTTCTTCTAAATAAATAATGGTGGTGTGTAATATCCATGAATATTTTCAAGATGTTTGGGGATGATATATTTCTAAAGGAAGTAAGGATAATAACATTCTTAATTGAAAATTAGAATCATATAATTTTATTTCGTAAATATCCATAACCTCATTATACTTCCTTAGAATTTAACATTTAAAATCTTCTAAATTTGAGCCTTTAAAAATCATTTAAATATCATCATGATAAAAAAAATCCTATACTTAATTGGATAGAGATTTAGGAATTTATAAAACATATAGTACCCCAAACATGTATTTTGTATATAAAATCTTTATTTAAAATCAAACTTTTTTTATGATAGAAAATTCATGAGTGGTAAGTGTTTTGTGTGAATGGGAGAATAAATAAAGAGGGACTGCATTGTTTGAACCTAACATAGAATTTGAAATAATGGGTTTTGAGGAGTTTGGATAATTTTGAATTCACGATGTCCAATTAATGAATCTCACAAGCATTTGTTTTTAATTTTATTTGATATTATTTTCATTTTCAATTATCTATGAGTCTAAGTCTTATGTATATGGGAATTGATAGTGCTGAGATTTTCATTATTTTTCATGTTCATTCAATGATTTAAACCCCACTATTTTTTTTTATTTTGAATGAAATTATGTCATTTTTTATTTCATAGTGGTATTTTAAAAATATTCATTAATATGGATTAATTCAATGTTTTATGTGTTTTTAATCATTATTGGAGTTAATTCATTATGTTATACTCTTAGTTTTAAAATATATGGATTCATTGGGAATTTTGTTTCTCGACATGAAATGAGAAAATTTGGTTAAATCTGGAATCCCATAGGTTATATTAGTATCAGTTATAAGATATTTTTTTCTTCATATGATAATTTAATTTTCCAAAAGTCTACCTCATAAGATATTTTCAACTTTTATGACATTTTACTTTGTTAAATTTTAATGTTGTACAATATTTTATGATGCTCGTAAGATTCTGTTTCATCCTGTATGATATTTTTCAGACACTTATGATGTTTCCCTTGTCAAAAATTCATTTTACATATGAAATATAATCATTTTTTAGGAGTTCTAATGATTTTTTAAGACTTATGGCGAGTTTATATAATACATTATTTTCTTAATCATATTAATTTGAAAACCCATGTTCCTTATGTATCAATTTCTTAGGACTTCTAAATATATATGAAATTGAAGTCATATGGTTCGTATGAATTCCTATAATTCTATACGTAATGTATTTTTAAGAGTGACCCCTTCGGCATAGAGATGATCATGGTACCGCATAAATGTATCCAAACCAGGATAATGAGGGTTACTAAAAAATAATTTATAAGGGTATCTAATTAAATATTTGTGAAAATTAACAAGGAATATGGGATATCATGTTAAAGTCATGGGAGATGCATGAGGGTATAATTAAAGGAATTAAGTATTTCCACTACTTTATTTTGGCCGATCCACACGACTTTATTTCGAGAAGGAAATCAAGATTCAATGATATTGGTATGATTCCCAGGATATTTAATGCATGGTGTACGTGGTAATTAAATTTTTATCAACATGGTTGAATAAATAATTGTTGTTTTGACATAATGGTGATCATGAAGTTCCTATTGCATGGGCATGGAGGTTTCTATGGAGTGATTGAGGGATAAAAATCAATTCAAATATTTTTCTCACCAATGTTATTGGAAATATAAGGAAGAAGTATCCACAACTGAAAAATTGGATAAAATCAAAGGATCGATCAAGTGGAGACTTAACGGGATGATCAAGATATAGTGCTTCATGGAAATCGAGCTAGAATCGGAATGAGAATATTGGACCTGTTTTATCTATTCTTTGATAACATACGAAACAGTATGTGGTAGTTGAGATCCAAAGAAAAAATCTTATGATTATATTTATTTCATTGTATATTTAATGTATTTTTCTTGAATCCATGTTTTTAGATGAATAAGTTATCATTTCTTTATCAAGTCCATTTTCATATAAACTTCTCTCGATTATTGTTGAATTTAAGAAAGTAATTTGATTGTTCTTTCTATAAAAACTTCTTTGGAATGGTCTTACTTTTTATCATAATGATTTTGGTCATGTTTAGTTTCTCAGAGTTATTTAAAGTTCCCAATCACTTCCATAATAGGATGAAAACCCATACAAAGTTCTTGGTATGATATTTAAGAATATTTGGGTGATTAGTTGGAGTTTTTTGTGGGATCATAGAGAAATAAAATTAGATAAAATTTTTATAAAATTAAAAAGGGAGATTCTGAAGGACCAACACTTGTCCACAATTGTTGTCTTTAAAATATGATTTCCTTTCCCATTTTAGTTCTTTTTAAACTCCAATTTTAATCTTTTAATTCATAGATTTTTTAACATTAGTTTAAATTTTGTTTATATAATCAAATCAAAATTTATATTCTTTTTAAAAATGAGGAGAAAAAAGTGAAAGTTTTAAACTAAATTAATAATGTCTCCAGGAAAAAACCCATGGGATATATATTCTATATTATTTTAGGGACAAATTTTTGAAAGTGGTAACATGATTGAAGCCTCATATTTCAAAATCCAATAGGATTTGTAGCTGGGCCTAATAGCCTAAATGTCATTATATATCTTGTAATAATAGGAATAAATCCACACACAGTTCTTATCAAAGATACACAATCCTAACTTAGATTATATTATTGAAAGACTAGATGTTAATGAGGGGGCTAGACACTGGGAGGCAGTTTGATAGTGATGAAATTTATGGCTAGGACCAAGAGAAAAAATCTATATTTCACTATATATTTTTCAATAATATGAATCAAGAAACTCATTGTTATTAGTAAATAATGTGCATATAGATTAAAAATAAAATGTAAGAAAGGTTGGTTTTATCCTTGTATAGGTTTATGGGTAGAAACCATACACTATACACCCACAAATATATTTTTATCTTATGTAGGGAAGTTGGGTCTTATAATACGGATCAATCTAATTAATTTATTGTATTTTATTGTAGATACGTTGAGGTTTAGTTTAATTTATTGAAACAAGGACTCATATTTCATATAGATTAGGGTTATATGATTATGACCGTTATATAGGAAACATCACATAAATTTGGATCATGTATGAAGTTTAGAAAATTCAACTTAGTGCTATGTAAGAGGAAAAAACCTAACATGAATTGATGGGATGCTAACACAAGTTTTAAAGCTGATGGGGTTATTCAGTAGACCAAGATCAAAACCTTTATGTTTTTATATGTATCCTAAGACAATGGGTATAAAGAAATACATAGTTCTTATATGTTAGATTCTCCACATATTGGGATCAAGTGCATGAAAAAGATGATGATAGATTGAAACTAATATAGGGACACTAAAAAACATGATATGAATGAGAGGGATAAAACACTGGGATGGAGAGAGAGGGATAAAGTTGTTAATATTTATAGATATGCCTAGTATGAGAGGTCTTGGTATAAAAATCTATTCAGAATTAATAGAAGTCAATAAACATGTAGTTCTTAAAATTGAATCACTCTATATAGATCTGGCTTATGTAGATGAGAGAAGGAGGTAAATATGTGGATTCTATGGTGAGAGATAGGGATGAAAAACCAATGTGAATTAAGAAATTAATCCTCATTGTTGAATAACTAGTCAAGTAAATAGAATCTATGAGTGGGACTAGGAAAGGAGAGCCAAGAATCAATACATATCCCTTGGTAGTAGAAATAAATCCATACATAGTTATCATCAAATATAGTTTATCCACGGGTACATACTACTATGGAAATACCTAAAGCGAATGAGGAGACTATTCACAAGGATAGTTTGGATATCAATGGGTTTTACACTTGGGTACAAGACTAATGATTTATGCATCAATATATATCTTGTGATAATAGTATTTAGGCCACATTCAGTTCTTGTAAGGGGGTAATTTTTTTTATAGGTTAGTTGAACCATGAAATCAGGTTTGGATAGTGTAGCCACAACCATTGAACCCCAGAAGAAAGAAAGAGTCCAATGTATATCAAGATCTTAAATATAGGAAATTTATGACTTTTTATTGTATAGAACTCCAAATAGTTTAGGGTCATGGGGATGAGACACTTTGAAAACATTAATGTCAAATTTGATGGTCTATATGTCATGCAATTTAATGTCATGTGACAAGTAATATGTGCTTTGTAATTTATAGTCATGAAACTAGGACTTTATGTCATTCATTTTAACTTTATACAATAAATATGTTGTGAATATATTATGTAATTATGAAAATCAATTCTTAAGTAATCAATTATTAGTAGTGGGAATTATATTCTCTCCCACCTTCATTATCTGGGAATAACTTTTATTTGAGTAGACCTTATATATGGAATAATGTGATTTACATTTTGGATTTAGTTTTAGAGGTTTCTTCCTAAGTATCATCGAGGTTATAAAATATAGAACTAGTTCTCCTAGAATGATTGAGTTGTCATGAACCCTCTTATGGAATTCTTACACGACACAATTCTGATGAACCTCTAGGTTGCGTAATGTGTAAAACCTTTTCTCACTAGTTTCTCCAACTCACCCAACTTGATTTGGGACTACTCATCTTTAAAAAACTCATTGTAGATTGTAATGTTTGTTAATGGAAATTATGCCTCAATATATAAGATTAAAATTTCTCATATACTAATGAATATGGGGTCACCCATGTGGTAGTACATGTTGTGGTGTGATAATACCACAAATCACATAAGAGCATCTATTGGTAATACTTCATGTCATTATTCACCAAATTCAAAAGGATATTGGAAAGATTTTGGTTGAAGGAATCTATGAATCCATTAACCACTACATAACTGTGGGATAAGTGGTTGGACTAGATATTATACTCATGGTACAAACACTTCAATTTTAAAGAAAAAAAGGGGTGCCATTGTATATCATTATCATGCGAGTTACACCAAATATAGTATTGATATTAAATTACATGAAGTTGATGATAGGATTTTTTATAATTTCTATGAGGGATAAATCCCTAACCCACTTGGAGAGGAAATTGTTATTAGTAAGGATTTACTTGAACTCTCTAGATATATCTATGGGATTTGGCCCCGTGACATATATTCTTCACACATTAAACAACTAAGAGTATTTGACAGTGTGTAACAATTTTGGGGGTTGATGAATAAATTTGGCATGTATATGAAAATAATGTCACTTATTAATGAAATATATACAATCATTCATTATTTATTTATAGAAGTATCCATGTTTATTAATTTAATGGGAGTTCTTGGATCATAACTAGTGAACATATTGGGAAACAACATGGGATTCCTACATAAAATTGATGGTTACTTCTCCTTCAATACATCTGAGAATGACACTATAAAATCCCAATTTATAAAGAACCTTATGAGAATTTAGGCTATAATATAGGGTGAAATTTACTTCCTTACATGAGATTTATTCATTGTTGGTTCAATCAAGTGGAAGAAATCCATTTCAGAGGTAGTATATTATAGGATACGTCCATCCAATTATGGTATCAATCTTTGAGGATGAAGGATCACCTTTATCAGGGGTTTTATGAGATTCATTGATCTATTTCATATCATATTGATTAATTTAAATAATAGTATGTGATATGTGATGAAAATGAAAATCTCATCCTAGTTAGGATATTTCATGTCCGTAGATGTATTTTATAATGCATCTATTTAGGAATCCTATGAATGTTGGATGTGAGACAGTGTGGGATCTGAGGGGAATTCATCCATCAAACCTCATATATAATCATGAAATGGAATATAGACTTCCTTCTTGATTTCATAATCTCCATTGATTTACTTTATCACTCAATATGAATCAACCATGAAATTCAATCAAGACATGGGTATATATAGATCCAATTCTAAGCCTAAAACAA
Source organism: Viscum album (assembly GCA_963277665.1). Classification (NCBI taxonomy): domain Eukaryota; kingdom Viridiplantae; phylum Streptophyta; class Magnoliopsida; order Santalales; family Viscaceae; genus Viscum; species Viscum album. Next base: position 1,575,402,052 of record OY728161.1, on the reverse strand, counting down.
GGGAATGTTATTATAACTTAGTGAATCCTTTTGAAAGTGGGAGGAGAAAGGTAGAGATGATTTCATTGGTGATAAAAATATGATCCCCAAGCTATATTGAATGAGATTTTTGTTTTCCATCCTCTTACCGATTAGGATCCTATAAGTGCCAACCAAGTATATCTCCCCTGACTAAGAGGTTTCATGGATATAGAATACCTCTTCCTTGGGGTGTCCCACATATTTTTTTTTCTGGGATGGGGTATAATGAATGGTTATTGAATAATGTCCATCCTTCGACACCATTCTAAGACATAAAATAAACATTGAAATGTTTTACAATGACTGATAACTATAAAAGATTCCTTATTATCACTGGGATTCTAACAATAAACTTTAGGGGTATGAAATGAGAGATAGAGTGAGCCTTTTGATGTTCAAAGTTGTGTTTAATCTTCTAAAATATGAAAATAAGTGTAGTATAGTTCTTTAAGATTTCATAATACAAGGTTTTTGCATCTAATATTATCCTGATGATATAGTATAGAATTTTCTTCTTATATTCATCATTATACTAAGAAATAAATGTTCCAAGTGATATCTTTAGAATCACCACATAGTGAATGAGAGGTTACCATTCTATAAGAAACATTAGGACCGTTGGATGAGTATGAAACTATTTCATATCATTGAAGGGCTTATAACACTTTTAATTCCATAGATATTTATACCCATTATTTATTTGCATTATAAAGGGTAAACAATTTCATGTGATATTGGACATGAAGTTCCTAATATAAGAGAGACATCCCTGGTGTCCTATTAACTCTTAAATGTTTCAAGGAGAGGTAATATCAAGTATCACATTAATCTTTCTAGGGTTGAATCAAATTCCTTAGTGGTGTACCAAGAATCCAAGAAATTTCCCCAATGTTACTCTAAAATCACACTTTAGAGAGTTCATATTCACGATTAGTATCAATAGTTTATTGGAATCTATTTCAAGATTGATAATACAATCAAACAATTATTGATATTTGACCACTAAATCGTGCACATAACATTATACAGTCTTCTATAGTAAGGACCGAAAGATATGATGCATTACACATTGATATGTGGAACTAAAATTCCCCAAGAAAAATGGAATTACTTATTAGTAATATACCCCATATAGTTACCGGATGAAAGTGGAACCATCATTATGTGGGCTATCTAGACCTTCTTATAGCCATAATATCCATTAATAAAGGAGTGGCTGTAGAAGCTAGTCGTTTGATTGATCAATAGCTCAATGATCAGGATTGAGAAATAATCATGTGGGTAGTTTTAGTTGATATACTTGAAGTCAATATAGACTGAGATTTTCCCATTATTTTTCTCTATGGGAATAATGTTTCTGAGGAACTTTAGGTATTGGATATCTCAAAGGATTTGTCCTTAATGAGTCTATCAAATTATTATTCTACTTTAAAAACATGGGTCAGATTCATCCTCCTTATTTCTTTTTTATAATCATGTTGGTCATCTAGTAGACCCAAATTATGGGTAACCACATGGAGATCCAATCCAGGAATTTACATATTGTTTTATGAAAATAAATCCTAATATTTTTTGAGGAAGGTGATGTATTTACACTATTATTATAGATCCATGGAGTCACTAATAAACAAGGGTCATGGATCTTCCTCTAAACCTAGATTAATCTCTCTAAGTTCATCAACATAGGTAGATATTCCTTCCTCAAATGCTAGAGGGGAATCTCTAATTTCTTCCACCTTTTATTCACCATCTTTAGGGGTAGAAAATAGACTAGCATCCTTAGACATAAAATATGATATGGGGGAATTTTTATTCCCATTGGAATGAAATAATTCCTCCAAATACCTAGGTTCATCTTATACAATCGATACCATGAGGATGAGAGTGAATGTTCAAAAATATTATGCACGTATTCTTCATCTTGTGATGTCCCAGATTCACATTCCTAGATCTAGTGAAATAAATGGATACTTAAAGGCTCGATTTGATAAAAAAAATATATTATTAGAAATAAATATCCTATAATTACATGAATTAATGAAAATATTATATTATATAAATTCCCAATAACTATTTGGTTTATAGATTTAGAGAATTAAAGAAAACATATACTAAAGAAACAAATGTCTTTATCAAATAATGGTTATCTTTCACTATATGAGAAACTACTTAATCTATAATATGTCTTAAACATACCCTATAAAATATCCACACCAATTATCCTATTAGATATATCACATGATATAATTTTCATAATAATATGGGAAAATTAAAACATAATAAGGGATGAGATAAAATTCACAGTAAGGGTAAACATAAGCAATAATTATCGAAGATACCAAGTGATCTTAAGTTGAGGTTAAATAATATAGTAGGAATATATAGTAAAAAAATTCCATAATTGAATGAAGTTAAAATCATAATATATCTATGTATAAAAGTTTAAATAAATAGACATCATGGATATCAATAACATGGTCTGTAAGAATGAAATATATAATTTTAGATTGCTAATTTCATTCCATATGACAAGAAATTGTGATCTTGGACATAATGATCTTACCATCAAGGCCATCCATCTAAGAAATATCTTTTTCTTGGTAGGTATATACAAAACAAATACTCAAATATGTTTGTCTCATATTACTTGCTAATTCATCGAGGGACTATATAATGTTGGGACCCACCCGTCACTTATTTGAATCTAATGAATTCATCATATGAGATTATGATTAAACAATACATAATGAAATTTTCCAATAATGATTAGTATTTTAATAAATATATATTAAACACTAATACTTTTCCCATGTTAATAAAATGCATAATATGATCATAACTCATTCGGAGAAAGAAGGTGGATGGTTAAAATATATATAGTAACCTTACCTAAATAATTATTAAACATTTAGATCAGAGTAAAAAGTAAATGGATTTTTAATATTTACCTAATAAATATATGTTTGGAGTCTAGATAAACACCATTAAATCATAGAAAGGAAATAAAGCGTGTTCACATAGGAAATTCATTAGAAGAAAAATCATGACTATAATAGAATATTATTTGGTGAGACAAATGTTAAGATGGATAATTTATTCAATATAAAAGGAGATTACATAATACATATATAGAAATAATGTTGTTTTTTTTCAAAAGATCATATATCTAATGTGTGAATGGAAACTCAGACGAATGTTGACATAGGTAAAAAAACATCCTTGAAAATGAATGCTTCGAATGGTTTCACAAAAAAGGGATCAAGAATAATTTAATTTGATACTATTACTTGAATCCCCCAAATTATAAATATATATTTATTATAGGATAAATCATGTAACATAAATCCTATTAGGGTAAATCCTTTTGAATATGATAAGTAAAATGTAAGGGAAAACATAAAAGGTATTTCATAAAATATTTTTAACATTGATGAAAAATAAAAACTTATATGTTACATTAAAAAGTAAAATTTGAAAAGGTGAAGTGAAATATTTTGAAAACATTTACTTTTAAAAATAATCAACAATAATTGATCCGTAAAAATGATACAAAATTTTCTATAATAAATATGCAGAAAAGGATAAAACGTGTGATCACGAATGAAATTTTTTAATATTTTGAAATTAACTTTTTTGAGAAAAAAATGGTAAAAAGAGAAATAATTTTATTTAAAAATATTTATTTTAGCAAATAGGATTATTAAATACCATATAATGAAATATTACCATGGGATAACCCATGCATGAAATTAAAAAGTTCAAGATAAAACTTTATAACTCAATGAAATGAGATTTTAGGTATCAATATCACTTATAGGCTTCAAAATACATGAAGAATAAAATATTTGAAAATTGATTTATGTTTTAAAGATTTATAAAATGAGATAATACCACATAATTCAATAAAAATTTAGAATGTAACCAACATATATGAGATAAGTTCAAGAGAATGATCATAACTCAATAAATGAAAATTGAGTTACCCAAAACTCTTATAACCGGGGTAACACATGATTCAAAAGACATCTGAAGAAAATAATTTCACTTATATTAGTATGACCTAATAATTTTAAAAAAAATAAATTATTTAAAACTCATGGGAAAATAAATCATTAGAACACCTTATAAAGGAAACATGGGGCGTAATATGTAACATGTCTCAAATAATCATAATTAAGACCAATGAAAACCCTTAACTTAGTTCCTAACTTTTACTAAAGCGCATGAATCTCAACTATAAAAAAATAAAAATCTTAACAAACTATTTCATAACCATATTAATATATATATCCTTTTATAATATTTATTTATAATTTGTCTCTTTATGTACATTAGTTATTAATTAAGTATTTTCAACATCAGGTGTAAGTAATCTTGATCATTTTAAACTAATTTTCTAAAAAAATTTGGCACTCATTCTTTTTACAAGGTTCATCATCCTAATATAATTATAGGTATTTTAATATATGTTACATGATATTTATAAAGGTAAAAATTCATTCCATGGTGGTTTTGGTTATAATCCACAAAGATGAAATCGATGATGATCATATTATTGGGATTCTTAATGAAAAATGTGTTTTATTAATTAAAAACATTAATATAAATGTTACCATTGAATAAAAAAATAAAGTAATTATTTATATATTTATATTATATTATATCATTAATTAGGTTCCCTTAGTGATCTATGATATAAGTTCATAACATTGTTCAAGTAGGTGGTTAAACCAAAACAAACATGAACATACAATGATCAATAGATGGGTATGTGATAATATGTAATTATATATAAATTATATTATCATTTAAATAAGGATTATAATTTTTACTCAATAATGAACTATGCATGTGTTGATTATTTTAGGAAATAGGTTTCCAAGTTTTCAAAGGAAAAGATTGAGAAAAAGGTCAAAAACATGTTCATTACATGCTGGGAAACCTACTTACACAATTTGTAGTTATCTTTCACAACATATGAAAATTCATGAAGAAAGTCTTGAATTTATTTCAACAAATGAAGGGATTACATGATGTGAGTCACAAATACACATCGTGTGACTTTCAAACTCAATTTACCACTTTGAAGATTTTGACTAAAGGAAGATACTTATCCTGAAGATGAATTACACATCGTGAAAAGAGTCAATTTCCAAGTCTTGAAGATCCATTACAAGATTCTCACAAGATACACGTAGATTCAAAATTTTCCTAGAAAAAATTGGATTAGAATTACATGATGGGAAGACCTATTACACATCATGTAATATCCCAATTATTTACCTACAAAAGGCATGTATTGGATATAAGGTTACAGATGCATGATTTTTCTTCACTCTCTCTAATTTTCTCTGACTCTTATCTCATTATTCTTCCAAATACTTCTCCCAAAACTCATTTATTTGATTCATTTCATTATTTTACATATATTAAAACATTGTGGGTTAATATTTTAAAGTTTTCTTCATTTTTTTTACATAACCAATATGATCTATGTGCATTATCCAGTTAAATCACCAATCGAAAATGAAACCCATATTGTGTTCTTCCTTATTCTTATTTCAAGTAAGTGTTTGGTTGATGTTTTGGTTGATTTGAGATTTAAATTTCTTAATATTTAATGAATGATATTTAATTTCATGATCTCAACTGTTATTGGTATATTGATTATTTTTTCAATTCTTTACCCATTTTGATCAATTTTTTCATGAGTGGCTAAACCACATTGGGTAGGGATCAAGAGTAGGGGTGTTTAAATTTAATGAATATTTAATTATCAAAAAATATACCCTAAGGATAGTAATCAGGTTAAAAAATTGTTTTTCATGTAATTATTTTAAGCTACCCTAATCACGATTAGTTTAAATGAACGACCGTAATCTGATTGGTGTATGATAGGTTATGAACAATAGCCTAGGATACATTTTGCCTTAGAATCTAGGATTAATTAATCTTGGCTATAGATATATACTGACCAAGGAATAGTTTACTTTTAGATAGATCTAGTTGATTTCACTATAGTTGACCAGTGACCTTTTCTTGCTTTACAACCTAAACCTTAGGACCATACCGAGTTAGGATTGAGATTATCCAATTACCTGAACCTCGAAATTGATGTTGATCTCTTCTCTCTCTCTGATCTCAAACCCCCCCACCCATAAAATTAGTTTTCCCAAACTCAATCAACATGTTAGGAATCCTATTCACTGGGTTTTAATCCACAGTTCATATATTCCAGTTCATTTTCCTCGTCGGATCCTCCCCACACTATCACTATACCACACCTTAGTAGCAAGTATATTATGAGAAACAATAAATCTAATCTTACTGTTTCCCATGCTAATTAAATAATGCATGTAGGCGTGTAAAATTTTGGAACTTTTTCTTGGGAAAAAAAGTTGTGATTCACATAGAAACCTACAACAAGAACCTATTATTACCTCACCTATTCCCCCTTTCTATTTTTTTTCTTTTACCTTTTCTTTTGGATTCCCCTACCTCTTTCTCCATGCCAATTGTTATATGAATTTGGGACCGTCGACTTGTTCAAAGAGCCCTGATGCACAAGAATAGAATACCTTGAAACTAGAAATTGAAATGTACATTTCTATATGCTTCCATTCAAAAATGGTTGACCATAGTAATACAATAGGTCCAAAACAACCAATCATGAAAAACATGAAACCTGTAATTCATAGAGAGTAGCCCGTGCATCAGGAATGAAAAATCATGGATTATGGATTTCCATCAATCCATAGTGCTACACTTATCCTTATACGACCTCTTATTCTAGTGTACACATTCAAGATCACACATGGACTCATTCATATGATCTAGAATAAGGTCTAATTTAGTAGACATCAAAGTGAAAATCTGTAGGAAAATACTTCAAACTTCTTGAAAGTCTGCGATACCTGTCGCAACCAGGGATTATCTTCTAATTTAATACGAATAGGATTCTTTCCCTTTTCCCGACAATACAGGGCCAAAGAGTTTCTCAAAAGTTATGCTCATGATTATATCATGACTTGGGATGATTTTGCCAAGAAATTATTATACAAGTACTCCCCATCTAACCAAACATGGAAACTCGATAATGACATCCAGAATTTCACTCAAAATAATGGAGAGTCATCATGGTAAGCATGAGATCATTTCAAGGAACTCAGTCGTAAGTGCCCAAATCATGAAATTGATATGTGGATGCAACTCCAAAAATTTTATCAAGGCCTATAACTAGATTATCAAATAGTTTTTGATACTTCCACTACTAGAGGGATGATGTTTAAAACACCAGGGACTGGCTGAGAAATTTTAGATATAGTAATTCAAAATTCCAGTTTATAAAAAAGTGATTGTGAAGGACCACAATGTGGAATACACCAATTTGAAGAACATGCATGACTAGATACATAGGTTAAGTCCTTAACCATGATGATTGAATCCTTTCAGCTACCTTCTGCACCAAATACCCCTCATGCTCATGTTATGGAAATTCAATCTTTTGAAATTTGCAGTGACACACACTTATATCAAGATTTCACATTAGGGTTTGAGGAACCAAAATTTCATGATTGTAATTACATTAATAGGAATCAACGGAATCATCAGTTTCAGTAACCACAATAGTATTATTAGCAGAGTCCTATGCAATAATAACATCAAGTTAGTCAAGGATATTATTAGAAAATAAGTGGTCAGGCACCATTCAAGAACCAAATAGTACTAGGATATCCACGAATTAATCTTGTGACAACACCACCACAACAAGAAACACAACAACACTTCCCTACCATAGCACAACAATTTCAACTAGCTCCACAAATACCTCTAAAAGCATCCATAGCTCTTCAAAAAAATCTTGAAAACATACTCTCAGCCTTTGTTTAAAAGGTAGATCATAGGATGTCCACCAAAGAGATAGAAATAAATAAAGTGAGGCGCTTTATAGCCATGAGTATAAAATGGGTCAGATATCAAAGATTTTTTATGATAAATTTTCACGTACTCTACATGGTAATATAGAGACATACCTAAGGGAAGAGGAAAAGAAATTGGTTATGAGGAGTGGCTATGTGATGGATTTTAAACAACCATGTTTAATAGAATAAAAACAATTGAGGAAACCCAAAATTATAAAACAACCATAGAAAAATATAATTACGAAGAAAAAACTGTAACATCTCAAAAGACACCCTGAGAAGTTCCACCATCTGAAAATGCTTCAATTAATGAACAACCCAATAAAGATGTGTACATTCTGCCACCACCTTATTAACCACCTCTCTGTTTTTGATAAAGAGTGAGTCAAGGAAGTATTTAAGTGGAATATAATAAATTTTTGGATATTTTCAAGCAATTTCACATCAACATTCTATTTTCTGAGGTAATAGATCAAATGCCTACATATGAAAAACTTATTAAGGTGATACTTTATAAAAAATAATAATGGAAGACATAGGAGTCATCTTGCTAAATGATGAGTGATCTTCTATTTTTTAGTATAAAAGTCCACAAAAAATGAGAGATATTGGATGTTTCTCAATCCCATGAACAGTAAGAAAATGTGAATTTGGAGGATCCTTGTGCGATTTATGATCCAGAATCAACCTCATACCGATGAGTGTATTCCAAAAACTGGGACTCGAGGAAATCAAACCAACTAGTGTGACACTCCAATTGGTTGATCGATTAGTAATGTATCCCCAAGGAATTATTTAGGATGTATTATTCATAATTATAAAGTTCTTTTTCAGCATACATCCTCATCTTAGACATGGATGAGGAAGAAGACGTTCCAATCATCCTAGTATTAAATCCTGTAATAATCCCTCATAAAATTTTACGTGAAGATGGTGAAAAACCCCAATACCATCCATAGAGGTAATTCACCCCACTAATAAAGGATGTTGTTAATAATGAAGTACTAAAACTATTGGAAGTTGCAATATTTTTTTCAATCTCTGATAGTGAGTGGGTGATCCTACTATGGGTAGTTCCAAATAAACGTGGCCTCACAATTGAATGAAAATAATGAAGATCAATTGATCTCAACTCGCACTATCACAAGATGAAGAGTATACATAGACAACAGAAACCTAAACGTGTCAACCCAAAAATATCATTTCTAATTTCCCTTCATGGATCAAAGTTTGGATAGTGTATAAATACATTAATTCTATTGTTTCATTACATATAAATTTGGTACCTTCGCCTACAGGAACATGTCATTCCATATATCAATTGCACCTAAAAACTTTCAAGGGTGAATGACTCATATATTACATGATATGGTGGAGAAATTCATAGAAATTTTCATTAATGACATTTTAGTTTATGAAATATATTTTTAGGTAAGTCTAAGAAATCTTGAATTAGTCTTGCAATGCTGTAAAGAGAAGTTCCTGGTTTTAAATTAAAAAAATGAAACTTTATGGTTCAAGGAGGTATAGTACGTATAAAAAAATTTCCATGGATATAATGGAATTAGATATCTCTAAAATAAAAGTGATCAAAGATTTACATGATCCCTAAATAGTGAAATTCATAAGGATGTTTCTCGTCCATGCTATACTCTATTAGCGATTCATAAAATATTTTGTGAAAATTGTACACCCTCTGACACACCTGCTATCAAAGTAAAAATACATTTGAATTCACTAAATAATGTCAGTGGGAATTCAAAACATTAATTAAAATCTTGGTATCCACTCCAATAATAATTTCACTATATTGGAAAAAATATTTTGAATTAATGCGCGACACTAGAAACTTTTCTGTTGGAACTGTTTTAGGATAGAAACTCGATCCCATATTTAGCCAAATATACTATTACAGTCCCACACTAAATGAAGCATAGGTAAACTATAAAAATATAGATAAGTACCTCTTTGTAGTTTTCTTTGATTTTTAGAAATGTCTCTCTTACCTGGTTTTGTCAAAATTCATTGTGTATACTAACCAAGCTACCCTAGGATATTTGATAAACAAAAGGGAGTCGAAGAAAATACTGATAAGGTGGATCATATCACTATAATAGTTTGACATCATAATTAAGGATACCAAGGGAATGGAAAATTTGGTCACTAATCATCTGTCTCGACTTCCATGACCACTTATAATGGATCATGATGATCTAGAGATTGAAATCGACATTCCTGATGAAACTCTCTTCAACATAAAAGCTCAACCATGGTTTTTAGATATTGAAAACTATCTCACCACCATAGTTTTACACTAATAAATCACCAACCAAAAAAGAGAATATTTTTAGTTGAATCTTCACACTACTACTGGGTTGAGACACTCCTGTTTATGTGTTATACTATAGGATTATTATGATGTTGCATTCTAGAGGAAAAAAATTCAAAGTGTGTTTGAAATGTATCATGCATCACCAATTTGAGGAAATCATGGACCTGAACACAAAATAGAAAAAATTATACATAGTTGTATTTTCAATCTCCCACTCTTCCAAGATGCAAAGTATTATTTTCAAAGGTATGATCGATGCCAATGAACTGGAACCGTTGAAAAAATGAACAAAATGCCCCAAAACCCAATCATAGATATAACAACCCTTCTCATTATTACACACTCAAACATGATTTATTACATAAAATATAACTTAATACAACTCTGAGGATCAATAGGACTAGTGTCTTGGGAAATTAGGAACATTACATAATAACTTAGAACATAAAACACAACAACTTTATTGAAAACTTCTTTTACATGACCACAACATTCCTTCGTACATAGCATTGAATGGGTTAACCTGAGGACATGCATAAAAAATGGGGTGAGCTATACAACCCATTAAGGGAGTAAGAAAAGAATAACATGAAGAATATAGTACATGTTAGTAATTAGGCATATCAATGGAGTGCAAAATAAACATGAACATAAAGGCATGATATTGTATGACTATCATAACTTGGAAATGTGGCAACAACATTTAACATGAAATTAGAATGATCCAAGGATCATTGCAAATGGAGAATGAGTAAAAACTCATTGCACTTGAATTATCATGATTAAAAACTCATTTCACTTGATGTATCATGACAGTAATCTTTACCCAGTACATTGGAGCGCTATTAGGGCACACCCATCTTAAACATTTCATTTCATGCATAAGTGCACCACATGAATCATACAACATGGAATCATTCAACATCATAATTTATTACATGATAAAGGAATGAGGAATACATACATGAAAATATATAATCATTATGTAAATTCTAGTAATGGTGAATACCCTTGATAGACAAATGTACATGGTATTTACTACACAATGACTTTGGCTTGGAAATCACGATGTAATTTTAGCAGCATAATGATGTGATATAAGAATTCATAAAAATGGTTGATGAGAGAGAAATGGGTATCTCATAATATGTACATTAAATTTATAGTAATGGGGTTATATAGAAACATTTTCTAACATATTTAATGGAATTTAAATGCATAATATATAATAATCGCTAGAATGTAAATGAGGGGAGAGAATTCCATTATGGAATTTCGGCAGGGTAACAGGTGTGAATGAGAGGAATTAATGAGAGATAAATGGGTATCTAATCATTAAAACATAATGAGGGTAGTATAGGGGAGGTTAAAAAATAGACCCAACATTTATAATTGAAAATAAAAGGGCATAAGAACCTAAAGAAATTAGGACAAAAATGAGAAAGGAAGAAATCCCTTAATTGGAAGTGTGATACCAAAGGCTTGGGAGAGGCTTGAGATAGGATTCTAAGGTGCTTGGGGAAAATTTGGGGGATTTTAGAGAGATAATTTCAGGGTTTGTTCGAGCTCCAAATGGTTTTAGAGAAGAGGAATGGGAGATTGAGTGGGATTATATAGGAAAGAAGATGGAATTCTTTATATTTAGGTTTTGAACACTACACATTAAACCAATCAAAACCAAAGACGAACCCATGGTTTTTGCATATTTTTTTCTTAAAATGGGAGTGAAAAACATTATTTTATATGTCCAATGGCCTAAATATACTTAAATATTAGGATTTATTATGTGTATTTGAGTCACACTCTCAAGGAAATTATTTTAAAATGTGAAAATGTTTTATAACTCTTGGAGGGTCCACTAAGGCACCGTAAAATTAATAAAACAAAAAAATAATCAAATTATTTTAAGGTTAAAACATATATTGGACGAAAAAACCTTTTAAAGTATTTTATTACATCACTATATTTTCATAATGATGTCATAAAACACATTATATATTTAAACAGTATTTAATTTTTACCCAAAAATTCCACTGTTTTAGAAAATTATGAAAAATTTACCATTAGATAATTTTGACATCCTGAATCCAAAAATAATATTCATTTTTACTAAATAATTTTTTAAATATGTGAATTTTCACTTTTATGATAAAAATATATATTTATAAAAAATTCATGGGTTTTGACAAAAACAGTTTTCAAACCACAATAAAAATTTCAATTGTATTCATAAAAAAATATTTGATCATTTATACTTAATAAAAAGTAATTTAGTAATAATATTTTATTAATATTTTATTTAATTAAAAAATACTTTAATTTAACCAATTAGCTTTATTAACAAAATATTAACTAAAAATTCATATTTATGCTTTAAAAACCATTTACAAAGTAACAATAATAACGTGAATGAATATTCTTTATAAAAAAATGCACATAATAATAATGCTAGGGTATGGTTACATAATCCCTTATAACACTTACATAAGACCTAAGGGCAAGGTGTGTGATGGTTACAGACTCTTGAGGTGGATTAAATAACATCGCTTGGGTGGTAATCTCAATCAACATCCACTTCTATTGTAGGTGGTTTCGTTCCTGCTTAACGTGTTGAATCTCATCTAGGGGTTGGTCAAGAGATAATCCCAATGACACCACCTCCTTTCTGAGCTCTGACAAATGGCCTTAGTTTGGAGAAATTCTACCGGATGAGACCATCACTTCCTTTATCTAAGTAAATTGGATTTGTTAAAGCCGTATATTTATACTAATCATGTGATCATTGTTCAAAGGAAATATTATCAGTGGTAAAAATTATTAACTGTATTTTAAAAATTAAAAAAAATAAAACAAAGGAAGTTCATAATTCTTATATAACCATTTTACAAAATAAGACATTTAATCATATCAAGATTAATTTTCATTAATAAAAGTTTTGGTCATTACAATATTCCCCTCTTAAGAAATTTCACTCTAAAAATTTCCTTTTCCCACACTAAAAAAGATGAGAGTAACTATTCTTCATCACTTCCTCTAATTCCCATATTTGTTCTTCAAACTTTTGATTTCTCTATAACAACTTAATGAGGGGCATTATCTTATTTCATAGAACTTTTTGCCTATGATGTAAGATCTTCACCAGATTATCTTCATATGAGAGGTAATTATCCAATGGTATCACCTCTGGATAGAGTACTTGTGATGATTTAGGTATGTACTTCCTCATGAGTGATACATGGAATACATCATGTATTTGATATAGGTTCGGTGGGAGTGCTAGTCGATAGGCCACTAATCCAATCTGATCAAGGATATCAAAAGGTCCAATGTAACTTGAACTAAGCTTTCCCTTCTTACCAACTCTCATAAATCTCTTCCATGGTGATAAGAGGAGGAATACCATGTCTCTAACATCAAACTTTAGGTTTCATCAATGATTATTAGTAGATCTCTTTTGTCGACTCTGAGTAGATTTAATGTTCTTCTGGATGGTGTTTAACTTCTCCACTATTTATTTGACCATTTTTGGGCCTAGGAGTTTTCTCTACCCAACTTCATCCCAACATGTCATTGTTCTACACCTCTTCCCATACAAGGCTTCATAAGGATCCATTCAGATTCTTGAGTGGAAACTGTTATTTTAAGAGAACTAAACCAGGGGAAGATGTTGATCCCATCCTCCATTGAAGTCCATTGAGCATGATCTCAACAATTCCTCATGTGTTTGGATAGTCTGATCAGATTGGCCATCAGTTTTTGGATGATAAGTCATACTGAAGTTCATCTCAGTATTCAGAGCATGTTGAAGACTCTTCCAGAACATGGAGAAGAATCATGGATCTCGATCAGATACAATAGATACTGGTAGTACATGTATCCTTACCACTTATCTGATATATATTCAAGCTAGTTGATCAAATAAGAAATCATCTCGAATTGTAATGAAGTGTGAGTTATTTGTAAGATGATCCACAAAAACCCAGATAGTATTATTTTTTTGGATATCTTCAGAGGTATGGTGACTAAGTCAATGGTTATGTTCTCCCATTTCTATGTGGATATGGGTAATGGTTGCATCATCCCCTTAGACTTATGCCTCTCAGCCTTCACTTGTTGACATACCAGGAACTTTGATGTATACTCTGCGATATCCTTCTTCATGTTATCCCACCAATAATGCTCTCAGATATGTTGATAGATTTTTGTGTTCCCTAGGTTAATGGATAAATACAAACTATATGCATCATCTAAAAGTTTATTCTTTAACTCCAAAATTTATGGAACACCTAGTCATGTCCCAAATCTCAAAATTCCTTCTTCATTAACATTTAAATCTAAGGATTTCCCATTTTTTATAGTTTTTACTTTCTTCTAAATTCCCACATCATCATTTAACCATTCCAAAATAGATAGTTGAGAAATCATTTGTGAAAGGATTCATGATATTCCCTTCTTTATGATTCCCATGTCTATATTCATCAAATATAAGAAGTTTGTATCCTTTTAAATTCTCATAAATGAAAGAGTTGATGGATCCTTTTTACTTAGAGCATCTGCCACCTTGTTCATTTTCCTAGGTTAGTAATGGATTGAGAAGTCATATTCTTTGATCGGATCTAACCATCTTCATTGGTGCATGTTGAACTATTTCTATGTGAATATATAATTGAGGCTTTTGGGATCTATTTATATCTCAGACTTCTTCCCAAAGAGATAATGTTGAAAATTTTTTGAAGCGAAGATTACTACATCCAACTCCAGATCATGTGTTAGATAGTTTTTCTCATGAACTTTCAATTTCCTTGAAGCATTGGAAATGACTTATTCATTTTTCATCAAAACATAGTCCAATCCTTTCTTCAAAGAATCCCTAAATACCAAAAAAAATGTTATAAACATGTGGGTAATGTGAGCACGAGTGTAGTGATAATCCACCTTTTAAAATCCTTGAAGCTCACTTTTCATTCATCACTCTAAGAAAACATGACTCCCTTATGAGTTAGCTTAGAAAGAGGGTTTGACAATCATGATAAATTTCCCATAAATATGTGATAATATCCAGCTAACCACAGGAAGTTTCAGATATCCGTCACCGATGTTGGCCTTGTCCATCCCTTAATAACCGCTATCTTGGAGGGATCCAAATATATCTCATTGATTGTGATGATACGAACCAATAACGAACCTTCATTCAACCATAACTCACACTTTTTTTACTTTTCATATAGCTTCTTCTTTCTCCAGGACTCTAGTATAGTGATTAGATGCTCCTCATGATCCTCCTTGGTTTTGGATTATATTATAATATCGTCTATAACGACTACAAAAAATATGTTAGAGTAATCTCTAAAAACTCTATTCTTCGATTCCATGAAGATTTATTGAGCATTAGTGAGTTCGAAAGGAATTACTATGAATTCATAGTGCTCCTACCTTGTATGAAAACCAGTCTTGGGGCTATCCTCCTTCTTCTCCCTTAATTGGAAAAATCCTAACCATAGATCCACCTTGGTGAAGTATTGTACTCCAAATAGATGTTCGAACAAGTCATCAATTTGGGGCAGAGGATAAGTGTTCTTTATTGTTATTTTTTGAGCTCACAATAATCTATGAAAAGGAACATTGAACCATCATTCTCCTTGACGAAGAGGACTGGTGCACCCCTAGGTGAAGCACTTGGGTGTATAAACCCTTTTTCTAGATTCTGGTATAGTTGTTTCTTCATCTCCTCATGCTTCACAATAGCCATTATATATGGAGTCTTGGATATTTTCAAGTCCCCAAGTATAAGACCAAATGAGAATTAAACATCTCTTCTAGGAGGAAGACCAGGAAATTCCTCAAGAAATACTTTAGTGAATTCTTTCACAGTAGGAATGTCTTTAACGATGGTTTCTTCCTTAGAATCAATCGTCTGATAAAGATACATGTTCTCATAGGGCCAAAATATCCACGCTGAAGATGATGGTTTTAAAGAAGATTCATCATTCTCCTTGCACTTTTACAAAATTGAGGGTCGATTTCCCATATGCTGAGTGATTTCCCTCTCACAACAATTTATTTTGGCTCTATATAAGGAAAGGAAATCCATACCAAGAATTTAATCAAATTCCACCATAAGGAGTATGATAAGATTCACAGAGAAGTTAAATCCGCACATTGTGACATGGAGGAGTTATATTCATGGGTTGCAATAATTTCCCCATTTTTCATTCTCACCGACATATTCACTTCCATTATTTTTGGTGGTGTTGGGATTGTTATACAAAACTTTTAGGATTCAAAAGAATGCGTAGAACAAAAATAAAAAAGTATGTTTTCTATTCTTGAATGAATAACTAGTGTACCCATTACCACTTCATTTTTGGGGTTCACTTCTGCGGTAGGGATAGAATAAGATCTCCCTACTGCCATGGAGGTAGTTGGTTGCCTCTGAAAACCCTTGTATTAGGGTACTGGTTTGCAATGTTTCATTATTCTTTATAGTTGAAGAAATGAAAAATTAATTTAGGGTCAAACGGAGTGTTACTCTCCTCTATCATAGCATCAAGTTTTTCTTGCCAATAGTTAATACCCAGGATCCCTTCTCCTCTACACCTAAAGAATTTCATCATCCACTTCTGGCAATATACAAGGTGTTTCATTCCACACCTTTGGTAGGTGGGGTGCAGGAATTTCTTAGCACTTTTGGATTTATCCATCGAACTTCTAGAATTAAAGTCCACCTTATGCTTCTTATCCCTATGATACCTCTAAGATTCACTGATATCCATCTCAACTTTGAGGGAACATCGGACAATTTACCCATAGCTCACGATGTCACAAATCGCTAGGCCTTTCCATAGGCTAGGTTTTATCTCACCAAAGAAGTGGTCAACCATGCATTCTGGGGTAACGAAAAATCCATAGGCATATCATGCAAGCCTTCTAAAGTTTTCCTCATATGCTTTGATGGATTCGTTGTCTTTTTACTTGAGGTAAATGTAGTCCCCTTCCTTCTTAAGTCAGAGGGTGTGAGGAAAATATTTGTTGAAATCCTTCAATTCCAATAACTCGATCTACTATTATGGATTTTTATTTTTGATCAATGTCCACCATTGATAAGCTTCACCCTCCATACGATAAGGAACCAAAAGTCCCTTATCTTGTTCAGAACATTGATGGATGGAAAAGATATTTTCAGTGGAGTTATCCGTTGTTCAACAATTGAGGGATCAGATCGTCCATTAAAAGTAGGAGGCCTTTGTCTCTTGAAGCTCTTGATTGTGACTCATTATTTCTTAGGGGTGGGGGAAGGGGTCTGAATATTCCTCTTGTCCCATGTTTCTTTTCCAAACTTGAGTCAACTGAGAGATTATTGTGAAAATTTTTTCGATTCCCGCTCCCATTTGATTGAGCATCCCATCCGAACAATCATCACATTGATCTTCACATCGGTTGTTATCTAGAGTCCCCCTATTATCGGCCATTGGATATAATAAAAGGAATGTTAGGGGTAACACATAAAGGGGAATCCAAATTCAAAAGGGATAAATTATAAATAACATTTTTTACCTTAACTTATGTATTTATAAGCTTCTATCTATGTTATCCATGATCTAATTCCCAACATATATTCTTAGGGGATGTTTTTTGTTTCATTAATAATGGTTGATAGTGAGATCATGAATTTAATAAATAATATACCCTGGGAGATTCATAAACAAGAGTGTAGTAGGGCTGATTTTAATGCACCAGTTCCCATTCAAGTCTAGCTCAAAGCGGTGTTTTTGATTTTTACACTAGACACATCTGTGCCAGAGCCACCTCTACCTGCTCATATCAAGACATGGATGTATTTTTTTGATAAAAAACTTACTCAATACTCACCAAAATTTAGGGATATTTTTATTATACTTATACTTATCCCTAAGGCTTTCACTAGGGTTTTCTAATCCTAATCGCAAAAATAACTAAACCTATCCTCTGATACTGACTTTAACAACCCATCGCTTTATTACACAATTAAACATTATTTGTTACATAAAAAAGCACTTAATACAAATATGAGGATTGAGAAGTCTAGTGTATTGGGAAATTAGGAACATTACATAACCACATAGAATATAAAACACAATAACATTATTGAAAACTTCTTTTACATGACCACAACATTACTTCATACTTAGCATTGCGTGGGATAGCCTGGGGACATGCATAAGAAAAGGGGTTAAATATAAATCCCAGTAAGGGAGTAATAAAATAATAACATGAATAATATATAATATTTTATGAATTAGGCATACCAATGGAGTGAAAGGTAAACATGAACATAAAGGCATGATATAACATGATTATCATAACTTGGAAATGTGGAAACAACATTAAACATGATATTAGCATTATCCAAGGATCATTTCACATGGAGCATGAGTAAAACCTCATTTACCTTGAATTAGCATGAGTAAACCCTCATTGCACTTGATGTATCATGATACTAATCTTTACCCAATGCATTGGAGTGCTATTAGGGTGCACCCTTCTTAATCATTTCATTTCATGCATCTGTGTGCCACATGGATCATACAACATGGAATCATTCAACATCATCATTTATTTCACGATAAAG
This sequence comes from Viscum album, assembly GCA_963277665.1. NCBI lineage: Eukaryota > Viridiplantae > Streptophyta > Magnoliopsida > Santalales > Viscaceae > Viscum > Viscum album. Next base: position 1,575,383,169 of record OY728161.1, on the reverse strand, counting down.
GAATGTTGAATAAATACATGAAAATATATGATCAATATGTAAATTTCGGTAAAGGTGAATACCCTTGATAGAGAAATGGGCATGGTATTCACTACACAATGACTTTGTCTTGGAAAATCATGGTGCAATTTCGGCAGCATAACGGTGTGACATAAGAATTCATAAAAATGGTAGATAAGATAGAAAGTGGTATATAATAATATGTACATGAAATGGGAAATAAGGGGGTTATATAGATACATTTACAAACATATGTAATCGAATTTAGATGCATAATATAAAAGGATTTCTTGAATGTAAATGAGGAGAGAGAAATCCCTTGCGGAATTTCAGTATGATAATAGGTGTACATTTGAGGCATTAATGAGATAGAAAGGGGTCTATCATCATTAAAAAATAAGAGGTTAGTATAGGGGAGGTTATAAATCATACCACAACATTTTTAATTGAAAATAAAAGGGCATAACAACATAATGAAATTTGGCCAAAAATGAGAAAGGAAGAAATCCCTTACTTGGATGTGTGATCCCAAAGGCTTGGGAGAGGCTTGAGAGATAATTATAGGAATATTGGGGCGCCTAGGGGTATTATAGAGATAGGAGGACATGGTGTTTTCAAGTTAAAAATGGTTTTAGTGAATAGGAATGCGATATTGAGTGGGTTTATAAAGGAAAGGAGATGGAATTCTTTATTATTTAGGTTTTGGACACTACACATTAAACTAATCAAAACAAAAAAAAACCCATGGTTGTTTCCCATGGTTTTTCCAAATAGGATTTAAAAAAATAATTTTATAAGGAAAATTTCTAAAGATAATAAAATATTATTCTTTATTATGTGGAGGTGAGTCACACTCTCAAGGAAATCATTTTAAAATGTTGAAATGTTTTATAAGTCTCAGAGGGTCAACTAAGGCACCATAAAATTAATCAAACAAATCTATAATCACATTATTTTAAGGTTAAAGCATATATTGGCCAAAAAACACTTCTATAGTATTTTATTACATCACTATTGGGTCATTATGATGTCATAAAACACATTATATATTTAAACGATATTTAATTTTTACCCAAAAAATCAACTGTCTCAGAAAATTATGAAAAAGTAAATGTTAGATAATTTCAACATAATGATTCCAAAAATAATATTCAATTTAATTAATTTTTTTTCTAAAAATGTGAATTTTTACTTTTAATATAGAAACTGACATTTATCGAAAATTCATGGGTGTTGATAAAAATAGTTTTCAAATCTTAATAAAAATTTCAATTGTATTCATAGAAAATTATACGATCATTTATATTTAAAAAAAATTAATTTAGTAGTAATATTTTATTAAAAAATTATTTAAATAAAAAATCCATTAATTCATAAAAATAGCTTTCTGAGTTGAATATTAAATAAAAATACTATTTGTGCTTTAAAAACCATTTACAAAGTAACAATAATAAAATGAATGTGTATTATTTATAAAAAAATGACCAAAATCATAATGCAAGTTTCTTATTACAAAACCCCTTATAACGGCTACGTAAGACCTAAGGGTAAGGTGTGTGATGGTGACAGACTCTTGGGGTGGCTCTAATAACATCGCTCAAGTAGTAATCTCTATAAAATTCCACTTCTCTTGTTAGCGGTTCTGTTCAAGCTTAATGAATTAAAGGTTAGCTCAGTCTTGGTTAAGAGAGAATCCCTATGAAACCAACTCCTTTCTAAGCTCCGAAAAATGGGCTTCGTACAGAGTAATTTTATTGAATGAGGCCATCAATTCCTTTGTCTGTGTAAATTGGATTTGTTAAAGCCCTACATTTATGCTAATCTTGTGATTATTGTTCAATGGATATATTAGAAATGGTAACAATTATAAATGGTATTTTAAAAATTCAAAAACATAAAACCAAGTACGTTCATATGTTTTATACAACCATTTTACATAATAGGACATTTAATCATATCAAGATGAATTTTCATTAATAAAAGTTTGGGTCGTTATAATAGAAGTCAAAATCTTTGATGAGTGGGGAATAGATTTCATGGAGCCATTTCCCAATTCACATGGAATGTACTATATCCTTATTGGTGTTCTCTAAATTTCCAAATGGGCTGAAGTGGAAGCTACAACACTTGAAACATCAAAGGTGGTCATGAATTTCTTAAGGAAAAATGTGTTTTCTAGATTTGAATTTTTGAGAATACTCATTTGTGTTTGGGGAACAAATTTCAACAATGAATATGTTATGGGACTGATGGATAAATATGGAATCAGGTATAGCATGTGAAATTCCTAACATCCTTATAAAAGTGGGCTAGTTGAATTGTCAAACAGGGAAATCAAACATATCCTAGAAAAGGCTATGAATTAATGTTGAAGTGATTGGAGGGTGAAGTTTGATTATGAACTATGGGTGTACTGCACTTCATACAAAACACACATTGGTACCACACCATTTAGATTGATATATAGAAATCCACATCATTTTCTAGTAGATTCTGAGCTTCACTCCTTTTGGGAATTTAAAAATCTCAATATATATTGTAAAAAAGATGGAAAATAGAGGATGCTAAAATTGGATGAATTATAAGAGATCTTAAAACATGCTTTTGAAAATTCCAATATCTATATAGAGAAAATAAATTAATGTCCTGATAAACGCATTTTAAGACGCATATTTGTCCTAGGAAATAAGGTCTTATTGTTCAACTCAAATTGAAAATGTTCCATGGGTAGTTTAAATCTAGATAGTCTAGAACCTTTGTGTTCATACAAGTATTTCTTTATGGGACCATTGAAATTTAGAAATATGGTAGAACACCATTAAAAGTTAAGGGTCAAAGATTAAAAATCTATCAAGAACCCTTCTGTGAGGGGTGTTTCATCAGCCTCAAATTCATCTGATCAATGAAGAGTAAATATCTAGATTTTTAAATGATGTGCTGAATGGGATGAAACCTAGGTTAGGTCACCATATGCTATATTTTGTTAGAGAAATCTTATGATATCTTAGGGTATGTGGAGAGCACAAGAGAAAGCTATAGTTTCAAAATGGGTAAAAATAAATACTTACACATCCTATATTTACCATTCATGACATGTAATTTAAATTGAAAGAAATAATTAAAATCACAAATTACACATCATGTTAAAAAATTACATGATGTGTACATTCCTGATCTATTTAAGTTGTGAACCTAGGGTTCACGACACTCAACCCCCATTTCCCTTGCCACGTGCTATCATCTACCCCCTTCCATGCTGCTTGCGCACCCCTACCATACATCCACTTCCACTGCTCATAACCCGAGCCACCTTTTTCTCCATATCTCTTTCATCTCCATGTCCCTATAGTAGACTCTGTCTCCAAAATGGCACACACAAAGACAGTGCACACTCCTCCTATTGATCCTATGCCTGAGTGAGATAAACCCCCACTATTGAAGCGCCAGTGGGGTGAAAAACCATCAGTACCCCCTGCATCTCCTTCCTCCACTTCTGTTGTAGTCCCTGATGATCCTTCTACTCTAAAAGACTCATATTCCACCTCCAATGGGATGTTTGAGGACAACCACCCACATATTCACCCCATCATTCATTTATCAGACCCCAAACACCATGTGCCACTCAATCAGCTACAGTCCAATCCAATGAGGACTACCAAAACACTTGATATGGTCATCCTCTCATGCTAACATATCATCCAGGAAGTTCTCTAGATCTTAGACCATCTACATATCTCATCCATAATTGATGTGTGTGAGGATACATAATATGAGATATATCTTGAGTTCCTTTCCATATTTGAGGTTTTAGTTGATAGAAACTTCTTCAAATTAGGTGGGAAACCTCATGAGGTTTCTTTTGAAATGTTTGGAATAGGCCTCATGATTTATAAGGATGAATTTTCCACATCCCATGTATTTACCTCTTTTCATATTGAGCCTTCCATGTCCAATTACAAAATTCTATGGAGGTTGATTTCCTAGGATGCTCACACTGATCATGATCCTAGGATTATGAAGCCCACCCAGCTTCGTGGTCCAATACTCTAAATCCTATATAGGGATTTTATGCATGCCTAGTACACTCATGATGAGTCTCATGGTAGTGTTAGATAGATGGATGTCATCATCCTCCCTATAGCCACAAATATCCTTTCATTCAACATAGACCCACAGTTCTCATTCTACTAAAGAGATCATATATTATAGATGTGAGGCACACTAATGGGTGGATCATTCAACACCCATTTAGCCCACCATCTTGTCATTTTTTGACATCGCCCTTCCAATAACCTCTCTTGTTCATATGGATTCCATTGATTTCGTACTATTGAATAAGATGCAGTTACTGATCAAGGATTATGACACCTACTGGTGGGATATATGAGTGTTTGAGGCCACTGAATAAGCACATAGAGATCATGTAGTAGACCATTCACCACATACAACCCTCACCTCCGAACCAGGACCTACAACTTCTATTCCATCCCTGGCCCTACCCATATACCTAATTCTAAAACCACCTACCTTATAGATCCTCCCACCCTATCATATCCATAAAATCTCTAAGCTATACTGCTATGCATCCTAGAGAATTTGTGACAGATTTCCTAGAACCTGCATATCCCCTTCACTGAGTAATTACATTTCACTACACCTAAACCACCATCATCCTAGCAAGATTCTCATCCACCATCCACCATTGTTGGTCCTTCATCATCTAATACAACTTTATAAGCCACATCATTGGTTGAAATACCATTAGAGCTTACTGACCCATCTGCCCAGCATGTGTATCAGGTATAGTAGGTCTGGAGGGACTAGGGACCAGTATACACCCTATCCACTGAGGTGCCTTTCATTGATTTAGCTGCCCTACACACAACTACAATTAGGATCGGTACCACCCCACCACCCAAAATTGAGATAGATTCCAGCACTACAGAACCCCCATTAGAAGCTGATAACCTATCCCCTTTTACCCTTACACCCATTGACCAGGCGGGCCAGTTGCAACCACACTTTTTTTGGGAGAATAATTTTGATGATCTGCTTACTGGCATTGATTAAACTTTTTATACTCTAGTACCCTCCTTCATTTTTTGTGTTCTTACAAGGTGCTCATTTTTTTTACTTCCTATATACCCTTTCATCATAATATCATTACTCTTTATATATATGGGATACTATTTCTTCTCTATTTTACTTATCTTAATTTTCAATTCATTACACTGTGATAATAGTGATTTTTAGCTCTTATACTTATCTTGTGGTCATTGATGCAATTGTTCCACCACCATATGAACTTTTTCTCTATATTTATTGACACCTAGCTAATGAAGAGCACCAACTTCAAGAGCTATCACTAGAGATTCATTCTCAAAATCCATCACGAGAAAAAATATATTTCCTACCACATCAGATTAATGCTTGGTATGCTTTTCAAGTGATCAATCCTATAAAATGGCCACTAGATCTAGAGGATACTATCACAAATAGCTATAGAAGATAGAGAATATCTAATCTGATGGATGATACTGATTGTTATATTGGTCCATCCATATGGATAATGATTTCATTGTTAGAAAATAATGGGAGGTAACCCATATTTCACCTATTTTCATCATATTTGTACTTATGATTTTGTATTAGTTTTCCTATTATATATTTCTCTATTTAGTCATGAGTAGTTATGAGTTTTATTGTATTCAAATACCTATATTTAAATAAAATTTTTCCATTTTGATTCACTCTATGCACTTACCTATTTTACTTCGTACAACATGTCTAAACCCTATCATGTAATGTTTTATCATGTGTAGGATTTTGCTTTTTAACAATTTTTTAGGTAGCCCAATTAAAAATGAAGGACCACTGAAATTTAACCTTTGAATACCAATCATTATAGAGAGCTCTTGATTCCTTAGTATTACATTTTTAAAATTTCTATTCCAGTTTCTACACTTTTTCTTTCCTACCCATTCCATGGTACATTCACAGATAGTGAATACACTGTCTCATTCTATCTGTGGAGGAGTTTTTCTCGTGTTACAATTTCTATACACTTGATTTGTTTCTTATTTTAATTTATATAGAAGAAATTTTTCACTTGGAAGCATAATTTAAACCTGAAACTCCTTACACCCATTTAAATAAAAGAAAATGTTAAGATAGAAAATTTTCGAATTAAATGTTCAGCTACTATTTAGATTTTTAAAACGAATGTCAATTTTAGAAATTTAATTCCAAATTAAAAATTTTCGAATTTTCTTTTAATTGAATTATTTCTTGATTTTATACCCTTTCTTATTTCTTATTTATTATATTTACTCTCATTCACGAGAGGATTATGAAAATATGATTTCATATTCTTTTCTAAGAATATTTCTTGAGTGACACATGGGATATGTAAACCTATAAAAATTTGCATTGGGATTTTATTAAGGATATGAATGAAAAAAGAAAATTTTGATATGATCGAGGAAATATTTGTTGACCCATTTCATGAATAACCTTAATAGGAAGCATCTATACCAATTCGATTTCCCCTTCATACCCTTCTCTTTGTATGATGCATGATTTTACTTTGAACAAGTGTGGGGGAATTTTTCAACCGAAAGAGATGTAATGATTTCACAAATAAGATGTATTGTAGTTCTTAGTAGACTGTTTTATTTTGATCCATGTGTAATTATTGATATTCTACACCTTTCATGTTTTTTTGAAACGAATAAAAAGATAATTGGGATAATTATTTGAAATGTAAACATTTACCATTTCCAGACCGATGAATCCCCTGAACGATCACATGCGGTTAAAGGATGGATAGAAGATCTTGCCTAGACAAGGATTTGAAATAAAAAATAACAAGAAAAGAAAAATAAAGGGACATTATAACTTCTACATTCACTTGATATATTCATGGATCCAACTTGAGTAGTTGGGAGCGTAAACTTCTTTTTTTATAAGAGGAGTTATTTCAGTACACTATTCATGACATACATACATTATACGTCATAGATTACCCTCTTTTTTGAGCATTTATTTTCACTTTCTACCCACATTCCCACATCCTCATAGACATTTGAACCTAATTTTTAATTCCCTCGTGATTGATTTTGTATTTTTAATTACAAATTAGAGATGATAGATCCAATGAATGCCTATAGTTAGGAACACGCATTTAGGGTATGACCATAAATGTAGTTTCATTTCACCATATATGATGATAATAAATTTATTGTGAGGTAAATTTCAAATGGGTATAGAATTTAAGGAACCAATGATTAATAATTTTTGAAATAATTGAGCTATTAGGAATGAGTGATTTTATTTATAGGGATTATTCTAGAGACTGAATTTTTTTAACTTGAAATTTGATTGATTTTCTAGGTTATAATGAATGTTTCTTATTTTCAAAATTTCTTACCTTTTGAAATATCATTTGATATATTTTTTATTGTGTAAAATAAATTATTCTAGTGTGGGGGAATTTGATAAAAAAAATCATATATACATTCTATTGTCATTTGAATAATAATTATCCATGTTTTACTCAATAATGTACCGTGTATGTGTTAATTATTTCAGGAAATTGGTTTCCAAGGTTTCAAAGGAAACTCTAGTTAAAAAGGACTGAAAATGTTCATTATACACTGGGAAACCTACTTATGTGATGTATAGTAATATTTCATAGCATAATATAAGTCATGAAGAAATTGGTGAAAGTATTATAATCTATGAACAGATTATATGATGTGGGTCACAAATACAAATCATGTTACTTTCAGACTCAATTTCAAACTTTGAAGATCTATACTCAAGGACGATACATGTCAAGAAGATCAGTTATATGTTGTGAAAGGACTCTATTTTCAAATTTCAAAGATCCCAGATGAGATTCGCATGATATTTGTGAAAATTAAAAATTTGTGGAGAAAACCTTGGATTATAATTACACAATGTGAAGACATATTACACAATATGTAATATCCAGACTATTTACCTATAATAGCTATGTAATGGACAAAAGGTTACAGATGCTCATATTTTATATACTTTCTCTCATTTTCTCTGACTCTTCTATCATTCTTCTTCAGTCTCCTTCTCCCAAAACTCAATTTTTATTAAATCCTTTCATTGTTTTACATATATTTAGGAATAGTGGATTAAAATTTCAAAGTGTTATTTGTTATTTTAAATAACCAACCAGATCTACATGCATTATACATTTCAATCACCAATCCATAATGAAACCCATATTACATTCTTCCTTGTCCTTGCTTCAAGTAAATATTTAGTAGAAGTTTTGTTTGATTTGAGTTTTAAATTTATTAATATTAAATCCAAGATCATCAATTTCTTGATCTCAACTATTATTAGTATGCTGATTATATTTTCAATTTTTACCCATTTCTATCAATTCTATCATGAGTGGATAAACCACATAGGGTAGGGATCTAGAGTGTGGGTGTCTAAATTTAATGTATCTTTAATTATCAACTTCATAACCCTATGAATAATATCATGTTAAACAAAACTTGTTTATATTATTATTTTAAGTAACCCCAACTAACAGAATTTTAAATGAATGACCCTGGCCTAATTATATGAGAATAGGTTATGAACAATAAAATAGGATATATTCTATCTTAGATACCTAGATTAATGCATCTATGTTGTAGCTATCTTTTAACCAAGTAATAGTTATCTCTTAAATAGATCTAGTTGATTTTACTATAGTCAGTGAGTAATATTTTATTTCTTCATATATTAAACCTTATGACCATACTGAGTTGGGATTTAGATTTTCCTTTTACCTAAACCCTGAATTTGATCCTAATCCATTTTTTCTCTCTCTCTAATACCAACCCCAACTCCATTAGCATTAGTTTCCCCAAACGTAATCAAATTTTGAGGACTCCTATGCATCGGGCTCAAAGCCCTAGTTCTTAACCTCCAACTCATTTTCCCCATGTGATCAAACCCACACTATAATTATACTAAACCTTAGTAACAAGTGTAATATAGGAAAGAATAAATCTAATCTTCCAGTAGCCCATGCGAATAAAACAATGCATGCGAGCACATATGTGGTGGTTTACTTGTAATATCATTATACCAGAATCATAATAATATTATTTGCTGTTAATTAGTGTGAGAAATCATAATTTTAAGGAAGTATAAGATTTTTTAATTGATATGAAATTATTACATAATATGAATCAAAATACTTTCCTCTTAATACACTTGTTTTAAATGATTTAATTAAAAATGATTATTTCTTAATTATATAATAAATGGGTTCTCCAATTTTTTTTTAAAAAAAACCTTAATGATATTACAAAAAATCATATTTATCCATTTAAACTATTCTTAGGACCAATTATGGAAGGAAATAATGAAAATCAGAATGCATCGTTCCTTGGAGGTGGTAGTCCACACATACCCATGGATGATGATTTTGTTTTCATAGAATGGGATAAAGAACTTTTATATCTTATCATTTAATAGTCTTATATAAGTTATAAATATCATATTTATATATGAAATTCAATTTTTTGTCCATCCACTATATACACGAAAGGAAAACAAACACGTTCATTTGTGGAGGTGTTAGTCCAAACAACACATGAATTGCATTTTTGTTTTTCTTATGGGAAGATATGAATTTTGGTTAATGGTTATTTACATAGAATTATTGAATTCGGTATATAACCAATAATTATTTCATTATATAGAAATTTTAAAGGTAGAACTATAAAGATAAGAGAGAAAGGAAATAAGTTTAGGGAAATCGATTACACACATTGAGAACTTTGGGTTTTCCTTGAAGAATTCCATGGAAAATGAGGGATTTGGATAATATATTTTGAATAGAAGCTGAAAGAGAAGGAATAAGGATTTAGTGGGAAAAAAATGTAATCTTTTTAGGATCAACATTAAATTTAGGAGATTTATTGAAGGGTTGGTGATAAGAACCTTTTATAAGTGTTAAGGGATGAAATTTTTGTAAAAAACCATAAATTTTTAACAATGGTATGTGCCTCTAAAGAAAAAAGATAAAAAAATTGAGAAATAATCACGAAAACCGAAATGGATTCTATCCAAAGGTTTAAAATTCCACAAAATATTTTTATGACTATTTTTTAAAACAACTACTAAATTTGGAGTCAACATCCAAATAGTTTTTGGTTTCTACAATTTAGCAATGATTTCTTTGAAGTATCCTGAAATGTTTTTAAAGGATGATTTTTCTTATAAAAATGACCAAGGAGTTAGAGGTGGTTAAAACCAATACTAAACTTAATAACATATAGTGGTGGTTTAAAATACTTCTAATTTTCCCCCATATATATTAGTGGTTTAATCCACCGCAATATAGTGTTGTTAGAAAACATTTCACATAAAAAAATTGTATCCCCAATAAAGAAAAAACAATACCTATATCAAATTATTAGCATTAATAGAATGATAAAATCAGAGTATGGTTCATCCACACATTGTAATTCCATTCATATCGAAATAAATAATTCCACTTCTCAGTAGAAATGAAACATGGCATACTACAATCTATATATATCTAGATTGATAAAAATTAAATATTAAGAGACATGAGAAAAGGGTAGATAAATAAGAGAAAATACATAAAAGGATTAATTTATTTCAAATATTTAGTCATTCATTTAAATGAAAACCTAGTTAATAAAATGTATAAAAAATTAATTCATAAAAAACACCAAAAAGTAATCAAATTCTCAAACAAAGGAAAAATAACATAAGTAAAGAAATGATGTTAAATGATACAAGTAACATAATTAATTTCATCTTCTAATGAACAACTATAATTTATAAAGGAATGAAAATGAACAATGATTATATTCAATATAATGAAAATCTTTGGAATGTAATATAACAATAGAAATAAAGTAACCAAAGAAGTAATCAACACTCAATAATATGGAAGACATGTGAAATTTTATATGTCATGGGAAATACTATAGGTTTTAGTGATAAAATCCAACAAATACTCATGTGAAAGTATATTATGGCCTATTTATGAAGTTCCTAAATGTGTTTGGGTTTTTTGTGGTGGTTTCTTATTTTCTTAACATTATTTCACCATGTTATAAGAAATGGTTTCTTGGAAGATTTATGAAATCACTATGTTCCACTATATGATCACTCAACCCTTTATGTTGTCACACTCACTAGGTGTGGTCTCACACAATATAAGTCTTATGATCCATACATCCCCCTTTATTATTATCTAAAAATCACCCTAGTCCTTATAAAACACTTTAAAAATTTCTCAGGCTTAATCTTTTTCTCTTCCAACTTCAATCACAAGAAGTAGACCATGTTCCTACATTCACCAACACATTTCATGTATTCCTATTGAAGATGATCACATCAATCATTATATGTATGTTTTCAAAATAATATAGTTAAAACTCAATCAACCTATAGAATTACATAGAATATTTTTCATGAATTAAATTCAATTCCCTTTTATAAATCCATAACAATCCTCCAAGAATCATTACATCATATCCACCCACAAATCACATATTGACACGTAGATAAAAAATTGAACACTTACTTAGGATTAATAGTTTTGGTGATTTTAATTGTATTTTAACATGATTTGATTATATTTATTCAATATTTTTATATGTAATAAATTTTATTGGGAACCAAATATTCTTTTAGAAATTTATTACATAATTACATATTTCTATGTATAGTATTGGATACATTGTTCTGTTATTTTTTTATACTAAATATTGATGTATTATGAGACTTTATCATAGTCATTATGGATTAGTATGGGTAACCCTATTATATATAATCCATGTAATGGTAAAAAATACTCATATAAGGATTTATGGAGATATAATCTATCAATCTGTGTATTTTAGATGAGATGATGATCATTTCATAAGGAAATAGTTTCTGATGCTTTATTTTTTAAAGGAATATTTTGGTTATTTAGATGTCATGTGATTATAACACTTTAAAAAGGTGGGCCTCCTATCAATCAACTTAGGCAGTAAATATAGAATATTTTTTTGATAAAAGGATCAATGTTACACCCATATAACTATAGAGATTCTCTCATTTTCCAAAAATATCTTATAAATGTAAGAGTATTCATGAAATCATTCATGGTGATAATACATGATACCCTTTTAATGAATTCAGTTGATTACTACTAACAAATTTTCAAAATCCTATGTGTATAGGAGGATCATTAACATTATTATTTGTTAACTATTCATTGGTTTAATGTAGTAAAACAAGACACTCTAAAATTTATTTTCATTAAAGAACATGAATATATTATGGATTTTAAATTCATCCAATGAAATGGGAATCCTACATAACACTATCAGTAGAAAACAAACCATAGAGTTCATTTCTATTTAAAGAGGCACACTATTCCCTTTAAGGTCATGTGATAAGGACGGTTGTGGATCCTTTTGTTGTATTGTAGTAATAATGAATCAATTTCGATTTGAGGTCATTATTCTAGGACTGATTATGATTATTTTAATGTCATATAGAATAATCTAGTGTGTATTAAAATTTAATGTCATGTGGCTAGGTCCTTCATGAATGAGTCTTTAGTATTGGTGTAGTGTGGGAATTATTCAAGAGTGGACCTTTTTGGTTCAGGCCTAAATAGTTTAGAGGCCCATTGGTATTTTTCTTATATCTATTAGCAACCAGTTGAAGGGAAGGTTGAATTGATTCATGGGTGATGCGAATCAGTGGAGTAAATTCTGGGGATTAAAATATATTAGAAGCTCATAGTACCAACTATCCATTAGATGGAATCAATAATTTTAATAGAATTCATGAAAACTATAAATAATATTTTAGAGAATCCATGATGAGCATCTTGAGTCAAAAATGGTTTCATGCGAGTTTTAAAAGTAGAGATCCTAATTATCAAAGGAATATCTAATTTATTGTACTTCTAGAAACTTGATGGTTTGATATGGGAACTGGATATGCTCCCATTATCAAAGGAATACATGATTGAAATGTGGAAAATGAGAGATCATGGTGGACCAATCACTTATCTTGGTTGGAAGAGGAGGAAGGTCAAATTGAAGTGATAATTATTCCAAACCATTAGCAAATCATCCCCTATATGGAAGACACATAATATTTTATATATTATGGGAAATACCACAGGTAATAGTGAGATAATCCAATACGTACTCATGTGGAATTATCTTATGACCCATTAATTATGTTCTAAAAAAATAACCTCCCAAATTTCTCAAACCAAGCCTCACTAGGTCGCACTCCCCATAGCATGAGCATTCCATTTAGAATAGGATACTTTTCAGAGTATCATCATGAGTATCATAACAACTATTTCTTGATCTATTGGATATATACCTAGTGTTCCTTTGAAACTAGTTAATGTAAGTGAGGAAACATATCATAAGTCATATCATTATACCAAAAAAACATTAAATCATATTCCTCAAACTGCATCCAGTCACCTTTTGATAAGAATCCCCTTAAATATATAAAATATTTTATTTATAATTATTTAGAAATAAAATAGAAAATTATAGCATCGCCTTGATTAAATGTTCTCAAAAAATATCCTCTTAGGCATTTTATCAAAGATATAGACTCTACAAGAAATTGTTCTACATGTGTAAAACATAGAAAGTAATAAAAACCCATTAATTTCAATCTTGGAAAACATTAGTATAATCTAAACCTATAAAATATTATAAATATTGGAATATATAAGTTAATATTCAATAAAAGTCGTGTTTTAGAAAACTAAATCATCCATGGAATGTCAAGTAAACAATTTTTTATAAAAAAACCAACCTCAAACCACAACATGGTTTCTTTGTCACCATGTCAATTTGTTTGTTACTCTTGAGTTTTTTTCCACACCACCATCACCAAATCCAAATTAAACCATCATCAATACTTGAAGAACGAAGATAGACACCATCTATGTCTTCTTCTCCACCCCCAACATTCAGTACCTTAATGAATATATGCATGATAATTTAAAAATGATGTATATTTAAATTTAACATTAAAACCAATAAATGTTTTTGTTATAAATGATTATGAATTTGTAAGATTTTACAACTCACTAAAACCATCTATTAACAAAATATCATTGGGGACACATCCATTATTTTTCTTATATAAGTCAACTAATGATCTCTATAGAGAAACGACCTTCATATCATGCATCTGTATATGAGTCCCCAGTTAGTGGATTGTGATGCCTTGTTCATGAATTATGCTCTTAATTTTTATAAATTATCATAGATAATCATAGGGAATGGAGTTACTCAAACCTAGATTATATGTAGCTACAATGTCCAGTGACCTACCAATGAACTTATATGGGACTAGTCTAGAACACATTCCATTAACGTGACGTGGATTATCCTTATGAAGGAATTGACTAATTGGATCATATTTAGAGACCAAGATGAAATACACATGATTGAAATCCCATAGTTATTTTATTTTTACCAATAAATAAAATATTATTTATATTTATAGAAATAAATATTAATAAAGTGAAAACATAAAATTATTTATTAAAATGGAAAATGAATTCATACCATAACTTCTTTGGTAGAATCATTCATGTAAGTTCCATAGGATTTTGTATGAACATTCAACCAAAGTTCTATTCATGAGACTTGGTTCCCTAAATTCCGTGACTAAATTAAACATTGATAAATTAACAATTTTATATATAAAATAGATAATATTATCTTATAAATATTTAAACTAATGAAAATATTACCATAGTCGATCAGTTTCTTGGGAAACTCTTTGAAATGGTAGTGTGTGGGATGTTTTGTTTATCTTGACTTGATACATTTTTTTTATTAAAACATCATGAAATAAAGAACATGTAATTTAATATCAATATATGAAATTTCAAATCCTTATATTTAAAATGAGATTAATATAATAATATTTTTTTTCAATACCATGTGCTTCTTATGGAGATGGCTTTCAACAAAAAACTTACACTGCTCTCTAGGTACCCCATCGGGTACCTTATCATACTTCTATTGAGTGTTCAATGATTTATTACTGAATTCATTCCATAATAACCATTTATAATCTTTCTATTTCTTACCCAAAATTTTTAATGTCCACTTTTGTGTGATAAGATCAATAATTGTAAAGTGGAATAACATATGTATAAAGAGATTCATTTTTTAAAATATTATAATTTAATTACCAAATGGAATCTAATTGAGCCATAATGTACTAAAATTTCCTTTATCTAGGAATAAAATAATTTATTATTCCAAGATCAAGGCATATTCCTCCGATCTGAATATATCATCGAAAGAGTAATCAAATAAGTTGTTGAATGGCCTAGAATCTGGACAAATAATCTTGTAGAATCATCTATAGGGAACCCATGATAATAAAACAGGATAACTATCTTCAATCCATTCAGATTACAAAAAACAAAACTATTAATATTTTTCTCCAAAGTAAAATTGTTTCCATATATTATGAAAAAATAGTTATTAGTATAAAAAAGTTCAAGAAATTTATTTACAATAAAATTTTATCATAAAATCAACAACTTCCAATATCCTCATGATGGATCTTCAGTAACCACCTATTCCCTCATTATGGAGTCACTACATGTTAGACCTACTAAATCTGGAGGCAATGTACCAAATGAAGATGGGACGAAGGAGGGTGTGCCATTCATTAGCAGGAGGGAGATAGTGGGTGTTCCAAATACTGAAGGGGGGCAGACAGAGGGTGTCCTAGATTATATAGGGAGGGATCCTACTCGATAATCAAGTGTCTATGAGATTGAGGTAATATCATCTGGGAGTAAACTATAATTAGTTCAATTCTTCTTCCATGTAATTTCTGTAATTTTAAAAAATAAGAATAACTTCATAACAGATATTTTGAAAAATTCATGCAGAAAAATAAATTTAGAAATGATATCATATGCATAGTACTGACATAAAAAATATAAAAATGTATGATAATGAATGAAAAAAAATACAAATAAATATAACATTTACTTTTTCAAAATGAAAAAACTCAATCATAAAAACCAATTTAATTTTATAATATTAATATGTTTCATTATTGTTATACTATATATAATTGTATAAGAAATTTTTAGTGACCTCAAGTAAACTCCAAACATGTGACACATCTATTCCATTTACAATATCCATTTTTTTATTCTTTATATACTATAAATGGATTATAAAATTCTTCTAAAATAATAAGAAATCATCTATGAAATATAAAACATGCATTATAAGGGAATTCCATATAAATTATAGCCTTATGTTAAAAAGAACCCTATTAAACCTTCCACCTTTGATTGAAAATTCACAATCGAACTAATAAACAACCTACTCAACCTAGAAAAACTAAATATTCATCATTATAACTTCCCCGAACCTTAATCAAAAATCAAACATTGGTTGGGTTTCGTAGGAGTGAGGAAAATTGAGAGAATGGGAAAGAGAAGAAGAAAGGAGAAGAAAAGAGGAATAATGGAGGGTTTACCACTTGAACTTTCTTTAAATCTAACGGACAAGGGGGATTCAGGGGAGATGTGGGATTGGGGGGGTCGGTAGTGATTGATCAAAGAAGGGGGGAAATGAGATAGAGCGATTAGGATTGGGGGGATCAAGGGGATTAGGGGAGGGGGAGAAGGGGGAATGAGACTCGGTGGCGATGAATCACGGGTGATGGGGGGGGTTCCTAGGGTGAGGACTCCGACTCATGTGGATTGGGGGAGGAGAGGGAGAATGGGTAGAAGGTGGGATGATCATCCTAAATTGAGGGAGAAGGGGGCCTAGTTTCAAGGGTGAGGACTCGTGTGTGTGTGTTTGTGGGTGGGGGGGTGTCGGGCTTGGTGAGGGATTGGGCTTCGCGGGCTCAAAGTGTCAGGTCGGGGGGGTATATAACTATAACCCATTGCACAAATTTGTATATTCTCATGTGAATTATCTTATAGAAACATATATATGTATACTTATGTATATGTATATAACTAATATATATATATATATCAAAAAGAAATTTTAAAATTATATAAATTTAATAAACATTTTTAAAACAGGAGATAACCACAATTATAAAACTAAAACCTCTCTTAAAACATTTAACTTAGTAATTAAAGGTTGTTCAAGAATTTAATAAAACATTCAAGGACTGAAATGAATTAATATAGGATTTTAAAAACATTAAATTAGAGAAAAACATTAGAACCAAATTTGAAGTAATGTGAAACTTTATTTCCACAATAAATAACTTTGGACCATAATTATTATTATAATTTTATATCTAAACAAAGTATTAAGAATACAAGAAAGAAAGGTTAAAAAATTTAAACACCCAAAACAAAAGGACGCCTACCTATAGCTCTCCACTTTTAAAAATGGGGGCACTATCCCACCTCAATGACATCTAAGACACCCAAGAGAATAAAGTGGGACCTAAAAATCAAGAAAAACCTAATTAAAATTATTCCAAAATGGAAGAACAAACCAAAAAACAACATGGAATCAATGGAAATTCACCACCTTCAATGGTCATAATAAGGATTTTCCTCAATCAGGGATCACAAACTATAGACATCGCGAATGAAAAAATAGAACAACCCAAATTGTATTAGGGGTTTTCTAGGTTGTGTGAATAGTGAGTAGAGGATAAAAATTAACAATAAACTAGATAAAGGGGAAATAATGAGGCTTTGAGGTGGTGAGGGGGAAGGGGTGGCGATGAGGGGGAGCAGTGGTAGGGTGTGAAGGGGGAAGGGTTGGCAATGAGGGTTTGGGGGAGAGAGGGGCCAATGGATTAGGCTTAAGATAGGGGTGAATTGGAGGGGGGATAATGAGGGCTCATGTTTGGGGGAGAAGGAGAGAAGGGATTCGATTATGGTAGCTCGGGGGAGAAGGGGTCCCAACGGTGAGGGATCATGCTCAGGCTTAGGGGATCGAGGGGGGGGGGGGGGGTTAGGTTCATGGTAAGTTGGAGGAAAAGTGTTTTTTTAAAAATGAATAATATTTTGTGGAATTTTTCAAAAACCGCCGCTATTTTTTTGAAATACTTTAGTGGAGGTTCCTTAAACCGTCACTAAAAAACATCAATTAATTTTTTTTCTTAATTTTGTGTAGTGAATGGAGTGTGTAATAGATAATTCTTGAAAATTCCTCAACCACATATTAGAAAAAAACGAAAAATTTTCTAACCTTTTAACTAGGTTGAGTACTTTTACACATAATTTACTCTTACCATGGTAGCTAGTTAAGTAAGTTACCCTTTATTTATAAAAATAAAATGGTAGTTATTAAATAATTTATACCTACATATTCCAAATTTTAAATCATTTTTATTTTATGAAATTTCTAAAAACAATAGAAAATGTGATCATGAAAATAATTCAAGGGATTATCTGACCCATAATAAGGAAAGGTGATGATACATATAATAGATTTATTCTATATAGAGGTTCTAGCTTGATCATTCATAGAAAAGTGTATAGTACATCTATTTATACTGTAAAAAATGTGTTTTGGGAATCTTTTTTTAGGGAATTGGAAGCTAAAATCATAGATAAATAATATTTCAGTAGGTATGATGAAAATGTTATGATATTTTTGAATGATTACAAGAAGGATAAAGAAATCACTAATAAGAATAATAAATGTATAACTTATTAAAAATAAATTATTGAGAAAAATATTACTTAATTTCTAAAATATTAGATATAGGTTTGTAAACCAGATTTAATATTTTAGTTTTATAATTTCACTTCTAAAATACATAATTTTTTTGTTGAAAATAGTTTCACTAATTTGTATGATATACTTACATAGTAATAATTTCATTGAATGATTTTATTTGTAAAAAAAATATACTATAATATTCACCTTAAAATCAATCTTTTAAAAAGATAATGAAAATTCATCTTAAGAAAATATTACTATGATTAATCCAAGAAAAATTACTTTTATAAAATTTATTTTTAAAAATTTAGAAATTTAACATTAAAATAAAATTAAAAAATAAAACTAAAAATTATTTTATAGGGAAAAATAATTTTTAGAACATAATATATTCTTCTTCTTATTTCATATCATTTACTAGTTTGTGTTAACAAATTACTCATATCAATATATATTAACATAAATTAATTATAATTTTCATATAATAAAAAATCATAGAGCATAAAAGGTAATTTGTTTTTCTAAAAATACAATTCTAAAGATAAAATTATCCTATTAGTAATTTTTGGTATACCAATTGAATCCCATTCATATTAAAAAGAGACTTAATTTTAATTCTATAAATACTTCATAAAGTAGTTAATTTTATTCATTCCTAATAATTCAATGGCCAGGTTGTAAATACCATAATTAAATATTTTTATTTTATCTAAATATGTCAACGTTTCATTTAAGCTTGATGTTATGTGGATAAATATATTGAACACATTTACTTATTTAAAGGAAATCATATATGTCACAACCCATCCCCTGGGTCCCGTACCATGACATACTCCAAGCCTGCCTCTCAAAGGGCAGGGGTTGGAAACTAGCATCAAAGGTGCCCACCTACAAGTGGGAGGAATTTTCCTGGATACTTGCACACACGTGCACTCACAAACCAAATCCAAAAAGATAAAAGGTGAAAACTATATAATTGGAAACCAGAGTACAACAACAAGTAAAGCACTGAGTGGTAAAACAAGGCCAATATACAAGACCAACAAAAGAACTGGAAATAGAAAGGTACAAAGGGATCACTGATAGGCATCTGCGGAAAATCCCACCTCATCACTACAACAGTGAAACTAATGGAAGCCGAAGTAGTATGTCCTATCAGCCTAGTCCTATTGGGCCTCATCTGGTCCTAGGCCACCATTTACACTATCGTAACATCTATGGGTCCCATATCAATGATCACATCTATCGAAACATTGAACGTCTACACCAGACACAATATGTGCGGGTGAAGCCCATGCAAGGGTGAGTAACTCAGTACTTAGTAAGGGACCTTGAGAACCTAGATGGTCTCTCAAAAATCCACAAAGGAAAACACCACAAAACAACCATGAAGTAAACCACAAAGCCACAACCACAATGTATACCACAAATCCAAACCCACAAAGTAAACCACAAATTCAAAACCACGAAGTAAACCACAAAGATTATGCATATTCAAATATACTAAGGTATATTCCCATACATATATCTAGGTCATCCATATATACTCATCTCATCCAAAAAGAAACATAAGGATCTGACCTCAAATCCATTACCAAGATTTCCAAATAAGACTCAAAGCATAACTCAAGGATCAGGTGTACATGCTTCATGAGCTGGCCATTTCTGATGGCACCTGTCTGAGAGATGTACTCCATCAGGTAAAACTCAACCATTCATAATGGTATGTCCTAAAGGACGTTCTCTATGGGGAACTTTCTGCAAGACCTTCCTCTAGTGCCTGACACTAGAGGTCTCACTATCATAGTCTTGTGCCTGAGGCAAGACCAAGGGAAACCATGTGAAGAGGCCCACCCATCGATACTACATTCAGTTGGGGGAGCACTACTCCAGTCTATCCAATGATATCTCAGCATCTCCAGTAAGAAATGAAATTCACCTCAATCCGTTGAGGGGACACTAACATCTACCTTGGTATCAATTATATTAATTGAAGGGGCCCACTCCTCGTAACTATGTCCTGCAGTCGAGGGAGCTCCAACTCCTATAAAGGATCTTCTCCACGTCACTACTTGGAGACGAGAGAGTACTACTCCATAAGTGAGGACCCGCAACCTTCCTGGTAGGGGAGTAGACCTCTGGTAGTTTGTTCACTTGGGGGACCTATTCCTTAGTACTTTAGGGGAGTACTGACCCTAGGATAGAGGACCCACACTCTGGAATGGAAGGGGAGTACTGACTCTATTGGAACATGGTGTAAATAGGACCCACACCATGAATCAGTACGGAAGTAAAACTCGGTGACTAGAAGACATACACCCTAGTAATGTAGGGGAGTAACTAACTCTGTCAGAATATAAAATGTGGGGGACTGACACCCTAGTACATCAGAGGATTACTGACCCTAGGATAGTGGACCCATGCCCTAGCAGGGTAGGGGAGTACCGACTCTATTGTAGCACTACGTAAGGAGGACCCGTACCCTGGGTCCACAGGGGGGTACCTACACCTAAAATAGAGGACCCGCACCCTACCCAGCAGGGGAGTACCTGACTCTATGTGAGTTAGGTATGTGGGAATCATGCCCTAGTCCAATAAGGGAGTACTAACTCTAATGATAGAAGAACCTGCTTAGAGGAAAACGAACCTGCATCCAAGATGTGGGGAGTCTCATCTCTACTAGAGTAGAGGAGTAAGGAATACCCACGCCTTGAGTCATCAAGGGATTAGCCATCCAAACTCTCACCACAAAAACACAATGGTTCTTCTCCTCAGGCTATCGATCACACCTCAACATCCATGAAGTTCCACAAAGAAGTGACTTGGAGGACCACCATGTCATTAGGGTTCCAACATGAAAGACGACACCTCAATCGAATACCCAATCTGTAAGTTATAGGAATTTTAGTACCGAGGGCCTGATTGGATTCATGTTCAATCCAACCTGGCCGTACCTCAAATTTCTCCAAATCTCAAGTGGAGTACCTCAAAAAAACCTCCTCATCCCAAGGATTTTAGCACCGTAGATGGTTTCTCAAATGGATTTCTGGTTTAGGAGATAAGGCACTTTAAGCTCATCTTGGTCATAATGGGTCCAGGTCTAGTCTAACCCGGTTGGACCGCCCCCACCTAACCCGACCCGGGTCTGACCTAACCCGGGTCAACACGGCCCACTGGGCCTGGCTTGGATCGGCCCGCTGGGCCAGCTTGATCCATTTGGCCCACCTGATAGTGTGGCCTGCCTCGCTCACCCCATCCCACCATTGCAGGCTAGCTCCCTTCTTCTCAGACACAGAATAACCGCTTCTGGCACCTACTCACATGGCTAGACCCACCGGCCGCATACCCCATGTTAACCGACATAGCGGGTTGACTTCTCCATGAGGCCTCACGCTGGAGCCTCGAGACTCTAGAACTGTGGCCCACCACAGTCGTGGTTTCCACCACCCCGGTGTGCCACCAGAGCGTGCCTTATCCTCCATCCTCCAACTGGGACGACGGTCCATCTGTTCTCCACCGGGCACACGATGGGCGCCTTCATTCATTGGTCGTAGCCTCACCAGTCCATCAGACACACTATAGTGGCCTATTTTTCACACAGTTTGCACCTGTGGCCTTCATGGTATTCCCTCATCAATATGATAGATCTGGATCTTCCTTGTCATCAATTTCAAAGAGCTAATCACAAGGAATGAACATGCAAAAGGTCTTGGGACTTGTTTGTGTTGGCTCGCACCCTCCACGTCAAAGGATAAAAAATTTGGAGGTTTTGGGGAGTTTAGTGGAATAAAAAATAAATCAATCCAAAAGTTGAACCCCCAAAGATACCCTCCCTCATAAATGAGTGACTTGCAGATCAAAATATTTGTGGGTTGATCCACATCCGTTGTTTTAAAAAGAATACAGAATGGGGAAGATATTTAACAAAAAAACCCTACCTTAATGTGGCTTGTTCGTTGGTGATGATCTATCTAGCAGAGGAAGAAGAAGAATGCACCCGCAGTCGTTCACCCTTGTTAGATCTGAAACATTGCTACTTCAACACGGGTGATCGTCGATCCGTCGTATCGTCAAATCCCGGTTCTGATCCTATTCTCCATGAAGGCTCTCAATTTGTCATCGTCGCCACCAGAGTTCCTATACAACAACCAGGATTGTTTCCAGAATTATGTATTTCTTTCTCAAACATTAAAGGAAAGAATGAGAATTCCTGTTTCTGTTAAAGTCTATTATGGTGACGTTATGCTATTTCAATTAATGAAACAACATATTCGGTTTCCTTCAGTTATATGCCATTTTTGGTGTGAATGTAAAAGAACTCAAAAATAAAATAATCTCATTTTATTTGATTTCTTAACTTTTCTTAAAAAGTTTAAAAATTATTTTTTTCTAACCTTCTATGGTCGATGTTAGGTCCATTATAGGAGAATTTTGGCACTCTGAATTCAACGGTGCCCTAATATTTTTGATTTCAGTACAGGTTCAAAAGTTAGAAAAACATGCTCACATTTTTAATGAATGCATCTTAAAAAAAGATTAAAATTCCATCCCAGGCTCACCGGGCCTCAGAATTGCGTGCCGTCTGAACGCCTGGTCTTTTAAAAATACCATTTAATTTTTGAAAAAAAATACGTGGAATTATATGAAATTACATTCTCCCCACCTATTGACTTTTTGACCATGAAAATCCAAATCCCAAACTCACGAGAAGAAACTGGGTCAAACAAAGGTTTATGCACTACTTCCAAGCACGCGCCACGAGGGAACACTGAGATTAACCACTCTCATGTCCAGCTCTTTCAAGGTCAACATAGTGCTGTAATAGGGACATGTTTCTTTATCTATGACAAGTGGAAAAAGAACTAAGCATCACGATACATCGCAAGTCATGAGGTCTAGCGGTCCACCTCCACTCTAACCTGATGTAGATCACAGAAAGAACCCTATAGTCCGCATCAGCCCATGGATGCATTATGCTAAAAATCCCCATGGGTGTTAAGAATTAAAGTTTGACTTTAAATGCATGGGGGTTATTATGAATGAAACAGGGCTTCCCACAAGCGAACGCCGAGTCTTACTAGGCCCTTTGACTAAAAAAACTAGCGGCCACACAAATGGACCAAAAAGGACACTACCACACCTATTAGTGGCATGTCTTCTTAGAATGGATGGTTAGGGACCATTCCATTATACAAGAACATCTTGTGAACTAACTCTTCTACCACAGAATGACTCAAGAAGAACTATTTACAAGATTCCAAACTGTACTTCCTGGGCTTCCCTTTCACTGCAAGGGAAATCCCTTGTCCACCATGCAGAAATACCACATTGCTTTCCAAATATCATTATTTTGAGCATGAATTGTAGTTTTCCATACCTAGAATGACATCGTAAGGCCTCAACACCACAACTACGAAATCCAAACTGCAACTCTTTCCTCCAAGTATAAGTCACACAATCATTTTCTATATGTGATAAATGGGTCACCCCCATCAGGAGTGTCTATGCATGAAGGTGAAGTCCACAGTCCAACCGTAACCTCAATGTCTTGAACAGGACTCACGGAAAAAGGATTGTCCACCACCTATTTCTATTTATGAAGTAAGTAAAAGAAAAGAAATATGTCATACCTCGAACTTCTCTTCGATCTTCTTGGTCATGAGACATGACTACGTGCAGCTGTCCTCACCAACACCCTCCAGCTCCCTGAGCCCAGTGGGGACCACCTCCTACTTCTCGTCCAGCTTCTCTACCTCACCTACTGACTTGTAGAACTCCACGCTCTAAGCACTATCTCTGCCAAGGAGGTTCTTGTTTCGGCTCCCTATCTGAAATATGGCAGGATGGAAAATCTCTAGCGAGATGTCCCTGGACATTAAAATCGTAACACTGCCTCTCCTGTAGCAGATCTATTCCTTGGCACTCTTCCGGATCCACAAACCCACATATCTATGTTAGGACATGGGTATGACCCTTATGTCGCGATCCCATCACCATTATTATACTAGCTCCAACAAACGCCTCTACTCCGTGACCTCTAATGTAGGTCACATCCACCTGCTCCTCTGCTAGAAATCTCTCAACCACCAGGGCTTGCTCTAGTACCCCAGCATGTGTCAGAATGGTGAGTGGTATCACTATTGCCTTGATCTCATAGAGCAGTCATTGCTCGAAGGCCCGGGCCCTAAAGAAAGGGTCCCGCACAATATTTTTGGAGTAGCAAGAATGATATAAGAATCTCATTGAGTACTCTAATATCTTCATGTTTCCCTTCTATTGGTGCAACAACTCTTATATGCAAATACAAAACAAAGTCTCCAGAAGTAACTCTTCTCTAAAGAAGATCTCAAATTCAATCTAAGTGATGGTCTCCTCGTCATGAGTCTAAATCATCAGACTCCACTATCTTCTTACTGAGCCCTGATGAAGGCTTACAGCCAGGACAACCATCTGGTCAGGCAGTGTCCTTATTAGGAGAAACACATGCATGACTACCTCAAGATAATCCTCTACTACCTGAGGATCTGTCTCACCATGGAACCTATGTGTTATCTACCTATGGAACTCATGTATCATGATCAACCTATGTGCATCCTCACCCTTAACTACTTGTAATAATAGTTTCTCAACGGATGGTGGCATCACCGTTGCACCACACAAAGGTAACACCCCTGTATCAGTGCCCTGCATTGAATCCTCAACTCAGGAAAGATCGTTATCATGATCATGTTGTAGAATATTACCTGAATATCATTGTGGAAGCATATTGAAATGTTTCAAGATGAACTATGGTTAGAATTATATCTGGAGAACTGACTAGAGAAGGAATATGGAAATCAAAACCATTAATACAAGATGGATATTCCCTTCATTTCCCTGCAACCAGTGTTTCCATGTACCGAGTCGGGTAAAAGGTGTCTAGAGTCCTGGTGTACGAATAAGTTGGCTGCTGCACCAACACTGGAGTCCTTGGCCTGAAAGCCGAACTCGAAACACTTAACAATGTTGCACACAAACAAAAACAATAGACCCTTGGTCATTGTGGTAGAACCGACCACCTCTGATACCACGTTTTGAAGATGCGTCCCCTGGGGCCCGTACTGTGACATACCCCAAGCCCGCCTCCCGATGGCCAGGGTTCTGCGACTTGCTTTGAAGGCATAAACCTACAAGTGGGAGGCATTTGACTGGATACATGTACACATGAGCACTCACAAACCAAATTCATAAAGCTAAAGGGTGAATACTAAGTAATTGAAAACCAGAGTACAATAATAAGTAAAGCACTGAGTGGTAAAACTATGCCAGTATACCAGCCCGTCAAATGAAATGGAAATAGATAGGAAAAAAGGGAGCACCAATGGCCATCTATTGAAAATCCCACCTGATCGCTAGAGTAGTGAAGCAACTGGAAGCTGAAGTAGTGTTACATGTTCTATTGGTCCTACTAGGCCCCGCCTAGTCCTAGGACACCACGTCCACCATTGAAATTCCCGTTTGTCCTATCTCACTGAGAAACTCTATCGAAACGTCAAACATGTGCACCATACACAACACGTGCAGGAAAATACCATAGAGGAGGGAGTAACTCAACGTTTCATTTAAGCTTGATGTTATGTGGATAAATATATTGAACACATTTACTTATTTAAAAGAAATCATATATGTTACAACCCATCCCCTGGGTCCCGTACCATGACATACTCCAAGCCCACCTCTCAAAGGGCAGGGGTTGGAAACTAGCATCAAAGGTGTCCACCTACAAGTGGGAGGAATTTTCTTGGATACCTGCACACACGTGCACTCACAAACCAAATCCAAAAATATGAAAGGTGAAAACTATGTAATTGGAAACTAGAGTACAACAACAAGTAAAGCACTGAGTGGTAAAACTAGGCCAGTATACAAGCCCAACAAAAGAACTGGAAATAGCAAGGTACAAAGGGATCACTGATAGGCATCTGCGGAAAATCCCACCTCATCACTACAACAGTGAAACTAATGGAAGCCGAAGTAGTATGTCCTGTCAGCCTAGTCTTATTGGTCCTCATCTGGTCCTAGGCCACCATTTCCACTATCGTAACATCTATGGATCCCATATCAATGATCACATCTATCGAAACATTGAACGTCTACACCAGACACAATATCTGCAGGTGAAGCCCATGCAAGGGTGAGTAACTCAGTACTTAGTAAGGGACCTTGAGAACCTAGATGGTCTCTCAAAAATACACAAAGGAAAACACCACAAAACAACCATGAAGTAAACCACAAAGCCACAACCACAATGTATACCACAAATCCAAACCCACAAAGTAAACCAAAAATTAAAAACCACGAAGTAAACCAAAAATATTATGCATATTCAAATATACTAAGGTATATTCCCATACATATATCTAGGTCATCCATATATACTCATCTCATCCAAAAAGAAACATAAGGATCTGACCTCAACGCCATTACCAGGATTTCCAAATAAGACTCAAAGCATAACTCAAGGATCAGGTGTACATGCTCCACGAGCTGGCCATTTCTGATGGAACATGTCTGAGAGATGTACTCCATCAGGTAAAACTCAACCATTCATAATGGTATGTCCTAAAGGACGTTATATATGTGGAAGTTTCTGCTAGACCTGCCTCTAGTGCCTGACACTAGAGGTCTCACTATCATAGTCTTGTGCCTGAGGCAAGACCAAGGGAAACCATGTGAAGAGGCCCACCCATCGACACTACATTTAGTTGGGGGAGCACTACTTCAGTCTAACCAGTGATATCTCAGCATCTCCAGTAAGAAATGAAATGCACCTCAATCCGTTGAGGGGACACTAACATCTACCTTGGTATCAATTACATTAATTGAAGGGGCCCACTCCTCGTAACTATGTCCTGCAGTCGAGGGAGCTCCAACTCCTATAAAGGATCTTCTCCACGTCACTACTTGGAGACGAGAGAGTACTAATCCATAAGTGAGGACCCGCACCCTTCCCGGTAGGGGAGTAGACCTCTGGTAGTTTGTTCACTTGGGGGACCTATTCCTTAGTACTTTAGGGGAGTACTGACCCTAGGATAGAGGACCCACACTCTGGAATGGAAGGGGAGTACTGACTCTATTGGAACATGGTGTAAATAGGACCCACACCATGAATCAGTACAGAAGTAAAACTCGGTGACTAGAAGACCTAAAACATAGTAATGTAGGGGAGTAACTAACTCCGTCAGAATATCAAATGTGGGGGACTGACACCCTAGTACATCAGAGGATTACTGACCCTAGGATAGTGGACCCATGCCCTAGCAGGGTAGGGGAGTACCGACTCTGCTGTAGCACTACGTAAGGAGGACCCGTACCCTGGGTCCACAGGGGGGGGGGTACCTACACCTAAAATAGAGGACCCGCACTCTACCCAGCAGGGGAGTACCTGACTCTATGTGAGTAAGGTATGTGGGAATCATGCCCTAGTCCAATAAGGGAGTACTAACTCTAATGATAGAAGAACCTGCTTAGAGGAAAATGAACCCGCACCCAAGATGTGGGAAGTCTCATCTCTACTAGAGTAGAGGAGTAAGGAATACCCATGCCTTGAGTCATCAAGGGATTAGCCATCCAAACTCTCACCACAAAAACACAATGGTTCTTCTCCTCAGGCTATCGATCACACCTCAAAATCCATAAAGTTCCACAAAGAAGTGACTTGGAGGACCACCATGTCATTAGGGTTCCAACATGAAAGACGACACCTCAATCAGATACCCAATCTGTAAGTTATAGGCATTTTAGTACCGAGGGCCTGGTTGGATTCATGTTCAATCCAACCCAGCCGTACCTCAAATTTCTCCGAATCTCAAGTGGAGTACCTCAAAAGGACCTCCTCATCCCAAGGATTTTAGCACCGTAGATGGTTTCTCAAACAGATTTCTGGTTTAGGAGATAAGGCCCTTTAAGCTCATCTTGGTCATAATGGGTCCAGGTCCAGTCTAACCCGGTTGGACCGCCCCCACCTGACCCGACCCGGGTTTGACCTAACCCGGGTAAACACGGCCCACTGGGCCTGGCTCGGCCTGGCCCGCTGGGCCAGCTTGATCCATTTGGCCCACCTGATAGTGTGTCCCGCCTCGCTCACCCCATCCCACCATTGCAGGCTAGCTCCCTTCTTCTCGGACATAGAATAACTGCTTCTGGCACCTACTCACATGGCTGGACCCACCAGCCGCATGCCCCATGTTAACCGACATAGCAGGTTGACTTCTCTATGAGGCACCACGCTGGAGCCGCGAGACTCTAGCACCGTGGCCCACCGCAGTCGTGGTTTCCACCACCCCAGTGTGCCACCAGAGCGTGCCTTATCATCCATCCTCCAACTGGGCTGACGGTCCATCTGTTCTCCACCGGGCACACGATGGGCGCCTTCATGCATTGGTCGTAGCCTCACCGGTCCATCAGACACACTATAGTGGCCTATTTTTCACACAGTTTTCACCTGCGGCCTTCATGGTATTCCCTCATCAATATGATAGATCTGGATCTACCTTGTCATCAATTCAAAGAGCTAATCACAAGGAATGAACATGCAAAAGGTCTTGGGACTTGTTTGTGTTGGCTCGCACCCTCCACGTCAAAGGATAAAAAATTTGTAGGTTTTGGGGAGTTTAGTGCAATAAAAAATAAATCAATCCAAACGTTGAACCCCCAAAGATACCCTCCCTCATAAATGAGTGGCTTGCAGATCAAAATATTTGTGGGTTGATCCGCATCCGTTGTTTTAAAAACAATACATAATGGGGAAGATCTTTAACAAAAAAACCCTACCTTAATATGGCTTGTTCGTTGGTGATGATCTATCTAGTAGAGGAAGAAGAAGAATGCACCCGCAGTCGTTCACCCATGTTAGATCTGAAACATTGCTACTTCAACACGGGTGATCGTCGATCCGTCGTATCTTCAAATCCCGGTTCTGATCCTATTCTCCATGAAGGTTCTCAATTTGTCGTCGTCTCCACCAGAGTTCCTATACAACAACCAGGATTGTGTCTAGAATTATGTATTTATTTCTCAAACATTAAAGGAAAGAATGAGAATTCTTGTTTCTGTTAAAGTCTATTATGGTGACATTACGCTATTTCAATTAATGAAACAACATATTCAGTTTCCTTCAGTTATACGCCATTTTTGGTGCAAATGTAAAAGAACTCAAAAATAAAATAATCTCATTTTATTTTATTTCATAACTTTTCTTAAAAAGTTTAAAAATTATTTTTTTTCCAACCTTCTATGGTCGATGTTAGGTCCATTCTAGGAGAATTTTGGCACTCTAAATTCAACGGTGCCCTAATATTTTTGATCTCAGTGTAGGTTCAAAAGTTAGAAAAACTTGCTCACATTTTTAATGAATGCATCTTAAAAAAAGATTGAAATTCCATCCCAGGCTCACCGGGCCTCGGAATTGCGTGCCGTATGAACGCCTGGTCTTTTAAAAATACCATTTAATTTTTGAAAAAAAATACGTGGAATTATATGACATTACATTCTCCCCACCTATTGACTTTTTGTCCATGAAAATCGAAATCCCAAACTCACGAGAAGAAACTGGGTCAAACAAAGGTTTCTGCACTACTTCCAAGCACGCGCCACGAGGGAACACCGAGATTAACCACTCTCATGTCCAGCTCTTTCAAGGTCAACATAGTGCTGTAATAGGGACATTTTTCTTTATCTATGACAAGTGGAAAAAGCACTAAGCATCATGATACATCACAAGTCATGAGGTCTAGCGGTCCACCTCCACTCTAACCTGATGTAGATCACAGAAAGAACCCTATAGTCCGCATCAGCCCATGGATGCATTATGCTAAAAATCCCCATGGGTGTTAAGAAGTAAAGTTTGACTTTAAATGTATGGGGGTTATTATGAATGAAACAGGGCTTCCCACAAGTGAAATCCGGGTCTTACTAGGCCCTTTGACTACAAAAACCAATGGCCACACAACTGGACCAAAAAGGACACTACCACACCTATTAGTGGCATGTCTTCTTAGAATGGATGGTTTGGGACCATTACATTCTACAAGAACATCTTGTGGACTAACTCTTCTACCACAGAATGACTCAAGAAGAACTATTTACAAGATTCCAAACCGTACTTCCTGGGCTTCCCTTTTACTGCAAGGGAAATCCCTTCTCCACCATGCAGAAATACAACATTGCTTTCCAAATATCATCATTTTGAGCATGAATTGTAGTTTTCCATACCTAGAATGACATCGTAAGGCCTCAACACCACAACTACAAAATCCAAACTGCAACTCTTTCCTCCAAGTATAGGTCACACAATCATTGTCTCTATGTGATAAACGGGTCACCCCCATCAGGAGTGTCTATGCATGTGGGTGAAGTCCACAGTCCAACCGTAACCTCAATGTCTTGAACAGGACTCGCGGAAAAAGGATTTTCCACCACCTATTTCTATTTATGAAGTAAGTAAAAGAAAAGACACATGTCATACCTCGAACTTCTCTTTGATCTTCTTGGTCATGAGACATGACTACGTGCAGCTGTCCTCACCAACACCCTCCAGCTCCCTGAGCCCAGTGGGGACCACCTCCTACTTCTCATCCATCTTCTCTACCTCACCTACTGACTTGTGGAACTCCACGCTCCAAGCACTATCTCTTCCAAGGAGGTTCTTGTTTCGGCTCCCTATCCAAAATATGGCAGGTTAGAAAATCTATAGCGAGATGTCCCTGGCCATTAAAATCGTAACACTGCCTCTCCTGTAGCAGATCTATTCCTTGGCACTCTTCCGGATCCACAAACCCACGTGTCTATGAAAGGACATGGGTATGACTCTTATGTCGCGATCCCATATCCATTCTTATACTAGATCCAACAAACGCCTCTACTCAGTGACCTCTAATGTAGGTCACATCCACCTGCTCCTCTGCTAGAAATCTCTCAACCACCAGGGCTTGCTCTAGTACCCCAGCATTTGTCAGAATGGTGAGTGGTATCACTATTGCCTTGATCTCATAGAGCAGTCATTGATCGAAGGCCCGGGCCCTAAAGTAAGGGTCCCGCACAATATTTTTGGAGTAGCAAGAATGATCTAAGAATCTCATTGAGTACTCTACTATCTTCATGTTTCCCTTCTGTAGATGCAACAACTCTTATATGAAAATACAACACAAAGTCTTCAGAAGTAACTCTTCTCTAAAGAAGATCTCAAATTCAATCTCAGTGATGGTATCCTCGTCATGAGTCTAAATCATCAGACTCCACTATCTTCTTACTGATCCCTGATGAAGGCTTACATCCAGGACAACCATCTGGTCGGTCAGTGTCCTTATTAGGAGAAACAGATGCATGACTACCTCAAGATAATCCTCTACTACCTGAGGATCTGTCTCACCATGGAACCTATGTGTTATATACCTATGGAACTCATGTATCATGCTAAAACTATGTGCATCCTCACCCTTAACTACTTGTAATAATAGTTTCTCAACGGATGGTGGCATCACCGTTTCACCACACAGAGGTAACACCCCTGTATCAGTGCCCTGCATTGAATCCTCAACTCAGGAAAGATCGTTATCATGATCATGTTGTAGAATATTACCTGAATATCACTGTGGAAGTATATTGTAATGTTTCAAGATGAACTATGGTTAGAATTATATCTAGAGAGCTGACTGGAGAAGGAATATGGAAATCAAAACCATTAATACAAGATGGATATTCCCTTCATTTCCCTGCAACCAGTGCTTCCGTGTACCGAGTCGGGTAAAAGGTGTCTAGAGTCCTGGTGTACGAATAAGTTGGCTGCTGCACCAACACTGGAGTCCTTGGCCTGAAAGCCGAACTCGAAACACTTAACAATGTTGCACACAAACAAAAACAATAGACCCTTGGTCATTGTGGTAGAACCGACCACCTCTGATACCACGTTTTGAAGATGCGTCCCCTGGGGCCCGTACTGTGACATACCCCAAGCCCGCCTCCCGAAGGCCAGGGGTCTGCGACTTGCTTTGAAGGCATCAACCTACAAGTGGGAGGCTTTTGAATGGATACATGTACACATGTGCACTCACAAACCAAATTCATAAAGCTAAAGGGTGAATACAATGTAATTGAAAACTAGAGTACAATAATAAGTAAAGCACTGAGTGGTAAAACTATGCCAGTATACCAGCCCATCAAATGAAATGGAAATAGATAGGAAAAAAGGGAGCACCAATGGCCATCTATGGAAAATCCCACCTTATCACTAGAGTAGTGAAGCAACTGGAAGTTGAAGTAGTGTTACATGCTCTATTGGTCCTACTAGGCCCCGCCTAGTCCTAGGCCACCACGTCCACCATTGAAATTCCCGTTTTTCCTATCTCACTGAGAAACTCTATCGAAACGTCAAACATGTGCACCATACACAACACGTGCAGGAAAATCCCATAGAGGAGGGAGTAACTCAGTACTCAATAGGGGACCCTGAGACCCTCTATGGTCTCTCAAAAATCCAAAATGGAAAACACCACAAAATGACCATGAAGTAAACCTCAAAGACACAACCACAATGTAAACCACAAATACAAAACAGTGAAGTAAACCACAAATCCAAAACAACGAAGTAAACCAAAAATATTATGCATAGTCAGTTATACTATACTATATGACCATACATATACCTAGGTCATCCAGATATACTCATCTCATCCACAAATAAACATAAGGCTCCAACCTCAAATCCATTACCAGGACTTCCAAAGAATGCTCAGAGCAAAACTCAAGGATCAGGAGTACACGCTCCATGAGTTGGTCGTCCCATATGGAACCTCTCTGAGCAATTTAGTCCATTAGGTACAACTCAACCATTCATAATGGTGCATCTAAAAGGACGTTCTCCATTAGGAACTTTTCTCTTGAACTGCCTATAGTGCCTGGCACTATAGTTCTCACTGTCACATTCTTATACCTGAGTCAAGACCAAGGGAAAGCAAGTGAAGAGGCCGACTCCTCGACACTACAGTCAGTTGGGGGAGCACTACCCTAGTCTGACCCATGATATCTTAGTCACTCCAGTAAAAATTGGCCCGCATCTCAATCTGTTGAGGGAGCACTAACTACTACCTTGGTACTGATTACATCAAGTGGAGGGGCCTACTCCTCGTAACTATGTCTTGAAATCAAGTGAAATCCAACTCCCATGAAGGACCCACTCCTTGTCACTACTGAGAGATGAAAGAGTACTACTCCATAAGTGAGGACTCGCACCCTAAACGGTAGGGGAGTATAATTTGGTAGTTTTTTCACTATGGGGGACCCATACCCTAGTACGCTAGGGTAGTACCAACCCCAGCCTAGAGGACCCACACCCTATCATGGAAGGGGAGTACTGACTCTACTAGAACAAGGTGTAAAGAGGACCCACCGCATGAATCGGTCGGGGAGTACAACTCAGTGACTAGTGGACTCACACCCTGGTAAAGTAGGGGAGTAACCAACTCTATCACATAATCTGTTGTAGGGGACCCACACCAAAGTATGTTAGGGGAGTACCGAACCAAAGCGAGAGGACCAGTGCCCTGGCATGGCAGGGGAGTACCAAATCTATCATAGCACTGCGTAAGGAGGACCCGCACCCTGGGTCGACAGGGGTGTAGAAACTCCAAACATAGAGGACCTGCACTCTACCCTGTAGGGGAGTACCTAACTCGTTGTGAGTTAAGTATGGAGGACCCACGCCCCAATCCAATAGGGGAGTACTGACTCCAAATATAGAAGAACCTTCTCCGAGGAAGGTGAACCTACACCCATGATGTGGGGAGTCATGTCTCTACCGAATGAAAGGAGTAAATAATACCCATGACTTGAGTCATCTAGGGAGTATCCGTCGTAACTCTTACTATAGAAAACACCCTTTATATGATTATCATGCAATAAATTGTACCAAAATTGATAAGAAGTTCCAAAAATATGTGACCTGATGGACAACCATGTCATAAGGGTTCCAACACGATAAACAGTGCATCAATCAGATGACCGGTCTGCAAGTTATAGACATTTTAGTACAGAGGGACCGATTGAATTTGTGTTCGATACAACTGAGTTGTTTATAAACATTCCCCAAAACTCAAGTGGAGTATCTCTAAAGGACCACCTTGTGCCAAGGATTTCAGCACCATAGACGGTTTGTCAAACAGATGTTTGGTTTAGGAGATAAGGCCCTTTAAGCGTAACTGGGTCGAAATAGGTCTGTGTTTGGCCCTACTTGGTCTGACTGACCTGACCCAACCTGATTCAGGGGTGACCAAGGTCCAACCCAACCTAGGTCAACCAGGACTGCTAGGTCGAGCCCCACCTGGCTGGGCCTGAACCGGCCTGTTGGGCCAGCCTGATCGGTCTGGCTCGCCTAGATCACCCCAGCCCACCATTGGAGGCCGTCTCCCTTTTTCCCAAATGTGTCATACCCATGCCCAGAACCTGCTCATGCGGCTGGGCCCACCGGCCGTATCCCCCACATAACGACCCAAAATTTCATTAATGGAAATTCCTCTTGATCTAATTAAATGTCTTATTCTGGTTATATAAAATGTGAACTTAATTGGTTTTATGTTTCTGGATTTTAAAATACTTCTATTAATTGTGACTGTTGCTAATATAGTCATTTAATAGTAATCACAATATTAGTATAAATATAGGGCTTTAACAAATCCAATTTCCTTAGAAAAAGGAAGCGATGGTCTCATCCAGTTGACTTGCCCCATATGAAGACCATTTGATGGAGCTCGTAAAGGATTTGGCATTATTGAGCTTCACTCATGACCAAGACTAATCCATGCTTGAACACGTTAAGCTTGAGTGAAACCAACTACGGGAGAAGTGGAAGTTAATAGAGATTACCACCTGAGCAATGTTATCTAAGCCACCCAAAGAGTCTGTCACCATCGCAAACCTTACCATTCAATCTTATATGAGAGTTATAAGAGGTTATGTAATATTAACCTAGAACTATGACTATGTAAATTATTTTTTTATAAATAATGTGCATTCTTTTTTTATTATTACTTTGTAGATTGTTTTTAAAACATAAATAGTATTTTTAGTTAACATTCAACTAAGAAATATATTTTGATGAATTATTGGATTTTTGAATTAAATAATATTTTAATATTATTAAATTATGTTTTATTAAATATAAATGATCATATAATTTTATGAATTCAATTTTAATTTTTATTATGGTTTAAAAGCTGTTTTTGTCAAAACCCATGAATTTTCAATAAATGTCGGTTTTTATTTTAAAAGTAAAAATTCAAATAATTATAAAATTATTTAGAAAAAATGAATATTATTTTTGGAATCAGGACATCGAAATTCTCCACTGGTGAATTTTTCATAATTTTCTCAGACAGTTGAATTTTTGGGTAAAAATTAAATATCATTTAAATATATAATGTGTTTTGTGACATCATAATGACCCAATTGTGATGTAATAAAATACTATAAACATTATTATCAGACAATATATGTTTTATAACTAAAAAAATGTTATTTTATATTTTTTTATGTATTTTACAAAGCTTTAGTGGACCCTCCAAGACTTATAAAACATTTTGTCTTTTTCAATTTTTTTCCTTGAGAGTGTGACTCCCCTACACATAATCCAACCTATTATTTTAAAAATTTCGGCCATTGGCCCCATAAAATATTGTTTTTCACTCTACTTTTGAAAGAATAATGGGTAAAATACATGTTCTAGTTTGCAGTTCTAATAAGTATAATGTGTGGTATCCCAATCCTAAATAATAAAGAATTCCCTCTCCTTTCCTATATAAACCCACAAAATATCCCACATCCTCTTCACTAAAAGCCTTTGGAGTTCATCCAACCGCTTATCTACACTCTATATAATCCTCCCAAGGTTCCCCAAGCTCCCAAGAATCCTCTCTCAAGCCTATCCCAAGCTTTTGGGATCACATTTCCAAGTAAGGGATTTCTTCTTTTCTCATTTTGTCCAATTTTCATTAAGTTGTTATGCCCTTTTATTTTCAATTAAAAATGTTGGGGTATGATTTATCACCTGCCCCATAATTCCCTATTTATGTTTGGATAATGGGATACCCTTTTCTATATCATTAATGCCTCCCATGTACGCCCGATACCATGTCGAAATTCCATGTGGGATTTCTCTCTCCTCTTTTACATCCAAGTAATTAATTTTTATTATACATATAAATTCCATTATTTTTGTTGGGACTTGTAACTATATGATCCCTTACTTTCCATTTCACATAAATATTATGAGACACCCATTTCTCTCTCATCAACCATTATCATGAATCCTTATGTCAAGCCGTTATGCAGCCGAAATTGCACTGTATTTTTTAAGCCAAGATCATTGTGTAGTGAATACCATACCCATGTCTCTATCAAGGGTATTCACCTTTATGCACATATAAATATTGAATTATACATTAATTCCTTTATTCCACATTACTTAATCATAGAATAACTTATGATTTTGATTTATTCCATGCTATATGATCCATGTGGCACACTTATGCGTGAAATGAAATGTTTAAGAAGGGTGCACCCAGATAACACTCTAATGCATTGGGAAAAGTATAGTATCATGATATTTCATTGGAAATGAGTGTCAACTAATTATAATTCACGTGAAATGATTTTTTAATCATCCTTTATGTGTAATGAGGGTTTACTCATGCTCTATGTGCAATGAGCCTTGGATCATGCTAATTCCATGTTAAATGTTGTTGCAACATTTCCATGTTATGATTATCATGTTTTATCATTCCTTTATGTTCATGTTTCTCTTGTGATCAATCGATATGCCTATTTTCTAACATTTATTGTACTCTTCATGTTATTCCATGTTTATTTCCTTACTGGGATTTATAGCTCACCCTTTTCTTATGCATGTCCCAAGGTTATCCCATGCAATGCTAAGTTCGAGGGAATGTAGTGGTCTTGTAAAGGATGTTTTCAATAAAGATGTCGAGTGTTTTATATTCTAAGTTGTTATGTAATGTTCATAAGCCCCAAATACACTAGACCTATCGATATTCTATGTTGTATCAAGTGAATATTTTATGTAATAAATCAGGTTTATCTGTTTAATAAAGAACAGGGTTGTCATAGTTGGTATCAAAGGATAGGTTTAGTTATTTTTAAGATAAGGATTAGAAAATCCCAGTAAAGCCTTATAGACAAGTCTAAGTATAATAATAACATACCTAAGTTTTTGTGAGTATTTATTAATTGGTTTATCTAGAAAATACATCCATGTTTGGATACGAGCAGGTAGAGGCGTCTCTAGCACAAATGTATTATAGGGGTAAAACCCGAAAACACCATTTTGGGATAGAATTGAATGGGAACTGGTGCACAACAACAAGCCTTTTTTCACTCTTGGTTATGACACTCCCATTGGATATTATTTTTTAAATTCACAATCTTAGTA
Source organism: Viscum album (assembly GCA_963277665.1). Taxonomy (NCBI): domain Eukaryota; kingdom Viridiplantae; phylum Streptophyta; class Magnoliopsida; order Santalales; family Viscaceae; genus Viscum; species Viscum album. Next base: position 1,575,344,949 of record OY728161.1, on the reverse strand, counting down.
TAAACCATTATTAAGGGACTTAAAAAATGCTCCTAAGAATATATGTCAGAAAAAAGATCATGAATATCATAGATTGAAGCCTATGGATTGATAAGTTAAGTAAGTAAATGTTATTTATAAGTCATCAATTTTTTCCTTGGATTACCATTTATGTGTTACCCCTATCTTTCTTTTTATTCCAGCCAATGGCCTGTAATATGAGTACTCGGGCTAACAACCGATGCGAAGATCAATGTTATTACTGTGCTAATGAGATACTCAATCCGATGGGAGAAGGAATCACAAACTTTTACATGATTCTCTCTCAGTTATCTCAATATTTGAAAAGAAACATTGGTTAAGAGGAAATTTCAACCCCCCCCCCCCCAAGAAAGAATAAGTCACTATCTAATGCTTCATGAGACAATTGCCTCTTATTTGTAATGGATCATCTGATCCCTCAATTACCGATCAATGGATCAACTCTATTGAAAACATCTTCTCCATCCTTAAATTTTCTAACCAAGAGAAGGTTCTTCTAGATTCTTATCGTATAGAGGGTGAAGCTGATCAATAGTGGACGTTGATAAAAAATATGAAGCCTAAGGAGGAGATCGAGGTGTTGGAATGGAATGATTTCCAGAAGATGCTTTTCAATAAATATTTTCCATGTACCCTCCAACTTAAGATGGAAAGGGACTTCCTTTCCCTAAAGAAAAAAGATGACAAATCTGTCAGAGCATATGAGGAAAAATTAACAGGTCTTGCTCTATATGCCTTCGTCTTTGTGGTTACCCCCGAATGCAAGGTTGGCCTCTTCTTTGGTGGGCTTAAACCTAGCCTATAGAAAGCGCTGGTGATCCGTTACTTCGACAGCTATGAGGAAATTGTCGGATGTGCCCTCAAGGTTTAAATGGAGATCGGAGAATCTCAGGGGTATCATGGGGTTAAGAAATGTAAGGTGGACTTAAATTCTTTCTATATGATGGATAAATCCAATGGTTCTAAGAAGATCTAGGACCCCACATGCCAATGGTGAGAAAAGAAGAACCCTAGAAATTTCCTGAAGGGGATGAGGAAATGCTTTTGGTGTGGAAGAGAAGGGCACCTAACTGTTAATTGTCGACTATAAAAATCCACGGCTGCTACAGAGGAGAGGAACACTCCTTTTGAACCTTAACGCGTTGTTCATTGCTACAATTGTAAAGAACTAGGGAATCTTGCAAATCAGTGCCCTAATACAAGGGTTTTTAGAGGCAACCAACAACCTCCAAGATGGAAAGGGAGAGCTTTTTCCATCATTACTACCGTTGTGAACCCCAACAACAAAGTGGTGATAGGTATTATAGTTATTCATTAAAGAATAGTTAACTTACTTTTTTATTCAGGTTCGATTCATTCTTTTATATCCCAAAAGTTTAGTAGAACAATCCCAACACCACCACCAATCATTCATGTAAAGTTGTCAATGAGTATGGAAAATGGGGCAATCATTGCATCACATGAATATAACTCCTTCCTGTTATAATCTATGGATTTAATTTCTCGGCGAACCACATAATACTCCCTTTGGTGGAATTTGATTCAATTCTTGGAATGGATTGGTTTTCTAATATAAAGCCAACATAAATTGTCGTGAGAGGTAAATCACTATACATGTGTAGAATTGACCCCCGATTCTATACAAGTTCAAGGAGGAAGATGAATCTTATTTAGCTCCATTATCTCAATCGTTGATATTACTTCCCTATGAGAACACGTATCTAGCTCAGATGATGGAGTCTAAAGAGGCAACCATCCTTGAAGATAAGACTATTGGGAGGGAATTCACTGAAGTGTTTCCTGAGGAATTGTCTGGTCTTCCTCCTAGAAGAGATGTTGAATTCTCAATTGATCTTATATCTAGGTCATTGCCAATATCCAAGACTCCATATAGAATGGCTATTGTGGAGCTTGAGAAGATAAAGAAATTACTACAAGAGAATCTAGATAAAGGGTTTATATGCCCAAGTGCTTCACCATGGGGTGTACCAGTCCTTTTCATCAAGAATAAGGATGGGTAAATGCCCCTTTTCATTGATCATCATGAGCTTAACAAAATCATGATAAAGAAATAGTATCCTCTCCCACAAATTGATGACTTGTTCAATCAGATGTGTGGAGCATAAAACATCTCCAAGGTAGATTTGCAGTCGGGATATTATCAAGTAAGGGTGAAGAAGGAAGATATACCAATGACTTCTTTTCGTACAAGATATGAGAACTATGAATTCATAGTAATGCATTTCAGACTCACTAATGCTTCAGTAATCTTCATGGAATTGATGAATTGAGTCATTAGAGACTACCTGGACAAATTTGTGGTAGTCTTTATAGATGATATTCTAATATACTCTAAAACCAAGGAGGATCATGTGGAGAATCTAAAAACTGTTATAGGGACCTTGTGGAAGGAGGGGCTATATGAAAAGTACAACAAGTGTGAGTCTTGGTTGAAGGATGCCGCATTATTGGGCCATATCATCACATGCAATGGGATATCTATGGATCCTTCCAAGACAGCTTCAATAGAGGGATGGCCGAGGCCAACATCAGTAATGGATCATCGTAGATTCTTGGGGTTAACTAGATATTATCGGTGATTGGTGAGAAATTTCTCACGATTTTCCAACCCTCTTACCGAGCTAACTCGTAAGGGGGTAAATTTTTCTTGGAGTGATGAATGCGAAGAAAGATTCAAGGAGTTAAAAATTAGTCTTATCACTGAACCCATGCTCACTTTACCAACAAGTGGAGAAATTTTTGTGGTATTCAGTGATTCTTCAAAGAAGGTCCTGGGATGTATGTTGATGAAAAATGACAAAGTCATTGCCTATGCTTCAAGGAAATTGAATGTTCATGAGCAGAATTATCCTACACATGATTTGGAGTTGGTTGTGGTGATCTTCACATTAAAAATTTTGCAGCATTATCTCTTTGGGGAGAAGTGTGAAATATATATGGACCAAAAAATCCTGAAGTATATATTCACACAGAAATAGTTGAACATTATCCAACAAAGATGGTTAGAACTGATCAAAGACTATGACTACTCAATCCATTACCACCCTGGGAAAGCGAACAAGGTGGGAGATGCTCTGAGTAGAAAAGATCCAGTGATTCTATCATTTATGAGAATTGAGAACGATCCAATCTTCTTAGATTTGATGAATATGGATATGGGAATAATAAAGAAGGGAACATCATCAATCCTTTCCCAAATTATTGATCAACTGTCTCTTTTGGAAAAGTTAAAGGATGCTTGATTGGATGATGTGGGAATTTACAAGAAAGTGTAAGCTATCAGAAAAGGGAAATCCTCAGAGTTCAATGTTAATGAAGAAGGAATTGTGAGATTTGTGAAAAGACTATGTGTTCCATCAAGTCCAGAGTAGACGAAGGAACTTTTGTATGATGCACACAGTTCAAATTACTCTATTCAGCTAGGAAACACAAAGATGTATCGAGATCTCTGAGATCATGATTGGTGGGATAATATGAATAAAGAGATCACTAAGTATACATTGTAGTTCCTGGTGTGTTATCAAGTGAAGGCAGAGAGGAATAAGTCTAAGGAGATGATTCAACCATTGCCCATACCAGCATGGAAATGGGAGAACATCACCATGGAATGTTTCACCGGACTTTAGAAGACATCCAAAGAAAATAATGCAATCTGGGTTTTTGTGGATCATCTTTCAAAGTCTTCAACTTCATTTCAATTTAAGAGGACTTCTCTTATAATAGAAGTTTCCTCTCAAGCATCAGAATGGAACCTTATAAAGCCCAGTATGGGAAGAGGTAAAGAATGCCGACATGTTGGGATGAAGTTGGTGAGAATAAGATGCTAGGACTAGAAATTGTCAATGAAATGGTAGAGAAGGTGAAAACCATTAAACAACATATCAATACATCCTAGAGTCGACAGAAGAGTTATGCAGACAACCATTGATGAGAACTTGAGTTTAAAGTTAGAGACATGGTATTTCTACACATATCTCCATCGAATAAGGTCATGAGGTTTGGAAATAAAGGGAAGTTAAGTCCTAGGAACTTTGGCCCCTTTGAGATTCTCGATCATGTTGGGGCAGTGTCCTATCGACTAGAACTTCCACTAACCATAGAAAAGGTACATGATGTCTTTCATATATCCCTCTTAAGGAAGTACATACCAGACCCTTCACTTGTACTCACTTCATAGGTAGTACAGTTAGAGGATAATCTTTCTTACGAGGAGAAACCAGCAATGTTCTTAGAACATAGAGAAAAAGTTCTACAAAATAAGACAATGCCTCTCATCAAGGTGTCGTGGAGAAACAAAAAGTTTGAAGAAGCAATGTGGGAATTAGTGGAAGTGATGAAGCAGAGTTTCCCACATTTTTTTAGAGTGGGAAAAGGAAATTTTGAGGGTGAAATTTATTAAGGGGGGAAGATTCTAATTACCCAAACATTCTTTAATAGAAATTCTTCTTGATCTAATTAAATTTCTTATTATGGTTATATAAAATGTAAACATCATTGGTTTTATGTTTCTAGATTTTAAAATACTTTTATGAATTGTGACCATTTATACTATAGTCATTGAATAGTGATCACATGATTAGTATAAATATAGGGATTTAAAAAATACAATTTAATCAGAAAAAGGAATTGATTGCCTCATCCAGTAGATTTTCCCCATACGAAGCCCAATTTTCAGAGCTCAGAAAGGATTTGGTGTCATTAGGTTTTGCACTAGACCAAGTCAAATCCGATGTTGAACACATTAATCTTGAGCGAAACTGACTACGGGAGAAGCGGAAGTTAATATAGATTACTATCCAAGCGATGTTATCCAATCCACCCCAAGATTCTGTCACCATCACACACCTTACCCTTCGATCTTATGTGGGTATTATAAGGGGTTATGTAACAAGACCCTAACACTATGACTATGTACATTGTTTTTGTATAATGAATGTGCATTCATTTTTTTTATTGTTACTTTGTAAATAGTTTTTAAAAGAACAAACAGTATTTTTAGTTAATATTAAACTAAGAAATCTATTTTTATGAATTAATTTATTTTTGAATTAAATAATATTTTAAAATACCTAAATTAATTTTTATTAAATATAAATTATCATTTAATTTTGTGAATGCAATTGTAATTTTTGTTGAGGTTTGAAAGCTATTTTTGTCAAAACCCATGAATTTTCAATAAATGTTAGTTTTTATTTTAAAAGTAAAAATTCACATATTAATAAAATTATTTAGATAAAATGAATATTTTTTTTGGAATCAGGACGTTGAAATTATCCAATAGTAAAATTTTCATAATTTTCTGAGACAGTCGAATTTTTGGGTAAAAATTACATACAGTTTAAATATATAATGTGTTTTATGACATCATAATGACCCAATAGTGATGTAATAAAATACTATAAACATTATGTTCAGATAATATATGTTTTATCATTAAAATAATACGACTTTAGATATGTTTTATTTATTTTACAAAGCTTTAGTGGACCCTCCAAGACTTATAAAACATTTTGCCTTTTTAAATTATTTTCCTTGAGAGTGTGACTAACCTCCACATAAGAACCCCTATAATTTTAATTTTTTCGGAAATTGGCCTCATAAAATATTGTTTTCAACTCCCCTTTAGAAAAAACCATGGGTGAAAACCATGGTAAAGTTGTGGTTTTGATTAGTTTAATGTGTGGTGTCCCAAACCAAAATAATAAAGAATTCCCTCTCCTTTCCAATATAAAACCACCCAAGATCCCACTTCCTCTTCATTCAAAGCCTTTGGAGTTTGTCCAACCCCTGAACACCTCTCTATAGAATCCTCCCATGGTTCCCCAAGCTCCCAAGAAGCCTCTATCAAGCCTCTCCCAAGCTTTTGGGACCACACTTCCAAGCAAGGGATTTCTTCCTTTCTCATTTTTGTCCAATTTTCATTAAGTTGTTATGCCCTTTTATTTTCAATTAAAATTGTTGGGGTATGATTTCTCACCTCCCCATAACTCCCTATTTATTTTTGGATGATGGGAGACCCCTTTAAATCTCATTAATGCCTCCCATGTACACCTATTACCATGCTGAAATTCTGAAAGGGATTTTTCTCTCTTATTTTATATCCAAGTAATTCATTTGTATTATGCTTCTAATTTCCATTAAGTTTGTTGGGTAATGTTTCTATATTACCCCATTAATATCCATTTCATGTAAATATGACGAGACACTCATTTATCTTTCATAAACCATTTTTATTAATCCTTATGTCACATCATTATGCAGCCGAAATTGCACCGCATTTTTCAAGACATGATCATTATGTAGTGAATATCATACCCTTGTATTTATCAAGGGTATTCACCTTTATGAACATATGCATATTGAATGGTAATTTCATGTATTTATTCCTCATTAGTTAATCGTGTAATAACTTATAATGTTTATTGATTCCATGTTATATGATCCATGTGGCACACTTATGCATGAAATGAAATGTTTAAGAAGTGTGTGCCCTGATAGAACTCTAATGCATTGGGTAAAGTATAGTATCACGATACTTCATGTGAAATGAGTGTTAACTCATGCTAATTCATGTAAAATGAGGGTTTACTCATGATTCATGTGCAATGAGGGTTTACTCATGCTCTATGTGCAATGAGCCTTGGTTCATGCAAATTCCATGTTTAGTGTTGTTGCCCCATTTCCATGTTATGATTATCTTGATTTATCATGCCTTTATGTTCATGTTTCTCTTGTGCTCAATTTATATGACTATTGTATAACATGTATTGTAATACTTATGTTATTCCATGTTTATTCCCTTACTGGGATTTATAGCTCCCCCTTTTCTTATGCATGTCCTTAGGTTATCCCATGCAATGCTAAGTACAAAGGAATGAAGTGGCCATGTAAAGGATGTTTTCAATAAAGATGTTGTGTGTTTTATATTCTAAGATATTATGTAATTTTCCTAGGCCCCAAATACACTATACCTATTCATCATATATGTTGAATCATGTGAATAATTTATCTAATAAATCAGGTTTAAGTGTGAAATAAAGAGATGGGTTATCAAACCACATGTCAAACTGCATAGCGGGTTGGCTTCTCCACGCGACACCACATTGGCACCGTGAGACTCCAATGCTGCCGCCTGTTGCAGCCGTGGCTTCAGCTGCTCAGGCACTCCACTGGGGCACCCCTACTCCTCAGACTTCCAGCCTATCTCTTCTTTACCAGGCACACGGCTGGCGTCAGCGCATCGACCATAGGCTTGTTGGGACACTACACAAACTCCAGTGGCCCTTTTTTCACTCCATTTGTGCAAGCGGCCTCCAAGGGATGCCCTCTTCACTGCGATAGATCAAGATCCGCATTTCCAAAAATTTCAAAGAGCCGATCACAAGGAATGAATATGAAGAGGGGCTCGGGTCTTGTTCATGTTGACTCGTGCCCTCCGCGTCAGAGCATAAAAAAGGAGAGGTTTCAAGGATTTTTGTGTAATCAAAAATAAATTAATCCCAACGTTTAACCCCCAAAGATACCCTCCTGCATAAATTATCAACTTTCAGATCAACCTGTTCATGGGTTGATCTACATCCATCATTTTAAAAAGAATACAGAATAAGGAATATGATTAACAGACAAACCCCAACCTCGGCATGGTTTATTCGTTGGTGATGATCCGTTTGATGTAGGATGGAGAAGAATGCACTTGATATCTTTCACCCATGTTTGATCTAAAATATCGCAGCATCACCACAGGCGATCGTCAATCCACCATCTAGTAAAATCCATGTTCTGATCCTATTCTCCACGAAGGTTCTCTGTTTGTCATCATCGCCACCAGAGTTCCAAAGCAACAAGCAGGATTGTGTCCACAATCTTTTATTGCTTTCTCAAACATTAAAGGATGGAATGTGAATCCATGTTTCTATTGCAGTTTGTTAGGGTGATGTTACACTATTTAAATTAATGAAACAACATATTCAATTTCCTTCAGTTCTATGCCATTTCATTGCGAAAAAAAAATAACTCAAATATAAAATAAACTGGTTATATTTTATTTCTTAACTTATCTTAAAAATTCTGAAAAGTAACTTTTTCTTTTAACCCGTTGCGGTCAAAATTATGTCCATTCTAGGGAAATTCCGACACTCTGAATTCAATGGTTCCCTCAGATTTTTGATCCAAGAACTGGTTCAAAAGTTAAAAAACCCGCTTGCACATTTACTAAACATATCTTAAAAAACGTTTAAAATTCTGTCCTAGGCCCACCATGCCTTGGAATCACATATCGTCTGAATGCCTGGTTTTGTAAAAATCCCATTTAATTTTTGAAAAAAAATCCATGGAATTCCGCAACATTACAATATATTAAAATATTAATGTGTTATATTATCCCCACCTTAAATAAGTTACACCCTTACAATTGGACTCATAAGATCAGAGTAATTTCTACAGGGAACTAATAATTAACTATACATTTCCAGATGATAACAGGTTTATTTACGATATGGAGTATGATTTATCTATATAAGAAATTATCATAATCCCTTTATAATGGGACTTAACCCATTACAAATTTAATATATAATTATACTATGGAGATAAGAGATATGTCAATTAGGAATAACTTCCCATAACCCTTGAAAATTATTTAATAATAATCATAAAACCTAGTGTATTTATTTTTAACTCAATATCCAATAGTTGGTGAAAATTTTCATTACATAATAAATCAATAAATCTAGTGTGAAAACTCACTACCCACCAAATTTGTAGTAGTCGCATAATATTTTCTTTATTTAGATGGTTGTTGGTGGCTATTTCCCCTATTTTCTCTTAGATTGGGAAATTGAGTCCCATAATTCCTTACTCTCATGAAATTGAAGAATTTTTTTTTATAGATTCCCTCTTTTCCTTATATCTAAGAGTATGATGGCCTTAATCACAACAACTATATCATTTATCTATCCCTTTAATGTAATTTACCTCATGATTCATTTCAATGATTTGACATGAAGGAAATTGAGTCTTATTTCCTTCATCTTCTTCATCCCCTAAAATTCCTTGAGACTCCTTTCTTATCATCTTTAGTGTGTTTAGGATTTCAACTATGTTCACATGGATAGTAATATATAGTGATAGTTGATTTGTAATAATAATTAAATTATTTAGTCCAAATACTATTTCTATGGGTTTTTTATTGATATTGTCACTAAATTTTCCCCACGCCCATTTTAACTTGATTATTAAACCTCTGGCTATTACTAAAACAAGAAGAGGTTAACATAACTAATGAAAAATTAACATCATAAGAGAATTCGAAAAATTTAACCTCAATAAATCCTACTTTATTACACTATCATTTTATCCTATAGTTATTTTAGTCCAACCTATATCACTCTTAATTCGATTTATATCATCCATAGCTCAACCTATATCATTTTAGGTTCAAACTATGTTACTTTATTTGGTTTTCCCATAATCTTTAACCTAATCCATTAAAGTAACTATAAAATAAACACTTCATAGTGGTTTATTAAGAGAATATGATCAACCAAAGAATATCCCATAGAGTTTCTAGCTAGATGTGCAGTCTTTTGCCCACTCACTTTACACCAGAGTGAAGATCACGTTAATGGTCAATCAGTATTTTTTAGGGTGATTACCCCTAGATGCATCTATGTCATAGCCACATCCACTTTCCAGTATCCAAAAATGATATAATTGTAATGAAAACCACATACTCAAGAGTTTACCAAAACTCCAGGATACCATCTTATACATAGATTTATTCCTAGAATTTACATTAATGTTCTCTTATCCTAAAACCCAAATAAAATGTGCATTATTACCTTAAAATTAAATCATATACCATTGAAAATGTTTATCTATACCTTTTAAATTATGATCAACGTTAACTTATAAACCCTCAAATAATCCTAAATAAACATCATAATATCTAAAGTTATCTAAAACTGTCTCTAATACTAACTATGACACCCCAGACCCACACTCATAGATCTGGTAGTATAAAAAATACTTAACATACTAAATTTGATACCAACTATAGATTCTATAACATTAATATCCCATAATTTCTTAATGTAAATAAAACATTTAGTTACATACATTCCAGAACTTTTTAGATATAGAGCTTTAAAGGATTAAAAAACATAAACTAACAAAACCCATGTCTTTATCAACTAATGGATATATATTTCCTACTATATAAGAATCTAATTAATCCATAAAAAGTCTCCAATAAAACCCACTAAATATATATACAAGATATCCTGTTATACATATCGTGTATAATAAATTTCTTTATAACCTGGGGAAATTGAAACAAAACAATTGGTGACCTCAAACTCTTAGTAAGGGTAAATATAAATGATAAAAATTTGTGTTCATTAGTGAGATTCATATGATCATAAATAACATCAAAATAATGGATAATAAAATATAATTCCCTAATATAATAAAATTGAAAGCATAATATAAACATGAATAATAATGAAAATAATTAAATTACATGTATATCAATAACTAGTTCCTTAGTGATGAAATCCATATTTTTTGATAGATAATTCCATGTCCTAATCCAAGACATCATGATTAGGGATATCATGATCTTACCATCATGGCCCCGTGTTAAGGAAATATCTTGTTCTCGGAAGGCATACACCAAAATACCCAAACATGTAAGTCTTATGAGACCTACCGATACATCGAGGGGATATATAGTGTTGGGCCCCACCCATCACTTATTTAAGTACAATATAACCATTATATGAGATAATGAGTAAAAAATACATAATCAACTTTCATAATAATCATTAATATTAGAATAACAACATATGTAATGACTATACTTTTACCCATGTCAATAAAATGGATAACATGATCAGAACTCATCTAGATAAGGAAGGCAAATTGTTAAACAATGAATAGTAAACATTCTTGAGTAATCAATAAATATCTATATCTAAATAACAATTATAAAAATTATAACACCCCTGGAAAAGTGATACTTAAAAGGATAAATGTTACTACCCATGTCAAGAAGGTACACCTATATTTTCAAGATCCTACCTAATTAGAACACCATATATAGGCAAGTTTTCCCTGGAGTAGTTACCGAGAAGGATGACCTCATGGAATGTTTCCTAGGGTGTTTATGTGTGAGGAATAAAACACATTGAAAGAATAAGTTTCAGCCTATGGGGATAATCATTAGTATGATAAATGACCCAAATGAGTAAAAACATGTTGTGTGATTAGAAGTAAACCATGTTATTATAGGAGGCCCATGGATTTAGATGAATAGTTTCCTGGTTTAGGGAAGGTTAGGTCAAGAAAAATAGTATCAGAGGTAATAACCAATTAGAAGTAAAGTGGAATATCCTAGGTTTGAGGTGTGGAGTCCAAAAATAGGGTTTTATGCTTTAAAATTGTGAGATTGTAACACCCCTAGAAAATTGATACATAAAATTATAAATGTTACTACCCATGTCAACAAGGTGTACCATTTTTTTATGGGTCCATCATGATCGGAATGCCACAATTAATCATGCATGTCATGGAGTAGTGATTAGAATGGGTGGACCTCCTAAGATGTTTTCCAAGGTGTGTGTGAGTGAGGAAAAACACATTTAAAGAACCTATGTTGGCCTATGAGGACAATCATTAGTCCAATAAGTGACCCAAAATAGTAATATTCTATGGTGTTGGAAAGAAACCAAGGTATTATAAGAGACCCATGCGGTCATATGACTAGGTTTATGTACTAGAGAAGGATAGTTTAGGACATATATTTTCAATATTTACCCAATAAATTGATGTATGGAATCTAGTTGAACACCCTTCAATCAAATAAAGGAAATATAGAGTGTCCACAAAGGAAAGGAATTATAAAAAAATCTTGCTTATAACATGAAATGATTTAGTAAGACAAAGGAAACACTAGATTATTTATTTGATAATAATGAAAATTATACAATCCATCCAGAGAAATATGGTGGATGGTTACAGAATAAAATATCCCCAATGTAACAATGGAAACATAGAATAATATTGACATAGATAAAAAAATCCTTGGAAAATAATGATTCAAACAATATCATCCCAGAAGGGATCACAAATCATATTGTTTGATATTGCAAGTTCAACCCCTAAAATTATAAATATATATATTTATTTGAGGAAAAATCATGTAAAACATATCTCATGATGGTAAATCCTTTTGAATATAAAAATTAATATGGAGTCGAAAACATAAAATATATTTTATGAATCATTTTTAACGTTATCATAAAATAAAAACATACATGTTACTTTCAAAAGTATGTTTTGAAAAGGTAAAGTGAAATATTTTGAAAATATTTACTTTTAAAAAATAGTTTCTAAAAATGGATCCCTGAAAATGACATAATTGTTTTTATAATAAATATAGATCCAAGGGTAAAACATTTAATTTTGAAAGGAACCCTTTTAATACATTGAAATTACCTTTGTTAGAAACCCACATTGTAAAAAGAGTAATAAAACATTATTTATGATAAAAATTGATTTTCATGAATAGGATTATAAAATACCATATAATAAAATATTATGGTTGGATAACCCAATAATGTAAGAATATATTTCTAGATAAAACATTATAACTCAAAGAAAGAATATTTGAGCTCTCAATATCTCTTACATGCAACATACTCTATGAAGCATGAATTATTTGAAAAGGTGTTTATATGGTAAAAATTTAAATTATTATAGAATAAAATATAATATAATCAAAGGATATAATTTAACCAATTTATATGAGATATGTTGAAGAGAACATTTATAAATTTATGAATGAAAATTGAGTTTACCAAAACTCTTATGACCAATGTAACATTTGAGGTAAAATATATTTTAAGAATAAAACATGATTTGGATTAGCATATCCCAATATTTAAAAGGAAATAAATTATAGAAAATTTATGAGATAATAAATTAATAATACACTATAAAAAGTAAACATGGTGCAAAACATGTAATATGTCTCAAAGAATCAAAATTAAGACCAAGAAAAACTGTCATCTTTAATCCTGACATCCACTAAAGAACATTAATATTTTATATAAAAAATAACTGTATTAATAAAATATTTAATATCCTTATTAATATCTTGAAACTTTTATATGATTCATTTATAATTATTCTATACATTTAAATTAGTTAGTTATTATCAATTTTCAACATCGTGTATAAGTAAACATGAACCTTTTGAACTTGTTTTGAAAAAAAGGTGTTGGTATTCAATATTTATAAACATTTAATCACCATAATATCATTAAAGTAACTATAATATATGTTTTGTGACATTTATAAAGTTATAATTTTATTCCATGGTAGTTTTTGTTACAATACATGAAGATGAAATTGAAGATGATCATGTTTCAGTGATTCTGAATGAATAAATGGTGTTTTCATAATTAATGGGCTTAATAAAAATGTTACCTTTCAATAATAATTCATAATTTACATATTTATATCATATTATACCATCATGTTCCAAAATTCATCCATGATATAAATTTATATCATTGTTTATGTGGGTGGTTAAACCGACCCAAACATGAGAATACCATGATTAATAGATGAATATGTGATGGATTAGTTGTAATATTATTATACCATAATTATATAGATATTATTTATTTTTCATTAGTGTGATATATCAGAATTTTAAGGAAGCATTATAATAATTAATAAATATAAAAAATTACATAATATGAATAAATTATTTTTCCAATTAGTACACTTGTTTTAAATGACTCAATTAATGAGAATCATTTGTTGATATTACCATTAATAAGTTCTCCAAGTTTTTATACCTGTACCATAAAGATATCTTAAAAATCATATTTATCCCTTAAAACCATTCTAAGGACTGGCTATGAATGTTGATAATGAAAATTGTAATATATCGTTCTATGGAGGTGTTAGTTTGCACATACCCATGTATGATCATTTAATTTTCATAGAACATGATAAAGGATTATTAGGTTATATCATCTAATAATATTAAATAAGATATAAATTTCATAATTATGTATTAAATTCTAATTTTTTTCAATATACAATATGCATTGAAGGAAAACAAACATGTTTCCTCATGGAGGTGGTAGTCCACACATACACACGAATCATGTTTTAGTTTATTTAAGGGAAGATGGGAAATGTGGTTAATAGTTATTGAAATAGAATAATAAAATTAATTATATAAAAAATACTGATTTCATATATAGGGATTTGAAAATTAAAATTTTAAAGGTAATATATAAACAAAATAAGTTAATGGAACATGATTACTTATGTTGTGAACTTGGAGTTTTATTTGAATAATTAATTGTAAAAATAGGGTTAAGATAATATCTTGTGATAGGAAGATCAATGAGGAAGAATAAGATTCTATGGGAAGGAAAAATGAATGTTTTTTTATTAGGAAAATTAATTTTATGAGTGGTATTTAAGTGGTGGTGAGAGGCCCCTTTATTAAGTGTAAAGGAATGAAATTTTTGTAAATACATTTAACTATATAATAATGGAAATTTAATCTCATGTAAAGAATATCCAAAAATGAAACATAATGGGAAAATTAAGATATAAGGTTGTGTAAGGCTTTAACTAAACATTATCACACATTTTTAACATATTATTGACTTTTCACTAGGTTAAACCATTTTAATCCAAATTTACCCTTACCGCTATAACTAGTTTTATGCAAGTTATTTATCCATTATGCCTAATAAATGGTATTCATTAAATAATTTGGAACATATAATTGTAAATATTTAAATTATTTTATTTGATTCAATTTCTAAAAGTGATAAAAATTAATTTTAAAATAATAAATATATAATGTATTTAAAATAGTTTTAAAAGACAAATATTTATTAAGTTATAAAATATCAGATATATTTTTTTAAATTATAATAAATATTTTTATGTTTCTAATTTCACTTTTATAATACATATTTTTTTATTGAAAAGGTTTCTTAAATTTATATCATATAATTACATGTTAATAATTTCATTATATCGCGGTTTTTGTAAAAATTGTATATTCCATCATCCACCTTAAAAGAAATATTTTTAGAAAAATAGAAAAAATAATATTAATAAAATATCACTATGATGAATCTAAAAAAACTGCTCATTTTTTCAAATTTAAGTTCTAAAATTTAGGAATATTACTTTTAAATAAAAATATAAAATATAATTAAAAATTGTTTCTATTGGGGAAACAACTTTTTAGATCACAATTTATTATTTTTCTTATTTTACACCATTTTCTAATAAGTGTTAAACGGTTATTAATATAAATATACATTATCATTAATTAATCATAAGTATCTTGTGATAAAAAGTAGTTGGTGTCTGGCCTTGTGTTTATTGCCACCCCATAATCCTACATCGTACCACGATCTAATCTTAGAAGCCCCATTATTTGGGGATTTATTGGATGATGATGGTGGAATAGGGCTTTATGAAGGGGGAAGTATATGGGGGTCTCAGTCAACCTATGTGATAAAAGGTTGTGGGGGTCAGGCCAGATACGGTCAGGAGAAGGTCAACAAGACAACAGGAGTTGTCGATGGAAATAGTGGTAATGATGGGTCAGTGCTGAAATTGATTAGGTAGAGCTGGGTGACGACGTGACTGAGGAGATGGACGTGGGAGGAGGGCCAATGACACGAAAAAGGGCATGTCAAGGAGGTCAGCAGACACAAATTTGGTGAAGGAGGAGCCAGATGTGGGAGGTGCAAACAATGGCATGATGGATCCCAATGCTGACTACAATGGTGATGGAAAAAACGATCACTAAAGATAGGGATGGAAAGTCAGTGAAGCTTCGGGATGCAAGCTTGTGGACCTATTGGCCAGTGCAGGTGCAAATGATAATTCCTACGAGGTTTGGTCTCTACAGGGCCATATATATATAAATAAATAATAGGAGCTCGATGGGTGGACTATCCCATGGGGGGGATATAGCCTGTATGTTTGGCTTTATGGGTGTGTGGGGTGTGTTTCCTTATAGTTATACCCCAAGAACCTATAAAATTATAATATCATGTGATAAAAAATAATAGCGCATAAAAGAGTTTTTTTAGAAAAATACAATTATAAGATTATAATGATATTATTAGTCCTTTTAGATATAACAATTTAATTTTAATCATATTAAAAGCAGCCTTTATTTTATTTATATAAATAAATCCTAAAGTAGTTACTCATATTAATTCCTTCTAATTGAAAAGATAGGTTTTAATGGTCATACTTAAATATTTATATTTTATCTAAATATATAATGCTTTCATTTATGTTCAGTGTTGCACGTAGAGAAATTTATCGAACACATTAACTTATTTGAAGGTAATCATATATTAAAATATTAGAGTGTCATACTTATTCTTTTCGAATTTATACCTATATGATCAAATATCCATGGATGTTTCGATTGAATATTTGTTAGACATGCATGGTGATGAAGATGATTATGGGCTAGGCTGATACACATGGATTGAAAAATGATTTTTTCTTGCATTGTTGGAAGTTTCTATATGAATATGTGCAACATAATATAATATTAATGGGAAATTATTTTCATCTTTATTTTATTTTCCACTAAAACCCATGTTAACTGATGAATACCTAATTCGAGAGTTTTCCCCTCAATTCAGTTGATGGGAAACACATACTCTTCAATATTTTCACTATTTGGATTGATGGGAGAAATTTATAGACCATTGGGGGAAAAAATTTGGATTATGTTATCTACCACTTGTTACTTCCCATCCTTTTTTAGAACCCTATTTCTATATATTAAGATTCACTGTATTTAAAGGGGGAATTACACTATATAGTACCCCCAACATTACCATTGATAGAATACTTCAGGAATTTATAATATGATAGGGGCACTACTTTGGGCATATAGATCCAAGGAATTCCCATAAAAAAGAATAATACATTTTTCCATAACACCATGAATTCAGAGTCCACTATGATGTCTCTAAACTAGGTTCTTAGTCTGATTTTTTCAAGGGGTTTTTGATCACTCTTATTATAGTGTTTAATCATCAAATGGGAAGGAGTAAGTCAGCTTCATGATAATCTAGTATTCATAGGGTTATGATCAGAAAAATGTTGATACTAGAACCAATATCATTAAAATTTGATAGAACATGATATTTTCAAGTTTCCCAAATATGTACAAGGTTCTGATGTGTCCATGTATGGAAACTTCCTAGTCTTGATCTATAAAGGAAATGACAGTATGGAATTTAACACACTAATATCTATCAAAATTTCCTCAACCATACCAAATTTATCCTCAAAATAATGAGGTATTAATAGGTCCTTAATATGATCTGATATAAGTTCCATGAAGAGATGTAGGGCATCTAGGATAGAATGATCTATCCAGATGACAACAATCTACTTCAAGATTCCATATTTCTTGAACAAGGGTCTGTAATTCCTATCATAAGTCTATTATGTGTCCTTAGGATTAGAGGTCAAATATTAATGTTCTAGTGAATCATTATCTTAATTGGAATTGGGGGAAACATTTTATTCTATGGGTTAGACTGAATCAACCTTCACGCACATTGACATTGACTGGGAAATTGCATGTATGCTAGTCATTTTTTCAGAATTATTGGATTCCAATGACACATGGTTGATTCATTATCAATTAAATGTTCTTATTAATCATGTTGGAGTTCCAATATTTGGGTTTTAGCTATGTATATATCCTTATTAAAAACCATTCTTGAGAATCAAGGTCTATTTTGACCATTTTTTCCTCGATATCCTCAACCTTTACGACCTCTACCCTATTTATAGATGGGGAAATTGATTTTTTATGAATCCATTAATTTTTTTAGGGGTATATCAAGTGGATGAAATTAATATATCCCTATTTTTACTCTTTATATGATAATAATTCTATTGGGTGGGGTGTTTCATGTACTCTCAGTGCTAGGGTCATGAAAACCTAGAGAATCTGAACTGGATTTGGAATAAAAAGGGTTATTCTTCCTAAAAATTCTTATACTAGTGATAATTTTTTATACTATTGGAAGATTTAAATTATAATGATGTCACCTCACATACTATAGGGGGATTTAGAGATATAAGTGGTTGATTCAGTTTTCCCCTAAGTATTTCATGTGCCTAATTGATTGATTTCATGGTAATGCATTCATCAAATTTATATGAATATCTATTTAGGATTTCCTCCCATTACCTTCTTCTTATAGTGTAGTAGTAAAAATATTTTTCACTTGTTATGATGGTTTAACCAAGTTGACTTTCCTAAATTCAACGATATTCTAGATTATTTCCTTGAAGATGAATCATTCCAGGATGTTGCATACTAACATTTGGGGGAAGGCGTAAAATTCCATGAGATCATTTAATATGAAACTATTAATCTTTGAAATATCAAGTAATATGAACACTTTATGATATAGGGTAATGATGAAATACCTCTAGTCCTGTTCTTTTCATAATGAATAAAATATATTTTTCCAGTCCTAATGGTTTGGGTGAATCTTCTCTTTCTTTCCATTTTTGATGTGGGCACTATTGCTACTACAAATATTTAGGAGGATGATCTATATTATATTTAGTAAGATTATGATATGGATATAGATCCAGTGGCAATTTGATTATTAAGGTTTTATTATCCACTCTTCTAGGTTTCTTCTCTTGTACTATATTATTGGCTAAGACTTATCTTTAAAGCACTGAATGGAATCCTACAAGCATCGTGCAACTACTGCAATCTTCTAGAAACCACTAGGTTATTTCAAAGAAATAAGTGGAATCCAAAAGTCATCCTAAATATTCTATATTAATATATATTAGTTTTTTATGAGGAAGCTTCATATTTACAAAGCATGTTAGCTCCTTCCACCAAGTGATGAAGTATGAGACTTTACCATTTTCACACTACTTGAAATTTTAGAAGTGAAAACCAATTTTATTCTTCATAATGAAGATTAATTGGTAAATACAAAATAAATGAGATATTTCCGGTTGGATATAGGATTATATTTAATGTTTCTATACTATAAAAATACTGATCCTTCTAGGGTTTTCACAAAACACCTATGTTTTTCTACATCCCTCTTTGCTGGTATTCCCATCTTAGAGCCTCACTGGCCTCTATAATGCATGATATTTTGATTCAAATCTCTCATTACATTTATTATTGGCAAGTTTATATTTTCAATTCCAGATGGTGGAGGATTCAAGTATACCTATTCTAAATAGTGTTTCCTTTTGGGATAGATGGTTCATATCACCCTTCCATGGATTCCATTGGAGTGACAAGGGACTTAATGGAATAAAAGTTTTCTAGGGAGAATTTTAGTTAGAATGGTACTCATGTAGAGGTTGTGGGCAGTTCTAGATGTGATCATATTTCCTATTTTTATTACTAATATTCAATGTTAGCTAGCCTATGTTATATCTCTTCACATGGTTGTGGTTGGTTCTCCATTTAAGGAAATAAATGATAATATTCATCCGTATGGTTTTAGATATACTAGTTTTAAAGAATAAATGATGGTTATATGTCTAGGATATACTCATATTGTCTGATCAACTCTTTATTATTATACATATACTAGTGGATAAACATTTTCCTCTGTATGGGAGTTATACTCAATAAGAAAATTTTCTTTGAGTAATTGGTTATTATGTTGACTTAATCAATCCAACTTCATTTTATATTTCACTAATTACACCTCAGTAGAAATGGGTTTAGTTTTGTTTATGTTATGGGACAAATAGTAAAATATCCCTTACATTTTTCTTTAGTCTAAGATCATTGAGTAAGAAGTGGATGAATATTTTAGATGAGCTCCATGAAAACAAGTCATCCTTTTATGCCAGGTACACACACCAAACGTGTTTTGATGTAAACCAAAATTCATATTGATTTATCCTTATATTATTATTTTTCATTATTTTAATTCTCCATATTATATTTTTTGGATAATTGTAATGAAATTTATTGATGCAATCCAGGTATCAATAATCATTTCCTCAAAAAAAATTGGGAGACTTATTTTTCTCTAAATAATTGTCGAGGGGAAAATCATAATTCTCCTTGATATTTTCAAACATAGTAGATAGTTTTGGCTTAAAATCCATATGAAGATTTATATGAGCTCCTCATTTATACTTGGGAATAAATTTATAGATGATGATACTAATGGATTCCACAACATATTTCATCGAGCATACTTTTAAAAAATGTGATAGATCACAGAGTAGGATAAATTATGAAAGTGCTTCCTTAGAAGTCAATACCAACCCAAGGAACACCAAATTATTTAGATAATGAGATGGTAATAATACCCATAACCCTATAAGATAGGTTTTACTTGGTTCTACTAGAATCATATCTTGGATCCTCTATGGGTTTGATGATCCTACGGGTGGCAGTGATGGTAAAAATGCCCCCATCCCAACAGGTTGTGTTTAGTCCAATAATGCCAATAAAAAAGATGCTATAATGTAATAATTATGTTAATGGGATATTATTTAGGCATAAAATGGTTAGATACCTCTTTTAGGGAATGAGATACTTACCATTAAGAGTTTCTCCAAGTATGTAGGCTTTGTTTTCCCCATATGAGACCCCTACTTGACTTTATTGGTAGTCTAATAAAATATTTTGTTAATGGATTACTCCCAAACAGTACACAAATTATGTGATTTAGGAATGGTGAGATTTATTTGGATTGACCAAATATAATATATGAAATTGGGGCCTAAGACCTGTCCCAAAGAGATGAAATTTCTGGCCATTTTCCCCGATGAACTAAGATTTCTAATGAGAGGGGTGTAATATAAAGCTCTATATTCATGCCACCCTCTAATACACACATCACTTTTGGGAATTAGGCATGATATAGTAGTAGTAATTTAGTATTTTATGGAAATACTAGTAAATTTACTCATATTTATTCATTGAAATAGGATTCTATGACATGAGAAATTTGGCCATGTTGGTTTTAAGACACAACTCGTTCATCACCTTAAGGTGACTAGAATACTCTTTTTTTGATAGATATTTAGTTTAGAGATTATATAGAATCATCCAATGGTGGTGATTCAAATAAGGTATGTATTTGACCTTTAATATACTGGGAATATCATACTTGTATAGTGGACATGGTCCAGAATGTGACTAGAATTATTTATTCAACTAGCTCCTTCTATATAACAATGGAATTATCCTCATCCATAGATAGGTTTTCCCCCATAGGATTTGACTATAAAGGATAATTGCTAACTTAATTATTCTGAGGAGTGGAATTATTTTTAACATCCTCAATTATATCAAAGTATTAATGGTTTAGGGGAGGTGTAAATGAGTTTTATCACCCCAAATTATCAACTAATACTACTAAATCACCACTGATTAATTATGAAGCATTTCGTGTATCTGACCTTGATTTCTCAAGTGAATCTTGTTATGATTGTAATATTAGAGTAGTTTTGACATAGAAAATATCTTATTATTAAAGAGAGATTCCATTACTATGAGTACTTTCACAATGATAACCCTGGGGAGGACCTTTATGGTTATTGGTTTTGATTCCATGAGGAGGAATTCCATTGTTACCAACTATTGGTAGGTTGGAAGAGGGAGGAAATCATTCCATTTAACCCTAAAAATATGGGGAGTTCCATTGTATCTATATTCATGGAGAGGAATTTCATGATCAGTCTTCAAATTTATAAGCATGGGACCTCGTTCGTGGGTTCTTTGGAGAGGAACTCCATAGTTGTTGATCATGGAATCACTGGGAGGACATTCAAGGCCATAGATTCCCTCTCCAATCAAGGAAGAGTGGGAATATTCCGGATATTCTATCAATTTATGATAAAGGACCTTAAGGATATCAACATTAATCAGGGATAGAATATAAGCCTTCTCTTAGGTTGTAGATTTCCCTAGGTGATAATTTAATCTTGACACTATACATATGGTGAAGAAGGATGGAATCTTGATAATGATTAGGGTTGGACAAAATGGGTAGAGAACCTCTTGTGTGGAATCCCTTTAAGGATACTCCCCATGTTACCAATAGAATATGCTGATGATATTTTTGGGAGAGGGCGAAAATATGGGTCCACTATATGCTTTCCATTTGAATATTCCAATAACCTATGATGGGTCTAAGGATATAAGCCTTCCCCTATGTTACATATAGAATATTATGATGATATTAGTTAGATAATGCAAGAGTATTCAAATTCCCTTTGTTCACCACTAGGATATACCAAAGGGATTAATTGTTTTTTTTGAAATATGTTGTTGAACTTATTTGGTTTTAATAAAGATACGAACTTCCCCCTAATCTTTAATCATAGTCAAGATATTTCACTGAGCTTTTTGAATGTTGAAGGGACCCGGGATATAAGATTTTACCAAAACATCTTCCAAAATATGGTAATGAATTCTATATGTGGTAGCATGGATATAATACTACTCCCATACTTTCATTAAAATATAAATATGTCCTTCTTTTATTTCTATTATTGTATGATGATAAGATTATTGAGTGAGACCCATGATATGGGATTTCTATTTTTCTGTTTAAAATAGTTGATGATAGGATTTCTGATTGGGAATTGGAATATGTAACCCCTGTTAAATTTCAACTATCTGTCACCCATGATGAGACCTCCTCCTAGGTGCTCTGGTCTAAACCAATAGAACTTGTATCTCCTGGACAATCTCTTTATTCGTGGGGATTTTGGGATCCATGGAGCTGGAGATAGTATTGAAAAACAATATCTCTCATGTGAAGCTCTTGAATAATAATGGGGATATTTATGTACTTTTCCACCACCCTAAGGTAAGGGAGAAAGGCATTATTACACTCTATGGAGATTCTCATGAAGCATATGAACATTTTAGTAGTGTTTATTTGCTTCTTCACATCCCATATTTTATAGGATGGATGTAATTGATTCATCTTCAGAAGGATTTCATGATCCATCTCAATCATAAAAAAGTAGACTTTGTGAAGATACCCTAACACCAAGATATTCAACACCAAGCATTGATGTCATTGAGTTAGTGGTATCATACATTATGAATCCAAGACCATGTCCATCATCATCATCATCTTGGAATATGAATTCTTATATTGAATTAGCTAGTAAAATACAATATCCTAAGGTGTCTTTCACTGGCTACTAGGATTACTAGGGATCCTGATTGAGTATAGTGCATTAAAGGATGCTATTTTAGATTAAATGGATTATTGAGAGGGTTCTTAAGGAATAAAAACACAAACAAGAAACCCATTAATGCAACAACACAAGTAAATATATGCTTGATCAATTACCTTCATGTGTAAAAGAATTAAAGTCAGGTTTGAAATTCTATTTCCACCACACTTATGATATTTTGAGTCATTTTAGACATAATTTCCAAAAGAAGCCGACCACTAGGACTTTAACATTAATGATTTGGTTTGTGAATTAGTTGATTTGCTGGGAGGTCAAGCTCATTGCACCCTTTTTGTAAATAATTATTACAATTTACAATTTTTTTAAAATATTTAAGATGTTTTAATGAATCCATCATAATAATGTTATTACGTCTGGTAACCATTGGGAAATTGATCAATTGAAACCATTAATCGAAGTTAACATCTATATATATCATAGGTTCTTTATCATTCTTTTACTTGGTGATTATACTGTGTTTAAATCCTCATAGAAGGCACTCTAGAGTGTATTCCCATCCAAGGAGGGAGTGCGTGTTGTTGAGTTGGGATCATGCCCATAAGAGGGGCTTCCCATTTATCCCACTGAATGGAATTAAAACCCATGTAGTTCTGTGGTACTTAATGAGATATATCGTACTATTTATGGTGATGTGATACATGATAGTGTGGTGATTTTTCTGGTCATGCATCTATGACAAAATGAATATCCTTTAAAGAAAATTTTCCCAAGATTCATTGAAGTTTCTCTTAAGGTAATACGTCCAGGACCTATTGAGTGTGGGTATTAAACCCAAGAGATGCATCCTATGTATCTTGATTAATAGGAGTCAAATCCCATATAATTTGGGTTGTGTAGTTTATGGTCATATGATAGGAACAATTAATGTTGTTTAGTGTAATGTATTAAGGACCATGTACAATACAATTTAGTGTCATACAACTAGAAATATATATTTTATAATTTAAAGTCATTCAGTGAGAACTACTAGGTGAAGGTTCCTTGTAATGGTTTCTGTGGAACTTATATATGGACAACCCTTTTTGGTCCTTCATTTTTATAAGTTACTATATTATAGAGGGTATGATTAGATTATAAAGGAATATGTCCCATCAAGCTAGAATGGCTCATAAGAATATGGCCCATTGAGGTAGGGTGTTTATAGGTACTATAACCCATTGCAAAATTTTGATCTCATGGAATATGGGTCGTTGAGGAATGAATGACTCATAGGGAATATGGCTTGTTGAGGAAGTGTAACACCCGAGACTTTTATGTGAAATATTTTGTTTTTATGTTATATAAATAATCAAAGTAATCTTTCACTACACACAACACTAGCTTGGCTTGCTTTACACGCAACCACGACCTTCCTCGATAGCTTGCATCGTACGCAATACCGAGTTTCAATAAACAATGATATGCTATTAAAATATTATTAAAACTAGCCGTTATGAATAGTAATAACCAATTTTTGAAATTTTATAAATTTTAATTTTCAAAATGGACTTCATTTTTGGATTTGGAATATCGAAATTAGCCTAGGGTGAAATTTTGGTATTTTTCTGAAAACTTTCAATTTTTGATGAATAGTGAAACCACTAAGTGGTATTTAAACAACTAAATTTTTCATAAAACATAATTTTACCACTTCTGTGAGTGGAATTTCAAAAATCCAAGAGACACTGTTGATCACAGTAAGTAAAATGTGGTTCAATGAGATGAAAATAATTTTTTTGTGAATAGTAACTTTTTACTTTTTTTTACTACGGTTAAAAGTAAATAGGGTAATTAAGGGTAAAAATGATATTATTATTACCCTAACACATGTCCTAATTCTATTGGACAAGTGTAATTCGACCAAAAACAACCTTAGGAATAAAATATGACCATTTAGGCCCACTTGGATTAGATTAGGACATTTATTATTAATTTATTTAAAGAAGGGTTAAAATAGTTAAAATCAAAGTTTAATAAGTAAATAATTTTTAATATGGGGTTATACATAAGATAAATTCGACTATAAATATTTATTAGAAATATAAAAATACTTTCTACATAATTTTATTTTATTTGTAATTTTTAGACATTAAATAATTTAATTTATTTATGACACAAAGATGATGCAGTAATTATCTTATTAATGAAATATTGACATAATTGATGTTATAAATACCCAAATCAATGTAATTTGAGACTTTTTATGCATTCCACTAATTTTATAGGTTAATATGACATGTTAGTATTTATTTAATTAACCTTTTTAGAACTAATCATTCTGTTATGAGTTTCACAAAAATCAATTACTAAATAGTGTCGAAATTGACATAAAATAGTTTTTAAAACAAATATTATATTAGTAACTGTTATTTTATTCCTAAAAATCTAAGGTTCATCCAAATGACTTATATACGGTTATATATATTAATAATAAACAACTTGGGGTTTGTTTGGCTTCTTATAGTATGTTTATTAACCTTATAGTGTAAGAAAACAAGAAGACATGGTAAAAGTTAAATTATCTAACTTAAAGTTAAATCTAAATGAGAAGGTTAAAATTGATACCTAAACTTGTCTAAATTATATAGGATGAGAGGATTTTGACTCCAAACCACCTTATCTTCGAAATATATTAATTTGGAGCTATTAAAAACCTAATTTGACTTTATAATAAAATAATATTTTTAGTTATTCCAAAGGTTCCCCTCTCCTCCCTTATAAAAGGGCACCTCCTCCCCCTCTTCCTCACACCACTTTGAGCCTTCAAGATCGGCCAAACCCTACCAATTTCTCCTCTAAAATTCCCTATAAACATCCTAGAGGGTCTTGTCTTCTTCAAAGACCTATTTTAGTGCCCTAAAAGGAGGTCTCAAAGAAGCACTTCAAAGAAGAGGTAATGTCCGTTACCGATTCTTTCATCTTTATTTCTTCTTCCACTACTTCTTCTTTAGTTGTTTCATTATGAAGTAATAACATCAGTATCACTCATATACTGATATGTTATTATATGTATGAAACAACCCTATTTCACCATCTATCCATCCTACGGAAAAAGAAATCACCGCGCGTGCGTACGTACGGAATACCGTCTCCACGTCATGGTGTAATCTATTTTCCACCACCACCTTACTTGGATGGGTATAATGGTGTAAATAATGACTATATATGACTATTATAAAGTGATATTGATTCTGAGATAGTATAAATACACTCCAATACAATTCCACGATCATAGGAACGATATCATCACTCATGTGTACGTACGGAATACCGT
Source organism: Viscum album (assembly GCA_963277665.1). NCBI lineage: Eukaryota > Viridiplantae > Streptophyta > Magnoliopsida > Santalales > Viscaceae > Viscum > Viscum album. Next base: position 1,575,318,332 of record OY728161.1, on the reverse strand, counting down.
TTCCACGATGTGATGCGACTCATTCTACATGATCTTCATTTCATAATGATTATATAAATGAATTGAATGAATGAATATGATATATATTACACTAATAAAATTCTGGAAATGAGGTATCTATAACCTAAAGAGAAGAATAATAATTTATTCAACAAAACACGCATAAGAACAAAAAGTAACACACACCCGAATAACAAGTTGTAATGAAATATTACTAATAAGAAGCTAAGAATATGAAAATATGTGATATCATAACAATAAGTATGATTCTAGAATAAGTCAATAACATTATTTAAATCATTATACAGGAGGTTCGGACACTTACGAAGCAAATAGGACGTAAGGTAAGGGAAATATCACAATCTCATTTTTATCCGAGATTGTTTATACTTTTGTATTTACTTGGGTGTATTTTATCATCCACATCCATGTTTCCTCAATATGTAATATTATTTCCATCCACCTACAATTGTTTAAATTCAATTTTACCCTTCAGCGAGTTTTTAGTAAAGGATATGAAAAGAATCTTTTGTCGTTTTTTGTACGAGGTACTTTTTAACTTTTCCGACAAAAGTATGAGAAGAATGTTTTTTTAAACTTATACGACATGAATGGATTTTTAAAACATTATTTCCAAGAAGCTTCCTTTAAAAGTTTTCAAGTTTTTTTAATCAACTTCTTTTAGTTTAGAATTTTATGACATGATAAGAAAGGAAAAGTGTTTTTGAAGCAGAAAGGATATTTTCCGCAAGAATGGAGTTCAAGTGTTTTATCAAAATTATTTTCCATCTAAGATAATAAAGGGTTCTGTTTCTATCCCTATTATTACATTTATTTGATTATGTTGTTATGGAATTATATTTATGAATTCCTTTATCTTATATGAATTGTTTTATGATGTCATGATGTTTAAGATTCCCATTTTTATTACATGGGTTATGCAATGATGTATGATTTATGATTTTGTGGAACACATAAGAATGGTATAATTATGAGATTGGTAGGACCTATATCTCCCTCCAATGCATTGTGTAAAGATTTTATATCTCATGAGATAGACATGGCTGGAACGGTAGGTTATACCGGTTCAGTGAAACAGGACTGAAACGAGGAGTGAACTCGGTTCAGAAATGGACTTTGTCCACTAAGATAGTCTTGGCAATGAGTCTTGACTAATAAGAAATGATTCTCTATGATTATGTGTGTATGCCACAAAGTTTCATGTTTTATGATTATTGGGATTCCGTTTCACTACTATGATTTATCCCATGTTATGAAATTATGATCTCTTTTGCAGGTTAAGATTTCCAAAATTTATGTGCTTATGTATATGATGTGATTGATATTTCTTTTGTTTACCCTTACTGAGGATTTGAGCTCACCCTTTTGTATGTTTTATTTCCCCAGGTCAGGAAGAAGGTTATTAAGTAGAATATGCCAAAAAGGGACTCTAGATATGATGAAATAAATGGGAGGCAAAGTAGATGCTTTATGAACCAGTTGTTTATGCTTTCCAGTTTTTAAAGACACTATACCTATACGGTCCATTCATGTTTTTGTTAAATGATGTAATAAATATGATTCAATTTTGAAGTATTAATAATGTATGTAAAGTATGGGTCGTTATAGTTGGTATCACAGGAAAGGTATAGTCAACCTTTGGAAACTAGAATGTGAAATCCTTAGTAAGAACCCTAAGGATAATTCTAAGCATAGAACACAATCTTAGTGATTTAGAAATGACTATGAATAACCTAGGATAAGACCTTAAGTGTGAAATTTTATTCATGATTATGTGGTTTTCCTATTATAATTAGTGTTGCTCAGACTATTCTTGTTGGTTTTAGTCAATGGTTGGAACCTGAAGGAACCGTGTTAATGCGGAATCCGACGGGAAATGAAATGATTGTCCCCCTGAGAAACCAAACGTTCTGGGAACTGGAATGAAAAATCTTGTATCCATGCTCAAACAACTTTCTCAAGATATGAATCATTCATAACTTCAAAACAAGAAAAGGAAGGAGCAACATTCTATTGAATCCTTCATGAGACAGCGTCCACCTTCATTCAGCGGGTCTAATAATCCATTAGTTGCTGAACAATGGATTAGTACTACTGAAAAGATATTTTCAGTTCTTCAATGTTCTGAGCATGATAAAGACATCTTAGTATTGTATCGTTTGGAAGGTGATGCTGATCAATGGTGGAATCTTATTAAGAATACGAGGAAAAGGGATGAAATTGAGTCCATGGAATGGGACGAGTTCAAGAACTTATTTTTCAATAAGTACTTCCTTCGTATTCTCCGAACAAAGATGGAGAAAGATTTTCTTGAACTGAAGCAAAAGGATGATGAATCTGTTGGTACTTATGAAGCAAATTTTACAAGACTTGCAAGGTACGCTTCTGGTATTATTATCCAACCTGAGAGTAAGATCGATCGATTCTTTAGTGGCTTAAAACCAAGTCTTTGAAGGGCCTTAGCCATAGGGGACTTCAATAGCTATGAGGAAATCATTCGATGTGATCTCAGAGTTGAGATGGAGATTGGAGTAACCCATCAGTCATATGGGTTTGATAAGAAGAGGAAAATGGAATTCAAAGGAAAATCTAAAGAGCACACTAAAAAGAAGATGAGATTTCCCTTATGCTCAAAGTGTGTAAAGAAACATGGAGGGAGTTGTCTTAAAGGGACAAGTAAATGTTTCAAATGTGGAAAGGAAGGTCATCGGGCATTTGAATGCTGCGATTATGGGAAGAAGATATCTAATGATGCAAAAAAAGGAATGGATACATAGAATGAACCTACTACACTTTAATTTTTCAAGTGCAAGGGAATGGGAAATTATGCTAATAAATGTCATAATCCAAGGGTTGATGATGATGGTCGACGCCAACAAACTCTTAAGGCTAAAGACAAAGGAAAGTCACATGCAATTTCTATCAGCGATGTGGAGTACGATAACGATGTGGTGAAAGGTACACTTACCATCCACTCTAAAGTAGCAAATGTTTTATTTGATTCTGGATCCACCCACTCTTTTATTTCTGAAGAATTTTATAAGGGTATCACCGTATTACCTCAACAATTAGATGTTGAGTTAGCTGGGACAACACCTAATGGCACAATAGTCACATCAAAAGTTTATAATTCTTCTCTGATTGAAGTTTGTGGGAAAGTGCTTCCTGCAAATCTTGTGATCCTTCCTATAGTGGAATTTTATGTGATTCTTGGCATGGATTGGATTTCTCTACATGGAGCTCATATCAATTTCCAAAGAAGGGAAGTCACATTTCATATTCCAGATCAATCTATGATCGTCTATCGATGCAAGGATGAACATAACCTTCCAGGGAAAATTTATTCCATTTTATGGGTATTGATTCCACTAAATGAAGGTTATTTATCTCAAATGGTTGGTGAGAAACTCACGATTAAGAATATTCCCATTGTACGAGATTTTGATGATGTCTTTCCAGAGGAATTACCAGGTCATCCACCAAATCGTGACGTTGAGTTTTCAGTAGAACTCATACCAGGTGATTTTCCTATTTCAAATACACCTTATAGAATGGCCCCAATTGAGTTGCGGGAATTGAAGAAGCAACTCCAAGAGAATCTTTATAAGGGATTCATACGCCCTAGTGCGTCACCTTGGGGAGAACCTGTTCTATTTGTTAAGAAGAAAGATGGATCAATGAGACTCTGCATTGATTATCGAGAACTTAACAAGATCAGTATCAAGAAGAAATATCCTTTCGCACGTATTGATGACTTATTTGACCAACTACGCAGAGCTAAATACTTTTCCAAGATTGATCTTCGTTCAGGGTATCATCAATTAAGGGTCAAAAGGGAGGATATACCAAAGACGTCTTTCCGTACAGGGTATGGACACTATGAACTGATAGTGATGCCATTTGGTCTTACTAATGCCCTTGCTATCTTCATGGATCTGATGAATAGAGTCTTTAGAGACTATCTTGATAAATTTGTGGTAGTCTTTATAGACGATATACTTGTATATTCAAAGAGAAAGGAAGAACATGAAGATCACTTGAGGATTATATTGAAGACCCTGATAAAGGAGAAGCTTTATGCCAAATTTACCAAGTGTGAATTTTGGCTTCAAAAAGTTTCATTTTTGGGTCACATAATCTCAAAAGAGGGGATATCTATGGATCCAGCAAAAACAGAGGTTATCGAAAGATGTTCGAGACCAACAACAGTAACTGAGATCCAAAGTTTTCTTGGTTTGGCTGGATATTATCGACGTTTTGTGAATGATTTTTCACAATTATCTAATCCACTCACCAAGTTTACTCGGAAAGGAGTTAAGTTTGTTTGGACGGAAGAATGTGAAGAGAATTTCAAGGAGTTGAAAAGAAGGTTATCCAGTGCACTTGTGCTCATAATGCCTTGTAGTGGAGAAATGCTTGTGATCTATAGTGATGCATCCAAGAAGGGATTGGGGTGTGTTCTTATGCAAAATGATATGGTGATAGCTTATGCCTCACGACAGTTGAAAATCCATGAGAAAAATTACCTAACACATGATTTGGAGTTAGCTGCGGTAATCTTTGCATTAAAGATTTGGAGGCATTATCTTTATGGAGAAAGGTGTGACATTTATACTGATCATAAAAGATTAAAGTATATTTTCACACAAAAGGAGCTGAATATGCGTCAAACAAGATGGATGGAGCAGATTAAGGATTATGACTGCTCAATCCATTACCAATCTGGGAAAGCAAACAAGGTGGAAGATGCATTAAGTCGACAAGACCATTCCAGTTTATCCATGATGAGGATCACAAAAGATCCCATATTTATGGATTTACAAAGGATGGATCATGGAATTATAATGGAAGGGGAAAAATCTTATCTTTCTCAAATGAATGTTCAACCATCTATACATGTGAAGATTAAAGAGGCACAAAAAGAAGATGTTGAGTTACAAAAGAAGGTGAGAAATGTTCCAAAATTCAACCTTGATTGTGATGGGATAATAAAGTTCAAGAATCGGGTTTGTGTTCCTCCCATCCCCGAATTAAAGAAGGAGCTGCTGGATGAGGCTCATAGTTCTTCATTCTCTATTCATCCTGGAAGCACGATGATGTATAGGGACCTGAAAGAGTACTTTTGGTGGGATGGCATGAAAAGAGATGTTGCTGAATATGTCTCTCGATGCTTGGTTTGTCAGCAAGTTAAAGCTAAGAGACAGAAGTCTAAGGGGATGTTACAACCATTACCCATACCCGAATGGAAATGGGAAAAAACCACTATGGACTTTGTCACAGTACTTCCTAAAACATCCAAAGTCAATAATGCTATCTGGGTCATAGTTGATCATCTTACAAAGTCTGCACACTTCATTGCTATTAGAGAGGATTTCTCTCTGGATCAGCTTGCCAGGATATATGTAAAGGAAGTGGTATGATCGCATGGAGTACCACTTTCTATTATATCTGATCGGGATCCGAGATTTACCTTGAAGTTCTGGCGAAGTCTTCAGCATACTCTGGATACAGAGTTGAGTTTCTGCACTGCTTATCATCCTCAGACAGATGGTCAGTCTGAGAGAATAATTCAAACTCTAGAAGATATGTTGAGAGATTTCTCTATGGATTTCAAAGGTGGTTGGGATCAACACCTACCTTTGGTGGAATTTTCTTATAATAATATCTTTCACTCCAGTATTCAGATGGCTCCTTATGAAGCTCTCTATGGAAAGAAATGCAGGACTCCAACTTGCTAGGATGAAGTTGGGGAAAGAAAGCTATTAGGACCTGATCTCGTTGATGAAATGGCAAAAAAGGTCAGATCTATTCAATAACACATAAGAGCAGCTCAGAGTCGACAGAAAATTTATGCCGACAACCAAATAAAAGACCTAGAATTTGAAGTGGGTGATAAAGTGTTCTTACGAATATCTCCCTGGAAGAGAGTCATGAGATTTGGAAAGAAGGGGAAGTTGAGCCCTAGATATATCGGTCCTTTCGAAATACTGGATCATGTTGGAAAGGTAGATTACCGATTGGAGCTTCCACCGAATCTCTCTCAAGTTCACGATGTGTTCCCTGTATCTCTCTTGAGAAAGTACATACCTGATCCTTCACATATACTTAGCTCAGAAGATGTACCGTTGGAGCAAGATCTTTCTTATGAAGAACATCCGATAGAGATTCTGGATCATAGAAAAAAAGTCCTACGAAACAAGACCACTCGATTGGTGAAAGTTTTATGGAGGAACCACTAATTAGAAGAAGCTACATGGGAGCTTGTGGATATGATGAGGGAGAGGTATCCTCATCTATTTGTTACAAAGTGACGAATTTCGAGGGAGAAATTCATTTTAAGGGGGGTAGAATGTAACACCCGAGACTTTTATGTGAAATATTTTGTTTTTATGTTATATAAATCATCAAAGTAATCTTTGACTACACACAACACTAGCTTGGATTTCTTTACACGCAACCGCGGCCTTCCTCGATAGCTTGCGTCGTACGCAATACTGAGTTTCACTAAACAATGATATGCTATTAAAATATTATTAAAACTAGCCGTTATGAATAGTAATAACCACTTTTTGAAATTTTATAAATTTTATTTTTCAAAATGGACATCATTTTTGGATTCAGAATATCGAAATTAGCCTAGGGTGAAATTTTGGTATTTTTCTGAAAACTTTCAATTTTTGATGAATAGTGAAACCACTAAGTGGTAGTTAAAAAACTGAATTTTTCATAAAACTTAATTTTACCACTTCTGTGAGTAGAATTTCGAAAATTCGAGAGACACGGTTGATGTCAGTAAGTAAAATGTGGTTCAATGAGATGAAAATAATTTTTTGGTGAATAGTAACTTTTTACTTTTTTTTCCCACGGTTAAAAGTAAATAGGGTAATTAAGGGTAAAAATGATATTATTATTACCCTAACACATGTCCTAATTCTATTGGAAAAGTGTAATTCGACCAAAAACAACCTTAGGAATAAAATATGACCATTTAGGCCCACTTGGATTAGATTAGGACATTTATTATTAATTTATTTAAAGAAGGGTTAAAATTGTTAAAATCAAAGTTTAATAAGTAAATCATTTTTAATATGCGGTTATACATAAGCTAAATTAGACTATAAATATTCATTAGAAATCTAAAAAGATTTCCTACATAATGATATTTTATTTGTAATATTTATACATTAAATAATTTAATTTGTTTATGACACAAAGATGATGCTGTAATTATCTTATTAATGAAATATTGACATAATTGATGTTATAAATACCCAAATAAATGTAATTTGAGACTTTTTATGAATTCCACTAGTTTTATAGGTTAATATGACATGTTATTATTGATTTAACTAACTTTTTTCGAACTAATCATTCTGTTAGGAGTTTTAAAAAAATCAATTTCTAAATAGTGTCAAAATTGACATAAAATAGTTTTTAAAACAAATATTATATTAGTAATTGTTATTTTATTTCTAAAAATATATGGATCGGCAAAATGACTTATATAAGGTTATATATATTAATAACAAAAAACTTGGGGTTCGTTTGGCTGCTTATAGTATGTTTATTAACCTTATAGTGTAAGAAAACAAGAAGACACGGTAAAAGTTAAATTATCTAACTTAAAGTTAAATCTAAATGATAAGGTTAAAATTGATACCTAAATTTGTCTAAATTCTATTGGATGAGAGGAGTTCAACCCCTACCCACCTTAGCTTCGAAATATATTAATTTGGAGCTATTAAAAACCGAATTTGACTTTATAATAAAATAATATTTTTAGTTATTCCAAAGGTGCCCCTCTCCTCCCTTATAAAAGGGCACCTCCTCCCCCTCTTCCTCACACCACTTTGAGCCTTCAAGATCGGCCAAAACCGGCCAATTTCTCCTATACACTTTCCTAGAAACATCCTAGAGGTTCTGGTCTTCTTCAAAGACCTATTTTAGTGCCCTAAAAGGAGGTCTCAAAGAAGCACTTCAAAGAAGAGGTAATGTCCGTTACCGATTCTTTCATCTTTATTTCTTCTTCCACTTATTATTCTTTAGTTGATTAATTATGAAGTAATAACATCAGTATAACTCATATACTGATATGTCATTATAAGTATGAAAAAACCCTATTTAACCATCTATCCATCCTACGGAAAAAGAAATCACCGCGCGTGCGTACGTACGGAATACCGTCTCCACGCCGTGGTGTAATCTATTTTCCACCACCACCTTACTTGGATGAGTATAATGGTGTAAATAATGACTATATATGACTATTATAAAGTGATATTGATTCTGAAATAGTATACATACACTCGAATACAATTCCATGATCATAGGAACGATATCATCACTCGTGCGTACATATGGAATACCGTCTCCACGATGTGATGTGACTCGTTCTACATGATCTTCATTTCATAATGATTTTATAAATGAATTGAATGAATGAATATGATATATATTACACTAATACCATTCTGTAAATAAGGTATCTATAACTTAAAGAGAAGAATAAGAATTTATTCTACAAAACACGCATAAGAACAAAAAGTAACAAACACCCGAATAACAAGTTTTAATGAAATATTACTAATAAGAAGCTAATAATATGACCATATTTGATATCATAACAATAATTATGATTCTGGAATAAGTCAATAACATTATTTAAATCATTATACAAGAGGTTCAGACACTTACGAAGCAAATCGGACCTAAGGTAAGGGAAATATCACAATCTCATTTTTATCCGAGATTGTTTATACTTTAGTATTTACTGGGGTGTATTTTATCATCCACATCCATGTTTCCTCAATATGTAATATTATTTACATCCACCTACAATTTTTTAAATCCAATTTTACCCTTTGGTGAGTTTTTAGTAAAAGATATTAAAGGAATCTTTTGTCGTTTTTTGTATGACGTACTTTTTGACTTTTCCGACAAAAGTTCGAGAAGAATGTTTTTTTAAACTTATATGGCATGAATGGATTTTTAAAACATTATTTACAAGAATATTCCTTTAAAAGTTTTCAAGTTTATTTTTAATCAACTTTTTTTAGTTTAGAATTGTATGACATGTTAAGAAAGGAAAAGTGTTTTTGAAGCAAAAAGGATATTTTCCTCAAGAATGGAGTTCAAGTGTTTTATCAAAATTATTTTCCATCTAAGATAATAAAGGGTTATATTTATATCCCTATTATTACATTGATTTTATTATGTTGTGATGGAATTATATTTTTTAATTCCTTTATCTTATATGAATTGTTTTATGATGTCACGATGTTTAAGACGCCCGTTTTTATTACATGGGTTATGCAATGATGTATGATTTATGATTTTGTGGAACACATAAGAATGGTATAATTATGATATGGGTGGGACCTATATCTCCCTCCAATGCATTGGGTAATGATTTTATATCTTATGAGATAGACATGGCTGGAACGGTAGGTTATACCGGTTCAGTGAAACAGGACTGAAACGAGGAGTGAACTCGGTTCAGAAATGGACTTTGTCCACTAAGATAGTCTTGGAAATGAGTATTGACTAATAAGAAATGATTCTCTATGATTGTATGTGTATGCCACAAAGTTTCATGTTTTATGATTATTGGGATTCCATTTTACTACTATGATTTATCCCATTTTATGAAATTATGATCTCTTTTGCAAGTTAAGATTTCCAAAAGTTATGTGCTTATGTATATGATGTGATTGATATTTATTTTGTTTACCCTTACTGAGCATTTGAGCTCAACCTTTTGTATGTTTTATTTCCCCAGGTTAGTAAGAAGGTTATTAAGTAGAATATTCCAAAAAGGGACTCTAGATATGATGAAGTAAATGGGAGGCAAAGTAGATGATTTATGAACTAGTTGTTTATGATTTCCAGTTTCTAAAGACACTATACCTATACGTTCCTTTTGTGGTTTTTGTTATATGATGTAATAAATATGCTTCAATTTTGAAGTATTAATAATGCATGTAAAGTATGGGTCGTTATAGGAAGAGTGGTTATTACAAATGGAAAAACTATAATGTAAATGATTTAGGGATTAAAAATAGTAAGATATCATGGACATTATTTGGAGTAGCTATGATACATATGAGTCTTATAAATATATTTCCCATGGTTTTTTGACTTGGTGGGCGACTTAAGTGAAGGAAGGTTTTAGTGCCTACACTTTATTGGAGGCCTATGACATGTCTTTGGATCATTAAGTTAAACAAAGGGGTCCACTGGATGATAAAGATAGAATGATGATTGATATGGGGAAACCAAGATTATAAACATTATATAAGGGAGGTTTAATTTGAATCCTCATGATAGAAACCCACATTATCAAGGGAATACATTATCATAATTACCCTGAGGGTATTATTAGTTTGATAGGAAAATATGATAAGAATTTATTATTAAGGTAATATATGATGGAGAGGGTATACACTAATTTTCATATCCTTATAATGTACCTTAGAAGGCTATAATGGTAGCCTTACTAGAATGGAATTATCATGTATTAAACCTTGGTTAAAGGAATGAAATGATGTCATTTTGGTTGATTCAACATAAATAGATTATTTGAGTGGAATAAAGGATATTAAGGAGGCTTATTTCCCTATAAATGGTTTTATTTATTAATTAACCTTCCGAAGGTAAAATATTTCATAGTTTTAGACCATTGATAAGAGGCTAATATCGACTTCATCACACTAATTTTCATATAAGACAAATATCTTATGTGAAAGAATTTGGTTCATGGAAGTTAGTGATGAAAATATCCACTCACTAACGGATTTACATGGGAGGTATACAAAATATGGGCCTTCATAGGATTCTTTCATGAAAGACTTATTTTTATGTCCCCTTGAGAAACAATTTTATGATGAAACATCCCTTTTCTTATTTGGATAAAACATAGAGAGTTACCTAAAATTTCATCATTTTTTCAAAAGGGAATGATTATATTTTATTCTTTCAATGTTTGTATTGAATTATAAATAAAAATAATTGAATTCTCTAAGTCAGCAGGTCACCAAATCCTAAATAATCCTTCCATTATTGAAGTGTGTTCCTAGTATTTATAGGTTATGTATCGTATACACCTCCAAAATCTTTAGTGATTACATTGAATTCACATGATTACAATGGTTTACCATCTCTTTGAGTTAAGTGATTACACAATCACAAAGAGTGTCTCAGGTCATGAAGAAGTTTTTTTTGGTCATGAGGAAGCACTACCCCACCTCAAAAATGACACTTAAACCACAAATACTTTACATGATAAATGATAAATCATCATATCATACCTGAAAATGATACCCATACACAAATACTTCACATAGTCACTAATAAATTCATGGTTGTAAAGATTTTATATGGTTATTAAGGATTCATTTTCAAAAGAACATCTGTCATGAAAGAATGTATTTTCTTTTGGAAATATTCCCTTTATGGATTTTCCCTTCCAATATTCTTCATACATTCTTTGAATTATTTTATTTGAATAAAATAGTGTAAATTATGTAACAATATAATTTGAAAATAATCATTTATATATCCTTATAATTAATTTATTTTAGTTATTTATACGTATTCCAATTATATGATGAATTCGTAAGGTTTAATATTGAGAGGTATAATAAGTGTGTGAGGAAATTCACCCAAGGATAGAACCAGAGGTTGGTAAGTCTTATAAGATAACCTTGAATGAGTTTTATAAGTTGATGTTTTCAAAGTATTAGGGGTTTATCTCTAGTCATGTGGTTTATAATTGGTTGGAATAATTTGAGATTTATTTTTAGTTGAACCTGAAAATGTATGACCACCGTATTACATTAGTAGTGTTTCATTGTAAGGATAAATATATTATTGGTGGATGCTATGATTTGAAGATTATAATGTTTCTAGGATTACATATAACAAAATTTAAGGATTTATTTATGATATTCCTTATCTGAGACTCTTAGAGTTGACTAGTAGAAATAGGTGTTGGATATCCAACATGGGATTTATTATATTGTAGAAATCTAGTGTGAGGTTACTAGATATATTACATTATTTTCATGATTTTATGACTGGTGGACACCTTATGTATTTTTATTTTCATAGGTTCTTATAATTATAGGTCTATAGATAGTTAGATATCTTTTAATAAAGTTCATTCATAAATATATTTATGAAGGATGAGATTATAGAAAAGATGTTATATTGGATGAGACATTTCTTGAAGGTTTCTCTATAGAGCTATGTAAAGTATATATAGAGGTTCAAGTTCTAAAATTTAATGGAAATATACGTTTATGTGTGGTCATGGAAGATAGTTTCCATCACAATATCATTTATATGGTAATATTATTACTCATCCATTTACTGAAAACCAATGCACTAAATGTTTCTATTATAGTGGTATAATATATTTCTAGCCTATATTACCGTATTTTCAGAGTTTCCAAAGGAGGATTGATCATATTATAACTGTCATTGGGTCATACCATTAGTTTCCACAACTAAATTTTATACAAATTTCATAGTAGTAAATGGATTTATGTTTTTTGGGATCACCATCACAAAGTGAAACCAATAGAGAACATTATTTAGGATTTATATATCCATTGCGGTCAAGATCTATAAAAATAAAAGTTAGAGGTTAAAAACATGGATGATTAGGGGGAGGACTTGGTAAAGGGAAACTCTAGGATGTAAAAGTTTTATAGGTAGAGGGACTATAGGTGATCTATATTAAAATTTATATTTACTCCACTCTTGATTTTGGATTTATTATCGATGATTCACATTTGATTATTACATATTCACTAGTTTACAGGATAGAACTTCTTGTAAAGAAGATTGAAAGGGAGCTATACATGTCTACTCTAGTAAGAGGTGATATGAGGTTATCCAAGGGGTATTTTTTTGAGATAAATATGAGATGCAATATATTTTCATGAAACCTAGTATTGTTATGAATATAACCATATGATGTTATCCTTGATATAGATTGGTACACAATATAAAATCTTATATTGATTTTTATTGTTGGAGGGAGATTTTCCCAAAAATATATGGATATAAAGTTGTATTAATTAGGGAAAGATATTATCATTTAGGTTAAATTAGTTTTGAGCCATATATTATTAAATTTAAATTAATAAATTTGATGCTTTGTGAATCTAAATTAAATTCGGATGAGTTTGCCACATTTTTAGGGATTATATAGATGTTTTTTCAGAAATAGTTATGAGTTTAATTCTTAAATATGTGGTTAAATTTGAGATATAATTAATCCAAGATGCTTTTAAAACTTCTATGTCAACCTATCATGTGGCACATGTGGATATTCATAATTTGTGGATTAAAATTTATGAATTTATATAGAAAGTTTTTATTTAGAATAGTGTGTCTCCATGGAATAATCGATTAATATTAATAATGAATATAAAAAATAATTTTATATATAGATTAATAAAAGTTAGACTAGATGATGGTGAAAAATCATTATCTTGTTCAAAGGATAGTTTATTTTCAACTAGTTGAATGAGTCAAGTTTTTTTAAGAATGATTTATGATCTACATATCATAATATGAGGGATAATGATAAATGATTCCCTAATACATATGTATAGTATCATTATAGGAATTTTAGAGTTTATTATGATTCCTTTTTCAAGTTATGAATGCACTGATTGTTTTTATAAGGCGTATAAATAATATTTTTCAAAAACATGTGTTGATTATTTTCTATAGTATTCATTGATTATAATGCAGTCTAAACTAAGATAGAGGGGGAATATATAGAAAATCTATGGATGGTGTTTGATATTTATAAGAAACAGCCATTGTATAGGATGTATATGTATATATTCAGTATATGTGAGGCTTATTTTTTATTTCATGTTATTTTGAAGCATTATTTTATAGTGGACCCAATGAAGATGAAAGTAGTTATATCATGGAACCCATTATAGAATTAATCTAATCTGTGATGTTTATTAGGTTTGGATGGTTTTTATAATAGATTCATGCATGATTTTTCTTGGATTTAAAATCAGTTATTGACTTTTACTATGAAAGGTAAAGTGTTTTCTTGGATGGAGGAATTCCAATATGGATAACAATGTTTGATAAAAAAGTAATGGGCACTCTAGTTCTTTTATTACCAAAAGAGGGTATTATTTATGAGTTATATTTAATCACATCTCATCAGGGGTTTGGATGTGTCTTTATATAGGATAAATTAGTCATTATATATTAGTCTAGAAAATTACTTCTACTTAAATGTAACTATGCTACTTATGTTTTAGAGTTTACGTCAGTGGTGTTTACGCTTCAGCTTTAGAGATGTTATTTTCTTAGTAAATGAATTATGGTTTATATAGAGCATAAAATATTACTATATATCATTTCATATAAGGATTCAAATTTTTGATTGAGAATATGGGTGAAAATATTTTACGATTAGAACTTCAAGATCCAATATACCTCTAGGTAGAGTAATGTATAGCCTAGACATTGAGTTGAAAGTAAAATGGAAATGTTGATTAGATAGAAAGTGAGGACGCAAAAGTGATGGATTTTTTGACATATTTTCACCTTTATTATGATGATATTTATAGTGGATCATATATTTATCACATAATGAGGAAATATTTATTGGTGTGATATATAGTGGAGTATCAGTTGGGAGACATTAAGATGAATATATAGGGAGATTTAATAGTAAATTGTAATGATTTTTATAGTTGGTTAGAGGAATTGTTACATAAAATGTTTTTCTATGTAAAATTATATGTTTCTTATAATATGAGAGAATTATTTTTACAAGAGTTTTATAGATCATATTTAGTTTTATATACGAATATCATAAACACGAGTTGTGATTTAATAATTATTTTTTTTATGGGATTAAGAAATCAATGACTAAATTTTTATCTAAATGTGATGTATTCCATAAGGTGAAATATCAATATCAACTTCTAGTAGGTTTGTTTCATCACTTGGATGTTCTCTATTAAAATTGGGGGGACATATCATTGAATTTTATTATTGGATTAAATTTTTCTCTGAAAGGGTTTTTATGTTATATGGGTTGTTGAGTTAACTCATTTCCTACCGATTAAGGAACTAAGATTTTTAGAGATTTTTATGAATCTTAATATATATGCTATTATAAACTTTTTAGGGTTAAAAAGTTAAATATTTTATATTGTAACCCCTATTTTACATAATAGATGTATAGGAGATTGAAATATGATTTTATTACTCATATATACTTTATATAGTGACCCATGAACTAATTATATTGATTAAGATATTATTAAAGAGATACTTTTTGGAGATTTATGTAAAGAAAACAAGGATTAGTTTGAAATTTTTTCTTTTTATTATGAGAGATATATTTCATAGTATTTTTAAATTCGTTAGTGAGTATATTAAGATGTGAGAAGTGTTGAAGATCTAAAATTTGAAATTTATGAAGATAATTTTTTAAGGGGTGGATGTAACAAGAAATAATGTACTTAAAATAGTTCCATTGGGTACTCAGTGAACTACCTAGGAAGGAAGTGGTTACTGGTCAGCCACTGAGTAAATAGTTGGCTCAAAAAGGGCACCCGAGTGGCCAAAAATTGGCTGGTGGGGTTCCAATAGGTACCCAATAGGCTCAGTTATATATATATATATATATTTGTGTGTGTGTGTGTCTAAATTTTTTCATGGGGGTATTTTAGTATTTTCAAATTTATAATTTTCACCCCAAAATGAGGTCTCCCATGGACCATTCCTTACTAGGATGACCAAGGATTGTGGTGAGTTCCCCCTTCTACCTAATTTATCCACCCTCTTCCTACCATTAATTAAGGATTTCTAAGTGTATTCTCTTCCAAAAAGGTAAGGTAAGGTAATATACCTCCCATATCATCTTTTCTCTCCTTTTTCTACATATATATTTTCCAGCAACAATACTTGTGATTTTGGTTATTGATTTCACAAAGTTTTGGTGAAATCACTATATGGATCATGGATTCTTTATCTCTTAGTTAAAGGAATATTATATAGATTTTTTATTTTCTATTGTTGTTTTTTATACAAGGTGGATGTGGTATTATTTAGTTTATATATTTATAGGTTTTGTGATAAAATTCTAGAATTTCATGTTTTAGTTGAATAGGAATTTTGGTCATTACAATATTGGATGTTGTTAGTAGTGACTGATATAATTTTTCTTTAGGTTTTATTTTTTATTATATCAATTATATAATTGGGTTCCATTGGTTATGAGATTTTATTTAATGGTTAATAGTTGTTGTTTGATGGATATAAAAGTATAACAATTTCATTAGGTATTTATCATAGTGGGTTATTTCACCATATATGTCATTTATCTTGTTATGTCTATGATGTGGCAAGTCTTTATTTCCATGTTATAATAAATCATTAAAGGGTTATTTTTAAAATTATTAATGTTGAGTTTTCTAAAAAAAATTATTTTAAATCTAATGGATTTTCTGGGATGGTATGTTGTATTAAAAATGTTTAAAATTTAGTCATGTTTCTATTAATTGTTTTCTAGTTTTGTTAATTATGAATATTATTAAATTATATTTCCCACATTTATTTTTAGAATATTTAGATATATTATCTAACTGATTTTCTTATTTTGTTTCACCAAGATGTATTAAAGAATGAAGAAGTGTTTTTATTAAACTTTATGCTTCCTTTTTTGTAATAATATAGTTGTTGAGATTATTAATTTAATTTAAATTATTTAAGTTTATGATTAAATTTGAAATTATAAATGAGTTATTACAAGTCTACTTAAAAATTAAAAGTAATTAATATATTCAAGTATATTTAGGGCCAATTTACCTTGAAAATTTTAACACGAGTTATGATTGGTTTTTAATGAAATTTTCAAAATTGATCTAAAAAAGTATTCATGATGAATACATTTCATGGTTTATTTTCTATTATAAATGTCACATCATGATTTCACTTTTAGGTATATGTATTCATTTTTTATCATCTTTATTTTAAACTATTATTGGGTTGATTAAGGTGATTTTTGAGAGTTTTTGGAGGTTTCTAGGCATGTACATGGTTAGTTCATAATCATGAAAAATCGTGTGACATTCTTAGAAAACTATGAAACTTGTGGGGTTTTAGTATAGTGGTGTTTCACATGGTTGGAAGATGGTTAGTCAAACAATGTGATAAAACCATAGGACATCTCTCAGTTAACATAAACATAAACATAACTGGTGCCTAGTTTATTAAAATGTGTGTTTAAATTGTACAATGTGAATAAATTAATCTATAAAATCTTTTTAACCTTAAATTACCCCATTGGTCTCATTCTTCCTTATAAATCCTTAGCTGTAACACCAAAAAATTCTAAATGAATATCATCTTATTCAATGGTGTGAATGAAACATGAAAACTAGTGTATAAGTGAATTTAATATCTTAAAATATTATAATATATTTACTATTTTAAATAAATTAAAACTATGATATATCTTGCAATGCATGTAACTCTTAGTTATCTTGTGTTACATGCGACAATGACTTTCTTTGATACCTTGTGTTACATTCCATACTGAGTTTTACCGAATAATATTAATATTTTTATTTAAAATGTAAATTATCTCCAAGAAATTAAATTATATGTAATGAATATGATTAACTAAATTATAAAAATATATCAAATTAATTGGTTTCTAATTAAATATAAATTAATATGAAAAAAATTTTAATATCTTGGATTTCTTTTATAAAAAACTATTTTTATGCACCAAAGAAATTTAATCATAGTAAATTAAATTAATTACTACTAGTTAATTATATTAATGAAATTTATATATTATATATTCAAGAATATATTTTTTTACATCCATCCACCAGATTTTATAGTCACAAGATAAGAATAAATCCATTTTTATTCATAAAAAGCTATTTTTTTTCTAAAGATAGTTTTTTTTCTTTTTAATGGAACACATATTTTAAAACTACATTTTAGCACTTTTATAAATTTTATTTTACAAAAAAATTGATATTTTGATGTCAAAATTATATTTGGGTGAATTTTTGGTATTTTGTTTGGGAAGTTTAAATTTTCAATAGATAGTGAAAAATAATAAATTTTAATTGAAAACTATCTTTTCAGTTACTATATTTTATAAGTTTAAGTTATATTTTTATTGGTTTCTAAGTTACATTAAATAAAATATATATATATTAATATGATTTAGTTCTTTTTAATCATTTTCAAATTGAATTTCGATACAAAAATATAGACAACTTTTGAAAATTTTCACTTAAAAAACTGGTTTTCCCATTGCATATGAAAGATTAATTTTAATTTAATTTATGCCACTTCTATGATTTGAATATGAAAAAAATAAAATTAATATTTTAAATAAGAATAAATTATAATGTATAATATGGTTAAATTAATTTTTTACTAAAGTGGTTAGTGAAAAAAATTAATATTAATCACAATGATTAAGATAAAAATAAGTTTACTTAGTGTTTAATCTTAAATGATAAGGCATGGAATTGAAAAAAAACAATGTCGAACGAAACTTTTATAGACATATTCAAACCATATACGCTTCACCATCTAACATTTTTAATTATTGGTGGCAAATGAGATAATAAAGTCCTACCAATAGTGTTTAGTTTTTGTTATTTATAAGAATGCCACTCCTCCGCCATTATAAAAGGGAACTCAATCCCCTTACTTATTCACACATCTTAATCCATTTGAATTATCCAAAATATTCCCAAATCACTCCCAAAAATCCCAACCATCATCCAAGAATAATTAATTGGGGAATAAAGAAATCCTTTAAATGTATTTGTGCAAACCTAACATGGATACCTGAAGAAGAGGAGGTTAAATAGAGTTCAACCTAAATAGGGTGTATGGTATGAGATTTTATATAAATTTAATTTACACTGATAATTATTTGTTTTTATGCACCAATAAATTTTTTTATATATACTACCCCATTGACATGTAATATAATGGTTCATTCATACTTACAAGTATTTTTATTTTCACTTTGAATTATCTCATTTGAAGGGATTTGTTTTGAAATGTGTGGTGTGCTAAAAGTTATTGAACAATAAAACTTTCTTTTGTGATTGTTAAATTCATCTTGAAAAACAATTCATGTGATAATTGTTAATTATTCATTAAATTTTTATTAAAAATTTATATTTTTTATAATAGATATTATTGTTGCCCAAATCATATACCATTTTTACATATGGTGTTTAATTTGGATGTTATTTAATTAACATGGGAAATATTGATAAATCTATATCTTTTTCTCAATATATATATTTGATGATAAGCCACATTATTCCTTAATTAAATTGATTATTTTTTATATGATCAATGTTTTGGACGTGAAGAAACTAGTGGGGCCCAGTAAATTATAGCCCCTTGATGCATCAACAGTCTCATGAGATGAATTAGTTGGCCAAATATTATGGGTTTTTACCCAATGGTTTTATATTGTCTTGAGAATAGATCTTGATGGTAAAGGTTCCATGTACCTAGGAAACATGGCATATAATAATTAATCATTTCTTGTAGTCAGATTTCATTTATTATTATCCATGATTATTTCACTATAAAAAATATATAGATTCATTTCATTATCAGGTTATTGATTAAATGGAATGTGTGATCAATTATTTACCATGCCATATTGATTATTCATTATCCTGTTTTTTAAATGGAATGTGTGTTTAGTTATTTACCTTTATATATTGATTATTCCTTATCTAGTTATTTAAATGGAATGTGTGTTCAATTATTTATCTTTCCATATTGATTATTCATTATCGATTCATGATAGCTTCCCCAATAAATAACCCTTACTACGAATTTGAGATTTCCCATGTTTTCTTACCTTTCTTTAGGTTATAAATAAGTTATCATTGAAAGAGTTTTCAAGGATGTAGTTTACTAGATCTTTTAATGTATTAGGTTTTATTTTCATTTTCCCAATGTAAAATGGGTAACATGTATGTATCTAGTTTTCCAAAAATACTAAACTGATTGATTATTTATAATTTGAATCTCTTATGTATTCAAATTTAATAATGAAAGGCACCATATTTGGGATTATGGGTTCATTTTCATTAAAATTGTTATTAAGTGAAGTTTAGTAGCATCCTTGGAAACTAGATTTAGGAAAATATAGAATAAGAAATAAAACCCTAAGTTATAATTTAAGGGTAAGTATATTAAAACATCCAAATGAAACCTTATTTAATATTATGAGATTATATATTCATAAAATTTTCAATTTATGTCAAATATATTACAAGTTTTGTGATTTTAAAATATGTTTCATAGTGTTATGATCTAATATAGTATATTAAATTATTGAGAGATGGCATCTGGAAGGATGAAATGGTTCAATACTCATGTCCAATATAAAGGTATCCCTACTAAGGAATCCAATATAGCTATTATTGAAACTAAACATGTTATGGATATATTATGAAAGGAAAATAATGTTATGAAACATAACAATTCCTAGATGTAGAAACCTATTCCACATCATGATTCTTTGATGTTTGATCACTTTATATGACATAGTCCCTTATCATTTAGTGGGACAATTAATCCAATCAAGGTTGAGCATTGGATTAAGTCTCAAGAGAAGGTATTTATGGACTTGGGATGCGGTGAAAAGTAAAAGGATACACTTGTAGTGTATTATCTCAAAGTCAATGCTGATTAATATTGGTTATTGATCTAGAATATTATGGGGGAGGAATAAATAGAACTCATGGAATTAAAATATTTTATGGAGACATTCTTTAATAAATACTTTTCTCATGAGAAGAAAACTGAGATGACGAGAAAATTCCTTCGCAATAATTAAAAGGAAGAAGAGAGTATTGTGATGTATGAAGCTACCTTTACAAAGTTATCTTTCTATACTATAGATTACATACAAAACACAGAGTTCAAGATTGACTATTTATTTGAATGGATTAAGGTAAGTCTTCAAAGGGTGTCGGTCTATCAAACTTTCTCTTCATATGATGAAATGGTTTCTTGTGAAATCAACATATATAAATAATTCTCCATGTATTGTGGATTAAAAGGGAAGATAGATAATAAGCCTATGACATAGAAAATAATAGATGGAGGGAATAAGGATTTTCCCATATGTGATAAATATGGGAGGAATCATCCTAATAAATGGATTAAGGAATTAAGAGTTTGTTATAAGTGTGTAGAAAAGGGTTAAAAAGAAAAATAATGATATGGTAAGAAAAAAATCAATTATTTCTAGTGCTTCAGTTTTAGACATATGAGGAATTACTCACACCAATGCATCAAGCATCAAAGATATTTACCTCAAAAATCTAAGGGATATAGGTCAAGCTTATATTATTGACACAACAAAAGTGGAATGATTAATGTTCTTATAAATTTGTATCCTTGGATTATGATGTAAATTTATTTAATTGATGAAATTCTGGTTATAAGAAATATGATATGTATAATGATTGTATTGAAACACTATTTCATAACATATTTAAATGAATGAATTTAATAGTACCAAGAAAATTGATTTAGTGAAAAGTTTAACTTATTTGGAAACACATAATTTAGGGATATATAACCCTCAATATGTTCCTAATGTTGAGATTAGAATGGTGGGATAAAGAGCTGATTGATATGGGTAATGTGAATTGGATAATACTAACTACCTTGGAACTGAAGAATGGTTTTTTGAAAAAGTTGTTTATGCTATCATTGATTGAGTTAAAAGTATCATTGGATTTAAGTAATATATCTAATAATATTATTATTACTTATGTAATACGGAATCATGCATGTTTTCAATATGGTTTTATGGTAATTTAGGTTATTACCTTACTTCAAGAGAATATAGGATGAAAGTATTCACAAGTTTGGTATGTGAAAATATAGAGCTAATTCATGCAGTTTGAGGTATTAATGATAAGATTATTTTGGAAATTTTGTGATCTTATTTATAATGTTTTGAATCATAATATTTTAGAAGGGTAATATAGTTAACCATTTATAAAATATTTTATGTTTTACGTTGGATGAGAATTTAGAGATTAATGTGTCACTTCACCGTATGAATATTTATGTGCAAACCATATTATTTTTGGAAAATAATTTTAGAAATATGGAAAGAATTATCACTCTTTTATGGATATTATGATCAATGAAAAGTGAATTTTAGTGCTTCTAGGAAAAAAAATTCATTTTTGGATATTTGTTTCTTTGAGTATTTGATGAATTATAAATTTATCTATGAAAAACAAAAGGATAAAATTTTTCTTAAAAATTTAAAATATATCAAGTAAGTATATTTTCATATATTGTTAGACATTAAAATAATTCATCAATATTAAGGAAAAGATCTTAAAAAAATGTGTTATTCTATAACCATCATTTCCATGGATAACAATGACCTTATTAAATCCTATTTGGTTTATTTTTTTATGGTTATTAACCTTATATTGATCACACACTTTCCAGTGATCAATTTTTTTTATCATTCTCTATCAGTATTTATCATTTATTGTTCTGTTACATAACCTTGTTTTCATTTCCCACCTTTGTTCTCTTATATAAATACATGGTTTTTTTATTATTCCAGATTACCATTATACTTCTCTATCTATTATTAGGAGGTTATTTTATTTAACCCTTTACAATGTTGGTTTTTTAAGAAATTATTTTTAAATTATAAAACCATTACTTACCATGATCAATTTTAAAATACTAGGATACAATTTATTTAATATGGGGAGAATGTAACTCCACTAAATTAAATAATAATTACATTTTTTAACAAAATTTATGAAATACCACACCAAACATAAAAGGGAATGAATAATCCTGATACATTACAACACATTTACCATTTCAAATAAATTTTAACTATGATATAGCTTGAAATTCATGCAACACCGAGTTATATTACATTACATGCAATAACGACATTCTTCGTTAGCATTCATTACATGCAAGATTGAGTTTTACAAAATAATATTTATATTATTTTTTGAAATGATAATTATATCCTAGCCATTATATTTTTGGCCATTAATATGATTAAATAACATATAAAAATATTTGGTTTAATTAATTGGATACCAATTAATTATAAAGGAATATTAAAAAACCAATTGAATATAATGTAAATGTTTTAATAAAAACTATTTTTATGTGCCAAAGGAATTTTATATAATTAAATTAAATTAATTTCTATTATTTAATGATCATAATTAAATTTATATATAATAAATTAAATCAAATATTTTTTACATTTATCTTATATATTTGATAGGTATAATATGAGAAAAAAATCAATTTTTATGTATAAAGAGCTATATTTTTCTAATGGTATTTTGGCTACCTTTTAATGGATCACCAATTTGAAAATTAAAATTTTGAAATTTCATAAATGTTATTTTAAAAATTAAACTTAACTTTTTAAATTTTACATTGAAAATTTTCTTAGGGTAATTTTTTTGTATTTTTATGGGATGTTTAATATTTTGATGAATAATAAAAAATACTGAATAATAATTGAAAATAGCCTTTACATTTAAATAATTTATAAGGATAAATTATTTTTATAATTGGTTTTAAAGTTAAATTATATAAATTATATATATATTAATATAATTTAGTTCATTAAAATTAATTTCATATTGAATTTATATACAAAAACATAGTAAACTTTTGAACATTTTTATTTTAAAAACATGCTTTCTAGTTGCATATTTGGTATTAATTTTAATTTAATTTAAGCCACTTCTATGATGTGAATTATAAAAAAAGGCTTAATATTTTCAATACACATAATTTAGAATAGAAAATTTCATCAAATTAATTTTTTTCAAATTTATTTGTGAAAATATTTAATATTAATCTCATCAGTTACGATAAAGATGTGTTTAATTAGTGGTTAATATTAAAATATGAGGCATGGAAGTGACCCCAAACTTGTCCAAAACCCATTTATGAACATATATCAACCGTATATCCTCTTTTATCAAAGACGGTTCATTATTTTAGTCACATTAGGTAAGGGATACCTCCCAATTGTGTTTACATTTTAGAATTTACAAGAATATCACTCCTCCACCACTATAAAAAGGTACTCACTCCAATCACTTCTTCACACCACTAAAGCCATTTGAATCTTCCAAATCCATCCCAAATAACTCCCAAACACCCCTAAAATTATACTAGAATAATTACTTTAATCAAAAAAAATTGATGGTTTTATTAGAAACCTAAGGAGGATACCCGAAGGAGAGGAGGTTAAAGAGAATTGAACCAAAAGGGAATGTAAGGTAAGATATTTCATCTCAATTTACATTCAATTGATAATTATTTCTTTTCCTCCACAAATTGTCTTTTATTTGGTTTATATACTACCCATTTTAAATTTAATATCATGATTTCTTCATACTTTATGTTATCTTATGTTTCACTTTGAATTATCAAATTTAAGGGGATTTGATTTGAAAAATATGAAGTGATAAAAGTTATTGAACAATATCACTTTATTTTTTGATTTTTAAATTTATATTGAAACAACAAATTTCTTGTTATAATTTTTCATTTTTAATTACATTTATATTAAATATATGTATTCTTGTATAATGTATATTATTATTTCTTAAACTATATAACATTTTTGCACATGGTGTTTAGTTTGGTAGTATTTTAATTAACTGAGGAAATTTTGATAAATCCATATCATTTAAAAAATATGGATATTTGAGGATGAGGAAAAAATTTCAATAAATAAATTGTTTGTTAAATATATGGGGATTTATTTAGACATTAATACATGGGTATGGTCTGGTTAATGATAGTCCCTCGATGCATCAGTAGTCTCATGAGGAGAATCAGTTAGCCAAATCAAATGGGTTTTTAGCCAACAATTTTAAACTCCCTTGAGAATGTATCTTGATGGTAAATGTTCCATGTACCTGGTAAATATGGTGTCCAATAATTAACAATTTTCAACATTTAGATTTTAGTTATTATTATCCATGATATTTTCATTATAGAAAAATATATGGATGCATTTTATTATCATATTATTGATTAAATGATATGCATGTTTAGTTATTTACCATTACATGTTTATTATGCCTTATCTAGTTATGTAAATGGAATGTGTGCTTAGTTATTTACGTTTACATATTGATTATTCCTTATCTAGTAATTTTAACGGCTTGTTTGTTCAGTTATTTACCTTACCATATTGATAATTCATTATTGATTCATCATAGCTTCCACTATACATAACACTTACTGACCATTTTAGCTTATAATTATTTTGTTTCCTTTTGACAGGCTATGAAGAAGCGATATTTTAATGGATCTTTATGGATTTGGTTTATTATCTTTTTTATTTATTATGTTTAATTTTTTGATTTTCCCAATGTAAAATGGGTATCATTCATGTATATAGTTTTCCAAAACTGCTAAACTGATCAATCCTTTGGGATTTGAATATTGTATCTATGAGAATGTAATACATTAAGGAAATTTCTCTAGGATTATGGGGTCATAGTGATTACATTGATTCTCAACCATATAGACTTCACATAGAGATTTTGAATATCCTAACCCTTCTTGAGAGCCATTTTTATTGATCTTTTGGTGTTAGATCTAGGAAACTTGAGGTAAGATCTCATTCTTTGTTGTTATTCATTATTTTTCTAGATATTATCTCTTTATATTTAAAGGAACCATTTATCAATGATGTTATGGTTATATCTACAGTCTATTTTATTTCATAATGTGAAATCTATTATATCCATCTTGAGGAAGGAATATAGAGAACATATCTTCCTAGATCAATATGCACTTCTTTTAGAATTGTCTTGGTAAGTTGTTTCTCTTGAATTTGTTGATCTATAGGTAGTTAAATTTGAGTTTCATTATTTGGGTTTCCGGGTTTGTAATTTTCCTTTTCTTCTTAAGATCCTTAATTCTTCTTGGTGTGTGGATTATATTTGTTTATTATAAATACCAAGTGTTTGAGTTGGGCGGTTTCCTAAAAATACATTATTTAAAAACCATGATTTCTTAATAATCTTAAAATGGTTTTCTAAATTTTTTAATTTAATGATCTATGATTCTTAAAATGTGAATGTTTTGTATTCTCTTATAAAATGTATTCCCCCTTTGGTATTGTTGATGAAAATGGGTTTTAAATAATGTTTTACCTTTTTACAAGGTCCATTCGATTATTCATGTGTAAAATTACCTTTGAATGATCTAATTTATGAAAATGAAATCCTTCAAGTGTGGTCCATTTGTAAAAATAAAATCCACCAACTATAGGATATTTTATAAATTTAAAGCCTCTAATTATAGGCTATGACCCATGGGGACCTAGGGTACCTAGGAAGGGGATAGATTCAGACAAGCATGCTAGGATGGTTTGCAGCTACCTAGCATAGAATTAAACTATAACCACAACTAAACATTTTTATAATAGGGGTGTTTGATTTTTGGGGTATTATATTTTCCCTAGTATCATTTTATAAGGATATGTGTTCACATGGTCATATAATCACTAAGGTGTGAGGATCCTAGATGTCCTATACCTGACCTACCCTAGGACTAGATTTCCTGGTACCCCCTTGAATTGGTTATCTATAAACTCTATAGAAATATTTTTTATGCATGATTTATAAACTATTGTAAAATGGATTGATTTCAATGTTTTATTGATTTTTTTTAAATTTATACTCCATGCTTTTAATTTCATTAAATGATCAAAATTATTTAGTTTTATAAAGGCTTATTATAAATCACTTGGTGGGACCCAACATGGATTTTTTTATCACACCCTACTCATACCTTTGGGTGCGTATAGATCTCGTTTAATCTAACATATGTAAAGTCAAGGGAAAACATGGTGGAACTGGGTATCCTTGTTAGTGGTGTGTCATAGTTTATATGAAACATGATGGGGGTGTTTTACCACTTATCACATAGAGATGTGATGTATTTTATTTCTGTACTTTAGTTTACATAGTTTCTTTTTGAAATCATTATTGAATTATACACTTTGAATTCCACCATTTGACTTGAATAGTCATGTTGTATTTATTTTATATATTCAATCCATTAATTTTTTAGATTATTTTGTAAAAAATAATTCCCAAAGGTAATTATTGATTCCTAATAACTTTTTACCAGCCCATGGGGATCGAAAATGCCCTTTGAGCCTTACCATGAGCTGGACCAGATGATTGGTTTAGGGATCAGCCAGGTTGGTTCGTGAAAAATTGATATATGAGGGAGGTTTCTATTTCCATGGTCTCTATGTCTCAAAAGTTTTTATTAGACATGAGATAGTATTTTCAAGACTTAATGGATTGGTTATGGGTGAGTTCCTAACTAAATAGCATCATAAAAATCATCAAGTTATTATAGGATGTTGGGAATTGTGTATCTCATGTTATGTTTTGATCTAATATTAATTATTTTCTTTTGTTATGTTGATTCAAATAGAAATTCATCACTTGTATGATGGAAAATCATATTTATTTGATATATTTCTATTCCCCCCAGAAGTCTTACTATAGTTTCATAGGATGGTTCTATATTTGATATTCCATGAGGAGACCCTCTAGTTAATCAGAATCATATTGAATTGGTTATGTGAGTGGTATGTATCATGGACTATAGTGTTTTAACCACATCAAATCAAACTAAGGAAGTGTAAATAGAAAATATATGGATAAAGTTAAATCTGAAGAGTTTCCCCATCAAAAAATCATTATCATTCCAAGTAATGAATAACCCTCAAAAGTAGGGGACTAGATTATAGAAACCCAAACCCCAGCAACCCATAGCTGATGTTTACTTTATTTCATTGGTATATGAAACAAATAATCTCAATATGTTGGATTTATCATTATAAAAGTATTAGAAAACTATATACATACATGATTCACATATTACATTATAAATATAAAAAACATAGCATATGAAATATTCTAGAATTATTAATATCATTCATAATATCCTTTATCTAATCATAGGGAAAGGAAAACAAATAAAATGGTGAGCTTATATTCTCAATAAAGGTTATGTACAATAAAACAAATCATGAGTATATTGGGAATAATAAACATAACAGATTAGATAATAAAAACACATTCCATTGAATCAACACTTGAGATAAATGATTATCCATAGCTAATATCAACATAGTAAACACATGGATAATAATAAAATAATATTAATAAAGGAAATGCATAATTCTGGAAATTCGTGTTCAAGGATTCTCAACCAAGATATCATGAATATTACCATCATGGCCTCTCAACCAACACATGATTTTTAATAAATGGGTAAGTATAAACCGAATACCCATATAATATTGAATTCATGGTGTTTTTTATCATGATACATGTGGATGCATTGAGGGGGTATCTATAAATGGGACCCACCCATTCTTCATGTCCTATGCATTCCTTATATTTTTAATGACTAATATAATTAATTTTCAAAATGGCTTATAAGTGAACAATTTTATGTATTGAATCATGAATATTGATAAAAATAATTCATCATCACAAACCATCTATAGAATGAATAATACTAGTATCATTGGACCATATCCCCAATAAAACATCAGTAACATAAAAGGATGTTATCCTAAATGAAAATTTTCTTTAAATGATCACTTTAATATTTCTTGATAATAATACATGATTCAGTTAGAAATAAATTAGATAATATATAAAAAATATCCAAAATTTTAAGTAAAACATTTTATTTGAAAATAAACTAGAAAATTTTTAAAGTAATATTCAAAGAATTGACCAATCACGATGGATGGAAATTTCATTCAATCCATATAAGTTAAAAGAAAATAATCCTTTCACAAATTTGAAAAAAGTAAAAAAATACATAATTTAGAAAATGAAAAAAAGATTCCTTTAAAAAATGGAAAATATTCAATCAATTGTAAAATTTAAATTAAAAATGAATTTCAGAATATTAAAAACATTCCTGAAACATTTTTATAAAACATATACATGAGAGAGAGAGAAAATTCTCACTAAAGAGAAAATAATTTTTTTTACTTAAAAAATACTCATATTTGTTGAGTACATATGGTTTGTAAAATGAAAGGGAAAAATTTATTTTCCATAAATATCAAGAATAGAATAAAATCAAATGGTTTTATCATAAAAAGGATCATATAATTTTCTTTAATGGAAATTCCAGAAAAAATTATCCTGATTTAAATGAGATTGAATCATAAATCTATAACATTAAGTTCAACTTTCCGCAGAAGAGATTTCAACATCATGTATAATAAATATTAATTTTTCATTCTTATATAAAAATATGATATACATACTTATAATATCATTCATTATCTCTATATAGAATTCTAATACTCATATATTGATAATCCTTTATTAAATTTAATATTTCTGGATGTTAGTTGTTTTGTTTTACATGAGAATTTTGGATCAATAGTTCCACTACACATTCCATGATTATGTATAAATTATTTCCAGAATATTAATATAATATAAATATCATATATATTCATTATATATATATATATATATTTAGATTCATCTATAAAATATTGATATTGAAAAATGAATTACACCGGTTATGGAGATGGTATGCCGTACATACACAAGAATGATGTTTTCAAATTTTGGTGGATGTAATGAAAGAGAGGTAAATAATAATTAACTTCAATATAATTATAATTATATATATCATATTTATTTATTAAATATATCCTTATTTTCATCTATGTTAATAGGAAATGAAAAACGAATCACATTGCTTCTTAGAGGTGTACGAGTGACGTTATCGTTTTCCAACGGATTAGAACGTAAGAATGAACATATGATATTAGAGTTATAGAAGAATTATTAAGTAAAAATTATCACATATATTCATTAGTTTAATATTTTATAACCATAAAAATAAAATGGTGATGAAAAACTAATTACACTACTACATAGAGATGGTATTCCTTACATACACATGAGTGATATTTTCACGTTTTTGGGATGGAAAAGCAATGAAAATGGTCTTTTCATAATTTTAATAAAATATAAGTATATTTTTTATAATTTATTTATTATTTTATAATGGATAAAATGTATTTAAAATAATTAAAATAATAACAAAATCTCATATTACTCAGTTAAGAGTTATACCTCTTCGTTGAGAAACCTCCATTAACATACTTCTTAATCCTTAAAAAGATGGTATTTTGTTATTAAAATAATCTTTAGGAAGTGGGGAAATATTATAGAATGGTATTAGGGTAGGAAATATTTCATATAAAGTGATCATACTTATGGAATAAGTTATGAGAGTAGGAACCCTTTAATAAGTGAGGGGGTGGGTATCCTTAGAATTAGTTAAAGTATTAAATATATATATATATATTTAGGTTCAAGCAGGTTAAAATTGATATATTTAGAATATAGGATGATTATATGTCTAAATAATATCATGAAATAATTTTTATATAGGTTAAAGTGATTTTTAACCATTATCTCTTAGTTTTAACCCTCATTAACCCTTTTAACAACCACCGCAAAATCAAAGTTTTCTACTATTTAATGGTCATTAATGTTACTATAAAAGGGAAAAAGTAATGTAAGTGTACCATGGTTGAGTTTTTCAATAATATATCATTAAATTTAAATAATATAAGTTTTTTATGAGTTTTAATTATTATAATAATAAATTATATATTATCAGAAGTCATTAATGTGATTTATGGTACTATTCATTTATTTAGACATTAAAACAACATGACCAAAAAAAATCAAATATAATCCATTTAAACATATATAATGTGTTATATTTATATAAAAAATTCACGGGACACTATAATTAATCAAAATTATATTGATTTTAGTATTTTAAAAAAATATTTTATTTATATATTAATTAACTAAATATTGTGTCAGTGTTGTGTTCGCATTTATGGTAACTATTTAATCACTAAAAGTTAGGCATAAATTTATATGAGAAAAAAATTAATTAATATTGAAAATAAATAATTATAATTTAACATATTCTTGTTTTATCCTTATATAAAAATGTATGCTACATTAATGTTCAGAGAGTGACATTTTTTATTTATTCTTTTTTTTAAATTAATTTAAAGGTCATAATTAATGAAATGTGGTGCCAAGTGGACATATATTTGAGTATTAGTTGGAAATGTATGATAAAAACTCATAAAATTGGATAAATGAATGTTTTATAAAAAGTTTAAATCCTTGACTGAATGTTTTAACCCAATTTACACATTTTACCCTTGCCGCGGTGACAAAACATTACTCTAGTCACATATTGACAAAAAAGTGAACTATATAAAAAAATTTATACTCTAGATTCCAAAATATGGAATCCATTTTTCAAGATTCAACTGAAATAATTATAATAAATTCATTTAAAATAAGAGTAAAAATGAGATGAAAACAACTTTTTCAAAAAATACATTTTTAAGCATGAAACTATATTTATTCTTATCCCATGCCTAAATTTATTTTTGAATGAATATTAATTTTTTTAATTGAATATATAATTAATATTTTTCATTAAAATAATTCTATAAAATTTTAAAATTTAATTTCTTAAGATAAATATACATTGCGCACATAAAAACATGTTTTCAGAAAAACATCTCTTTTACTTTCAAATAATTATATTTTTGTTTCTAATTAATTAATAATTGATGATATCATTTTACACATGTGTAAACCATTAATTTTTCATATATTAGTTATTACTATTTATACCTTCCAATTTAATCATGATATCCTCCCTCTGTTTCCTCCATATTCTCTTTTCCCTAAGGTTCTTGAGTTGTTCAATGGTTTCCCTAACCTCCTGCTCTCAATCACAATGTTTACTCATGCTTCGATGCTCCTCAATCGGACTCTTATAGTTTTTTTTTTCTATGTGATGGCCTTCAGTGTATTCATTCGATTGGTTTTTATTTAGTTCCTAGGGTTTTCAAGAATGGGATACCATGGGGTTGCTCGATGGGAAGAGTATCATGATTCACTTTGCTTCGGAAGAGGATCTTGTAAAAGAATGCGCCTTCTCTCCACGTAGCTGCAACGAGTCCTAATTTTTTATTTTCATATGGACTTATGAGTTTCACATGAAGCGTGACTCTCCCTCAATTTTGATTTGGGTGGGATTTCATAACCATCCTTTGAATTTCCAGAATACTTCGATCTTTAGGATGCTAGGGATCCTAGTTGGTAGATTCTTGTGTGCTAATAGCCGAACTCAAGTTCTTTGTCATTCGATTAATACCCGTGCTTGTGTGGAAATTGATTCTTCAAGAACCCCTCCTAATTTTGTTTGGATAATAGTGGGAGAAGATTTTTGGTATAAACAACAGGTTTTTTATGAATCTTTGGTGGAATTCTGCTTGGTTTTTATGAGAATGGGTCACTCCCCGGATGTTTGAAGGTGAGGTTCTAGACAGTTGGAGATGTAGGGTGATATGGATGTTACAGGCGGCATCATGGCTCCTGCGTCCAGTGGTGACACCACTTTCCAGGTGCATATGGATGCCGAGAAAGTCACAGGTGCAGTTCAAAAGGACCGTTGGGATGGAAACCCTCTAGTTAGTGGCATTTCAGATGGCTGAGGAAGGACCTGGAGGAGCCTCAACCTGGTGTGAAAGAGTGCATTACTAATTCCCGTGTTCTAGATCCTTTACCTGTGGAGTCTTCAATTTGTTTGAATGACATTTCTCTCAACCCATAAGTGGATGTAAGAAAGGAAGAGGAGGGAAATACTAAGGTTACTAAGGATGCTTCGTATGCCAAGGCTATGATTACTAGTCTGGATTATTCTGGAAAAGAGCGCCCTCAGAAGACTGTGGCTTTGAACAGATCATGCTTTAGGATTGGGTCTCTAGCCATTATGTTGGGTAACCACTTTGAGAGATTAGAGATTGAAGGGCCTGGTCAAGAGGTTTATTTTCCCAGGGAAACAACTGATGGTGAGTCATCTGGTCAATTTACTAAAGATATTGATCCAAAATTCTATGATAAAGAACCCTACGATCAGAGGAGGAGGAAGGGGTGGCAAGGCAGTAAGAAAGGCCGAAAGGACTACTCATATTTACCTCTACCTATGGAGACCCGGTCTGCTAAAAAATCACAAGACAAGGTGAAGGGTAGTGCAACCAACCCTACTAGAATTTCGATTCCTTTGGAGGGGAATTGTGGGGTAGCCTTTTTTAGGGGTGACGTACGGGGGTATTCTTTTGGAGTTTCTCCTACATTCTGGAGATGTTATGGAATAAGAATAACTTTTGATGAATGCATCCATAGAGGATGATGAAAAGATGATGGGAAAGCCTATTTTGGTGCATATTAATAGTGAGTAGAGTGCTTGGATAGACAAGCAAAACCAGATTTTAATTTGAGGATTCAATGAACAGAAGATCACACAGGAAGATTACATGAAAGTGTTGGTCATGATGGTGTCCCACTTTGAAGACCTACTAAATGATTCTCCAAAAACACCGGTAACTTCTCTATCTTGGAAACTCTTTTGGGATAAAAATGTTAATAGGTTTAAGTTTAAATTTAACACTTATGTTTATTCCTTTAGTGCTTATCTTGGATGAAATTGGGGTTTCTCACTTTTTCCCAAAACGAGTCTTTGATAATAAAAAAATGAACATTCAGTTTTAGTATTGCATGTTGTTGAAAAAATATATTTAAAGGTTCATATATAATAAAATACCAGTGGGTTACATTCTACCCCCCCCCCATAAAATGAATTTCATTCTAATTATTTTTTACTATTACACAAAAAATGAGGATATAAATATTTCATTAAATCTTTAGGTTTTCAATTAGCTTCTCTTAATATAAGATTCCTTAACTAGGTGAGTAGTCTTGTTCTATTACACTTTATCTCTATGATACAAGATTTATTTAAGTTTTTATTCATAGGAAATATCATGATACATTAGTAAAACGAAAGAGTTTAGTAAATGTGATTGATAAAGTATGTAATTCCTTGAGAGAGATACATGTAACACATCATGATCTTTTGAGAGGTTCGGTGGAAGCGTCAAGATATAAGATTACATCCCTACTCAATCGACAATAATGAAGGGGGGAATATAACTAGGGATCAAATTTCCTTTATTTATAAATCTGAATACATTATTCCATGGAGGAATTCCTAGAATACCTTTTCACCAACTTTTAATTAAATATTTCTCTTACTATTTTCAATATAAATTTTTTGTCGACTATGAGGTGCCTTGATGTACTGTTTAATATCTCTAAATTTATTTACCATTTCCACTACTAGGTTAGGTCCAAATAGATTTATTTCTCCAAATTCATCCCATAACTATACAGTTTTACACTTCTTTCCATAAAGGGATTTATAAGGAGGTATCTAAATGGTTGAGTGAAATCTATTATTGTAAGAAAACTCTATTAGTGAAATATGTTGATCCTAGAAAACCTTAAAATACATAGAACAATATCTCAACATTTCTATACGGTTTGACTAGTTCTCTTGATATGACCACTTGTATGAGGATGATAAGAAATTAAAAAACTGAACTATGAATCCAAATCCTTCTGGAGAAATTACCAGAACATTTTGGTAAACCTACGATCATAATCAGAAACAATAGAATATGGTACTACATGAAACTTTATATCTTATTTAATGTATATTATGGAAAGAAAATCAAGAGATAAATATCCTCTGTATAAGATCCAAACATTTTATAGAGTTTTATTAGGCTCGTTTATAGGTAATCTTTATTACTTGTGTTGAGAACCTTTCATTTGGGTTTTACCCAAGGGTATGATTGGGTGAAATTTAGAAAATAATGGATGATAAAGGGCAGTGCATGATTGGAACATAGTTTTCCCTAACAGTGTGCCTTTTTCCAGAAAACCATGCAACACTAGACATAGAGGTTTTTCATGGTTGTCACATGGTTTTTCAAACCATACACCCAAAATGGAAAAATTGTGCACCCCCATGAAAGATGCACACAAATTAAGGTGTATAACTAGACAAAGATATGCATCTCTTCCCAATAAACTATTTTCTCGGTTATAATTAATTTGAAATTTTTATTTTAAAATACATGAGTCTAATATTTTAAAACTAATCAACCCAAACTTATACTTAAACAAATCCACTTATATTTAGGGACTATTGAATGCATTCTAATCTCTCTCGACCTCCTTTATTGGTGATTTGAAACCATAATCAAATATCTACACCCCTCTTGATAAGAGGAACTCGTCCCTCTTGGTTTCTAGTTCCTATTCCCTTTTTCTCATATTCAAGAGAGGGGTGTTCTTGTTGTTTTGATTAGATATAGATATAGTATTATGGATCTATATCTAGAATTAAGGGATTTTGATTTTATCGATCTTGATTTAGGTCTTAGATCCTGATCTCTTTTGATGTCGTTACTCTACAGAATATGGGGATTTCCATTTGGCAATCATTTGTCAATGAATTGAGGTAGGTGGTATAATATTCAAATCCCATAATCATGATTTCAATTATGTGTTTTTAATTATAGAATTTATAGAGTTTTCTTATCAATTGAATTTCTTAATTTAATTACATATTTTTGTGAATTATTTAATTTGGGAATTGAGATTTGGGGATAATTAATTGCTTATTTAATTATAAAAATATTGAATTAGGATTTGGGGAAAATTAGTTGTTGAGTTAATTGTCAAAATTTTGAATTATGAATTTAAATAGTTAATTTTTGAATTAATTGTGTGATATTAAATTGTGAAGTTGATAATTAATTATTTAATTAATTATAAATGTTATTGAATTATTTCTATTGAGATAATTAATTATTGATTTAATTATAGAGTTATTGATTTTTTTAATTATTATAATTAATTATTGAATTAATTATGGAGATATTGAATTTTTTTATTGATATAATTAATTATTAAATTAATTAGAGAGAAATTGAATTTCCTGAATATAGATAATTAGTTGTTGATTTAATTAGGAATATATTTAATTATTTGTATAAGATAATTAATTGATGCATTAATTAAAGAGATATTAATTTTTTTGAAGTGATATAATTAATTGTTGACTTAATTATGAAGATATTGAATTGTCTAATTGAGATAAGAAATCATTAAATTAATTATTGAGATATTTAAATTTTTTTAATTGACATAATTAATTGTTTAATTATTCATAGAATTATTGAAATTGTTTAACCTGATAAAGTGATTTTATAATTACTTAATGGGAATTGTTGAGATATTGAAATTGTGATTTGGAAGAATTATTTTTCGAATTAATTATTGTTATATTGAAGTTGTTGAATTGAGATAATTAATTGTAAAATTAATTATTAGATATATTTATGATTATTAAATTGATTTATATGATTAATTAATTACTAAATTAATTAATAGGATTGATTTGATTAATTAATTATTGAATTAATTAATGAAAATAATGTGATTATTTAATTTTTGAATTAAATAATGAGATTGATGAGATTAACTAATTGATAAATTAATGTATATGAGTAATGTTATTATTTAATTATGTAATTAAATAATGAGATTGGTGGGATTTTTTAATTGATGAATCAATTAATGGAAGTAATGAGATTAATTAATGGTGATATTAATTAATAGAGTTAACATGAATAATTAATTGGTCAATTAATTAAAGGGATTGAATGTTATTAATTAATTATGGAATTAATTAATGTAAATTATTTAGATTAATTAATTTTTTAATTAATTAATGAGGATTGCTATGTTGATGAAATTGAATGAGTTTGATAAATTAATTGATAAATTAATTAATAGTGATTGTTGTATTAATGCAATTAAATGAGTGAGATTAATTAACTTAAGAATTAATTAATGGGGATTGTTGTGTTAATGTTATTGAATGAGATAGATTAATTAATTTTTTAATTAATGGATGAGAATTTTTGTGATGATGCAATTGAATGAATTGGATTAACAAACTGGTGAATTAATTAATGTATATTGTTGAGATATTGAATTGATATAATTGGATAATTAATTTATTTTGAATTAATTGTGAGATATTAAGATTATTGATTGGAATAATTAATTATTTAATTAATTTTAGGAAATTTAGTTTGAGGATATTGATTAATTAATTGGTGAATTAATTAATGGGATAGACATGCTTAATTAATTAGGGAATTAATGAAGTGAATATAGATGATTAGATAATTGTTGAATTATTTAACATTATTTATGTATTTAGTTGATTGTTGAATTAACTAGATGAAATTATGTGATTAATTTATAGTTTAATTAATTAATGTTATATATGTAATTAATTAATTGTTGAATTAATTAATTTTTTTATGTGATTAGTTAATTATTCAATTAACTAATAGAATTGTTGTGTTTAACTAATTTTTTAATTAATAAGGGAATTGATATGGATAATTAATTATTCAATTAATTATATATTGATGAAGGGTAACATGGACATTTTATTGTGAATTTATGAATGGTAACATGGTCATTTAGTTGTTAAATAAAGAATGGGAACATGGTCATTCTATTATGTGAATATGAATGGTATCATAGGAATTCAAGTAAGAACTAATGAATGGGAACATGGTCATTCTATTGTGTGAAATGTGAAGGGTAACACATGCATTCAAGTATGAATTAAAGAATGGTAAAAATGGAATTCTAAGATATGATATCCCTCATATAGACTTCGGTCTCTGGCATGATCCAAAGAAGGTATTGAGGTGTAGACGTATATGGGAACCTGGAGGTTTATGTGGTTAAATAAAGATTAATTGATAATGTGATAAGTTTTTACTTATGGATTGTAATTCTTTCTTTATACAACAACGTACACTATTATTTGACTTCATATTGATTTATACACCATTGGTGGTGGCCTACTGAGTTTTACCCACACCATTCATGGGTTTCCTGATATGTACCTAAATAGATTATATGAATGTAGGACAGACTAAGGGAAAGGGTCCTTTGTTAGAGGGATGATTGGGATAGAGCATGATGAGGGAACCAAACATTGTGTCAGGACCTTCATGGAGGAGTTTTCAGTGTCTATTTATTTTGGGATTTTCATTTTGACACTTGGAACATACTTGATCAGGGAATATCTACTATTCACTTTTGATTTTCTCTTTCCAGTTTTGGGTCATCTTGAGATGTAGATATTATTTTGGTTATATTATACCATTCCTGTTATTGCATTACTAGTTCTACTAGGGTATTAATATGAAAATAAAAAATAAGTTATAGTCTCCCCATGATTGATATTAGACACTCACTGCTAGTTGGCAGCCTCTGGCATATTTGGGTACACTTGAGGACATATAGAAAATTGGATCGGGGCACCGATGCGTTGCAATCGGACCGGGTCTTTACAGAGTGGTATCAAAGTCTAATTTTATTTTCTTTTTTTTCATTATATTTTAGAATGGTATGTAGGATTCTAGGAAGAGTTGGGCCATGGTTATGAGCTCATTCGTGGTATTAGCTAACCCATGTATGGGAGAGAACCCAAATTCCCTGGGTGGGAATTGTTGTTATTGCTATTTTTTGTTATAGATGAATATTATTTCACCTTGGTTGATGCACTTTTTGGGTGCTATGATTATTGATATTGAGATTTTATGAGATTTTACATGTATCCATTTAAGGAAGGAGAGTTGAGTATGAGTGAATGATTCTAGGAAATTGGGATTATTTTGTGACATGCATCATTTTAAGAATGCATGGGAAAATCGGTTTTGGGTAAGTTGTTGAGCTTGAACTGTTTTTCCTTACTTGTTAAACTAAAATGAAAATGGTTCCTAACATGAAAATGAGATTAAATGGGTTTCTAAATGAGAAACATGAATAATGAGAACATGTTTACCCTTATTAATGAGGAAATAAGTGTAGGATGGTTTAGTGTAGAGATAGTGCATTATTTTTGACCATGTGGTGGGAAATGAGGGAAAGACTTTTTATGGTTGTGTGTAAATTCTTCTTGATAACTGTGTTAATTTTGTGAAATGAGAATCCTTTGTGATATTTATTTGACCCATAAGGTGGGCGGTTTGGGCAGTGAGAATTCCCAAGTTTGAGAACTCAAATATAGGTTATGTGAGGGACCATCTGGTTTTAGACTGGTGTGGTTATATGTTGTCTAGTAGAAAAGGATGAAGATTTCAATATATTAAGGTGTTTCCATAGTGAGAGGTAACATCAGTGGTGGATTATTTGGGTGGTGTTCACCAATGACTTCTTGGAATACTATTAATTAGTGAAGATCATGTCCCCTACATTGAATTCATCATGGGTACACTAAGAAAGTTCTAGCTTTACGACTAGATACATGAATGTTTTTTGGTTGGATATTGGGCCACTTACAGGTCACACTTATAAATTAGTTTATATTGATATGGATAGAAGGTGGTACTACATCATCTATTTGTAAATGAGAAACAATTAAGGAGTATGTTTAAATTCCATAGTGAATGGCCAGGTGGGCCTTGGAGGTGGTCGGTGTACACCCTTTTTAAGTTATTTTTGATGGAAAAGATGATTACCAATGTAGGATGGTGTTCTTATGGTTTTTGGGAACTGTGATATGGAAAACACATCTAGTATGTTTTGTAAGTTGAGTTTGAGACCGATGCATCCTTTTAGGAGCATCCGATGAGCATGTAAGGTCATAATTAGAATGTGTTATGAGGAAAGACCATGTCGATAGTTCATGTATCGTGGAAACATGGATGGTTTATGGGGGAAATGTGGGAGAGATAAGGGGATATGAGGGCTTAGTGTCCTGATCTTTCTAACATGGAATTTTGGTAATACTTGGGAGTATAACTCGAGGATGAGCTGTTATAAGGTGAGGAGATTATAATATCCTAAAATTTTCTAGAGATTACTTAGGCTCATTTATAGGTAATCATTCTCCTTGTGTTGATAACTTTTCATTTGGGGTTTACCATGGGGAACGATTGGGTGAAAATTAGTGAGGAATGAAAGATAAAGGGAAATTCATGGTTGGGACATTGTTTTCCCAAATTCTGCACCCTAGTCCAGTGGACCATGAAACATTGGAAATAGAGGTTTTACATGGATGGTGCATAGTTAGTCAAATCATGCACCAAAAGGGGAAAATGTGACCCCCCCTAAAAGAGGTGAATTTTTAAGGTTCGCATTTAGAGGAAACCACGATCCTCTACCCAGTAAACTATGCACATGGTTTTAATTAATATTAAAATTCGAATTTAAATACCCGAGCCCCCTATTTTAACCCAAATTGACCCCACTCGGACATAAAAAAATACACCCCTTTTTTGGAGACTCTTGAATGCATCTTAGGCCCTCCCAACCTCTGTTATTAGTGATTTGAAGGCCGAATTGAAGATATGCACCCCTCCTGATAAGAGGATCTCATCCCGATTGGTTTCTCATTCCTCTTACCTTCTTCTTTGATTCAAAAGATTGTTGTTCTTCCTATTTTTATTATATATAGATATATTATTGAAGATACAGACCTAGAATTAAGGGATCTTGATATTTTCGATCTTGATTTAGGTTTTAGATTCAGATCTTGTTCTGCATCGGTATTCTGCTTAATTTTGGGATTCCCATTGGGTGATCATTCATCAACGAATCGAGTTAGGTGGTATATTATTCAAATCCAATAATCTTGATTTTAATAACATGTATGTAATTGTATAATTTATATTATTTTTTTAGAAATTGAATTTCCTAATTGAATTAATTAATTTGGTGAATTAATTAATTAAAGAATTGGGATTTGGGGATAAAGATTCATTGAGTTAATTATTTGAATATTGAATTTGGATTTTGGGATAATTAATTATTGAGTTAATTATCAGAATATTTAATTGGGATTTGGGGAAAATTAACGGTTGAGTAAATTATTAGAATATTTAGTTGTGAAATTAAATAATTAATTATTGAATTACTTCTGTGATATGGAAATTTGATGTTAAAGAATAAATTATTAAATTATTGGAATTAAGATAAATATATTCCAATTTAATTGTAGACTTATTGAATTTTTTGAATTTAGATAATTAATTATTGAATTAAATATAGTGATATAGAATTATTTGATTTTTATAATTAGATGTTGAATTAATTAGAGATATATTTACTTGTTTGAATTCAGATAATTAATTTTTGATTTAATTTTGAAGATATTGAATCTTTTGATTGAGATAATTAATTGATAAATTAATTATAGAGATATTACATTCTTTGATTCGAGATAATTAATTGTTGATTTAATTATAATGATATTGAATTTTATATTGAGATAATTAAATGTTGAATTAATTATAGATATATAGAATTTTTTGAACTGAGATAATTAATTGTTGAATTAATCTAGGAGTTATTGAGATTTGTGATCATGATTAATTAATTGTAGAATTAATTAATGTGAATAGTTGGGATTATGAAATTTTGATTTGGAAGAAATAATTGTTTAATTAATTATTGTTATATAAAAGTTGTTGAATTGAAAAATTAAATATAGAATTAATTATTAGAGATTGTTATGATTATT
The DNA here is from genome assembly GCA_963277665.1 of Viscum album. Taxonomy (NCBI): domain Eukaryota; kingdom Viridiplantae; phylum Streptophyta; class Magnoliopsida; order Santalales; family Viscaceae; genus Viscum; species Viscum album. The sequence continues at coordinate 1,575,276,617 of OY728161.1, read as the reverse complement.
AAATTGATTGAGATGATTAATTAAATGTTGAATTAATTAATGGAAATATTGTGATAATTTAATTTTCAAATTAAATAATGGGATTGATGGGATTAATTAATTGATTAATTAATTGAAGAGATTAATATGATTATTTAATTATTGAATTCAATAATGAGATTGGTGGGAATAATTAATTGATTAATTAATTAATGGAAGTAAAGTGATTAATTGATGGTGAAATTATTTAATGGAGTTAATGTGAAAAATTAATTTGTGAATTAATTCAAGGGATATAATTTTATTAATTAATTTTGGAACTAATTAATGTAAATGATTTATATTAATTAATTATTTAATTAATTAATGAGTATTATGGTGTTGATACAACTAAATGAGTTAGAATAATTTATTAGAGACTAAATTAATGAAGATTGTTATGTTAATGCAATTGACGGAGTTAGTTGAATTAAATGGAGAATTAATTAATGTAGATTGTTGTGTTAATGAAATTGAATGAGTTAGATAAATTAGTTGGTGAATTCATTTATGGTATTTTATGTGATGATGAAATTGAATAAATTGGATTAATTAATTTGGAAATTAGTTAATGTGGATTTTTAGGATATTGAATTAATAGAATTGGATAAATAATTTTTGGTATTTATTATGAGATATTGAGATTGTTTATTTGAATAATTAATTATGGAATTAATCATAGGATATTGAGTTTGTCTATATTGATTAATAATTAGGTGAATTAATTAATGAGATAGAAATTCGTAATTAGTTGGTGAATTAATTAAATGAATGGTAATTATTAACTAATTGTTGCATTAATTAATATTATTCATGTAATTAGTTAATTGTTAAATTAACTACATGAATTTATGTGACTAATTAATTATTGAATTAATTAATGTTATTCCGTTGATTAATTAATTATTTAATTAATTAATGTTGTTGATGTGATTAGTTAATTATTGAATTAATTAATTAAATCGTTGTGTTTACCTAATTGTTGAATTTGTAAGGGAATAAATGTGGATAATTAATTGTTAAATTAATTATGTATTGATGAATGGTAACATGGTCATACGATTTTGAAGTTATGAGTGTTAACATTCTCAATTATTTGTGAAATAAAGAATGGGAACATGTTAATTCTAATGTGCGAGTATGAATGGTAACATGGGTATTCAATTAATAATTAATGAATGGGAACATGGTCATTATGTTGTGTGAAGTTTGAATGGTTACATTAGCATTCAATTACTAATTAAAGAATGGTAATAATGGAATTATAAGATATGATATCCCTTGGTCATACTTCACGTTTTGGCACGAGCTGAAGAATGTATTGAGGTACAGGTGTCTATGGGAACCCATAGGTTTCTATGGTTACGTAAATATTAATTAATATTTGATAAATATTTACTTATGTTTTGTAATTGTTTCTTTATATAGCTTCTTACACTATTATTTGACGATATATTGATTTTCACACCGTTGGTGGTGGATTAATGAGTTGTAGTGACACCCTAATCAGGTTTTCTGGTCGGTACCTAAATAGAGTATATGATTATAGGACAGACTAAAGGAAAGGGACCTTTATTATAGGTTTGATTGGGATGGAGCATGATGAGGGAACCAGAATTGGTTTTAGGACCATCTTGGAGGTGTTTTCAGTGCCTATTTATTTTTGGTTTTTTATATTGACACTTGGAATTCTTCTTGATAACTGTGTTAATTTGGTGAAATGAGAATCCTTTGTGATATTTATTTGACCCATAAGGTGGGCGGTTTGGGCAGTGAGAATTCCCAAGTTTGAGAACTCAAATATAGGTTATGTGAGGGACCATCTGGTTTTAGACTGGTGTGGTTATATGTTGTCTAGTAGAAAAGGATGAAAATTTCAATATATTAAGGTGTTTCCATAGTGAGAGGTAACATCAGTGGTGGATTATTTGGGTGGTGTTCACCAATGACTTCTTGGAATACTATTAATTAGTGAAGATCATGTCCCCTACATTGAATTCATCATGGGTACACAAAGAAAGTTCTAGCTTTACGACTAGATACATGAATGTTTTTTGGTTGGATATTGGGCCACTTACAGGTCACACTTATAAATTAGTTTATATTGATATGGATAGAAGGAGGTACTACATCATCTATTTGTAAATGAGAAACAATTAAGTAGTATGTTTAAATTCCATAGTGAATGGCCAGGTGGGCCTTGGAGGTGGTCGGTGTACGCCCTTTTTAAGTTATTTTTGATGGAAAAGATGATTACCAATGTAGGATGGTGTTCTTATGGTTTTTGGGAACTGTGATATGGAAAACACATCTAGTATGTTTTGTAAGTTGAGTTTGAGACCGATGCATCCTTTTAGGAGCATCCGATGAGCATGTAAGGTCATAATTAGAATGTGTTATGAGGAAAGACCATGTCGATAGTTCATGTATCGTGGAAACATGGATGGTTTATGGGGGAAATGTGGGAGAGATAAGGGGATATGAGGGCTTAGTGTCCTGATCTTTCTAACATGGAATTTTGGTAATACTTGGGAGTATAACTCGAGGATGAGCTGTTATAAGGTGAGGAGATTATAATATCCTAAAATTTTCTAGAGATTACTTAGGCTCATTTATAGGTAATCATTCTCCTTGTGTTGATAACTTTTCATTTGGGGTTTACCATGGGGAACGATTGGGTGAAAATTAGTGAGGAATGAAAGATAAAGGGAAATTCATGGTTGGGACACTGTTTTCCCAAATTCTGCACCCTAGTCTAGTGGACCATGAAACATTGGAAATAGAGGTTTTACATGGATGGTGCATAGTTAGTCAAATCATGCACCAAAAGGGGAAAATGTGACCCCCCTAAAAGAGGTGAATTTTTAAGGTTCGCATTTAGAGGAAACCACGATCCTCTACCCAGTAAACTATGCACATGGTTTTAATTAATATTAAAATTCGAATTTAAATACCCGAGCCCCCTATTTTAACCCAAATTGACCCCACTCAGACATAAAAAAATACACCCCTTTTTTGGAGACTCTTGAATGCATCTTAGGCCCTCCCAACCTCTGTTATTAGTGATTTGAAGGCCGAATTGAAGATATGCACCCCTCTTGATAAGAGGATCTCATCCCGATTGGTTTCTCATTCCTCTTACCTTCTTCTTTGATTCAAAAGATTGTTGTTCTTCCTATTTTTATTATATATAGATATATTATTGAAGATACAGACCTAGAATTAAGGGATCTTGATATTTTCGATCTTGATTTTGGTTTTAGATTCAGATCTTGTTCTGCATCGGTATTCTGCTTAATTTTGGGATTCCCATTGGGTGATCATTCATCAACGAATGGAGTTAGGTGGTATATTATTCAAATCCAATAATCTTGATTTTAATAACATGTATGTAATTGTATAATTTATATTATTTTTTTAGAAATTGAATTTCCTAATTGAATTAATTAATTTGGTGAATTAATTAATTAAGGAATTGGGATTTGGGGATAAAGATTCATTGAGTTAATTATTTGAATATTGAATTTGGATTTTGGGATAATTAATTATTGAGTTAATTATCAGAATATTTAATTGGGATTTGGGGAAAATTAACGGTTGAGTAAATTATTAGAATATTTAGTTGTGAAATTAAATAATTAATTATTGAATTACTTCTGTGATATTGAAATTTGATGTTAAAGAATAAATTATTAAATTATTGGAATTAAGATAAATATATTCCAATTTAATTGTAGACTTATTGAATTTTTTGAATTTAGATAATTAATTATTGAATTAAATATAGTGATATAGAATTATTTGATTTTTATAATTAGATGTTGAATTAATTAGAGATATATTTACTTGTTTGAATTCAGATAATTAATTTTTGATTTAATTTTGAAGATATTGAATCTTTTGATTGAGATAATTAATTGATAAATTAATTATAGAGATATTACATTCTTTGATTCGAGATAATTAATTGTTGATTTAATTATAATGATATTGAATTTTTTATTGAGATAATTAAATGTTGAATTAATTATAGATATATAGAATTTTTTGAACTGAGATAATTAATTGTTGAATTAATCTAGGAGTTATTGAGATTTGTGATCATGATTAATTAATTGTAGAATTAATTAATGTGAATAGTTGGGATTATGAAATTTTGATTTGGAAGAAATAATTGTTTAATTAATTATTGTTATATAAAAGTTGTTGAATTGAAAAATTAAATATAGAATTAATTATTAGAGATTGTTATGATTATTAAATTGATTGAGATGATTAATTAAATGTTGAATTAATTAATGGAAATATTGTGATAATTTAATTTTCAAATTAAATAATGGGATTGATGGGATTAATTAATTGATTAATTAATTGAAGAGATTAATATGATTATTTAATTATTGAATTAAATAATGAGATTGGTGGGAATAATTAATTGATTAATTAATTAATGGAAGTAAAGTGATTAATTGATGGTGAAATTATTTAATGGAGTTAATGTGAAAAATTAATTTGTGAATTAATTCAAGGGATATAATTTTATTAATTAATTTTGGAACTAATTAATGTAAATGATTTATATTAATTAATTATTTAATTAATTAATGAGTATTATGGTGTTGATACAACTAAATGAGTTAGAATAATTTATTAGAGACTAAATTAATGAAGATTGTTATGTTAATGCAATTGACAGAGTTAGTTGAATTAAATGGAGAATTAATTAATGTAGATTGTTGTGTTAATGAAATTGAATGAGTTAGATAAATTAGTTGGTGAATTCATTTATGGTATTTTATGTGATGATGAAATTGAATAAATTGGATTAATTAATTTGGAAATTAGTTAATGTGGATTTTTAGGATGTTGAATTAATAGAATTGGATAAATAATTTTTGGTATTTATTATGAGATATTGAGATTGTTTATTTGAATAATTAATTATGGAATTAATCATAGGATATTGAGTTTGTCTATATTGATTAATAATTAGGTGAATTAATTAATGAGATAGAAATTCGTAATTAGTTGGTGAATTAATTAAATGAATGGTAATTATTAACTAATTGTTGCATTAATTAATATTATTCATGTAATTAGTTAATTGTTAAATTAACTACATGAATTTATGTGACTAATTAATTATTGAATCAATTAATGTTATTCCGTTGATTAATTAATTATTTAATTAATTAATGTTGTTGATGTGATTAGTTAATTATTGAATTAATTAATTAAATTGTTGTGTTTACCTAATTGTTGAATTTGTAAGGGAATAAATGTGGATAATTAATTGTTAAATTAATTATGTATTGATGAATGGTAACATGGTCATACGATTTTGAAGTTATGAGTGTTAACATTCTCAATTATTTGTGAAATAAAGAATGGGAACATGTTAATTCTAATGTGCGAGTATGAATGGTAACATGGGTATTCAATTAATAATTAATGAATGGGAACATGGTCATTATGTTGTGTGAAGTTTGAATGGTTACATTAGCATTCAATTACGAATTAAATAATGGTAATAATGGAATTATAAGATATGATATCCCTTGGTCATACTTCAAGTTTTGGCACGAGCTAAAGAATGTATTGAGGTACAGGTGTCTATGGGAACCCATAGGTTTCTATGGTTACGTAAATATTAATTAATATTTGATAAATATTTACTTATGTTTTGTAATTGTTTCTTTATATAGCTTCTTACACTATTATTTGATGATATATTGATTTTCACACCGTTGGTGGTGGATTAATGAGTTGTAGTGACACCCTAATCAGGTTTCCTGGTCGGTACCTAAATAGAGTATATGATTATAGGACAGACTAAAGGAAAGGTCCCTTTATTATAGGTTTGATTGGGATGGAGCATGATGAGGGAACCAGAATTGGTTTTAGGACCATCTTGGAGGTGTTTTCAGTGCCTATTTATTTTTGGTTTTTTATATTGACACTTGGAATGTACTTCAGCATGCCATATCTGCTATTTAGTTTTGATATTGTCTTCCATTCTTGGGTCATCTTGTGATATAAATATTATTATTGTTATGTTATATCATTTCTATTATTTCATTATTATTTCCTTTGTTGTATTAGTCTAGAAAAAAAAAGAGAATGTAAAGTCTCCCCATGATCAATATTTGACCCTCACTGCTAGTTGGAAGCCTCTAGCGTATGGGGAGACACACCAGAGGTAATGTGGAGAACCAGCTTGGGGTACTAGTGCATAGAACCTAGTCTGGGATGTTACACTCTTATAATAATGAAGTGTGTTTATTTTATATGGATGTTTACTACAACCCCAACATCATTATAGACTTTATATATTTTAGGGAGTCGGAAAACAAAATCCATGGTGATGTTTTCCTATTTCTATCCTAATATGGGTAATGGTTGTAGAATCCCCATAGAATTATGTCTCTCAGCCTTAACTTACCGGGATTCCAAGAACCAAGATACTAATATGTAATATCTCTCTTCATGTTGTCCCATCATAAATACTCTTTTAGATCACTATATATCATCATACATCCAATATGAAAAGAGAATGATGAACTATGGGCCCCATCCAAAAGCTCCTTCTTGAAATTTGGTATAGATTGAACACATAAACAGTTCTTAAATGTTATCATTGCATTAAAATATAGGTAGAAATTAGGAATATTCCCTACCTTATTATATAGTTCTGCATTTTTTTATATGCATCTTTAATCTTCACATTGATATATTGATTAACTCCCATTTGAGAAAGATAATACTTCTCCCCTTAATTCAATATTTCTAGATCCATCCTATGAAAACCTAGAAATATTGGATCTTTTTTTATCCTTATAATATATAGGCTATCATGGTCCTTTGCATTTAAATAATTTAATACCTTTTTTTATTTACTAGGGTAGTAATGTATTAATAATTCATAATCATTAATTAACACTAACTAGTTTCTTTGGCACGTATTAAACTCTTTTTGAGTGAATATATACTTTATACTTTTGTGATTGGTATATATCTCCATCATTTCTCCATAAATACAGTGACTCCATATCTTTAATGTAAAAATCACCACATATAACTTCAAATCATCAGTAGGGTATTTTTTTCATGAACCTTCAATTTTTGTGGGGTAGAACATATCACCATATCATTCTGCATGAGAATTAATCCTAGTACATTATTTGACGAATCATTATAGATCAGACACCCTTCATAACTCTAGGGTAATGTATGAACAGGTGCATTAACCAACATTTTCTTGATTTACATGAAATTTTATTCACATAAATCTATATAAATGAAAATATCTCCTTTCAAAGTTAACTAGGTCAGTATATTAGATATCCATTAAAATTTATATAAAAGCATTAATAATATCAAGCCAACCCATGAAAGATGTGGATCTTAGTTACCATGATTGGTATAGGATAATTCTTAATATCATCCATCTTTTATGGATCCACCAATATACCATCAGTGAATATTATTGAACAAAAAATTAAACTTCTCTTAGAAATAATTCACATCAGGTAAATTTTGAATATGGATTCTCCTTTCCCAGGTTCATCAGTACAATCCTAAAATGTTCTTCATGCTCGTCCTTAAACTCTGAATATATAATAATATCGTCTATAATGACTACCATAAACTGGCCAAGGTAATCTCAAGAAAATCTTTAAATCCATGAATATATCAGGAGCATTGGAAAGTCCAAATAAAATTACAATAATTTCATAATTATCATACCTCATATGGAATTTTATCTTGGGTATATACTCGATCTTGACCCTTAACTAATGATATCCAGATCGAAGATCAATCTTGGAAAAATATTGGGTACCTCATAACTGACCAAACCAATCATCAATATGGGGTATAAGATACTTATTCATAATATAGATAATTTTAAATTATTAATAATCAATGCAAAGATGCCATTACCCATATTTCTTCTTAAATAAAGTGTAGGTACACCCATGGTGAAACACTAGGATGAATGAATCCATTATATAGATTCTCTTGGAGTTTATTATTGAATTCCTACAACTCAATTGGATCAATTCTATATGGATTATTTGGAATATGTTTATAACTAGATATGAGTTCTATTGAAAACTCAAATTCACAATTTCAGGGAAGACTAGGAAACTCTTCTGGAAAGATATCAAAAAACTACCATAAAATAAGAATATATTCAATGTTGAGTTTCTCTCCAACCATATGAAAAAAATATATCTCTAATGAATAGATATTAAAACCTATATGATAGAAGTAATTTCCTTTGGGTGTTTAGGTTTATCCACACATCAATTTATGATCATAGGTTGATTTTTAATGTTATATGTAACTTCCATTCTGAGAAAATTCATATGGTATGCATAGTGAGAGAGCAATTCCACACCCAAAATTGCATCGAATTCAACTACAGTAAAAATATCTGGAATTTCAGGAAGAACATTGTAACACCTGAGAATTCAATGTGAAATATTTTGTTTTTATGTTATATAAATCATCAAAGAAATCTTTCACTACACACAACACTAGCTTGGCTTGCCTTACATGCAACCGCGGCCTTCCTCGATAGCTTGCATCGTACGCAATACCGAGTTTCACTAAATAATGATATGCTATTAAAATATTATTAAAACTAGCCATTATGAATAGTAATAACCACTTTTTGAAATTTTTAAATTTTATTTTTCAAAATGGACTTCATTTCTGGATTCGTAATATCGAAATTAGCCTAGGGTGAAATTTTGGTATTTTTCTGAAAACTTTCAATTTTTGAATAGTGAAACCACTAAGTGGTAGTTAAAAAACTGAATTTTTCATAAAACATAATTTTACCGCTTCTATGAGTGGAATTTCAAAAATCCGAGACACACGATTGATGTTAGTAACTAAAATGTGGTTCAATGAGAGGAAAATAATTTTTGATGAATAGTAACTTTTTACTTTTATTTACCACGGTTAAAAGTAAATAGGGTAATTAAGTGTAAAAATGATATTATTATTACCCTAACACATGTCCTAATTATATTGTATAAGTTTAATTCCACCCAAAACAAACTTAGGAATAAAATATGACCATTTAGGCCCACTTGGATTAGATTAGGACATTTATTATTAATTTATTTAAAGAAGGGTTAAAATAGTTAAAATCAAAGTTTAATAAGTAAATAATTTATAATATAAGGTTATACTTAATATAAATTCGACTATAAATATTCATTAGAAATATAAAAATATTTCCTACATAATGGTATTTTATTTTTAATTTTTAGACATTAAATAATTTAATTTATTTATGACACAATGATGATGCAGTAATTATCTTATTAATGAAATATTGACATAATTGATGTTATAAATACCCAAATAAATGTAATTTGAGACTTGTTATGAATTAAACTAATTTTATAGGTTAATATTACATGTTATTATTGATTTAATTAACTTTTTTCGAAATAATAATTCTGTTATGATTTTCACAAAAATCAATTACTAAATAGTGTCAAAATTGACATAAAATAGTTTTTAAAACAAGTATTATATTATTAATTGTTATTTTATTCCTAAAAATCTATGGTTCGTCCAAATGACTTATATAATGTTATATATATTAATAATAAACAACTTGGGGTTTGTTTGGCTTCTTATAGTAAGTTTATTAACCTTATAGTAAAAGAACACAAGAAGACACGATAAAAGTAAAATTATTTAACTTAATGTTGAATCTAAATTATAAGGTTAAAATAGGAACCTAAACTTGTCTAAATTCTATTGGATGAGATTATTTCGACCCATCCCCACCTTAGCTTCGAAATAAATCAATTTGAAGCTATTTAAAACCGAACTTGCCTTTATAATAAAATAATATTTTTAGTTTTTCCAAAGGAGCCCCTCTCCTCCCTTATAAAAGGGCGCATCCTCCCCCTCTTCCTCACACCACTTTGAGCCTTAAAGCTCGGCCAAACCCTTCCAATTTCTCCTCTCCACTTCCCTAGAAACATCCTAGAGGTTCTGGTCTTCTTCAAAGACCTACTTTAGTGCCCTAAAAGGAGGTCTCAAAGAAGCACTTCAAAGAAGAGGTAATGTCCGTTACCGATTCTTTCATCTTTATTTCTTCTTCCACTTCTTCTTCTTTAGTTGTTTCATTGTGAAGTAATAACATCAGTATCACTAATATGCTGATATGTTATTATATTTATGAAACAACCATATTTCACCATCTATCCATCCTACGGAAAAAGAAATCACCGCGCGTGCGTACGTACAGAATACCGTCTCCACGCCGTGGTGTAATCTATTTTCCACCACCACCATACTTGGATGTGTATAATGGTGTAAATAATGACTATATATGAATATTATAAAGTGATATTGATTCTGAAATAGTATACATACTCTCCAATATAATTCCACGATCATAGGAACAATATCATCACTCGTGCTTACGTACGGAATACCGTCTTCACGATGTGATGCAACTCGTTCTACATGATCTTCATTTCATAATGATTATATAAATGAATTGAATGAATTAATATGATATATATTACACTAATACCATTCTGTAAATGAGTTATCTATAACCTAAAGAGAAGAATAAGAATTTATTCGACAAAACACGCATAAGAACAAAAAGTAATAAACACCCGAATAAAAAGTAGTAATGAAATATTACTAATAAGAAGATAAGAATATGACAATATATGATATCATAACAATAAGTATGATTCTGGAATAAGTCAATAACATTATTTAAATCATTATACAGGAGGTTCGGACACTTACGAATCAAAACGGACCTAAGGTAAAGGAAATATCACAATCTCATTTTTATCCGAGATTGTTTATACTTTAAAATTTATTGGGGTGTATTTTATCATACACATCCATGTTTCCTCAATATGTAACATTATTTCCATCCACCTAAAATTTTTTAAATCCAGTTTTACCCTTCGTTGAGTTTTTAGTAAAATATATGAAAGGAATATTTTGTCGTTTTTCATACGAGGTACTTTTTGACTTTTCCAACAAAAGTACGAGAAGAATGTTTTTTTAACTTATACGGCATGAATGTATTTTTAATACATTATTTCCAAGAAGAATCCTTTACAAGTTTTCAAGTTTATTTTTAATCAACTTCTCTTTGTTTAGAATTGTATTACATGTTAAGAAAGGAAAAGTGTTTTTGAAGTAGAAAGGATATTTTCCTCAAGAATGGAGTTCAAGTGTTTTATCAAAATTATTTTCCATCTAAGATAATATAGGGTACTGTTTATATCCCTATTATTACATGGATTTGATTATGTTGTGATGGAAATATTTTTATGAATTCCTTTATCTTATATGAATTGTTTTATGATGTCATGTTGTTTAAGAATCCCATTTTGACTACATGTGTTATGCAATGATGTATGATTTATGATGTTGTGGAACACATAAGAATGGTATCATTATGATATGGGTGGGACCTATATGTCCCTCCAATGCATTGGGTAAAGATTTTATATCTCATGAGATAGACATGGCTGGAACGGTAGGTTATAACGGTTCAGTGAAATAGGACTGAAACGAGGAATGAACTCTGTTCAGAAATGGACTTCGTCCACTAAGATAGTCATGGAAATGAGTCTTGACTAACAAGAAATGATTCTCTATGATTATGTGTGTATGACACAAAGTTTCATGTTTTATGTTATGATTATTGGGATTCCATTTCACTACTATGATTTATCCCATGTTACGAAATTATGCTCTCTTTTGCAGGTTAAGATCTCCAAAAGTTATGTTCTTATGAATATGATGTGATTGATATTTATTTTGTTTACCCTTACTGAGCATTTGAGCTTACCATTTTGTATGTTTTCTTTCCCCGGGTCAGGAAGAAGGTTATTAAGTAAGATATGCCAAAAGGGACTATAGATATGATGAAATAAATAAGAGACAGTGTATACGCTTTATGAACCAGTTCTTTATGTTTCCCAGTTTCTAAAGACACTATACCTATGCGGTCCTTTGTGGTTTTTGTTATATGATGTAATAAATATGCTTCAATTTTGAAGTATTAATAATGTATGTAAAGTATGGGTCGTTATAGTTGGTATCAGAGGAAAGGTATAGTAAACCTTTGGAAACTAGGATGTGAAAGCCTTAGTAAGAACCCTAAGGATAAGTCTAATCATAGAACACAATCTTAGTGTTTTAGAAATGGCCATCAATAACCTAGGATAAGACCTTAAGTGTGAAATTTTATTCTTGATTATGTGGTTTTCCTATTATAATTAGTGTTTCTCACACTATTCTTCTTGGTTTTAGTCAATGGCTGGAACCCGAAGGAATCGTGTTAATGCGGAATGCGATGGGCAATGCAATTATTTTCCCCCTGAGCAACCAAACGTTATGGGAGCTAGAATGAAAAATATTGTAGCCATGCTCACACAACTTTCTCAAGCTATGAATCATGCAGTACTTCCAAACGAGCAAAGGAAGGAGAAAAATTCTGTTGAATCCTTCATGAGAAAGCGTCCACCTTCATTCAGCGGGTCTACTGATCCATTAGTTGCTGAACAATGGATTAGTACTACTGAAAAGATATTTTCAGTTCTTCAATGTTCTGAGCATGATAAAGTCATCTTAGCAGTGTATCGTTTGGAAGGTGATGCTGATAAATGGTGGAATCTTATTAAGAATATGAGGCAAAGGGATGAAATTGAGTCCATGGAATGGGATGAGTTCAAGAACTTATTTTTCAATAAGTACTTCCCTCATATTCTCTAAACAAAGATGGAGAAAGAGTTTCTTGAACTGAAGAAAAAGGATGAAGAATCTGTTGGTACCTATGAAGCAAATTTTACAAGACTTGCAAGGTACGCTTCTGGTATTATTATCCAACCTGAGAGTAAGATCGATAGATTCTTTAGTGGCTTAAAACCAAGTCTTCGAAGGGCGTTATCCATAAGGGACTTCAATAGCTACGAGGAAATCGTTTGATGTGCTCTCAAAGTTGAGATGGAGATTGGAGTAACCAATCAGTCATATGGGTTTGATAAGAAGAGGAAAATTGAATTCAAAGGAAAATCTAAAGAGCACACTGAAAAGAAGATGAGCTTTCCCTTATGCTCAAAGTGTGGAAAGAAACATGGAGGGAGTTTTCTTAAAGGGACAAGTAAATGTTTTAAATGTGGAAAGGAAGGTCATCGGGCATTTGAATGCCGCGATGATGGGAAGAAGATGTCTAATGATGCAAACAAAGGAAGGGATACACAGAATGAACCTACTACACTTCAATGTTTCAAGTGCAAGGAGATGGGACATTATGCCAATAAATTCCCTAATCCAAGGGTTGATGATGATGGTCGACGTCAACAAACTCTTAAGGATAAAGACAAAGGAAAGTCACATGAAATTTCTATCAGCGATGTGGAGTAGGATAACGATGTGGTGAAAGGTACACTTATCATCCACTCTAAAGTAGCGAATGTTTTATTTGATTCTGGATCCACCCACTCTTTTATTTATGAAGAATTTTCTAAGTGTATCACCGTATTACCTCAACAATTAGATGTTGAGTTAGCTGTGACAACACCTAATGGCACAACAGTCACATTAGAAGTTTATAATTCTTCTCCAATTGAAGTTTGTGGGAAAGTTCTTCCTGCAAATCTTGTGATCCTTCCTATATTAGAATTTGATGTGATTCTTGGCATGGATTGGCTTTCTCTACATGGAGCTCATATCAATTTCCAAATAAGGGAAGTCACATTTCATATTCCAGATCAATCTATGATCGTCTATCGATGCAAGGATGAACATAACCTTCCAGTGGAAATTTCTTCCATTTTTTGGGAATTGATTCCACTAAATGAAGGTTATTTATCTCAAATGGTTTGTTAGAAACTCATGATTAAGAATATTCCCATTGTATGGGAGTTTGATGATGTCTTTCCGGAGGAATTACAGGGTCTTCCACCGAATCGTGAAGTTGAGTTTTCAATAGAACTCGTACCGGGTGCTTTGCCTATTTCAAATACACCTTATAGAATGGCCCCAATTGAGTTGCAGGAATTGAAGAAGCAACTCCAAGAGAATCTTGATAAGGGATTCATATTCCCTAGTGCGTCACCTTGGGGAGCACCTATTCTATTTGTTAAGAAGAAAGATGGATCAATGAGACTCTGCATTGATTATCGAGAACTTAACAAGATCACTATCAAGAACAAATATCCTCTCCCACACATTGATGACTTATTTGACCAACTACACGGAGCTCAATACTTTTCCAAGATTGATCTTCGTTCAGGGTATCATCAATTAAGGGTCAAAAGGTAGGATATACCAAAGACGTATTTCCGTACAAGGTATAGACACTATGAACTTATAGTAATGCCATTTGGTCTTACTAATGCCCCTGCTATCTTCATGGATCTGATGAATAGAGTCTTTAGAGACTATCTTGATCAATTTTTGGTAGTCTTTATAGACTATATTCTTGTCTATTCAAATAGAAAGGAAGAACATGAAGATCACATGAGAATTATATTGATGACCCTGAGAAAGGAGAAGCTTTATGCCAAATTTACTAAGTGTTAATTTTGGCTTCAAAAAATTGCATTTTTGGGTCACATAATCTCAAAAGAGGGGATATCTGTGGATCCAACAAAAATAGAGGTTATCGAAAGATGGTCGAGACCAACAACAATAACTAAGATCCAAAGGTTTCTTGGTTTGGCTGGATATTATCGACATTTTGTGAAAGATTTTTCACTATTATCTAATCCACTCACCAAGTTGACTCGGAAAGGAGTTTGTTTGGATGGAGGAATGTGAAGATAATTTCAAGGAGTTGAAAAGAAGGTTATCCAGTGCACCTGTTCTCACACTACCTTGTAGTGGAGAAAGGTTTGTGATCTACAGTGATGCATCTAAGAAGGGATTGGGGTGTGTTCTTATGCAAAATGATATGGTTATAGCTTATGCCTCATGACAGTTGAAAATACATGAGAAAAATTACCCAACTCATGATTTGGAGTTAGCTACGGTAATCTTTGCATTGAATATTTGGAGGCATTACCTTTATGGTGAAAGGTGTGATATTTATACTGATCATAAAAGTTTAAAGTATATTTTCACACAAAAGGAGCTGAATATACGCCAAAGAAGATGGTTGGAGCTGATTAAGGATTACGACTGCTCAATTCATTACCACCCTGGGAAAGCAAACAAGGTGGCAGATGCATTAAGTCGACAAGACCATGCCAGTTTATCAATAATGAGGATCACAAAAGATCAAATATTTATTGATTTACAAAGGATGGATCTTGGAATTATTATGGAAGGGGAAAAATCTTATCTTTATCAAATGAATGTTCAACCATCTATACATGTGAAGATTAAAGAGGCACAGAAAGAAGATGTCGAGTTACAAAAGAAGGTGAGAAATGTTCCTGAATTCAACCTTGATTGTGATGGGATAATAAAGTTCAGAAATCGGGTTTGTGTTCCTCCCATCCCGAAATTAAAGAAGGAGCTGTTGGATGAGTCTCATAGTTCTTCATTCTCTATTCATCCTGGAAGCACGAATATGTATAGGTACCTGAAATAGTACTTCTGGTGGGACGGCATGAAAAGAGATGTCGCTGAATATGTCTCTAGATGCTTGGTTTGTCAGCAAGTTAAAGCTAAGAGACGGAAGTCTAAGCGGATGTTACAACCATTACCCATACCCGAATGGAAATGGGAAAACATCACTATGGACTTTGTCACATGACTTCCTAAAACATCCAAAGGCAATAATTCTATTTGGGTCATAGTTGATCGTCTTACCAAGTCTGCACACTTCATTGCTATTAGAGAGGATTTCTCTCTGGATCAGCTTACCATGATATATGTAAAGGAAGTGGTAAGATTGCATGGAGTACCACTTTCTATTATATCTGATTAGGATCTGAGATTTACCTCGAAGTTCTGGCGAAGTCTTCAGCATATTCTGGATACATAGTTGAGTTTCAGCACTGCTTATCATCCTCAGACAGATGGTCAGTCTGAGAGAACAATTTAAACTCTAGAAGATATGTTGAGAGCTTTCTATATGGATTTCAAAGGTGGTTGGGATCAACACCTACCTTTGGTGGAATTTTCTTATAATAATAGCTTTCACTCTAGTATTCAGATGGCTCCTTATGAAGCTCTCTATGGAAAGAAATATAGGACTCCAACTTGTTGGGATGATGTTTGGGAAAGAAAGCTATTAGGACCTGATCTCGTTGATGAAATGGCAGAAAAGGTCAGATCTATTCAACAACACATAAGAGCAGCTCAGAGTCGACAGAAAAGTTATGCCGACAACCGAATAAAAGACCTAGAGTTTGAAGTGGGCGATAAAGTGTTCTCACGAATATCTCCCTGGAAGTGAGTCATGAGATTTGGAAAGAAGGGGAAGTTGAGCCCTAGATATATCGGTCCTTTCGAAATACTGGATCGTGTTGGGAAGGTAGCTTACCGATTGGATCTTCCACCGAATCTCTCTCAAGTTCACGATCTGTTCCATGTTTCTCTCCTGAGAAAGTACATACATGATCCTTCACATGTACTTAGCTCAGAAGTTGTACCGCTGGAGCAAGATCTTTCTTATGAAGAACAGCCGATAGAGATTCTGGATCATAGTGAAAAAGTCCTACGAAGCAAGACCACTCGATTGGTGAATGTTTTATGGAGGAACCACCAATTAGAAGAAGCTACATGGGAGCTTGAGGATATGATGAGGGAGAGGTATCCTCATCTGTTTGTTACAAAGTGACGAATTTTGAGGGAGAAATTCATTTTAAGGGGGGTAGAATGTAACACCCAAGACTTTTATGTGAAATATTTTGTTTTTATGTTATATAAATCATCAAAGGAATATTTCACTACACACAACACTAGCTTGGCTTTCCTTACACGCAACCACGGCCTTCCTCGATAGCTTGCATCGTACGCAATACCGAGTTTCACTAAACAATGATATGCTATTAAAATATTATTAAAACTAGCCGTTATGAATTGTAATAACCACTTTTTGAAATTTTATAAATTTTATTTTTAAAAATGGACTTCATTTTTGGATTCGGAATATCGAAATTAGCCTAGGGTGAAATTTTGGTATTTTTCTGAAAACTTTCAATTTTTGAATAGTGAAACCACTAAGTGGTAGCTAAAAAACTGAATTTTTCATAAAAATTAATTTTACCGCTTCTGTGAGTGGAATTTCAAAAATCCTAGAGACACGGATGATGTCATTAAGTAAAATGTGGTTCAATGAGATGAAAATAATTTTTGGTGAATAGTAACTTTTTACTTTTATTTACCACGGTTAAAAGTAAATAGGGGAATTAAGGGTAAAAATGATATTATTATTACCCTAAAACATGTCCTAATTCTATTGGATAAGTTTAATTAGACCAAAAACAAACTTAGGAATAAAATATGACCATTTAGGCCCACTTGGATTAGATTAGGACATTTATTATTAATTTATTTAAAGAAGGTTTAAAATAGTTAAAATCAATGTTTAATAAGTAAATAATTTTTAATATAAGGTTATACATAAGATAAATTCAACTATAAATATTAATTAGAAATCTAAAAATATTTCCTACAGAAAGGTATTTTATTTGTAATTTTTAGACATTAAATAATTTAATTTATTTATGACACAATGATGATGCAGTAATTATCTTATTAATGAAATATTGACATAATTGATGTTATAAATACCCAAATAAATGTAATTTGAGACTTTTTATGAATTCCACTAAGTTTATAGGTTAATATGACATGTTATTATTAATTTAATTAACTTATTTTGAACTAATCATTCTGTTATGATTTTCACAAAAATCAATTACTAAATAGTGTCAAAATTGACATAAAATAGTTTTTAAAACAAATATTATATTATTAATTGTTATTTTATTCCTAAAAATCTAAGGTTCGGAAAAATGACTTAGATAAGGTTATATATATTAATAATAAACATCTTTGGGTTCGTTTGGCTGCTTATAGTAAGTATATTAACCTTATAGTATAAGAACACAAGAAGACACGGTAAAAGTAAAATTATTTAACTTAATGTTAAATCTAAATGATAAGGTTAAAATAGGAACCTAAACTTGTCTAAATTATATTGGATGAGAGTATTTAGACCGATACCCTCCTTAGCTTCGAACTAAATCAATTTGGAGCTATTTAAAACCGAACTTGACTTTATAATAAAATAATATTTTTAGTTTTTCCAAAGGAGCCCCTCTCCTCCCTTATAAAAGGGCACCTCCTCACCCTCTTCCTCACACCACTTTGAGCCTTCAAGATCGGACAACCCCTACCAATTTCTCCTCTAAAATTCCCTAGAAACATCCTAGAGGGTCTTGTCTTCTTCAAAGGCCAATTTTAGTGCCCCAAAAGGAGGTCTCAAAGAAGCACTTCAAAGAAGAGGTAATGTTCGTTACCGATTCTTTCATCTTTATTTCTTCTTACACTACTTCTTCATTAGTTGTTTCATTATGAAGTAATAACATCAGTGTCACTCATATACTGATATGTTATTATAAGTATGAAACAACCCTATTTCACCATCTATCCATCCTACGGAAAAAGAAATCACCGCGCGTGCGTGCGTACGGAATACCATCTCCACGCCGTGGTGTAATCTATTTTCCACCACCACCATACTTGGATGGGTATAATGGTGTAAATAATTACTATATATGACTATTATAAATTGATATTGATTCTGAAATAGTATACATACACTCCAATACAATTCCACGATCATAGAAACGATATCATCACTCGTGTGTACGTACGGACTATCGTCTCCACGATGTGATCCGACTCGTTCTACATGATCTTCATTTCATAATGATTATATAAATGAATTGAATGAATGAATATGATATATATTACACTAATACCATTCTGGAATTGAGTTATCTATAACCTAAAGAGATGAATAAGAATTTATTCTACAAAACACGCATAAGAACAAAAAGTAATAAACACCCGAATAACAAGTAGTAATGAAATATTAATAATAATAAGCTAAGAATATGACTATATATGATATCATAACAATAAGTATGATTCTTTAATAAGTCAATAACATTATTTAAATCATTATACAGGAGGTTCGGACACTTACGAAGCAAAACGGACCTATGGTAAGGGAAATATCACAATCTCATTTTTATACGAGATTGTTTATACTTTGAAATTTACTAGGGTGTATTTTATCATCCACATCCATGTTTCCTCAATATTTAATATTATTTCCATCCAACTAAAATTTTTTAAATCTAATTTTACCCTTCGGTGAGTTTTTAGTAAAATATATGAAAGGAATCTTTTGTCGTTTTTCATACAAGGTACTTTTTGACTTTTCCGACAAAAGTATGAGAAGAATGTTTTTTTAACTTATACGTCATGAATGGATTTTTAAAACATTATTTCCAAGAAGCTTCATTTACAAGTTTTCAAGTTTATTTTTATTCAACTTCTCTTAGTTTAGAATTTTATGACATGTTAAGAAAGGAAAATTGTTTTTGAAGTAGAAAGGATATTTTCCTCAAGAATGGAGTTCCAGTGTTTTATCAAAATTATTTTCCATATAAGATAATATAGGGTACTGTTTATATCCCTATTATTACATGGATTTAATTATGTTGTGATGGAAATATTTTTATGAATTCCTTTATCTTATATGAATTGTTTTATGATGTCATGTTGTTTAAGAATCCCATTTTTACTACATGAGTTATGCAATGATGTATGATAAATGATTTTGTGGCACAAATAAGAATGGTATCATTATGAGATGGGTGGGACCTATATCTCTCTACAATGTATTGGGTAAAGATTTTATATCTCATGAGATAGACATGGCTGGAACGGTAGGTTATACCGGTTCAGTGAAACAGGACTGAAACGAGAAATGAACTCGGTTCAGAAATGGACTTTGTCCACTAAGATAGTCTTGGCAATGAGTTTTGACTAACAAGAAATGATTCTCTATGATTATGTGTTTATGCCACAAAGTTTCATGTTTTATGTTATGATTATTGGGATTCCATTTCACTACTATGATTTATCCCATGTTATGAAATTATGCTCTCTTTTGCAGGTTAAGATCTCCAAAAGTTATGTTCTTATGAATATGATGTGATTGATATTTCTTTTGTTTACCCTTACTGAGCATTTGTGCTCACACTTTTGTATGTTTTCTTTCCCCAGATCAGGAAGAAGGTTATTAAGTAAGATATGCCAAAAGGGACTATAGATATGATGAAATAAATAAGAGACAGTGTAGACACTTTATGAACCAGTTGTTTATGTTTCCCAGTTTCTAAAGACACTATACCTATATGGTCCTTTCGTGGTTTTTGTTATATGATGTAATAAATATGCTTCAATTTAAAAGTATTAATAATGTATGTAAAGTATGGGTCGTTATAAACATTCCCACCAATATCTATTGAAGATGTGCTATAGTCTTGATATGAGATGATATTACCATTAAGAGTTTCTACAACCAACTCTATTTCTATTCATTAAAGTTGTGATTTGACACCATTAGAAAATTATTTTAATATAAAATAGTGGGTAGAACCTATATAAAATAAAAATGTTCACTTTAAAAGTGGTTAATAAGTATACCATTCACCACGTCATTAGGAACTCCCACTTCAGCCAAAGTAATTTAATAATATTTTCCTTCTCCCCTTAGATTCTTTCATGTTATGTCCCCTTAATTATTGGGGTAGTGGTTTGAATAATTCCCTATATCCTTACAGCTGAATCACTGGAAAACATTTGTTTTTTATTTACCTTTCTTTTAAGATCATTATGAACCCTTTATATACAATCAAAAAATCTCTGGTTCCCATTAAGATATTAACTAGGTTTTTTATTTTCATTATTATCACATTTTTTAAATCTCATCCTCCATATATTCTTGTTTGAAACATTTTGTTTTTTCTTGGTGATCAACTGACCTCTTCTTTTATTGACCTCACTTGAAAATATAAGACATATAAAATTATTTCTCTATCTTGATGGAACTTGATAATATATAATCATCTGATGATTTTTTAGAAACTAGTTATCTTCAAAGATAAGGATTAAGTACATCAAAGAAATAATCAATATTTCTGTTCAGATTATTTATATAGTCTATAAGATGTATAGATAGTATTTTAATGTTAGCCTTATACCCTGCCAAACATTCTTCTTCCTTCTTATTTAATGTGACGATATTATTCTAAATTTTACTTAATTTTTCTCTAGGGATGTATTTCTCAAAAATATCCTTTTTTATCTATTCCATACTTTCTGTTTATTTATCCTCATTAGCATTATAGATAAAATCCCACCATTGATCGACATATCCTTTCAAACAATATTCTTCCAAAATAACTTTTTTATTCTCATTACAAAAGAAATCTAGGAATATATTTTCAAGGGACATAATCCATTATTCAGATACTAATTGATTATTAGTTCCACTAAAATATGGATGATTTTATTGGATGAATCAATCCAAAATAGGTGAATAATTCTGAGGAAAAATATGTTATTCCATATGGGTAATGTTATTTTTTATAACCTGAGTCAACTTCCCTAATATGGCTATGATATACAAAGTTCCAACATCAGTTGTATTTTCCTTCTTAGTTGGAGAATCCCTACATCATCTATGTCTATTGATTCCCTTTCTTCCTCTAGGTGAAATCACTAAACAAGAACAAATATTGAGTTATCAAATATTCATCTTGAATATTGATTAATAAAAATACATATAATGGTAAAATATTTTAAATTTTATAAGATATTATCATAATTCTTATGTTATCTATGTTCATTTAAAATCTAGTTCCCAATATTTCTATCAATCTTTCCCTAATACCAAATATAGAAACTAAAAATCCTATAACCCATAGTTGGTGTTTAATTAATTACATTTAAATAAGATACAAAGGATCCCACCACACAATATTGATCAGTTTAGTACTCTTAGAAAACTAAATACACACATTATTCTCATATTACACTGAAAATATAATTAATATATCATAAGAATAATTATTGCATTCTTTATATCATTCTTAATATCCTTTATCAAATCTTTGGGAAGGAAAAACAAATAAAAAGGTGATATCATATGCTTGGTAAGGGTTACATAAAATGAAATCTATCATGATTAAATAAGGAATAATCAACATGGAAGAGTGGATAATCAAAACACATTCTAATAAATCAACACTTGATTTCAATGAGTATATGTTGATAATATCAATATAGTAAACACGGGGATAATAATAATATAATTCATAATAAAGGGAATGAATAATTATTTAAATTCATTATCAAGTCATCTCAACTATGATATCATGAATACAACCATCATGTCCTCTCAATGAAGACATTGTTCTAAATAAATGGGTTTGTGAAAACAAAATACTTGTATAATATAATATGCCTATGATTTTTACTCATGAGACATATCAATGCATTGAGGTTTTATCTAAAATTAGGCCCCATATATTTCTAAATGTTTTATTCATTCCTTATATTTTGAATGATCAAGACAATTCATTCACAAAATTGCTTATAATTAGATAATTATCCCTATTAAATCAATAATATAGAACAAAAATACTACATTTTAAAAAACCATACAGTTAAATAATAAATATGAACTCATTGGATCATATCCTTGGAAAATAATATGTAAAGTAAATTGATGTTATCATAAATGAAAAATCCTATTAAATGATCATTGGAATATTTCTTGGATAAAATACGCTTTTCAAATTAAAATCACCTATTTTAAATCAAAAAAATTTCTAAAAACTTTACAAAATATTTTTTTTTGAAATTTACCTTGTAAACATATAAAGGTTGATTCAAATAAATGACCGGTCATAATGCAAGGAAATTAAATTCATATCGTATAAGTTAAAAGAAAACATTACTTTCACACATTTATAATAAGTCAAAAGGTACCTCATTTGAAAAATGAAAAGAATATTACATTAAAACCCTATTTTTAAAAGTTCAATAATGGGTAATAACGAATTTAAAAAATAATAGGTAAATATTAAAAACATTCCTGAAAATATTTCTAGAAAACATGAAGATGGTTAAAGAATTATTTCTGAAAAAATAGGAAATAAATTTGGTTTTCTAAAAAACAAATATTTTGGAATCTTGGAAACTTAAAGTAAGAAAAATGAGTGGAAATCTTGAATTATATTGAAATTACTTGTGGAGAATAAAATAAAATTAGTTTTTCATTAAAGGATCATATAATTTTCCTGAATGGGAATTTATTCATAAACAATCCTTATTAAAAGGAGATTGAAAAAAATACCTTTCCTCAAGTTTGACTATCCTCATAATCACATTTAAACTACTATATAATAAATTAAATTTTACTATACATTTATAACATAACCTTATACATACTTATAATATCAGATTTGATCTATATATAACATTATAATACTCATTTTATAACAATTTTTTTATTTAATTCATTATTCCCATGTGTTAATTTTTTTCGTTTTTCATTAAAATTGAAATTTCTTAATTTCAATACTTATACTTTTATTATGGTTACATAATCTAAATAATTTTTATAATGATTTAAATATAATATATATTCATTATGTATATATATATTTTCATTGAAAAAATATATAGAAGGAAAAATGAATTAAGTGTTTATTGAGATGGTAGGTCATACATACACATAAACGATGTTTTCAATTTTCGATGGATGGAAATAAAGAAAGGAAAATAATAATCCAAATTTCTATAGTAATTATTATATTATATATATCATATATATTAATTAAATTTATCATTATTACTATCTATGTAAAGTGGAAGTAAAAAATGAATCACATCACTTCGGGGAGGTGGTATTCCTCACGTACACACAAGCAACATTATCATTTTCCCAAAAAAATGGAAGGTAATAAGGTTGAGATGATATTATAATTTCAAAATCATAATAATTTCATAAATATCATATATATTCCACATTTTTTCCTTTATAACCATCTAAATAAGATGGTGCTGAAGAAAAAAATTACAGTGCTACGTGGAGATGATGAGATGTACCTATGCAAGAGTGGTGTTTTCAGTTTTCTGAAGATGAAAAATAATTATAAAATGTTTGTAACATAATCATAATAAAATCTTAATATATTTATAATATTGTTGTTTGATTTTTATTTATGAACAATATGAATATAGGGGTGTAAATAGTCATTTTAAATTTTAATAATAAAAACAATCATAGTTTATAAAATATTCAACAATAGGGAATGTAATGTTCTTGAGATATGTTGCAGTGGAAATAAAATATAAATAACACAATATTTATAGTCTTTTTGATCACAAATATCACAGTGTACTCTTAAATATTTTATACTCCCTGAGGATACTGGTACCCACTAAGTAAATCAATTTTAATTGTTTGATAACCTTATTACAGACCCGACCTTTTAAGCAACCCAAATGAACAACCTAGTATTTGATATAGGAGACCAAATTGGTCGGATTACCTGAACATTGATTAGTATTTACAACCCCAAATTCCATTTGGGTGGTAGAATAACTAATTAACGAGAAATACTTTCTTTTGATGGGAAAAACATAAACCAGACACAAGAAATTTCCAAAAGATATTATAAAGATTACAAGAATAGAAAAATGCATGAAATGTAGTAGTTCATCATAATGTTGAGGAAGTATTATATTGATGATCATTTTTTAGCAGAAGGAACCAATGTTGAATATGGAGTCCTTCAGGGATCACATCAAGAATGTAGATGTCATGGAAGATCATGAGAAAATTTTAGAACAGTAGAATGTTGAAGGTGTATCACCAAAAATCTAAATAAATTATTTACAAAGGTATGTGTTTTATTCCCTAAAAAATATCTCATATCACTAAAATAAGATAATAAGTAGAATTTCCGTGTCCAACTTCAGCACGACACTTCTTACTATATAACAATATAATAATATGATTTTTACATGTAGTTTTTTAAAGCATCACTAGATTAATATAAAATTAAAATCGGGCTATACATTTCTTTATGAAATATTAATAGAAAAAAACTAAAATATTATTTAAAGCAATTGTAATCAAAGTACAAATATTATATAACTGAAATAACAATATAATCATTTAAATTATACATGAAGCAGAAATTGCAGAAAAACAAAGCATCATATAAACATTAAAGTGTAAACAAGAGTGTATATAAAATAATTTTATAATTTAATTTTAACACAATAAAAATTTATTTCAACTTATAATAATAATAATTTTAATAATAAATTATTTTCCAACTTCAACCCACTAATTAGTTCCAGTAGTGGTAGAATATAACATGACATACAGTTGAAATTAAAAAAAAATTCTTAAGCCAAACTTAATACATTTCAAAAATATAACTAGTCAATGGATTATTATGCAAGAATAAAAACTTTCTCACAGTTGGAAGTCCAGTAATGAATCATATCCCACTTTTTTATGAAGTCAATGGTGGATCATGACCTACCATTAGAAGTTTCTCATGGTGACTTTGTGAAAAAAAATTAAATAATATTATGAAAAAGAAGGAATAAAATAATAATAAATTTTATGATAAAACAATAAAAACATATTAAAATAAAAAAAATATTTATGATAAATGAGAAGATCAATTACTGAAAGTTAGCCACCATTGTATTACTATAAAACTATTCCAACCAATAGGATGATAATCAAATAGATAATCTATCAGAAAAAATAATTAATCAATATCGTATTGAAAGATAACTATTGAGAATCCAAGAAAAACGAAAATAATCCTACTGTATAGATACTACTGAAAATATATAAATTCAGATAGCTCTAGTTAGAGCTTGAACTTTATTCTTCCAGTAAAAATAAATTCAGGTATAAAGAATAATATAGTAAAAGAATATTTACAAATATATAATTATATATATTAGAACAAAGAAATAAGAATAGATCATATTTAAACTTGATGGTGGTTTGACCAAGTCATTATACAAAAAAGGATGAACCACCCTCAGTGGGTAAAGTATTACCTCTCATTGATTTCTAATGGTGGATTAAAATCACTAATTTTTAATGTCTAATAGTGAGTCGCGACTCACCGTTGGTATCTTTCAGTGGGTCACTGACACACCGTTGGGTTCTAATGGTGGGTAAAATCACCAACCATTGGTAATACTCCAATGGTTCATGGAGTCACCCATCATTGGTAATATTACAATGGTCAGTTGATTTACCCACTATTAGAAAATACCAATAAGGGAAGTATATTTGAACTAGTTTAAATGATTCAAGATGAGATTACTAGTTGAAGAATGAATGAATATAGAAAAATACTAAGTGAGATGTCAAAATCATGAATAAAGACAAATAAAGAAAAGTTAAAAAAAAATATATAAACCTGAAGGATTAAATAAATGAATAATGAAACTTTAATAAAAATGGAAATCACAGGGGTTACTGGAAGGATGGACAATAATTCAGAAAAAGATGATTGAATGGGATAAATTGAAGCATGAGATTTAAAAAAAAGAGAATGCGGGATAAAAAAAGATCGAATGGATAAAATAAATAGATTCTGATCAAGCGGTGGAGTTTAAATCTTATATTTTTAAGTTAAGTCAAAGATTTAATTGAATAAGAGTCAACTTCATGGTTTAAGATCCAAGAAACAATACATATTGGTTCATATTAAAAAAAACTCACACACATAGGGGTGATCCAACCCAACCTCTTCACATTCCTGATGCACTCTAGGGCCTTATACAAGGATCGTGCAAGCCTTAGACATTAAATATGCACAAATAAATCACAAGCCCCAATATAGGGCTTTATACTGGACCTCCAAAGGTGGATGACCTATGGTCCCCTGGAAAGTGGCAGAAGGTTCAACCTAAGTGACCTGTGTAAAAGGTAATTTTTTAATAAAACAAAATTTCAATTTATTAAAAAATAATATAATAATATTAGTTTCATTTTAAATTTTATGAAAATAACATTACAAAAATATTTCATAACTATAATCAATATTAATTAAATAATTAAAATGCTTGAATATTAAAAGAGTTGAAAATGTAATAAAATTTAAATAGAGTAATTTATCAAAATAATTAAAGGTGGTGAAATATTGAAATCAATTTTAAATACTAACAAACTCCCCCTTTTTGTAAATGAAAAAATAACAAAAAATATTAAATTTTCAACTAAAATGTCCCCCTTTTGAAATTTATTAAAACATACATTAATATTAAAAATAAATTCCTTTTTTTTAAATAGAGTAAAGAGAGTAATACGAAAGAATGAAGACAATGTGAGTGAATAAAAAATCATTTTTAAACATTATAAACTTATTATTATTTAATTATATTAAAAAAATATTAATTACAGAACATATAAAAAACATTTTTTAGAATAGTAACTATACTAATAAAATTTTTAATCATTTTACAGACCAAATACAAATTTATTCTTTTCAAATATAATTGAATCTAAGGGTTTTTTAATGATGTCATCTATATGTTTCTCTCTGTAAACAAATAACATGTATATATCACCTTTTTTTCACAATCCCTTTGAAAGTGAAATATTAAATCTATGTTTTTAGTTCTATAGTATTAATGAGTGTTTTTAGGAATTTAAATAACACTTTTGTGATCATAGTGAATATGAATTTTGTTAAAACACATATTAAAATCATACAATGTTTATTTGATCCAAATGATATGAGAAAAAACATGTAGTAGAAACATATTCAAACTCATCTAGTGATAGTGCTACTAAATTTCGTTTATTCAAGCTCCATGAAATTAATATTTTTCTTTAAAATTTACACATGGCTGTAGTGATTTTCTGGTAAAGTATGCATCCTCAAAAGTTATAATCAGTGCAATTTAGTAAATAAAAATAATTCTCATTAGAATATAATAGTCCATTACAAATAGTACCCTTGATATATCTTATTTAGAATTAATTCTCATTGGTGTTTTAATAATTCTACAATAATCAAATCCAATTTTTTTACCATATCTTTTGCGTATTTTTCTTTATTTAAGAAAATAACTTCTTTTCATTGATTAATTTGTATACCAATGAAAACTTTTAGTTATCTAATTAAGATCATGTCAAATTCACTTTTATTAATTTTAGAAAAATCATTATAGAGAGAGTCATTAATTGACCCAAATATTATATCATCCACTTATATTAGTATAAGGTGTATATCATTTAAAACATTTTTTATAAACCAGGTTGGATCAACCACACCTTTAACAAAATTATTTTGTTATAAAAACCGTATAAGTCTTTTATACCAAGATCTTGGATCTTTTTTAAGACCATATAATTATTTATTAAGCTTAAAAAGATGATTTGGGAAATTATCTTTTTCAAATCTTGGAGGTTGTGTTACATAAACTTCCTCTAAAATAATTTCATTAAAAAGGCACTTTTTACATCCATTTGAAATAATTTGATTTTTTTTGAAAACTAAAAAAGGATAATAAAATAATAATTTCTTACATCAAAGAAAGAAGAGAAAAGGAATCTTCAAAGTAAATTCCCTCTTCTAGGGAATAACCTTGAGCTACTAGTATTGCATTATTTTTAACTATGTTTCCAGCTCCATCAAATTTATTATGAAAAATACATTTAGTTCCTATAATAGGTTTAACATTAGGAAAAGAAACTAGAAAGCACACTTTATTCCTTTGAAATTTAATTAATTAATTATTCATATAATTAATATAATTTGAATTAATTAAATATATTTTAACATTGAAATGAACAAAGTCAGCAACAAAATCATAATTGGCACAATAAAGAAAAATAGGCTTTCTAGTTTGAATTCTAGATTCTACATTACCAATTACTTTTTCAGTAGGGTGATCTTTATGATTTTTCCATTCTTTTGAATTATTTTTATAAGGTATATGATCCCCCTAAACTTATTCATTATCATTATCTTGGTCAATATCTTCACCAAAGTTACTTGATCTAAAATCATCATTTTCTATGAATGATTTAGAATCTTGCTTATTATCATTATTTTCATTCAACTTAACATGCACAGATTCTTCAACAAATCAAGTTTTCTTATTAAAAAATCTATAAGATTTATCTTCATTATAAGAGAATAAGAATATCCCAACATCTGCTTTAGAGTCAAATTTATCAAATTTATCTTTTTTATTTAATATGAACACTTTACATCAAAAGACCATGAAATAAGCAACTTTAGGTTTATAACATTTTAAAATATCATGAGGGGTCTTATTTAGGAAGGGTTTAATTGAAACTCTATTTAAAACAAGTAAATATATATTTATATCCTCTTCCTAGAAATATTTAGGCACACTATATTTATTTTTAATTGAACAAGGATTTTTTTGAGTAGATATATTCTTTATTTAAACCATATCATTCTATTCAGGTATCCAAAGGGTTGATAAAAATTGTTTATATCGATTTGATTCAAAAAAATTATCATTCTCTAAATTCAAAAATTCACCACCAATATCTATTCCAATAGATATGATTTCTTCATTTATGAAATTTTTAATAAGTTTAATGAAATCTCAAAATTTGGATAAAGTTTTATTTTTAAGATATAAGAAATAAATCCATAAAAATCTATGGTAATCATCTAAAATTTAAAAAACATACATTCTTCCGCAAAAAATAGAAGCCTTAATAGGTCTAAATAAGTCAATATATAATAATTATTAATATAGAGCAATACTAACATCATTTATAGTATTAAATCTTTCTTTGTGTTTTTTAACATTTATATAAGAATCACATAAGAAAAACCTAATTGTATGAAACATGGGAAGTTTTAGAACCTATTTAGTATTTGATAGTTTATGAAATAGTATAAAATTTTCCTAACCAAGACTATTATTCTAATGAATTTCATATTATTCTATATCATTTAGACACTTAACCTTTTTGGTTAAATTGGAAAAGTAAATTGTAAAAGCATTTTCATTTCTATTGTTAGAAAATGTAAATAATTTATTTTTTAAAAAATAAAATTAATGATTTTCAAATAAAACATTTAATACATCATCACAAAAATGTGATATAATTTTTAGATTATGATTTAAACAAATTACATATAATAATTTTTGAATTATAATTGTTTTAGAAAAACCAAATTCACTTATGCATTTTATCTGAACATTATAAATATCTCTACCTATGACAAGGCCACCATCACATGAGTTAAAAGATAGAAATTTGAAATATCATCTATCATGTGCTTGGGTAAGCTACTATCTAAGTACAATGATATATTGTAAATTATAATTTATATTTCCTCAAATTAATCTATCAAATAAAAATTTTTGGGAACCGTTTCCAACTTGGGTCTAACTGGATTTGTAGTAGATAACTTAGGCACCCAAATATATTTAATGTTTTTTGTAGTGTGTTTTTTAGAAATTAATTCAATAGTAATGACTATTATAGTGTTCCCAAAAGTTTTTTTTAAAATCTATGTGAACACTAATTGGAATAATTCCATTTCATTTTTTATTTAAAACAGGTTACACTTGAATTTATTCCTTTTGAGATTTTGATAATGTTAGTTTTTTAAACGCAGAGTTGTTTTGATATATTAAATAATATTCTTATTGGTGTTTAATCTCATTAAATAAATCATATTTTCATAGTTTTTTTACCATTTATAAAAGTATATAATTACAATATAATATTAAAAGCTTCATTTTTCAAAACTACATTTTCCTTTTGAACAGATTCTAAATCTGTAAAGACTTTTTCCTTATATCCATAAGGTGTGTTCCTAAATTTTCTATTTTCCCACTTTAATTTATTAGATTATTTTTCTACTTCAGTTTGATCATCAATAATTAAATTAAATTTTCTATATTGATCTTTATCATTAACTATAAGAAATAATTTAATCCTTTTAGTTTCAACACTTTATTTTATTAGTTCAGAATTAAAATTCTCTTTAGATTTATCATTCTGGGAAATAAATATTTTCGGAGTTTCACATTCCCTTTTAAATTTATCATTTTATTTAATAAAATTTGTATTCTTAATTTTTAATTCAGTTTAATTTTCAATAATCATGTCTCAATCATTCTTCAATTCTTCATTTTTTTTATGAAACTTCTTAACTTTGTAATTTTCCGAACTGGAATCAAAACATGAGTCAAATACAATTTTAGTCTTATCTCCAAATAGTACATTATGATCAATATTTATAAGAGTAATTGTGTAAATAGAGAGTAATCTACCTCACATGTAATGACCATCAGGGAATTATTACCTTTCTCTAGGTCACTTCCAAAATCACTTCTAGAGTTAGAACTACCTGAGCAGCCCCAACCTGTATACAAAGCCTGTTTTTAATTTATTTTTTATCTTTTACTTTATTTGTACATTTGAGTTTAGGGAAATCGGTCCTTATGTGATCTTTCTTCTTACACTCATAATTGTTTAATTTTGTAACATCATTCTGGTTATATAATTAAATTTATTATATTTTTTTATAAACATCCCCTTAAACTGCCTCTTCACACATTTTTTCATGAACAGGTAAAAATTCTTACTAAATTGGGCCATCTTCTTTTCACATTCCTAACAATAAAATTATGAGGCATTAGAGGTATCAATAAAATTTGATTTTAATTAAATAAATTTCCTTTTAGAAAAATCCTCTTCTACAATATTCTTCAGCTCTAACTCAAACTACAGCAGAGATCCCATCAGTTCATATAATATATACTCCGTGAAATTATTACTCTCATTGATGGACACCTTATTTTCATTCCATCTCTTATAATGTGAGCTCATTAATCTTTACATTTGATCAATTTTTTCCAAGACTTCCCCAATAGAAATAATACAATTGGTGATACTGGTGAATTGATGGAAAATCTTTTTTATAGATTCTTCCTCTCCCATATTGGATTCATGGTATTTTTCTTGGATTATTACTAGCATGGTTCCTTTTATCTTGGTAGTTCCAAAATTAGTTATGTGCAGTATCCTCCATATGTCATGGGATTCCTTAGAAGAAGAAACATGGCTATATAAACTTATACTGATAACATAATAAAAAATATTCTTTAATTTATAATTCAAGACATACATTACCTTCTCTTTTGCTACCAATATCTCCATATTAGTTTTAGGTAGATAATATGGCTTTTAATAATTTTCTATTGATACACACTATTTTGTTTTAAGTTAGAATATATTAGGTCTTTCCAATCACCATAGTCACTACCATAAAGGAATGAGGGTTTCTATGGTATCTATCTATCACTAATATTTATACTAGATTTCTTAAAATAAAAATTTTATTTTGTTCTTTAGACAAATAAGTCTTGGATACAAGTTAACATAGATGTTAAAGTACATAGCAGAAAGACTAACCTATCAGATAAAAAGTCTATAAAACAAATTAATGGATCATTATTGATGGAAAAAATGACTATAGGGAGGGTGAATAGTAATTTTAAATTTTAATGAAAAAATAATCAGATTTTATAAAATAATAAATAATAGTGAATATAGTGTTCCTAAAATATGTTCCAATTGAAATAATAGAGAAGGAACATATAATTTATATCGTCTCTTATAAAAAAGATCATATTACACTACTTAATCTCCTATACTGTTTCAGGAGAATAGTACCCACTAATGAAACTCACATTTAATGGTGTGAGAACCTTATTATAGAACCAACCTTTTAAACAGCTTAGAGGCAAAACCAAGTCTTTGATACAAGAGACCAACTTGGTATGTTTACTTGACTTTTGATTGGGACTCACAACCCAAACTTCCTTTTGGGTGGTAGAATAAGGAGAGAATGAGGAAGACTTTCTTTTGATGGTAAAATCATAAACCATACACAAGAAATTACAAACAAAAATTAACAAGATTATAAAAATAAAACAAATACAAGAAATGCAGTAGGTGATCAGAATTTTTATGAAGTTTAATATCAATGATCATTTATCATTTAAAGGAACTAATGTCAAATATTGAGTCTATCAGTGATCACAATAAGACTTTAGAAGTCATAGAAGATCATGAACAAATTTGAGAGCTATAAAATTTCGAAGGGGTATCACCAGTAATTGAAATCAATGATCTGTATAGGTATTTGTTTTATTCCATAAATAAATCTCAAGTATCAATATTACTAGATCTTTAGTACCATTTCCATATCCTATGTCTTCATGACACTTATATGCGTATAAAAATATAATAATATGCTCGTTACCTATATTTGTTTAGAGACTCACTAGATTAATATAAAATTAAAATTGATCTTTACATTTCTTCCTGAAATATTAATATGAAACCAATATAATATTAAGTAAAATAATTATAATTAATTTATAATTAATAAAATACTAAAATAAAAATATAATCATTTATATTATACATGAAAAATTTGCAGTAATATAGAGCATCACATAAAATTTAGACTATAAACAAGAGTTTACATAATATAATATTACAATTTAATTTTTATCACTCTAAAATTTAGTTCAACAAAAAATAATAATAATTTTAACAGAAATTATTTTAACAACTTTAATTGAAATAAGTAATAAAATTTTAACAAATAGTTTTTCATTGTCCTACCAGTTGAATAAAGAGAAGTGACTCATAACCCACCACTAGGTTTCAATAATGGTAGTAGATAACATGATCCGCCATTTCAATTTTTTAAAAAAAATAAAATGATTAAAACAAAACTTAATACATTCCATGAATCTAAGAAGTCAAAGGCTTCTTATGCATTAATAATTTTTTTATCATTGTTGGAAGTATAATTTTAACTTATGAACCACCATTGCATGAATCCAACGGTGGGTCATGACCTACTATTGGGAGTTTCTAGGGGAAAATTATTGAAAAAAATTCTAAAAAACAAGAATAAAAAAATTAAATAATAGAATAATAAATTTAATGATGAAATAATAAAAGATTTTAAAATAACAAGAAACTATTTATGAAAAATGAGAAGAATAGTAAATGAAATTTATCAACCATTGGATTACGGTAAAACTATAACAACCAATAGGATGATAACTAGATGGATAATATACTAAAAATTTAATTAGAAATAAATATCATATAGAAATATAACTATTGAGAATCAAAGAAAAATAATAATGATACTGCATACCTACTATTGAAAACAAATAAAGAAGGATAACTCATGTAGGAGCATGAACATGCTATTTACAGTAAAAAGAAATTCAAGTAGAATTAATAAAATAGGAAAAATAAATTTAAACAAATATAATAATTTATAGCTGAATGAATAAACCAGAAGAGATCTTAGTTAAAATTGAAGATGGTTTGGCCGAGGAATTGTACAAAAAATCAGAACAACCACTAATGGGTAAAAAATTCCCAACCATTGATTTCCAACGGTGATTAGTGACTCACCATTAGAATCTGGCAGTGGGTCATTGACCCACAGTTGGGTTTCAATGGTGGGTAAAATTACAAACAATTAGTAATACTACAACGATGAGTCGAATCACCCACAATTTGTAATATTCCAATGATGAGTTGATTTACCCACTATTGGTAAATACTAATGGTGACTTAAAAAATGAGAAACCAATATAGGATGGAACTTCAACTAGTTGAAACAAGTTAGGATGATCTTATTGGTTGAAGAATCAATGAAGATATAAAAAGACATAGTGAGATGTTTGAAATTCAAATGAAGATTCATAAAGAAAAGATGAAACCAAAAAAGTTAAAAATGAAGGCCTAATGAAATGCCTATGGAAATTTTAGTGAGACTATATATTAGTAGTGTTACCTAGAGGATTTTTGTTATCCTAGAAAAATATGAATCAAAAGAGAAACAATAAATCATGTGATTTCATAACAGGGACCATGTAAGATAACCAAAAAATCAAATAGATGAAAAAATAGAATCTGATCAGATGGTGGATATTGAATCTGATATTTTTAAGTCTGATCCCACATAGAAATTAACAATAGGAAATCATGTGTTTAATATCCAAGACCCACTGCACTTCATCGTAGATTAAAAACACAAAACACACACATGGGTTGATCTATCCCAACCTCTGCAAATTCCCAGTGTTCTCTAAGGCCTTATACATGGGATGTGCATGCCTTAATCATGAACTATACAAAAATATAACCCCATACACTATAATGGCCTCTGGTCTAGACCTCCCACATTGGTTAAACTCATCCCCCTTAGAAGTGGTAGAAGGTTCGGCCTTAGCAGCCTGTTCAAAAGGAATTTTTTTACTAAAACAAAATAAGACTTTAGTAAAAAAAATATAATAATATTAGTAATATTATAAATTTTAACAAAAAAATAGGAAAAAAATATTTTAAAACTAAATGAAGATTTGTTAATTAAATAAAAACCGTAGAATATTAAAAGAGTCGATAATTTAATAAAATGTTAATATAGAAATTTATCAAAAAAATTAAAAGTGATAAAATATTTAAATCACTTTTAAATACTAATAATTGTAATTATTATTTTATAATGTAGACAATAGATTTTGAGGATGTATAAGAAGAAATAAATTTGAATGTACTTAGTTAAAAAAAATTCTCTTCATTGAGAAACATCCTTTGGCGTACACTTTAATCCTTGAAAGGATGGAATTTTGGAAAGACCAAAAGCATTAAAAATGGGGAAAATATGCTAGGATGGTATTATGATAGGTCATGGATGATCTAGAGTGCTCAAACTTTGTGAATAATGTATGAAAATAAATTCATATAAATACCCAAACTTCTTATACAAAAATATTACATATTAATAGATGAATATTAATTACATAACATAATGATCTACATAATAATCATTTATGTCTAGTGACTTTGGAGACCTGTACACATAAACATGTGGTCCATAAGTAAGCTATGCATCTCTCACTAAGTTCATCACAATTTACACTCTTCTTGTACATATCATACACAATACCTTTATTCATATCCTAGGGAAAAGAAAATACAAATGGTGTGATCAAATTTTCAGTAAGGGTAAACAGGAGAGATATAAATATAACATCAGTATATGTGTATGATAACATGTTAATCAGCAAGGAAACCAAACCCCACATAACCCTAATCATAAACATGTGCCATGGAATAAATATTGATAGTTTATAAGACATTAGTCATAATTTAATCAAATAACATGATCCATGTGTGCATAATATTAGAATAAGACATTGATTTGTGGCACAAATATAATCATAGAAAATATTATACCAAGGTTACCAACCAAGACATTCATAACATGTTAGGGTTTGACTAACCACCTATTTCTGATTCTTTCATTGGGGCGTGCGCATCCATCACGCAGAGGACGCACTGCTGTTACCCCACATTACCGCTTTCCAAAGGAAGGCGGCATCGACTCCTTATTCAGTGTCATCTTATCCTTGATCGAAATGGGATGATGGGATGTCGGTTCTTCCTTCCATGGATTCCTCCTCAGAACTCGTCACCTAATCTGGGTCTCCCTCATTGAATTAAGACATAGTTCATGAAGCTCTTCCCGGTGCCATATCTTCATGGATGCCAGTTAATTACGTCACTTCTGTTGGGAACTTCCAAGGGGTTTAGTTAGGGAAGCAACCTTCGGTTAGGAGAGTAGTCATGTTGGGAATCTCCGGCATGTATGGACGCTGGGGGATTGGCATGTCTGTCTTTTGTCCCTTATTATAGGGTATCTCGAGGGCGCGGAAGCCCGAGGAATCCCCCATCAAACGCAGGGAATATTATGTCATAGGCATACATCTGAGGTTTTCCTCATCTTCCCATGTTTAACATTAGGTATGCCACAAGTTTAACATTCATTGGAGATGGATCAGACTGATTGGAACACTAGCGATAGTGGATCATATTGAAGAACCCCCTGGAGGGAACACCGATGTTGGAGCCAGCACGTGGGCGGCTTCCCGAATGTTGTGGAGGGAAATGAGGAATGAAGTGGCATGATCCCACCGGGATGAGGCGGCCCAGGTAAGAATCGGGATGGATGATGGCTATGGGCTTGAGACTCAAATAGATTTCCTATGTACCCCCATGGAAGTGAATCAAAGTCCGTGTAGTTCGATTAAATGATGGGACACCTGAAGAGGCTACCCGTGAGAGTGGACTAATGGATAGGATCTAGAGGAAGTGGAACCTCCGGGCTAGGGCATGAGCTTCCCGAGACATGTGGGCTCGAGGGAGAGATCAGGATGAGACATGGGTGTTGGGATTGAACCACATGGAGGCTTCCTACGTATCCCTATAGAAGGGAATCAAAGACCACGTAGTTCAGATGGTGAATACAGTTTAACGTCATGCGGGATGTGTATGTGGCTTACACTCTGAGGTGGCCCATGGTGTTTGCGAACCGACGTGAATGGGGTCAGAATGACCGGGTGGCGGGCTTGAATCTTATGGAGGCTTCCTACATACCATGCCTTGACATGGATCAAAGTCCCTATAGTTTGGGATGAAATGTAGTTTAACATCATGTGGGATGGGGGCATTTGGGACTTACGCTCTGAGACGGCCCATGGTTGGAGTCAGTGAACGGACGTGAATAGGGACCTAGGGTTTAGATGGGTTGGGGCATAAACTCTGAGGTGGCACAAGGTGGTGGGGCTTGAACCTCGTGGAGGCTTCCTATGTACCATGCCTTCATATGGATCAAAGTCCCCGTAGTTCAGGATGGAATGCAGTTTAATGTCATGCAGGACAGGGGCATTTGGGGCTTATGCTCTGAGGCAACCCAATGTAGTGGGGCATAAACCTCATGGAGGCTTCCTACATACCATGCTTTAGCACGGATCAAAGTCCCTGTAGTTCGGGAATACAGTTTAACGTCATGAATGATGAGGGTGCTTGGTAGTTTAACGTCCTGCAGCTCGGACGACAGTATTTGGGGCTTATGCTCTGAGGGGGCCCAAGGTGTGTCAGGGTCAGTGCTCAATCTAAGCTCATGGGAGTCATGCTAGATTTGAGAAACAAGAGGTAGTAGGGACCTGAAGATCACGTCGCGAAGGGTTCGTCTGTGGGAAATAAAGAGGGGATTATGTGTTGAGCGGCCCATGGTGTCGGGACATACTCTAGGATGGAGGCCCGAGGGAGACAAAGCGCAGCGGGAAAGGGACTTGGGACCGAAGAAAGGAGGAGGCATATTCCCTAACACGCCCTCCGCTGGCCTTGGGGACTGAAGAAAGGAGGAGCAGGGATGTTGCCTCCTGGAAGGAAAGCTAGGTTCTTACACCAAGGTGGCTACCATTCCCCCGTGGACAAACGCCACTCCGATAAGAAGGATATAATCCCCTGTGGGGGGTGATCCCATCCTCATGGAGATGAGTGGGCATGGAGAAATTACCAGGCGGGGGGACCCTATGTTCGAGGCATGGGTCTAGGACATAGTTTAACGTCATGTGCTGAGGACGATGGCACTTGGCAGTTTAATGTCCTGCAGATCGGACGAGGTGGGTTCGCTCTACACCCCTAGGACTTACATAACCGGTACCCTCTGCTCGTTGTGGGAGGGAAAGCACCAGCATGGCTGAAGTGAGGGGGTGTCGCGGAGTGAACCATTGAGGGGTCCATATTAGCATTAATATGCAAAGAACCAATAGTCGTTAGTGTGCCTATGCGAAAAAACATGAGGCGAAGCAATGCAACGGGAAGAATTGTCCAAGGGACTTTGAAGTAACTTTGTAGAAGCCTAGAAGGTCGTACGGGAAAACCATGTATGATGCAGATGCCTGGGGTGCACAAGACACTTGTAAATAGCACCCAGAAGAAGGGCATTGGGCGCTCAAGTAAGAGGGTGCCCGAGGAGGACCGTGGTGAAGGCCCCAAGGGAATTGTGTGAAACCCTTGAGGTTTGCGCAAAATAAGGGGACCATGCGCGAAAAAACTCGGTTCACCGTGAAATTGCGGATGCTTGCGCGAAATAGGGGAGGGCGAGGTTTTATGCGTTACTAGGATGATTGCGCGCAAGGATAATGAATTACGCGCAAGAGGCAGAGGTTGCGCACAAGGACAGGGGCATGCGCAAAGGAAGGAATTGTGCAAAATTGGCTGGCCTGCGCACAATGGGAAGAATTGCACACAAGGTGGTAACCCCAGAGGGATTGGAATTCAGTCTAAGCCATGGGGACCTCACGTGAAAGAGGATCCCGGGGTGACTAGGTGCGAAAAGAACTGTACCTGATGGCCATATTTTGCGCGCGTGGAATGCCGATTTCGTGTATGAGAGCCGGTTCAGATTCTTCAGCCCCAAAATGGAATAGGGTCTCCTTCTCTTTATAGGAATTCAGTGGTGTGGAATACATGGATGCATAAAATAATTTCACGAAGGAGGTGGAGGCACGAAATATCAACTGCGTGAGGTGCAGGTGTGAAATTATTTTATGCCGGTGCCAAGGAATCTTCGCGAATCCCGGTACATTCCGCGCGAGACAGATATTTTTGCGCACTTCACCATTTTTTTCACGCAACACCTCTGGGCCCTCCGGACCGGGTCTCTGGGTCTGAATATGACTTTTCATTGTCGGTTCAAAACATTATTCAACACTTAAGAACTTTTCAGCATCTACAAATCCCCCCCCCCCCCTCGGAATTGGATTGGTGAGGGGTCACAATGATCAGATTCTGTGGGAACCGCCAAAATGCAGGGCTTCGTGGGTCCCCTCCACACAAAAATTTCGAGTGGCGAGAAAAAATCAGCCAAGCACGGAATCCAATTTTCACTCTGGCACAGAACCCAAGCTTTAGCCTATAAAAGCAACCGAGCTCCCATTCTTTGTATGACTTTTCTCACAAGATAAGTTTTGAGCTCTCATGCGCGAAATTTCTTCTACTCCTGCGTGAAAAACCGCTTTGGCAGCGTGTAATTCCTCTGAGATTAGGTGGAATTTTACACGCAATCCCAGGGTTTTTCATGCCACATCCTCATATTTCGCGACATCTTCTGATTTTTCATGCCAGGCTCCCAAATTTCATGCCAGCCTTCCAGATTTTGTGCCAACTACTGAAACACTTGGTCAGAAGAAGATGGATGCAAACGGGGTTGATGAGGGGGAAACCACTGCTTGCAGAGCTGAAATGGTTGCGAAATTAGAGTTTTATGGTGTAAAGAGGTTTGTATCCAATAAACACACCCTCTTCAACATGGTAACCCCCACCCAAAAAGAGTATGCCCGGTCTGAAAATCTGCTGTTGTGGGACTTTGGAATTTTGGAGGAGATCTCTCCTCTGGGATTCGAGGTTGATACACCGCGGTCATGGGTGACCTGCGAAGACGACCTTCCTCAATACAACATCACCAATAACAGTCATCCTTCCAGACAAACCATGCATATGGAAATCAATGTCCTGGATCCCAGGACCAGGACCATTGCTGGGGGTGATCCTGTTACGTAGAGATTATCGGCCCTCTACGTGAGCACCTTCTGTCAGAGCATCACTAACGAGACCAGAGGTTGGCTGTAGGACTGGGATCTGCAATCCAGAGGCAACTTCACCAGCGATCGGCCCTGGGCGTACTAGGTTTCCCATACATTCAACCAATTTGGGGCCAAGATGCGGCATATTGGCCTGTTCGAGGTGGTGTGGACATCGTAGTTCTACTTCTACCACCAACCTGAGCTCAGGACAGAGCTATTCACCCGGTGGTCCCTCGATACCAACACTTTCCATCTTCACCATGGGGAAGTCGGCATCAGTCTTTGGTACATCTACTACATCGGGGGTATCCCTTTAGTGGTCCATCAATAGGATGAATTCCCCCCGCCGATGAACATTTGGGGTGACAGATCACGAACCCCCATACTGATGTGGCACCTGCTTGAGCTGGCCAAGGAGAAGCTGGGGGTCAAGGACTTCCTGAAGGATATCACCTACAAGGACTGGTTCAACCTGTTCCTGTAGAAGGATCCGGAATACAAGATTCCAGGGTGGGGGAGATAGTGTCCAACCGCGGCTCAAAGAAGCAATATCGGATCCTACTGAAAGATCTTGGAGGCGGGGAAACACCAATCATGGGGCTACAACATAAATGAGGCTCGGGACCCGAATGTTCGTTACACCAGATTCCTCACCACATTCCTGAGTAGGTGGATCATACCGGTGAGGGATGCAAGGATGGGCATCCGTCCAGCAACTTTGGTGATGGTTGGCATCATGGCTGCCAACAGGAGGTTCAACCTGGGGGTCCCCATGCTGGATGGGTTGTACGCCATATAGGGATGCATCTTGAGAGGGGTATCTCCTAGGAGAGTATGTGGCCTCTTCTATATCTTCCATGGTAGCTCACTACGGTGGATACACTTTCCAAAATGTCATCCTTCCTATGGGAAATAGCCTACGACCCTATCTACTAAATATTACCAGGGTCATTTCCATTACGCTCAATGAGGATGAAGTATAGATTAGGATTGGTAACCACGCCAACTTTTCCTTCATCCCATTCCCCACCCCAACTGGTCAGCTGATAGATGATGGGAAGGGCTCACTGGAGTAGAATGAATACTTCTAGAGCATTAGAGGTGGGGTGCTTGTGGCCCTGATTGATGGGAAGATCTTCTGTGAGCCTTATGTGCCATCCAGGTTCACTAGGTAGTTTGGGTGCCACCAGCGAATGCCTAAGAGAGTATACATAGACTTCCTAGAAGAGAGGCACCCCTGCGTTCATCTTCATCTGTGGCTGATGTTCATGACTTATGGCTCTAGAGACATCATAAATTTTACTCCCACCAGATTCAATGTTGGCCTCTCAACCGAGTATGCTGAACATTGGACCATAGCATACCCTGAGGGGCTTCTGCGGAAATGAGTTTGGTAGCTCAAGGTCTCTAGTGTGGAACCTCAGTGGTGAGAGAACAGGAAGGGTACTGCTAGTGGGGGAGGATCAGAAGCACCTCAGACAATGAGGCCCACACAGGCCGAAACCTATGTAGCGGGGGTGTCGCATGGCATGGTCGCGCCCTCATCGCCTAGAGGAGGGGGTCCCAAAGTGTGGCTAGATAACTTCCTGTGAAGAAAATAAGATATCTGCTTCAACCTTCCCATGACACGATTTTCCCTACGCTATGGTCAGCTTGGAAAACCCTGCAGCGGTCAATGAGTACTAAATCCCTCTGGCAGAAAATAGTTCGAGACAGGATCCAACTGCCATAAGTTGGGATTTTCCGGGTCACCGATGGAGTGAACTTCCACCGATGGCATTCAGACCTAATGGCCATGGACACGTACGCACGCCAATAGGGTCGGCGTGTGGATCCACCTCTCTTAGTGAAAGTGATGCTCAGCCAGGAGCATGATCCAGAAAGTATGTCGCCGGGGGAGGATGACAGCGATGATGATTCGAAGAGTGGCGAGGCAGGAGAGGAGGAAGAAAGAGAAGGGGAAGGTGAATGTGAAGGAGAAGGTGAAGGTGAAGGAGAAGAGGAGCCCGAAGGTGAGGGGTCTCAGGGAGTGTCCCACCAAGGGAGCTTCTGAGAGAGCGTTGAGATCATCGGCTTTGAAATAGCTGTAACCAAGATACTCGAGGTATGTTTCAACACTTATCTATCCTTCTCCTTTCGTTCTCTTTCCTTTTCAACCCTTAATCCACTTCCTTCTCTTGCTCAGGAGCACACTGGTGCTGGGACTGATCAGGAGTCCCCAATCGAAGGAGTAGGAGGAGCTCCAATGGAACAAGGTGGGGCATCAACGCTCGTTATCGAGCTGAAGAGTGATGAGGAATCCCCCGCCACAACATCTCCTGTAGTGGCCAGAGCACTAGAGACTGATTCCTTCGGTTCTTGTAAGTTCCTTGCTTCGATACCCGTACTCACTGTTGGAGGACTCAACAGATCAGGGTGCTCCTTGTATGTATAGTGATCAGGGCACTGGAGACTCATCGAGCTGCTGAGCCTGGACCATCCGTGAGCATGCCGATGGCGAACGTACCGCCCCATTCAGAACATGCCTCCCAAACTGATTTGACCACAGCAATTGGCGAGAAAAGAACGGCGGACGCCAGTGGCGCTACGGTTGGGGCAGGGTCGGATGTCGACGAGGGTGCCACCAGGATCGAGGGGAGAGAGGAAGGTCGCCCAGATGCTGAGGAGCCTATTCTCATGGGAGGAATCTCTAAGAAGGACCATGTCGCTGGCTTGTTGGTTATCTTTCCTGTCTATCGGCCTGCTGATCCCGAAGAAATCGATGATTTATATTTTGAAGCGGCCGAGGAGAGCCGGATGATGTGACACACGGGATGGAGGTGCATCCGACGTTTTCTCAATCAGCCCCAGGCAGAATGACTGAAGCAGATGGGGTCACTCCACACCTGGCTGCATTTCCTATGTGCTGGAGGGGTAGATGCTCAATGCGCTCACCTGATGGTCCATGATTACAAGGCCGAGAAGATGCGCAAGAGCAGCTGGCGCGCCGACTTCACCCAGTGTCAGGAGAAGTTGGGGAGTGCCCAGGCATTTCTGAGGGCGGATCAGGAAGTTCAATGCCTTGACGAACAGGCAAAATCACAAGATATATTCTTCGCAAACTGTTCTAAGCTCATGGAGCATTTTAGGGTCCAGCTAGCAGATGCCTAAGAACAACTTGTAGAGGCGAGCCACCAAATAACTGAGCTCCGGACTGAATAGGCGCGGGCACGGGCCAGGGTCGGCGAGCTGTGCTTCATGTCCACCGATGAAGAAAGAGTCCTCAGGGGACGGGAGGCAGTCCTGGAGGCCACCAGCGAAAAGGTGTAGGCATTGGAGAGACCTATCCAAGATGTCGACCCTTAGGGGACCTGTTTTGGCCAAACCCATAAACTTATCCCACTTTACTGTTTCTTGTCCTTTTGAACTATATGTATGGAAAAATTTACTTACTTTCCACTTTCCTTAATATACTTGTCTTTTTGGTTTAACATGATCAACCATAATCCCAAAATAAATAGAAATCCATCCCTAAGCTCACATGGGCCTTAAGAAACAAAGGAGGCTCGTACTATCACTTCGTTTGAGCGTGGGAGCGACAACCAAGCTTCAGGCATTCAAAATTCGATCCCAAGTTTCCAAGGATAAGAGGGAAGACCAATCAAAGGGATGTGACCTCAGACCGATCAAAGTATTATCTTCTCAATGTTCTCTAGCACACGAGCGGGGCAATTCCAGGGGCATTGGAATCAGTCTGAACATAGGAAAATGAAAATAGTGAATCACGTTACCCAAATTCGGAACACTATCGGAGGGGCCT
Organism: Viscum album; assembly: GCA_963277665.1. Classification (NCBI taxonomy): domain Eukaryota; kingdom Viridiplantae; phylum Streptophyta; class Magnoliopsida; order Santalales; family Viscaceae; genus Viscum; species Viscum album. Next base: position 1,575,232,216 of record OY728161.1, on the reverse strand, counting down.
GGAATTAAAGGATGACTGTTGAAAGTTTTCAAAAAACACCATCCTTATTGCATTAGACTGATATGGGGACAATAAACGAGGGTCGACCACTGACCATGTTCACAATATGGGACCTAACTCAAATATCAATGATCATTATTCCGGAACGTTGGCCCAGGACAGTAGGTGGACCATAGGTCGAGCATCCATACTGTTAGGGGGTCCCTTCAAATGTGATCAGTCTTCCAAAACATTGGCCCAGGATAGCAGGCGGACCATAGGTCAAGAATCCATACTGTTAGGGGTCCCTTAAAACGTGAAAGTGGATGAAGATCCAAATAAACGGGCACACAAACCGTAGAAAGTAAAGTGGTGGTTTGTTCAAATAAAATCCAACACTCCTGAAATTACACCACTATGGAGGAAGCACATTAGGCGGGTGTATTAATCGGATCATGTATCATCCCTAATTTTAGATAGGACCTCCATGGTGATGGAACAACCGCTTCCCAATGTCATCATGGGGCATCCTGAACTTGTTCGGGGCAAATGCAGTAGTTACACAACTCCCCGAGAATTCAGGACAAGGGGCCGACAGTGAGGGGGGTGGATTTGGTGATCTCTGGGGCTGGACCCGAGATGAAATGTCTGGGCGTTACTACGTATCCCATAAGTATGGGAATCAAGCCGCACGTAGTTCTTGAAAGGGTCTTAGTTTAATGTCTTAGAACTCGGACCGGGGATCGGTAAGGAATGCTGGAGGAAAATGGTAAGGTGATTAAAAACTTGAAATAAATTAAGATGAGGTCCACATCATCACCATGTGTTCCCTGGGGAAGTGTTCAGGTCAAGGGACCGAACCCAAAAGTTGGGCAGGGCCCACAAGGAAGTGCCCGAGCACTATTACGTATCCCATAATAATGAGAATCAAGCCATGCATAGTTCATGAAATGTGGCATGATAAGGTACCATTGCAAAGAATTAAAGGGTCATGTGGGTCTATCCCTCACACCAAGAGAAGTGGTATTTGATGTATCTTGTTTTTTCTTTAAAGTGAATGGTTTTTCTTTTGTCGAGCGACTGACCTAGGGTAGAAATTCCTGGCATCGCCACAATAATCAAGCCTTATAAAGGTGTTGAAAAATGGTATGGTAAATGACTGATACCCAACGTGATGTCCTCTATGATGAGGTCATCACAATACAATGACATTTTTTTCGTACGGTCGGGATAGTATTATCACAGTTTAGGGTCATGCGGTAGGACCAAATAGCACAGTTTAATGTCATATGGCTTGGACATGAAGGAATGTGCATGATGCAATAAAACATACCCGACGTGAATGTGGACGAGGTCTATATCATCACCGCACGTACCTTTGGGAAAAGAGCCTTGGGCCAAGAGGCCAGTGAGGGTCAGAGGATAAGGGGCAGGAGACGCTAGCTTCTAGTTGAGCTGGACCCGAAATGCAATGTCTGAGTGATCCCACGTATCCCATGGGGATGAGGATCAAGCTGCACATAGCTCTTAGAGAAGATCCCAGTTTATGGTCTTGGCTCTCAGATCGCGTGAGCCCCGAGGGATTCCGTATTGTAGCTTTGTCCACCTGACGTGCGGGGGAACACTGAGAGATATTGCCAAGAGTGTCGAGATTCCACCTGGACACGATGGGGTGGAACAAAATCTGAGTCGTGCATCCAACATTCAAGGCCTAAAGGGGCTGGCGTGACGACGGAGGATTACTGCTGACCATGTTCACAACACAACATCATGCTGCATTAGCCTAAAATGGGGACAAACAAATGGGCATTGACCACTGACCATGTTTGTAACGCATGATTTGTATCAATCTGTTGTCTGAAACCTTCAGGGGCGTTGGCCCATAACAGTAGGATAGACCTTTGGTGTGGTATCCAAGCCTTTTTTAGGTGTCCCTTCATGTGTGAAAGATAACAGGGGCCCAAATGAAGGGGAACATGAAGCTTGACAAATGAAGGAAGATTTCCCCAGTTGAATCTGACACTCCAGGTCCTAGACCTGAGTACTCTGAACACATTGGAGGACCACTGGAAAGGGTCGAGGGGCTCAATTTGAGAGCAACCAAGAGATTGCGGATTCCCAGAAGAAGGGGGAATGGTTCCAAAAACCCAACGCGAAGGAGGGCATAACCCAGTACCGCACGTATATATCCCCCTCGTGGAGAGGAACAGGCCAAGGGGCCTAGGTGACCGGGAGATCGGTAGATCTCTAAGTGATGGGGCTAGACCCAAAATCTAAATGTTCAGGCGGTCCTATATATCCCATAAGACTAGGAATCAAGCCATATGTAGTTCTGAAAGATATAGTTTAACGTCATGTAGGACGACATAAATTTTAACGTCAAATGGGACGACATACAGTTTAACATCATGCGGGATGAAATACAGTTTAACATCATTCGGGATGAGCATTCAGTTTAACATCGAGTGGGATGAGCATGTAGTTTAACGTTGTGTGGGACGACATACAATTTAATGTCATGTGGGACCATAATCCAATTTAAGTTCATGGAGGACCCTAGTCCAATTTAAGGTCATGGGGGACTGTAAAGGCCCAAGTGTAGTACCGAATGCAGTTTAAGGTCGTGCATGACCCAATTATCAACAAATGTATTGCTTGAGGAACTTGGCATTGGTGGGAGGAGATATAGGCTCACCATCCATGGTCCCTAGGGAGTATGATCCACTAAAATAAACCTTATGAATGATGAATGGTCCTTCCTATTTGGGCTCCAACATTTCTGGTTTCCTATCAGGGATCATTGGCATTCTGAGGGCTAGTACCAAGTCACCCTATAGGAAAGAGCGGAGGCAAACCTTCTTATTGAATGCTCCAGCCATCCTGATCCGATGCCATTCTAGGTTGTGCAGGGCACGAAGCCTATTCACATCCAATGCTTCCAATTTATCTAGATGGATCTCAGCCACTCTATCAGATGCTTTCTGGTCATATACTGTTGTGCGCAATGAGGGAAATTGACTCTAGAGGGGAAATACAGCCTCAGTTTTGTACACCAGGGAATATGGGGTCACCTGGGTGGAATAATGGGTCAACGTCTGATAATCTCATAGGGCATTGGGGAGCATATCCAGCCAACTCTTCTTGATATAACCAACCAGTTTCTACAGAATATTAGAGAGGGTTTTATTGAACACCTCAATCTATCCATTTGCATGCGTGTGATAGTGGGAGGAATAAAGCGAATTTTATACTCGACATACAATTTTTTCAACTCGACTACACGAAAGTTGGTGTCGTTATCGGTGAGGATAGCATGAGGAACCCCAAACTGATGGATGATATTGGAACTCATGAATTCAACGATAGAACAAGCCTTGAATTCCTTGAGGAGAATTGCCTTTTCCCACTTGTAAAAGAAATCTATAGCTGTCAGAATGAATCGGCATTGAAGAGCCATTCCCGGTGGGTACTGTCCCACGACATCTAACCCCCAGACTACAAAGAGCCAAGAGTAGTTGGTAGTATGGAGATGCTCCGGTGGCCGATGAACAAAGTTATCATGAAATTGGAATGCATGGAACCTATGGGAAAACTTGATGCAATCGTGGATCATGGAGGGACAAAAATACCCTAATCTCCAAATCTGGTGAGAAATTTTTGGCACAACCTAATGGGCACCACAGGAACTGGCGTGAACCTCTTACATGACCCATGGAATCTCAACTCTTTGGATGAAACAGAGGAGAATACCATAAAATCCACGTTTATAAAAGATCTGCTCAAGGCTAGGACCACTCTAGAGTGTAAATTGTAGCGCGCGATGTCGAATTCTCTTGCGCTCGACCCAGTCTGACAGATGATTACCGTGTTGGAGGTATTCGACCAAGGGTGTCCCCCAATCGGCACCACTTCGATCACCAAATCCGGACGACCCAGGGATCCTGACGCAGAGGTATCGGTGGTAAGATGGTTTACCTGTGGGCCATCACCGCCATCCGGAGTAATAGGAGCTATGACTCTCTAATGCGCCATGTGGATAATTAGATCATCCTGCTCAGGCTCTGCAAGTCATGCAGCTAGGATGGCTAAAGCATATGCTCAACCGTTCTGTGACTGAGGGACATGAATAAGCTCTGGCCGATAAGGGAACTATTCCATTAACTAGAGAGTGAGTTCTAACAAAGTTACAAGCTCTGGCTTTCTGACAACGAAGTCTCCATTGACCTGCTTAATAACTAGCTCGGAGTCCTCTTTCACATGAAAATGGGGCATGTCGATCTCAAGGGCCAGTTCGAGACCAGTAATGAGGGCCTGATACTCTACCTCGTTGTTAGTGCAACCTTCTGATAACAGAAATGCGTAAGGGAGGATGGCTTGCGCTGGGGTGATAAAGATGATACCCAGACCTACTCTGTTGAGCCTAGGATCATTGAGCCTCCTACCGGTGGGGCTCCGGGAGGCACCATCAAAGTGAATCTTCCAATATGGGATGACCTGATTGACTGAGAGGATTGCCTCATCAGGAAAATCCGGGTCCAGGGACTGATCTACGGAGGTTGGATGGGAAGCCAAAAATTATACCAATGCCTGCCCCCTTATGGCCTTATCGGGCACGAAACTGATGTTGAACTGCTGGAGGATCACCACTTACCGCGCTAGTAGGCAAATCAATATGGTGCAATTCAGAATATACTTCAGCGGGTCTACCTGAGAGACCAACTGTACCTCATGGTGCTACAGGTAATGCTACAATTTCTGTACAGCAAACAAGAGCATAAGGCAGCTTTACTCGATGGGGGAGTATCTGATTTCCGTATCAAGGAGCATGCATCTGAGGTAGTAGAGGTTGTTATTCATCCCCTCATTGTTCTTCTGGGTGAGAAGGGTGCCGATGGACCATTACAGGGTGGTCACATACAGGATTAGTGGCTTCCTGGAGATGGGTGGCATCAAGAACGGAGTCTGGAGTAAATATTTCTTGATTTCTTCAAAGGAGGTACGACACTCCTCATCCCACTTATAAGTGGTGACCTTCTTCATATGCCGGGAAAATGGCTTAAACATGCCATCCAGATTCACAATGAATCGGCGTATGTAGTATAAGTGGACTTGGAGACCCCAATGCTCCCGAATATTACTAAAGGGAGGCATCTGGCTGATGGCCTTGATCTTCTCCAGGTTGATCTTGATGCCTCAGTACCTGGAAACAAATCCAAGGAACTTCCCAGAGGTGACCCCAAAGTTACACTTCAACTGGTTCATCATCAGGTGGTGGAAACAGAGGAAGCTAAACACATTCTCTAGGTCCTTGAGATGGTCTTGGCATTAGTAAGATTTGACTACCAAGTCATCCACATAACATTCCACCAACGTTCTGAGGATTGGGTTGAATATGCGGTGCATGGCCCGCTGATACGTGGCGCCTACATTCTTTAGGCCAAATGGCATAACCTGGTAATAGAAAGTACCTTGGGGTTCCCTAAATGTTGTTTACTATTCATCCTCAGGGGTCATCCGGATCCGATTATATCTAGAGTAACCATCCATGAAGAAGAGGGCCTGGAACCCCACCGTAGCGTCAATCAACAATTCCATCACTGGAAGGGGAAAATCATCCTTCGAACCGTGATGGTTGAGATCTCGGAAGTCGATACAGACATTGATATGTCCATTCTTCTTCCTGACTGAAATGATGATGGCTAACCACTTAGGGTACTGGACCACCTTGAAAAAGTTTGCCCTGATGATCTTTCACGACCCGCCTTCACCTAAAAGGAGGGAAGGGTCAGTAGGTTGCCATGCCCTTCCTTCTTTAAGTTGAAGGAGAGATAATGACCCCCGAAACCCGCCTTCAATAGGTCCCGGATTGGCGACTAGCACCAAGGGTATAGGAAATTCTCGCAAATGGAAGGCATTACCCTTTTTATTTTATAGGATCGAAAGATAAGGAGGAGAAAACCCAACAATGCCAAGGTAGAAAGAAAAGTAAAGCCAAAAGTAAACCATTCCCACATGCATGTTTCAAAAGTGAAAGCCACAAGCTACAAAAGGTGACTACAAGGTAAGTACCAAAAGAAAAGTAGAAACAACTGCAACTGCTCCAAAAGTCCGAGCTAGTAAGGTCCTGCGTGATCCCCGAAGTCCTCCTGGAAACCTGAAAGCAGTTTTATATACATAGGGTGAGCATACAAGTACACTCAGTAGGGAAAACCAAGACTCTCGTGCACAAGTGGGGGAACGTACTAATGTCCCGTGAGAAAGAGTAAACCAAACACCTAACAAGGCAAACTATCCATCCCAGGCCTCACCAAGGCTCGCTCCCCAAATAACGCAAGTCAAGTAATATATATATAAGAGAACATCGATGTTTGGGTACCCCGCGCCACTTTCCCACTGGTTATTGAGACATCCTACGCATCGGACCAATCCCGCCATTCTCACCGCAGTCCCACTGCCACACCCGCCCGCACACACCTGGGCCACAACCACACGCAGTCCCACTGCCAAATCCCGCCCGCACACACCTGGCCATCCATCACAACACCCTGCTCGATGGTTCTTGGGCTAATAATGGACTTCAGGCCATCACAGCCTGCCCAAAGGTACTTGGGCTATCCGGGAAAGGGAGAAGAAAAGGAGCTAATAACCAGCCACTAAGTATAGTGTTGGGAAAAACACCCTTCCCCCATAAATGGGGGTGTTCGGCACTAAGTGCTCAACTTGGGTGGGGCGCGAATAAGAGACACAAAGCTACAAGTATAGATATAGGTAACAAACACTCACCCAAAACTTAGGTTTTCCTAGCCAACCTACAGAACACAACACCACTGAGTCCGAGTCACAATTCACAACCCTTGCCCACAAACCATTTGTCCCATTCTTCTTTCACGTTCAGTCAAAAATTTCAGTTAATTTTAAGCACTAGTGGGCAACTACCATAAGCATAACCAAGGAAAGCGTCAAAGAATAGATCAACCAAAACACTCACACCCGGTTCTGCCAACAGAGGATCTCTCCCCAATTTGTGATAAAAACTCACAACCGCTGAAACCATACCAACAGGAGATCCCATCCCCCAAATTCACACAACCACTGAGAGTATAAAAGAACGGGGGATCTCATTCCCTCCCACATTTCCAGCAATCGGCCCGAAAGGAAAACAACCAACCACCGCTACCAACACAAGTCAGGAATTTTCAGATTTAAATGACTTAACACACTCCATGATTTCAAATTCCGTGTGTTCTAACCAGGAGTTATCACAGAAGGGTTGGTCCTGGTGCTTTCAATTATTCATCCAGATGTACGTGATTAACCAATTTTACAGTAGGAGTTCACAAATTCAGCAACCCATTTAAAACATCACGAGGGGATTCATCAGTGCACATACAACCACCACCAACGGCCTCAGTTTTCAGAAACATAAACCAGTACAACAAAAAAGGAATGATTCAGGATAAAGCATAACAACGATCATAACCCCTTCCCCTTCTTTCTTTAGAACTCCGTTTATTATCTTCATTTAGGTTTGGTTCAACCAATTCTATAAGGACAAGAATAACGCCCACCCCGCATGATACAAAGAAGTGAGAGACGAAAGAAATTCCCTACTTGTTGATAGATGATCGACGTTTAGGTCGTGGGCGCGGAACTTTACAGATAACGACGCGGCGGTCCCGATGCACCAGAAGAGCCACGATCGAAGAAGGGGGAAACCACGGTCTAACCCTTAATTTATAAGAGCCGGGAACGGTTGGGATAAAAACGCCAAACCGCGTAAGACGTGGGAGTCGTGGGTTGACCACGCGGCTTGACTCATCATTAAAGGTGCTGGGTGGTTTAAACCGACTCATGAATTAATGAAGCATTTAATTAAAACTTTTGTGTGCGTTTCGGGTTTTCAAGACATTTTTTTTAACGAGGCAGAATAGGGTTTAAAACCCTATTTGCGAAAAAGGAGCGTTACTGGAACAACTTGGCAAGGTCGGGTGACGTCAGCCGGTTCCGCCGATTTGTCGCACCGATCGGTCGCACCGATCGGTCTCGCCGATCGGTCTCACCGATCGGTCTCGCCGATCGGTCTCACCGATCGGTCTCGCCGATCGGTCTCACTGATCGGTCTCGCCGATCGGTCTCACCGATCCGTACACCTTAAGGATTCGGATTTTGGCAATGGAAGGGACCAAGGGGGTCTAGGTCATCACATCAGATACCTATTAAACGATTCTCATCCTCGAGAATCAAAACAAACCAGAAGGAAAGAGAAGGTCCGAACAACCATCTTCGAAAGATACCTCTTAGGAGTGAACCCCCGCTAACTGAAAACACTCCCCTGTCAAGAACCAAGCAACATACCACGCCAAACCGCCCGGTCATGTGGGTTTGGGGAGTCCCCCTCCCCCATGTCAAGATATTATCTGCTTTGGGCGGCACTGACTCGTCCGCACGGGTTTAATCGCATCCACCTTAATGCGTCTTGATTAGGGGTCGGGTTCCCTCTTCCCTTTAGCCGGGGCTTTTCACACAAAACAGAGGAAAGGGACTAGTACATTTCATAGCCAAAAGTCAAACGTTCTACCACAACAGGTACAAAAGGAACCAAGCTCAAAACAACACGGGGTATTGGGCACACATCTGTGCTTCCCTCTCCCACGTACTCTCTTCGAGGCCGCCATGTCTCCACAACACACGAACCAAGCTGATGGTTCGTCCACGGAGCACTTTCTCCTTGCGATCCTCGATCCTGACTGGCCGTTCCTCGAAGGTCGCGTCTTCTCCCACATCTAGCTCTCCCCAGTTGATGGCATGAGAGTCATCATGTAAGTACTGACGAAGCTGGGAGACATGGAAGACGTCATGGACCCTCTCCAACTGAGGTAGTAGGGCCAGCTGATATGCCACCCCGCCAACTCGCCTCAGCACCTCGAAAGGTCCGATGAACCTAGGGGAGAGCTTACTCCCTTTTCCGAACCTCCGCTGCCCCCGTCGAGGGGAAACCTTCAAGAACACATGATCCCCCACCTCAAACTCCAAGGGCCTCCTCCGACGATCAGCATAAGATTTCTGCCGATCCTGAGCTGCTTTCATCCTCTCCCGCACTAGATGGACTTTCTCCGTGGTGCTCTGCACTACTTCTGGTCCAAGAGTACCAGTCTCACCAACCTCTTCCCAGCATAAGGGTGAACTACATGGTATTCCATACAAGGCCTCAAAAGGAGCCATGCCGATAGTAGAGTGGAAGCTGTTGTTGTAGGCAAACTCTACTAAAGGCAAGTGTCGTACCCCTAATCCTCCGAAATCCAGAACACATGCTCGCAGCATGTCCTCCAAAGTCTGGATAGTCCGCTCTGTCTGTCCATCGGTCTGAGGGTGAAAAACAGTGCTCAGGCTTAGCTGGGTGCCAAAAGCATGCTGTAACCCCTTCCAGACTCGTGAGGTGAACCGAGTGTCCCGATCCGAGATGATAGTCTTCGGAACTCCATGCAAACGCACCACCTCATCCACGTACCTCTGTGCTAAGGTACTCACAGGTCCTGACTCCTTGATAGCCAAGAAGTGAGCGGATTTTGTCAATCGATCCACCACTACCCAGATATCATCATGACCGCCCTGAGCTCTGGGTAGTCCTGTGACGAAGTCCATCGAGACGTCGTCCCACTTCCACTTGGGAACATCTAAAGGCTGCAGCAAACCACCAGGGACACGGTGTTCAACCTTCACCTGCTGACACACCAGGCATTTAGCCACAAACTCTGCCACTGCCCGTTTCACCCCGGGCCACCAAAACTGTCCCCTCAGGCCTTGGTACATTTTCGAAACACCTGGATGTACTGCCAAGGCTGAGCTATGGAACTCACGAAGGACTTCATCACGCATCACCTCTAGAACAAACAACTTCCCATGAAAGAGCATCCGGTGTCGGCTGTCCTCCGACCATCCTTCCGGAGCGTTCCCCTGGTCGACACGATCCCTCAACACTTCCACCTCAGGATCTCCCCACTGAGACTCTTCCACTTGCTGCAACAAAGAGGAATGTACCATCATCTAAAACAAGCAGCCTCTAGTACCTTCCACCCTTGCATCCAAGTGCAAGGCAGCCAACTCCCCCATCGCCTTCCAAGCATCAGCAGATTCCCGAAACACCTCCTGATGCGTCTTCCTGCTCAGGGCATCAGCCACAACGTTTCCCTTACCTTCAGTGTACGAGATCTCAAAGTCGTAGTCCTGGAGAAACTCGACCCACCTTCGTTGTCGCAAGTTCAAGTCACGCTGGGAGAAGATATAGCGCAAGCTCTTGTGATTGGTGAAGACCACAAAGCGCTCCCTAAAGAGGTAATGTCGCCACAACTTCAATGCGAACACTACCGCTGCAAGCTCCAAGTCATGGGTGGCATAGTTCCACTCATGGGGGCGTAGCTGCCTGGACCCGTAAGAGATCACCCCTTGTCGCTGCATCAATACGCACCCCAGGCCCTGTCCTGAAGCATCACAGAATACCTCATAGGTCATCCCTTCTTCTGGTAATCTCAACACTGGGGCACTAACCAGCTTTTCTTTTAGGTAGCTGAAAGACGACGCACATTGCTCGTTCCACACGTAAACCTGGTCCTTCTTGGTCAAAGCCGTCAAAGGGGCTGCTACCCGGGAGAAGTTGGGTACGAATCTCCGGTAGTAGCCTGCTAGTCCGAGGAAACTCCTAACTTTCACCACATTCTTGGGTGCTGCCCAAGAAACAACTACCTCAACCTTTGATGGGTCGACTGCTACTCCCTGCTCAGACACTACGTGTCCGAGGAAGTGCACTTCTCGTGCCCAGAACTTGCACTTTGACAACTTCCCATAGAGCTGGTGCTGTCGGAGGACCTCCAAAACTGTCCTCAGGTGCTCTGCATGGTCTTATTCTGACCTTGAATAGATCAGTATATCGTCGATGAACACCACCACAAACCGATCCAGGTACTCCTGAAAGATGGAGTTCATAAGCCCCATGAACACGGCCGGGGCGTTCGTAACACCAAAGGGCATGACCACGAACTCGAAGTGCCCATACCTGCACCTGAACGCCGTCTTCGGGACGTCCCTGTCCTTCACCCTCAGCTGGTGGTACCCGGATCGCAGGTCGATCTTCGAGAACCATCCTGACCCCTTCAGCTGGTCGAAAAGATCATCTATCCCCGGAAGTGGGTAGTGATTCTTGATCGTTACCTGATTCAGCCTCCTGTAGTCGATGCACAACCTGAGGCCACCATCCGCCTTCCTTGCGAACAATACCGGAGCACCCCACGGTGACGCACTTGGACGAACATAACCCCTCTTCATCAGATCGCCAATCTGTATCCGCAACTCCCGTAGCTCCGAAGGTGCCATCCAGTAAGGATCCATCGAGATTGGTCAAGAGCCGGGCTGCAGGTCTATCCCGAACTCGATATCACGTCGAGGGGGTAGAGTCGTCACCTCCTCAGGAAAGACGTCCATAAACTCACGAACGATCTCTGGTACTTCCACCATTTCCGCATCTACTGATCCTATCGTCAGTTCGGTCAACAGGGAGAGGAGAGGTTCCTCCCTCCTGTTTCCCTTCGGACAGCTCCGCTCGCCGGTGAAGGTAACACGCTGGCCGTCCAAACCTGAGAACACCACTCTTCTTTGGAAACAGTCGATGACAGCGCACACAGAAAATAGCCAGTCGATGCCTAGGATGACATCGTATGGCTGAATCTGTAGCAGAAGGAGATCCCTAACCGACTGATGTGGCCCCAACATCAGTCTACATCCCCGACAAACGAACAGCAAGTCGGTCTGACCTCCAACTGGTGTGCTCAACACCAGGGGCACTGGAAGTCTCTCGGCATCTACACCCAAGGCACGGGCTAGACTGGGTGCAACAAAGGAGTTCGAAGCTCCGATATCTAACAAAGCATAAGCAAGAGTTCTAAACACACTGATCGTACCTCGAACAACCTCTGGCCCTGCTGGAACTGTTGCTTCTGCGCCGTGTAACTGTCCACGCCCAGCTCCCCCGCCCCTCGGCTGTCGGCCACCTCCCCGACCACGCCCTGGTCGAGGTCCCTGGGGAGCGCCCTGAGGTCGGCCTCCTCCTCCAACGTCTGCCTGCGGAGGAGCGGGAGCTCGCTGTCCCTGCTGCTGCTGCCGGAAGGGTCTGGCTGGAAACTGCTGCTGCGGTGGATGCTGGGGATGACTGCCACTGCTGTACTGCACCCGATCGGGGCACTGACTCCGGAGATGTCCAGGGCTCCCGCAGATGAAGCATCGTGGTCCCGAGAAAGAAGGAAAAGAACGTGGGCCAGGGGATCGAAACTGAAACTGCTGCGGTCTGCTCCCTGCGGGTCGGAAGCTGGAGGGCCCCGATGCTGGAGGCCTGGTGCTGACGGCCTTCCCCTTCGATGGTCCCAGCTGGATCCCTTCTCGTGACACTCCGCCCAGAGCGTGCATCCTTTCCACCACTTAGGCCTTCTTCTGGACCTCTAAGTATGTCAGAAGGGTAAAGGGGGTAACAGTATACTGGAGGGAGGGTCGGAGCGCCTCCTCCAAACGTCTTGCCCGAGACTCCTCATCGGGGAAGAGGTCCGAAGAAAAACACAGGAGGTCCTTGAACTTGATTCCAAGTTCCCTCACGGACATGCCCCCCTGCTGGAGGGAGAGTATCTCCTGCCTCTTCTCCGCCTTCATCGTCGAGGAGAGGAACTCCGCCCGGAACTCCTTCTCGAAGTCCGCCCAAGCAACCTCAAACTCTTTCCTACTCCCCAGGTGAAGCATCCACCACTAACGTGCCGCTCCCTGCATCTGGCTAACAGCCAGAGGAACCCAGCACTCGGTCGGGGCCCGAATCAGGCCGAAGGCTATGACTAACTCCTCTAGCCAGCCTTCCGTCTTCATATCGGAGGTGCTGCCCTCATACTTCTCGAGGTCCTGTCGCTGGAAGGCTCGAAGGGTCTTCTGCCACTGGTCGTCCTCTTCCTCTCGATCAGCTCTCTGCCGATTGGCCAAAGTTGTCTCAGGAGTCTCGATCACCTGTACCACACATGGTCGCCTTCCAGGTGCCATAGCTTCAAGGTAAACAAGGAATGCCTAAGACCAGTAGTGCGAAGAAAATCGTTCTTAAAACTTATTAAGATTTAATTTATTCTTAATTTCCCAAGACATCCCAGAAACACAAGAACACAAGTCATTTATGATGCATGTACCTTTCCTAGGGTCTCTACCCTACAATCAGTGTGGCCTCACTTGGTCGTTCGGTAGGTCCAGAGTCCTTGCATCGGATCACGGGGGGCCCTAAAATCCCGTGTCCTAGCCGGTCTTCCCTGGCCTAATTCACGCCCCAAGGTCACCCAACACCGTTGCCTTACCATCCCATGCAATCCTCACTGTGCCTAACTCCAGACTCCGTCCTATCTCTCAACCTTCCTCTGATACCATTCTGTCACGACCCGCCTTCACCTAAAAGGAGGGAAGGGTCAGCAGGTTTCCAGGCCCTTCCTTCTTTAAGTTGAAGGAGAGATAATGACCCCCGAAACCCGCCTTCAATAGGTCCCGGAGTGGCGACTAGCACCAATGTTATAGGAAATTCTCGCAAATGGAAGGCATTACCCTTTTTATTTTATAGTATCGAAAGATAAGGAGGAGAAAACCCAACAACAACAAGGTAGAAAGAAAAGTAAAGCCAAAAGTAAACCATTCCCACATGCATGTTTCAAAAATGAAAGCCACAAGCTGCAAAAGGTGACTACAAGGTAAGTACCAAAAGAAAAGGAGAAACAACTGCAACTGCTCCAAAAGTCCGAGCTAGTAAGGTCCTGCGTGATCCCCGAAGTCCTCCTGGAAACCTGAAAGCAGTTTTATATACGTAGGGTGAGCATACAAGTACACTCAGTAGGGAAAACCAAGACTCTCGTGCACAAGTGGGGGAACGTACTAAAGCCCCGTGAGAAAGAGTAAACCAAACACCTAACAATGCAAACTATCCATCCCAGGCCTCACCAAGGCTCGCTCCCCAAATAACGCAAGTCAAGTAATATATATATAAGAGAACATCGATGTTTGGGTACCCCGCGCCACTTTCCCACTGGTTATTGAGACATCCTACGCATCGGACCAATCCCGCCATTCTCACCGCAGTCCCACTGCCACACCCGCCCGCACACACCTGGGCCACAACCACACGCAGTCCCACTGCCGAATCCCGCCCGCACACACCTAGCCAACCACCACAACACCCTGCCCGATGGTTCTTGGGATAATAATGGACTTCAGGCCATCACAGCCTGCCCGAAGGAACTTGGGCTATCCGGGAAAGGGAGCAGAAAAGGAGCTAATAACCAGCCACTAAGTATAGTGTTGGGAAAAACACCCTTCCCCCATAAATGGGGGTGTTCGGCACTAAGTGCTCAACTTGGGTGGGGAGAGAATAAGAAACACAAAGCTACATGTATAGATATAGGTAACAAACACTCACCCAAAACTTAGGTTTTCCTAGCCAACCTACAGAACACAACACCACTGAGTCCGAGTCACAATTCACAACCCTTGCCCACAAACCATTTGTCCCATTCTTGTTTCACGTTCAGTCAAAAATTTCAGTTAATTTTAAGCACTACTGGGCAACTACCATAAGCATAACCAAGGAAAGCGTCAAAGCATAGATCAACCAAAACACTCACAACCGGTTCTGCCAACAGAGGATGTCTCCCCAATTTGTGATAAAAACTCACAACCGCTGAAACCATACCAACATGAGATCCCATCCCCCAAATTCACACAACCACCGAGAGTATAAAAGAATGGGGGATCCCATCCCCTCCCACATTTCCAGCAATCGGCCCGAAAGGAAAACAACCAACCACCGCTACCAACACAAGTCAGGAATTTTCAGATTTAAACGACTTAACACACTCCATGATTTCAAATTCCGTGTGTTCTAACCGGGAGTTATCACAGATGGGTTGGTCCTGGTGGTTTCAATTATTCAGCCGGATGTACGTGATTAACCAATTTTATAGCAGGAGTTCACAAATTCAGCAACCCATTTAAAACATCACGAGGGGATTCATCAGTGCACATACAACCACCACCAACGGCCTCAGTTTTCAGAAACATAAACCAGTACAATAAAAAAGGAATGATTCAGGATAAAGCATAACAATGATCATAACGCCTTCCCCTTCTTTCTTTAGAACTCCGTTTATTATCTTCATTTAGGTTTGGTTCAACCAATTCTATAAGGACAAGAATAACGCCCACCCCGCATGATACACAGAAGTGAGAGACGAAAGAAATTCCCTACTTGTTGATAGATGATCGACGTTTAGGTCGGGGGCGCGGAACTTTACAGATAACGACGCGGCGGTCCCGATGCACCAGAAGAGCCACGATCGAAGAAGGGGGAAACCATGGTCTAACCCGTAATTTATAAGAGCCGGGAACGGTTGGGATAAAAACTCCGAACCGCGTAAGACGTGGGAGTCGTGGGTTGACCACGCGGCTTGACTCATCATTAAAGGTGCTGGGTGGTTTAAACCGACTCATGAATTAATGAAGCATTTAATTAAAACTTTTGTGTGCGTTTCGGGTTTTCAAGACATTTTTTTTAACGAGGCAGAATAGGGTTTAAAACCCTATTTGCGAAAAAGGAGCGTTACTGGAACAACTTGGCAAGGTCGGGTGACGTCAGCCGGTTCTGCCGATTTGTCGCACCGATCGGTCTCACCGATCGGTCTCGCCGATCGGTCTCACCGATCCATACACCTTAAGGATTCGGATTTTGGCAAAGGAAGGGACCAAGGGGGTTTGGGTCATCACATGATCTTGTCAACTTCGGCTTCAACCATGGCACTATGAGGCAGATGCATCTTTCTGGGAGGCTGCTTGAACCTGTAATGGTTTGTCGGGAGACTGAGGTCGTGGATGGATACCTGAGGATCTAGTCCCGGCATCTCATCATAACTCCAGGAAAATACATCACGGTGCTATTTGAGGAAGTCCATGTATTGCTGCTGCTTCTCAAGGGATATAGCGGCGCTGATCAATATGGGCCTTGGGTCCGCCTCACTTCTGAGGTTCACCTATACCAACTCGTCGACCATGGCTGAGATGCCTTCCTCAAAGGCGGGGGGGAGTCCTCCAGATCCACTTCTCCACATATGTAGGGATCCTCCATGGGGGATGTTGCTTCTGAGCTACCAAACCCTAATGCGAAGCTACTGCTAGCTATTGCGGTAGTGGTTATTGCATCGGGGAACTCTGGCACTATCGAGACCATGACTATAAAGGCTATCGACCCAATCCCATCTGGTCTCTGACCCAAGGGGCCATGCTTGACAATATTAAATCAATAGTGGCACATCGGCCAGAGCCGACATATTCCAGCCTGGCGAAACAGAAAAGTATGATGTACTGTCATTTCTATGAGCCGAACATCTTGATACCTCACAAGAATATGTGGCTCCAGGATCACTAGAGCCCGGTTCGTATAAGAATACAAAGTGATATTCTGAGTCCACCTAGATGTGGGAGCATGATTCCCCCTTGTCCTGAAAATGACAATACACTGCCCCATATCGGGGGTTGTGTCCTCAAACTGATGGATCGAGAAGATGTAGGCATCATTCAGGCCTACCCAAGGGTCGGTCGTAGTGGTGACGGGATCAAATTCACTTTCATGGACTTGTTTACCCTTTCTCTTGTAATAGTCAGCATCCAAGTAGCGGGCTTCACAAGAGGAAAATGGAGATGCATCACCTTGGAGTATGCCTACTCGACCATTAAGGGAGTACTTGAGGTGTTGGTGATACGATGAGGGGACCGCCGCGTGTAGGTGGAGCCATGTCCTGCCCATCAATGAATTATACGCAGTGTCCTAAGAGACAACCATGAACTCGATGCTGGAAATTAGGCCAACGAACTGGGTCTTCAGACAGATAATGCGGACCGGTATCTGCTATGTCCTATCATATCCCTGGATCCTTAAATCAGAGGGAGTCAGGCCATCCTCGGATAACCCCAGTTTCCGCAGTGTCCGTGTGGGGATAAGGTTGTTCTCGAAACCAGTGTCAACGAGACATCGGCAAACCTCCATGCCATTGAATTGGATGATAATATACAGCAGGTGGATGTTCCCCTATATAGGGGGCCCTCATCTTCTGCAGAGAATGAAATTATGTCCTGACATTCGACATCCTCAACTGTTTCAGTATGGAAAGCTTCCGCAGCAGCTACCTCCATCTCAAACTGGAGGGGGCTCCTTAAAGCCTCAGCAAGTTCTTTGCGCATATCTAGCGACAGGAGAAGGGCTTCAAGGATGGAGAGCCGCGCTGGGATTCCAACGAGATGCTTTAGAACATCATACTTCCACACCAGGCACAAACGTCTTCTTGCGGGAGGCCACTCTGTAATTGGAGGCAAGGCGGGCCCTGTCGGCTGGACCGGCGGCTGACTGGTACTCGGGACACCCCGCTACTCACTAGTCGAATCCCGTAGGGTAGCTGTCGGGTGAGGACCGGACGACTGAGATCAGCCTATAGTGGGGTGAAGCTGGTCATGTCATGGTCGTAGTGGTTCTTCCTGATCCAGTATCACAAACGGTGGCGGAGGTGGGCCTGTTGACAGCGGATGAAGAGGCTGCACGTGCTGAGTTCTGTGCTGGGCCTGTTTTCTAGTCTCAGCCTCATGTTTTCTAGTCTCATTTTGGCCTTCTCGGGGTCCTCTTCCATCTTCTACACTAAGGCGGATAGGTCAGAGATCTTGGCATCTCTAACGTGCTCTTTTGCTTTACTGACATTCTGGCCTAGTACCAAATCCTCGGTGGGTGGAGGGATACCTAGGAGGTTTCTCTGATGGAGAGTAATCCTCCATGGTGGGTCTAGTGGTAGAACATCCTCAGGGGGGACGTCCTTATCGAGAATTCCCAGCTCATTCTCCCCTCCTGATAGATTGGTCATGTTGACTGCCACTCATCTTGGAGGCATGTCATCACTATCGCCTAGTGAGTCAAGCTACTGGAGAATCGCACTGAAGAGGAGGGCAGCGTACTTCTCCTAGAAACGGACTTGTGCGTAGGGGGTAGCCTCCATAATAACTTTGCGGAGTACTTGAACACTATGAACGCATTGCTGTTGGAGGGCCCTGTGGTGTCCATGCGACTCAGGGTGCAGGACTACGGGGAGTGTGACCAGGTCAACTAGACGGCATTGTTCGATGATGTCTTCGAGGTGCTCTTAGATCCCAGGATAAGTCACTCGCTAGTGGTGAAGACGGAGGTGAGTCGCCCAGAGGGTTCGGTGGAAACATTCAAACTCTTCCGGGGTGAGTGATTCTGGCATACCAAAATTCGATCCTCCGACCGACCAAATCTTCTCAGGGAAGTGGCTCGCTGCGAGGATTGTCCAGAAGCTCCTCAACTTAGACTCAGGGTCTCACCTCTAATTTCCCCACTCGTCATCTAAGGGTGGCTGAGGAATTGGAAGTGGCACTCAGGCAGGATGCTGGGCTGGTGGGCTGGCCGGTGGGGAATACAGCGAGCATGCTGATTGGCCGCAAAATATTTGGGTTGTCTTCCGAAGAGTGTAGCGACCTGGCCGCTATATCGCGATAAGATAAACCGGCGACCAGGGCTCCTGACAAAGCATCATAACCTGCTGAGGGTGGTACATGTCATGGCTCTCCTTCCATTGACTTCCAAAATAGCTCTCTGTAGTCCCTAGACAAGGCATGGGGTGCTACCGGAGATGCTGGTTGTAACTGCGTGATCAGTCCATAGGGACATTCCATGTTCTCATCCTCCTGGATATACCTTCGGAGGGAAACACGGATACTATGGATCTCGCATTCTGGGAGTATGAGACTGATGTGCCTCGTTCCTGCCCCATCCCTTGACTCGGAGGGCCGATGGGAGTGTTCCAGCACCGAGTCGTGCTCCGCCCCGAAGTCTGCGGAGAGGGCTGGTCTGATTTCCGTCCAACCTACCCCAGAATTCCTATTGCGATGGCGACGACCCGCCTTCCTGCCCCTGGGTGGCTCCTCGGGACAGGGCTGATTTCCGACACAGGTTCATTTGGCCGCACTAGTGTTGGGGAGGAGAGGGTTTCCACCCATGAAAGCCAGGGTGTAGGGAGCACCAGGAAAAATGTCGAAAGGGACACGGGGAGGACCTACATGCTGGCGGGTGACCGGACATGAAATGTCTCCATACCGGAAATCTACAGCAGGGGGAGTGACCTCGTACCCAGTGTAGTGAGCACAAGAGAGACCCCCATACAGAGTGTTGTTGTCACGGGGAAGACCCTTACTTGGGCTGATGGTGGCACTGAGCAGACCTCCAAGACGAGGTTGGAAGCAGGGAGGGTCATCACCTTCCGTAGTGGTGGTTCGGAGTGAGCCTCCACGCTGGGTGGAACTACTACGAATTAGTCAGCGGCGGCCAGCACCTGTTCCAAAGACCAGGAGAGTCGACCCTGCCTGCCCGTGGAGAAGTTGGGGCCTCGATAAAGGTCTGGCATGAGACAGTACCAGCTCAACGTACGCAGGGAGTTAGGGATATGAGTCAGTGGTGGCTCGTGCCCCAATAGTTGCTAATGTTGACACCCCACAACGAGCGTCCTCTTCCCTTTGTGCTCGACGCTGGCGCTGGGTCAGATGGGTTGGATCCAGTGGTGCAGGTGTGTGGATTACCTACTCTTTGGCTCAAGGAACCGTGCGGCAGCGCTGACACGGCCTGGTTGGAGCCCTCGCTGAGAACCCTTGAAGCGGGACTCCGATTGGGCCAACACAGACATACCCTACCTCGTCAGCGTAGGGGAGGGAGTTTTCAAGACATTCCGGGGAAAAGTTCCCGAAACGATTGAATGTTGGGGTGGGAAGCAGCGGCTCCCTGAACGGCCCTCGGTGGCGGCGTTGACAGCGAGGTGCAGCTGCCTCAAGATCCAAGCAGGCCATATCCCTGGTGGAGATGACCCCCTCCTCCTCATACCTGCGTACAAGGTCATTAATTACCCTTCACTGGATAATCTCTGATGGGGATAGGGGGCGTGTGCACCCAGCAGTCATGGCGGTCGAAGCTATCATGGAAGAGGAAGAACTGCGTGGGGTAGCCGCGTCGATATTGCCTCTGCTCCAGCACCGGGGGCAGGGGATCGGGCTCCGGATGTAGAAACTTGGTTCCTGAAGGCAGGGATATGAACTCATTAATACTGCTAGGAAAAGAAATTGATAACCAGTGACCCAACACTGTTCCGTCTTTTGTAGCCAGTAAGAGGGATCCACACTGACAACGCCACAGAAAGGAATGCTCAATGTTCTGGTTGTCCCAATTTCGGGTGAGTTTCATGTCAGGCCTTCTTGGTGGGACTTGGTACCGGATGACGAGGTCAGATGACAAGCTTATCCACTAATGCCCTGAATGCTACTAGCGTCCATGCTGAGGAGAGGACCTTAATGTCGGGTTCACCATTTTCTATTTCTGATGCTTTCATCGGGGCGCGCGCATCCATCACATAGACGACACGCTGCTCTTACCCCACATATCCTCTTTCCAAAGGGGGCGGTATCTGCTCCTTATTCAGGGGCGTCTTCTCCTTGATCGAAACTGGATGATGGGATCTCGGTTCTTCCTTCCGTGGATTCCTCATCGGAACTCGTCGCCTAGTCCGGGTCTCCCTCCTAGATTTAAGATGTAGTTCATGAAGCTCTTCCTGGCGCCATATCTTCATAGACGCCAGTTAATTATGCCACTTCTGTTAGGAACTTCCAAGGGGTCCAGTTAGGGAAGCAGCCTTCGGTTAGGAGAGTAGTCACATTGGGTATCTCCGGCGTCTCTGGATGCTAGGGAATTGGCATGTCTCTCTTCTATCCCTTATTATAGGGCTTCTTGAGGGCGAGGAAGCCCGAGGCATCCCATGTTGAACGCAGGGAATCTTATGCCATAGGCATGCATCTGAGGTTTTCCTCAGCTTACCATGTTTAACACAGGGTATGCTGTAAGTTTAACGTCAAATGGAGATGGATCAGACTGATCAGAACACTAGCTAGAGTGGATCAGATTGAAGAACCCCCTAGAGGGAACACCGATGTTGGAGCCATCACGTGGGTGACTTTCAGAATTCTGTGGAGGGAAATGAGGAATGAAGTGGAATGATCCCACCGGGATGTGGTGGCCCGGGTAAGAATTAGGACGGATGATGGCTTTGGGATTTATCCTTGAAGAGACTTCCTACGTATCCTCATGGAAGGGAATCATAGTCTGTGTAGTTCGATGAAACGATGAGACACCTGAAGAGGCGACCCGTGAGAATGGATGCATGGATAGGACCCAGAGGAAGTGGAACCTCCGGGCTAGGGCATGAGCTTCCCGAGATATGTGGGCTCAAGGGAGAGATTAGGATGAGACATGGTTGTTGGTCTTGAACCTCATGGAGGCTTCCTACGTATCCCTGTGGTAGGGAATCAAAGACCTTGTAGTTCATATGGTGAATACAGTTTAACGTCATGCGGGATGGGTATGGGGCTTACACTCTGAGGCGGCCCATGGTGTTGGCAAACCAACATGAATGGGGTTGGAATGATTGGGTGGCAGGCCTGAACCTCATGGAGGCTTCCGATGTACCATTCCCTGACATGGATCATAGTCCCCGTAGTATGGGATGGAATTTAGTTTAACATCATGCAAGACGGGGGCATTTGGGGCTTATGCTCTGAGACGGCCCATGGTTGGAGTTGGTGAACAAATGTGAATAGTGACATGGGGTCCAGATGGATTAGGGCTTACACTCTGATGTGACCCAAGGTGGTGCGGCTTGAACCTCGTGGAGGCTTCCTACTTACCATGCCTTGACATGGATCAAAGTCCCCATAGTTCGGGATGGAATGTAGTTTAACGTAATGTGGTACGGGGGCATTTGGGGATTATGCTATGAGGCGGCCCAATGTGGTGGTGCTTGAACCTTGTGGAGGCTTCCTACATACCATTCATTATCACAGATCAAAGTCCTCGTAGTTCCGGAATACAGTTTAATGTCATGCGAGATGAGGGTGCTTGGCAGTTTAACGTCCTGTAGCTCGGAAGAGGGAATTTAGGGCATACACTCTGGGGCAGCACAAGGTGTATCATGCTCGGTGATCACTCTAACCTCACAGGAGTCATGCTCAGTGTGAGAAACAAGAGGTAGCATGGACCTGACGATCACGTCACGAAAGGTGCATCTGTGGGAAATGAAGAGGGGATTACGCGTTGAGCGGCCCATGGTGCTGGCACTTACTCCAGGATGGAGGCCCGAGGGTGAAAAAGCACAGCAGGAGAGGGACTTGGGACCAAAGAAAGGAGGATCCCCATTCCCTATCTTTCCCTCTGCTATCCTTGGGGACTGAAGAAAAGAGGAGCAGGGATGTTGCCTCATGGAAGGAAAGCTAGGAGCTTACACCAAGGTGGCTGCCCTTCCCCCACGGAAAAACGCCACTCTGATAAGGAGGATATCGTCCCCTGTGGGGGGTGATCCCATCCTCGTGGAGATGAGTGGGAATGGAGAATATATAAGGCGGGGGGACCCTGTATGCGAGGCACATGGCTAAGTTATAGTTTAACGTCATGTGCTGAGGACGATGGAACTTGGTAGTTTAACGTCCTGCATCTCATACGAGGTGGGTTCGCTTTGCACCCCAAGGATGTACATAACCGGTACCCACTTTTCCTTATGGGGGGGAAGGTTCCAGCAAGGCCATATCGAGGGGGTGTCATGGAGAGAACCATCGAGGGGTCCACGTTAGCGTGGCTATGTGAAGAAGCAATAGCCATTAGCATGTCTATGCGAAGAAGCATGAGGCGAAGTAGCACAATGGGAAGAATTGTCCAAGGGACTTTGAAGTTACTTCGTACAAGCCTAAAAGGTCATATAGGAAAACCATGTATGTTGTGGATTCCCGAGGTGCACAAGACAACTGCGAATGGACCCCAGAATAAGGACATCGGGCGCTCGTGCAAGAGGGCGCCCAGGGAGCACCGTAGTGAAGGGCCCCAGGGAATTGCACGCAACCCTTGAGGTTTGCGCGAAATAAGGGGACCCTGTGTGAAAAAACCCAGGTCGGTGAGAAATTGCAGATGCTTGTGCAAAATAGGGGTGGCTGAGGTTTTTCACGCAACTAGGAGGATTGCGCGCAAGGAGAATAAATTACGCGCAAGAGGCAGAGGCTGCATGCAAGGACAAGGGCGTGCACAAATGAAGGAATTACGCGTAATTGGCTGGCCTGTGTGAAATGGTAAGAATTGAATGCAAGGGGGGAACCTCGGAGGGATTGTAATTCAGTCTAATCCATGGGGAACTCACATGAAGTTGGATCCCGGGGTGACTTGGCATGAAAAGAACCGTACCTGAAGGCCATATTTCGCGCGCGTGGAAAGCTGATTTCACGCACAAGAGCCAATTTAGATTCTTCAACCCCGAAATGGAAGGGGGTATCCTTTTATTTATAGGAATTCGGAAGCACAGAATATAGGTCTGCGCGAAATAATTGCGCGATGGAGGCAGCAACGCAAAATATCAACCACGTGAGGCGTGGGCGCGAAATTATTTTGCACCGGCATCGAGGACTCTTCGTGAATCCCAGTAGTTTCCGCGCGGGACCAATTTGTTTACGCCCTTCACCATTTTTTTTTGCGCTACACCTCAGGGTCCTTTGGACCGGGTCTCCGAGTCTGAATATGACTTCGCTTTGTCGGTTCGAAACTTTCTTCAACACTTAAGAACTTTCTGGTGTCTACACCACCCATGTACCTACTTCAGTCATGGTATAACCTCTCATGTACCCTCTTTTTGGATTGGGATAACATCCCATGTAACCTATTTCAAGGGTGGGATAACCACTTTTGTACACTTTTTCATGCTGGGGATAGCCTCCCATTTACCCACATTCAGGTTTTGGATATCATCTTGTGTAACCTTTGAGCTTATATAACATTAATCATAACCCAATTCATTGGAAGGAGATATAGTTACAACCATTCACATGATTAAAATCATATATAAATGTTTTCCAATATCATAAAAAAATAATCATATCAGAACACATGAAAATATATGGGTTTAATAAACATTTCATCATTTCCTCAAAACATAACCTGTGAAAAAATAATTGGGTTTCCTAATAATGTTATAATGGTATAATCCATGGAAGAGAAACAGATTTCATTAACATATTATCATAATGAATATAAACCATATAGATATTGAATAAGAGTGGTATCCTTGGATAATATCCCCTGTAATTCATAAGTAACATCAAATGATTCCATCTTATATGGAGAATTATTTTGAAAGAAGAAAAACTTGGAACATTTCTTGAGGAAAATATCCTTTTCTTAAAACTTACTTTTTTTAAAATTTAAAATTCACAAAATATTTTCAAATCCATTTATTGGAAAATAAATTTGAAAATTTATAAATTAATTTTAAAATAAATTAATGGTCATGATTTTAGAAAATTTACATTCATTTCATAATCATTAAAACCAAGATTGATTTCACATTTTTGATAAACTTCAAATGGTCCATGTTTAGAAAAAAATATTCCTTTTATTTTTTTTAAAGAAATGTCAAAAATGGTTAAAAATGGCTTTCAAAAATCATATCGTAACATCAAAAACATTTTTTTGAATTTTTTATAAAACATAGACATAGAAGAGAAAGGGTTTTCATTTAAAGATAGAAATAAGTCAGTTTTCTTTAAAAAGATTCTTTGAAATATTATGTGTATATAGAGAGGAAAATAAAAGCAAAACCTGTTTTATTTTAACATAATTAAATGAGAATAAAATTAATGTTTTGTTTGAGATATGGATCATATTATTTCATCATTGGAATCATAAACATAAAAAATCCCTCTAAACAATGAGTTTGTATCGTAAAAACATTACCTCTTTGGTAACATTGAATCGTAATCCCTAGAAAATAATAAAATTAAATGAAACATAAAATATCATGAAAATAAATAAATTCATGATATTACATATCAATGTGGTTGTATATGTACCTCATAAGAGAATATAATAGCCTAACTTAACGTATGTCTCAAAGAATGAAAATTGAAACAATAATACCTTACTACTTCAGTAATATCTTAAGTCGCAAGCCTAGTTAAAGAATTAATTTAAATTAAACCTTAAATATCATGAAAATATTTTTATTCATGATATAATGTTTCAAATGATAAGTATATACACCACACAAAATAAACAAGTGGTGAATGTGGCATAAGTCTCCCAGAAATAAAAGAGAGACTAGAAATCCATTAACTTAAGTCTCTACTTCATAAACATTAAAACCTCCTATATAATAAATTTAATTTTATTATAAATCTTTATAAAAACATACTTATATATATTATAACATATATTATTTTCTTATGACTTTTTATTACCCATTTATTAACAATTTCATGTTAAATCATGTTTTGGGTAATAAATGCTTTGTTTTTCATGTTTCTTTTGATTTAGTATTTATGGTTCTCTTACATTGATCATGGTTTAATAATTTCAAAATTATTAACAATGATATAAATAAAATATATATTTATTTTATAATTATTTATCATAATCCATAAAATTTAGAGATAAAAAGCGAAATACATTGTTTATGGAGTCAGTAGGTCATACTTACACATGAACACTATTTCCATTTTAGTAATGGATTGAAAGAATGAAAGATAAACAATATAATAATATTATAGAATAATTTATATTTCATATATATCATATATTTTTATTTGAACTTTTCTTTATGACCTTCTATGTAATGTGTATTTGAAGAATGAATCACATCACTTTGAGAGGAGGTAATATGTGGTACACACAAACAACATTATCATATTCCCATAGGATGGAATGTAAGATGTATTATGTGATATAAAGATTCCAGAAGCATATTAATATCATAAATATCATATATAAATAATAAATCTATCATTATATCTATCCATGAGAGGTGTTTATGGAAAATGAATAACATCAATTTGTGAGGTGGTAGTCTACCTTACACTCGAATGAAGATTTTGTAACCCATGTGATGGAATTGGATATGGATATAAGTCATGAACTTAACATTAAAGAATATTATTATATGAAATATAAATACTTTTATATATCTTTATGGTTTAATAATATTTCAAGGAGGTGGAATAAGAAATAAAATAATAATGCAAGTTTATGAATTTATCTCTTTTTTCAGAGAGCCTCTTTAAGATTAAACCTAAATCCTCTTAGGTGGGATTATTAACCAAAATAAAAATTCTAGTATGATTTTATGGAATCATGGAAATTATTTTTACAAGAATTTTAAAAAATGAAGGGTTTTTATTGCGAATAAGAGAAGAAAGGGGTGGCCTTTATATGTGAGGTGAGTGACACACTTGAATGTTTTAAAAGAAAAAAGTGTAACCATGTTATTCACATTCCAAAAAGATCAAAATGGGACATTATTGATACTTATAATATAAATGGTTGAAAAATTTCCGTATAATGGGTGTTGTACATGTTTTGGGTCATTTTTTACCCTTATCCTTTTAGTTTTACCCTCTATATACACATTTTTACCTTAAGCATAATAAATAATTTTTACCCTCTTTACAATTCATTATTGTGAAAAAATAATTCTAAATTATTAGTTAATATAAATTATTATTATTCATAATATGGAATCCATTTTCCCTAAATAAATTCCCTTAGTTAGAATTTATTTTAAATTAATCCTGCAGATATGAAGAAAAAACAAGTTCTGAAAGAGAAAATGTTAAAACATTTACAAAGTTTTTATATAAAACATTGACATTAAATGGAGTCTAATGAACAAAATTGGATTAGTATAAATATATTTGAACTAATTTTAGTTTTAAAATATTATTAATTAAATTTTTATGTTTTTAAAAATCCATAAAATAAATGACAATTCTTGATAAAAATTCGTATATTTCACAATTCACTGAAATCTTTATCTTGTCATAAAATTATCAAAAAAATTACTTCTAGATAATTTAGACATGTATATTTAAAAAAATATTTTTAAATAATTTTTCTAATATTTTTTAATATTTATTTTATTTGTTCACAAAATTCAATAAAAAATTTTGTTTGAGAAAATAGTATTTTTGAAACATATAAAGTCTTTTCTTAAAATTAATTATTTCTTTTATAAATATATTTTATTTGTATAAAAACATTATAATTAATATTTTAAAATTAGTTATTATTATTAATATGGTAATGTTTATTGACTAGGTTATAATTCCTATGTTTAAATAATAACAATAATAATATATCTGACTTTATTAAAACTTTGTGTTGCGTGTAATGCAAGCTAAACTTAGTATTGCGTGTAATTCAAGATTATATTGAAGTTTAATGAATTGAAAAACATTGAAAGGAATAAATTTATTTTAAATAACATTTCATATTATTTTGGGATTTTATAGTTCCCTTTTATTAGTTAGTGGAGGGTACCCCTGGAATTACACAAATTATTAAGTTAATATAAATTAATTTTCAGGTTCAATTGGCTCAGAATTTATATATTTTGATTATATGATGATTATAAGACTAAATATTCTCATAAAATAATATTTATATAAGTTTAAATGATTTTTAACACTTATCTCTTATTTTAAACCCCACGGTAACAATTTTAATAACCACAACAAAATCAATCTTTCCTACAATTTAAGGGTCAATAATGTTACCATAAATGAATTAAAGTTATATAAATATAACATGGTTGATTTTTTAAATAATATACCATTAAATTAGACAATTATAGGATTTTTATGAATTTTAAATCATTTAATAAAATATTATTGACTATAAAATCTCATTAATGTCATTTTTAAAACTATTAATTTAATTTGACTCTAAAAAGAACATGAGAGTAAAATAATTTTAATAAAATCAATTATAAACATCCCTAAGAAGTTTTATTTATCTAAAAAATTCACATAACACTATAATTCATCTAAATCATGTTCCTTTTTTTTTAATTTTTTTCATTTGATCTATCTATTAATAGAATAAATATTGTGTCAAAATTGTGTAAACATTTAAGCTAATTATTTATTCACTAAAAAATTATAAATAAACTAATATTATAGAAAATTTATTGATATTTTATGTAACCATTAATAATTTTACTTATCCTCCTTATCCTTATGTTAACAAAATTAGATACATTAAATCAAAAGAGTGGCATTTTGTATTTATTCTTTTCTTTAATTAATATATAGGTCATAATCAAATAAATATAGAAAAAAGTGGCCATATATTCTATAATTGTATAGAAATGGAAAAAATACACTTTTCAAATAGGATAAATGAAGGTGTTATATGAATTTTAAATCCTTAACCCAAAGTTTTAACTATATTTTACCCATTTTACCCCTACTAATGTGACAAAAATGTTACTATTGTTGTTATTCATTTTGAAAAAAGGGAACTATTTAACAAATATAATCCTAATAATTCCAAATTTGGAATCAATTTTTTTAGATGAAATTTCTAGAAGTGGTATAAATCTATTTTATAAAAAGTCCTCCAAATGTGAGAAAAAACTATTTTTTGAAAAAAATACATTTTAAGTATAAAAATGGATTTATTCTTATCCCATACCTGCAAAAACATTGAATGAATATTAAAAAAATTTGATTGAACATATAATATTTTAATTTTGTCAAAATAATTCACCAACAGTGTTTAATTTAATTAATGAAAATAAAAAAACATTGCACACATAAAATTTTTTTTAGAAAAATATCACTTTTACTTTAAAATGATTTTTTATTATTTATAATCAATTGATAACCAATGAATTAATTCTATGAAAGTTTAAATCATAACTTTTTCATAAATTATTTATTCCTATTCTTACCCTACAATTTACCATATAGGGAATAACAATATACTATTTTTTTGGTTCATTTAGACTCAAGTTTTTGGGTATCACAAGCTATATAAAAAACATATTTGAAGAGAAATATAACTTAAAATGTATGGGTGATACATGGGTTGATAATATCAAATTGATTTTAAATTTCTTCAAAAATCCATATTATTTCAAAGCTATTTTTTCCACCTTTAAGCTCAAATTCCTTGGGGTAGATGGTAGGACATAATAGTTCAATAAAAACAACATAAATAATTAGTGTGGAATGATATAAAGACTATATTTTTTCAAAAGTTTTTCAAGGAATTTTTAAAAATGGATAAATCCATAGAGTTCCTCCACCTTTAACAAGGCAATTGTACTATAATGGAATATTCCAAACACTTTTCTAAGCTGGATCATTTCTCACCTGACATTGTATTGAGTGATAATTTGAAGGCTTAGAGGGTTTTGTTTGGTTTAAAACCATGTATTTGATCATAGTTTTATATGATGATTCTTACCTTTTATGTTGAAGTGGTTGATATAGTTATTCTGGTGAAGATTTACCTATTAGGAATGTTAGTGTAAGTTGTGTTTCCTCTTTCGCTAAGTGGTAGTTTCAATGGCTCTTCTATAGAGAATAGGAAATGTAGTGAGGCTCGTAAAGGTGGTAATAGGGGAACCCAATAACGGACATATATCATGAATTATATAATAGATAGTAGTGGACATTTGAATTTATAATAGTGTTGTAACTTAGCTAACATGAGATTTACATTCTCCATGCCTCCAAAATTTATAACTCATGCGGACACTGAGGTCACTTAAAAATGTTCTTTGAGGATATACATTCTCCACATTATGGTATAGGATCATCAAAACCTAAAGAGTTTTTAGTGTAGTCATATTATTAGATGACTAATAGGTTTTAACAACTGTCTTCTAGATTTAATAAGTTTCACATAGTAGAAGAGTCTTATGTGGATGTTTATGTGGGTCCTACAATGATGAGAGGTACTATATTTATTGCTTCATCTTTAGTGACTGAATTATTTGATAATAGAAGCTCTCATTTATTTATATACAAACACTAATGGTGTATTTTGAAACTCTCAATGAAACCCATGAAATTTTTATAGAGTATATGGCACCACATAGAAAGAAGAAAGAGTAGGGATTTTGATGTATATCATGTTATATTTAAATAGATGAATCTGAATTAGTTTGGTAGTTTCTTGTTCTCCACTTATATATCTTCGATGTTATCCACCCAATGTATTGGTTATTTCACCATAAAGTAGTGATTTATTACTATCATCAGCGAGTTTTCTTTTACAAAATTTGATTGGAAATCTCGAGTGTTTTAGGGATAGTGGGATCCAAGATCTAGAAAAGTAGGACATACAATCTTGGAACATAGAAAGTTGATATCAACTTTTTTAGTTAAACTTGGGGATGAATTGGTGGGTTGTTATCTTCATTTTGTGGTTAAAGAATTTACTGAATTGTTCCCAACTAATTTATATAGTCTTTCTCAAGAGAGTTAAGTCGATTTATTTATTGTTGTGGTGCCGATAACTCATCATATATTCATTCCATCATAATATATGGCTTCAGTGAAATTGAAGCTTTGGATGGATGACTTGAAATCTCAAGAAATCACTCATCCTAGTGCATAACTTTGGGCATCCCCTATACTTTTCTCTAAAATGGATGATGAGACTCTCAATTTATGTGTCGATTATTAGAAGTTTAATTGGGTGATGATCAAGAATAAGTTTAATTTGTTTTATATCAATAAATTGTTTGATCAATTAAATGGGTGAATGTGGTTTTTATAAATCAACCATCATTCTCGATATCATCAGTCTAGGTTTAAGGAGTTGGATATTTCAAATACTACCTTTTGGAGAAGGTATGACCAAATTTGAATATCTTTTGATGTTATTTGGTTTCAATAATTCTATATATGTATTCATGTCCATAATGAATCAAATTTTCCACCATTACCTTGATTCCATTATTATGGTACTCATAAACATCATTCTGGTTTACTTTAAAATGGAAGAAGATCATGATTGGAAGGACCTGAGACTTTACTATTAATTAAAATAAGTTTTTCTTATTAAAATAAACAAATTTAAATGTAGTGCATTTTATAAAACTAAACATTAATCATTTTGGATTATATACTAAGGATAAATAAAAAAAATTATATAGACATAACATTAATTTAATTATAATATATCAATTTTAGATATATAATATAATTATTTTTAAATCATTTTTGACTTATAATATAATAGGTAAATAATATTTATTGAAGGATATAAACACAATAGATTATAAAACATTAAGTTTTATTTAAGAGTTATGGTGTGTAAAATATTAAATTGAAAAAAAATATTAATGAAGATAGAAATATAATTTCAGGGATATAACACATTAAGTTTAAATGAATATAAATTATAATAGAAATGTGATACTTATTCAGAAATATATATATTACATCAAATAAAATAACAATTTAAATTATATATACACATATATGATATCTGTAAGAGCTAACTAAAAACCAATATGTAATTAATTATAATTATAAAATTTAATAATTAAACATTATTTTTGAAGGGAGATAAATGTTGTGATATTTTTATAAATTTATAATAATAATAATAAGATAATTATATTATATTATATTAAAAATAATAAGAAGTGGTAAAATAATATTTTTTATGAATTTATTTAGAAAACTAATATATGTATTTACGTACATACATACATACATATAAATATATATATATATATATGAATATAGATATAACAAATAAACAATGAAAATATATATTTAAATGATTAAATATTTAATATTTATAAACAATATTTAATAGATATAAATATGTACATTGTGTGTGTTCATATATATATATATATATACACACATATATATATATAAGTATATCCAATGTATATATATGGATGTAAAAAAATAATCATAATAAAGAAAAGGCGAATAAAATAATTGAAGAGAAAACAATCATTAGGTAGGGAGGGGCTATCTTCACCCCCCCCCCCCCCCACATGGTCGTCACCCTAAGTATCCCCATCACCACCCTCCATCGACCGCCTCTCCCTATTGTTGTATTCATCCTGGGCGAAGCACCCACCATCGTAAAGAATCCCATCAGGGACCGTCCTTTCCCATTACAATCTTCCACTCCCTTGGTCGATTGACACAACAATACACCCCCCCTCTTTTCCCAATTACATGCCTCATCCGAGCATTTCTACTAATCAAGTTCTGTGTATATGGACCAATTATTGATCAAAATCCTTCAAAATATCGCTCTTGAGCTCTAAGTTGTAGACAATGATGTGCAGGTAAGATCTAATACCACCAAGATGATGGGTCCACACATCTACAAAAAGACAGAAAAACGATGGGTCCCCAAAGGATGCCTATAGTGTAGGTGGTGGTATAGTACATTGAGAAAGACAAGAAATATTTAGTGAGGTTTCACAGAACAAAACATTGAGTAGGATAAATAAATGGGGGGGTTCAATTTTGGAGTATCTTTTTAGGTGTTGTCTCAATTTTTTTTATGGGCATGTTCTGTAAGACTAACCAGAGAGAGATTTGCCTTTAAAAGGAACGCATGCTTCTCATACATTCATGCTTTAATAACCATTTATAATACCTTTCTAGTGCTATGCATAATTATAATATTGAAGTGATAATATTGAGTTTCTTGAAAATGTTCTGTAATGGAAGTCTCATTAAGTTTAGCTTTAGTCAAGCAGTATGAGGTAAGATGATTTTTTTGAAAATTGGTTATAATTTTTTTTCTAGAACGCCCTTATATTTATCATATTATATTTTTTTCAAAAAACATTTATATGAAATTATATTTTCATATCATAATTTAATGATTTAAAACTTTTATTTTATAAGGAAAATCATTTAAAATTTAAATTTTAAAAATTTTCCAAAGAAATTATTCCTCGAATGTGGGGTTTGATTTCCAATTTTAATTTATATTTTCAAATTTATAAAACCTTAATTATATGTGGAATTCATATATTTTTATAATTATAATTTTTTATTTCAAATATTACTTTTAATTTTATGTTAAGGTGTTTTGTTTTTAAATAATCTAAATTATGTTTTAAATTCCTCATTTTGTAATATTGTATGGGAATTATTTTATCTTTTTATAATGGGTTAATTCTCTCAAGGTTATAATTTTATGTTCTTATTCATCATTTTATAAGTTATTATTAACAAGAAAAATATTTAGTGTCATTAAAGTTATCATTTCATGTTATATTCATTTTATTTAATTATCAGGGATGTTTTCCCAATCTAAAATTATTCTATGGACATAAATTAATGATTATGATTCTAAATCTATGTATGTTTTATATTTTCTAAGTCCATAGTTATATTATTGTTTATTTTTAATAATGATATATATAAGAGTTTATATGTATTTATAATTATATTTATATATATGCATACATCTATTGTTTCCATTTTTAAAGATATGATTTAAAACACTAGTGAAAAAGGAAGTCTTAAAATGTTTTACGAAAGCTAGGCCCATTGGATTTGTAAAAATGATGAATATTTATAGAGTGAACCCAACCCTCCAAGATAGTGTAGGCCCTATACAACATTCAATGTTCTAACTAACCTCAATATTTATTTTCTGACCTTGAAAGGCGTTTTTAAATAAATGAATTATTTTAATAATATATTTCTATGTTTTCTAATTGTACTAATGTTTTAATTTTAATAATTTTTTTGATTTTATTCATGGATAGTTTATTAAAAAAATTGCTTCACCAAGGTGATTTTGAGAAAAATGTAATTAAATATTTTATTTCTTTTTGTCAAACTCTATGTATTTTTAAGGAGAAAAATTAAATTTATAAAATGTTTTTCTTTATGAAGTAGTTTCAATTTTGAAAAGATAATTTTCAAAGATTTTTTGGGTCATTTTCAAAAAAAAAATTATAACATAGTTTAAAAACTCCATAGAGATCCATTTTATCATACCAAGTATATAAAATGTTTTTACATTGTAATTAGTTGATTAAGAGTTAATTATGATATGAGTATCGATTATGAGAATTAGAAAGATAAAATTTGGTGATGTATAATAAGAATTTAGTTTTAAAAAATGTATATTTGAGTTCGATAGTGTATATTTATATATTTATAAATCCTAATAAACTCTAAACATAACAAATTCTCAGAATTTATATGTTCCAAGTGATGTTAATTATTGTATTCGAAAATAATATATATTGTTTGAGAACCAGAGTCATGAACATGGGTCCATATCATCTTAATTAGTTTAACCTTGATTTTGTTTTGGGAATATAGAGGGATAAATATATCTATGATAATTATTAGAATTTAATTTTCTTATTTGAGAAGTTACATTCTTAGTTTATTTGGTTTTGAAACACATCATCTCTATTGATCTAGAAAAGGCAAAAGCTGTATTTTCAGGTGAGAAGCCATGATATGTCTTCCTGATTTGAATATTCTTGGATTTGGTAGGATATTATCAATGAGTTATGAAATAATAATCAATGATTAATTCACTGTTGAATGATCTTAATAGGAATGGGTTAAAATTCATATGGTAATCTAAGTGTTAGACTTCCTTAGAAAAATTAATGTGAGGTTTGACTTCAACACCAATTTTGGTTCTATTAGAAGTAAGAAAGGGATATGTGGTGTTTTGTGATGATTCACATGATATTTTGGGTTATGTTATTATAAAGTAAGATCTTGTTGTAGAATATATAGCACATTACCTTCAGCTATATGATAAGAATTACCACTTCCCTGATTTTGAACATACAGCGGTTATGCATTCTCTTAATAGTTTGTGACATTACCTCCTTGGGGAAAGGTTTATTATCTATTATTACCATAATATTTTAAGTTATATATTTTCATATAAATACAGAAACATTAGGAAAATGATATGGGTTGAGTATCATTACTCTTTTGACTTTAGCATTGCCTGTTCCATGGGAAATGAGAATATTGTTGTGGATGTTTTTAGTAGAAGGTTTCCTTCTCAAGATGTTATGGAATTAAAATATGAAGGGAATCTAATGTGGAGCATTAATCAGTTGTACCTAGATATGATAAAAATAAAAGACTTGTATTGTTCTAAATATCACGTAATTGATTCCATCCCTCATTTAGTTTATTTTTTAGGAGAAACTATGTGGTGATGAGTTCATGAGTATCATGAACTCTTTATATGGAGGGGAGACCACTATCGAGTGGTCCTTATCGTCAAAAGGACTTCTTTTTTTGTCATTAATTTGATTTTCATTCCTTTATCTTAGAGGAAGGTTTTTATAGAAATTATTCATTATTATCTATGGTATATTCATACTAGTATAACAAAAGTATATTATGATAAGAAGTATTGATTTTTATGGCTAGGTTTGAAATCATACATTACTAATTTTGTGTCTTGTTGATATACCTATCATAAAATTAATCTCGAACACCAAAATAATTTTGGATTACGTCAGCATATCTCAATACCTTTATAGAAATGGGATAATATATCTTTTAATTTAATTATTGGGTTACAATATACTCCTTGAGGGAATAATTCTATAAGGGATGTGATTGATTAACTCACTATGTTAGCTCATTGCATTTCAACTCGAGACACCACTAAGGTTGAGGATTTGGGAACAGTGTACGTTAAATATATCATGTAGTTTTATGGAGTTCCATATTCAATTATTTCTAATAAATACCATCAATATACCTCTCTATTATGGAAAGTCCTCCAGGATATGATGGGTTTCATGTTAGATTGATCATGGTTTACTATCATTAGATAGTTAAACATACAGAGTGTGGGATTCATAGTTTAGAAGATATTCTTTGTGTTTGAGTTATATATATTAGAGGTAATTGGGAAAAATATTTGGGACTGGTTGAGTTTTCTTGTAATAATAGTCACTATTCATCCATCAGAATGGATCTCTTTTAGGATTTTTATGACCTACAATGTAATTCACCTAATTATTTGTTTGAGGTGGGTGAAATTTCTCTTATGGGTTAAAAGATTATTTGGGATATATTGGTGAAAATTTATATTATTTATTAATGACTAATGATGAATTAGAGTTGATATAAATCTTATTTGGACTATTATATCTATCTTTTGTAAGATTTAGTGGGTGACCAGGTGTTCTTGAAAATTTCCCTATGATTGGGTCATTATCCTCTTGGAAAATAATATAAATTAGTTATGAGATACATGATAACTTTTGAGATCACTAAGTATATTAAAATGATGTCTTATCATTTAGATTTTACATATTAATTTAATTTTATCCAAGTTATTTTTCATGTGTCTTGGATTAATAAGTATCATCTTGATCCCTCTCATGTTCAAAAATGGGAAGAGATTGATTCGGAACCACACATATTAGTGGTTGAATGATCAGCTTTGGTTATTGATTATTAGGAAAATATTCATTATGGGAAGTCATTTACAATTATCCATGTGTTTTAGTATCACTAAAAGTATTCACATGATACCTGGGAGTGGGAATAGTTTATGAGGGAGTAGTGGCCTTATATTTTCTTTAATCAGTCTTCTTCAACTAGACTTTTGGGGGAGATAAGTTGAAATAGTGGGGAGAATTTTTACATACTGATGTCAGTATTAGGTACTTGTATTCCTTTTTTTGACCTTGTTTCTTCAACTATTCTTGGGATGTTCACGGTGATTTTTGGGAGTTTTTCGAGGTTTTTAGAAATGTGCATAGTTGGAACATGGTTAAGACAAACTTTGTAACATTTCTAGAAAAGTATGAAACTTGTGTTGTTCTGAGACTATGGTGTTTTTCATGATTAATACATATTTAGTCAATCCATGTGATAAAACCGTATATTTTCTCCCAATGTACAGAAATAGGTGCCTAGTTGGTGCATGATTTATTAAACATTGAAGCCAAACTATATGACATGAAATAATTAATCCAAAAAGTTTCTTTGAAACTAAAAATCCATCATATTGGTCTCCTTATTCTACCAAAATACTTAAATCAAAACCCTAGGGATTCCAATTGGATATTTTATAGATCATAACCCTTTCATAGATAAATTTATTTATATCTTATGGCATTGGATCTAGGAAACTTGAGGTAAGGGGCCGTTATTTTCTATTTTCCACTGTTTTCTAGTTACACTATATTTTTCTTGAAAATAACCATACATTGAATTCCTCCTCTCATCACTATAATTTTCCTCATTTTATTCATTATTTCTATCTCACTAATCACATGGTAGGTATACTAAATGTTAAATATATTATATATTTTATATGAAAATGTTTTCTATAGTTTTTTTTTCTTATGATGACGACGAATCTAGTTTGTTTTTATTTTTTCTCATATATAAATTTATTATCATTGAATTAAATTACAATTTATGGATGAAAACCATAGTTTTTTAAAACTGATCTTATAATTGAAAAACATTCCTGGAAAATATTTTGGTGTTTTTTAGGAGCATCATTTTCTAAATTTATTTTTTTATATGTTAAATTATTTATGAATATATTAAGATTTTTTTATAGTTATTTTATTTAAATTTATGGATTTAATGTTATAAAAAACAAAGAAAAAAATATAAATTTAATAAAAAAATCATGGTTATGTTCTTTTATTTTTTTTAATTAACTAATACAAGAAAGTATTGTTTGTATTATTTTACATATTGATAAAAGCTAGATAACATTACATAGGAACACACCTCAATATGCTAAGGGTTTGGAGTAGTTTTTTTATTTTTCAATTTTCAATTGATTTGTTAATGGGAGAATAATATCTCCATAAACTAAATGTAAATTTAATAGATGGTTGAAGAGAAATTAAATTTATGAGCACTTGATATTGAATTAATTCTATTCTCAATATGTATGGTGTATTTTTCATGGATAATCAAATGTTACATAAAGTTTAAGAATTTAGGTCAGTTAAAAAAATGAACACAATAATTACTTGACTATGTATGATGAAATTAAAAAACTTATAAATGTTTTTTTCATTATTGTAGTGAAAAATCATCAAAATAAAAAAATAACAGTAAAACCAGTCAAGGATGCTACAAATATTAACTTTCAAAATGATGTTTCTCAGACCTCAGGACAACCAGATCATGGTTGTGACATATTAGTGGATCATATTCTTAATTTTGTGGGGAGTAATTCAAGAGTGAACTTTATTGAGTAGAAAAATGTGTTTTATGATTTAGATGAGGATGCAAATAAATAGATATAGGGAGAATATTTTAAGTACTCAAAATAATATTTTATAATTAATTTGAAACATATTAAAGCCTTTAAATAATTAAATATATTTTCATGTCCATTATTTTATAATTATTGTGGGACACATTTCCTAAATGTAAAATCTCAGCGTCCTTTTATAACAATAAGATTTTTTTTACAATATTGGACTTAATAATACTAAAATACATGCTTGGGGAGAGGATTAAAGTATACATGAGTGTAAAAAATGTTTTTCTTATTCATGGAATCTAATGAGTAATATTGGAAGTATGAATCAATATACCACTAAGAAAGAAGAATAAAAATAACACTCCTACAATGGTTTTATGTTACTTACCTTTAAAAACCCAATTGAAAAATATTATTGATGTTATCAACAACCACTAAGAACATGAAGTGAAATGCTATAGATAATAATAATGATTGGTTAATGTGATATCCAAGAGATTAAAATCATGGAATAAATTTGATTAATTTCAAATATATTTCTAATTATAAATTAGGAATATTACATTTGGATTCAATATTGATGGATTCAACCCATTTGGGACTTTTTGAATCTATTATAACATGTGTATATATTTTTTTATCCCTTAAAATCCACTTACATATATGTTTATAAAAAACATTTATAATTTTGATAATTATTATTTGAAAAGAATGACTAGAAATGATGTTTATGTATACATGAAGCCTCTAATGGAATAATTATAGGATTTATGGAGGAAGAATGCAAAGAAATATGATTCATATACTACAATAATGTTCTATATGCATGTTTCTCTATTGTGGTCCATTAGTGACATCCATTGACTTTTGAACTTGTCTAGTTGAAACTCTTACATGGGGTTGTCTTCTCTAGTTTGAAACTCTTATTTAGAGCATGAATGAATACCTTACAATAAAAAAATGGTGCTTATTTTGTCATAATATAATTCAAAATTCATTTCATAGATTTCAGTTGACCAATTTAGAATAAAATGGATTCAATGATCATAAAACACCTCTAAAGTAACTGAAAAGTTCTGAAATATTGGCACAACTAAAAATATTAAATTATAATTTGGAAGGATTCATTTTTTATGATAGTGGGAAATGAGTTTGAATTACATCATCAATTGAAACCAGAACACAGCAATAGAAGTAAAAATTTTATTATTTTAAACTTATATATTGTGAATTTTATTTATTGAATAACAATATTTATGTTATGAATATTTAGAAGAATATTTGTGATAATTTGATATGAACATTACTTAAGGTCCATGGAAAATATAAGGACCGTCTCAATTCTCGAAAGAACTTTAAAATAATGAATATAAAGTATGATCTATGGCTAGATGAGAAGAGAAAGAATGATGCATCTTTTTGGAAACGAAATACATGGAATGTGATAGATTCCTATAAATTTTAAGACATGTCATAATGCTAGATGGTATTCAATAAAAATATCACGGGGGTTGAATTTAAAAAATAATAGGTTACATGGATTAGAAATTCATGATTCAAATAATTTTATACCATATTTACTATCTTTAGTGTTGTATAAATTATTACTTAAAAAGTTAAATCTATTTATACTCCAGTTGTGCACAATATTCTAAGATATTTGAGAAAAATAAAAATCTTCTATGTTTTAAAATCCTCATGAATGATTTTTCCTAAAACTTTGTACAATGGATATGATTTTTCCTTCATCATTTTTACAGTCATTATGCTTCTAACAATGAATTTGGTTGAGGAAACTAGATTAGGAGGCCCCACACATTATCATTGGATGTATCCAATTGAGGGGTACTTCATTTATATGTTTTTACTCTTAAGTAAAGCATTATTTACATTTCATTAAATATATAACTATGTCTTAAAAATTATATTTTTTATATACCATAATCATTTGAAATTATATGTGAAAAATAAATCCCAATGAGAAGGATATATTTCTGAAGGTTACGTGTAAGATGAGTCACTTTCCTTTTATTCTAGATACTTGGATGATATTGATTCAATAATTACCTTATTTGGATATCCTAATGACATCTCAACATAATCTTGACTATATAGGAAAACAAAAATCTTTCTTTTTATTTGGTAACTATTTAGGAGGATCTAAAATATTACACTAACACAATTGGAATTATTACAATCACATAGATATGTTCTACTAAATAATGAAATTTAAAATCCATTCATTAAAGATCTCAGGATATAAACAAAGATACATATGATAAATCTAACATGAAATGAAATATATATCAAGAGCATGTAGAAGGTTTTGCACATTGTGTATGTTTATAAATACAAAAATCAACATGTATATTATGTTGAAATATATATTTTATATATATAATGATTTATATATATATTTTTTTTAAGAATATTAATACTTGAGATGATTTGTTAGAATATTTATTGTTTCTGGATTGGCATTCTCTAAAGTGTACTATGAATTTCAATTCATACAATGTGAATGAATTTATATTTTATACAATTGGTTGGGAGGAGGGATTAAAAATAACAAATGGTGGTATATTTATAGTTACAAAACTAGGATACTATGGAAATTTAACAGATATTATCAAATTAAACAACCATATTCATTTTTCAAATATTTTATTCAAATTATAGTGGGTCAATATTACTATGGGTATTAAAGAGATTCCTTGAAATTTACTTATGTGAACTTCTCTCACTTGATGGATGTTAGTGAATGTGAATTAAATGATTCAAATATACGAACAACATAAGAAAAAATAGTAAATTATTTATAAGATATAATGGATGAATTATAGAGTGTAGTTATTCACATGAAACAAAGATAATTGTATGATATAGGTGATTTAGTGTAAGACTTGACCTCTGACATTGAATTTCATAAATGGTAAGAAGACTTATTATTTCTCCATCATGATATTTAGAATATTTATATCTCAAGGATGGATAAAGTAGAATATGTAATGGTGGATCCAGATAAAGATATTTTTAAAGGATCAAATGATTGGATGAATAGTCATCCATTAACTTATCAATTACCTATGTATTATGTCATTTATTTTTAGTACTATGGATCAGTTATCATATTTAAATTTCTTTTTATGACTGAATTGTTTAATTTTTTAAAATTGAATGTTATATTTTTTTATACGTATTCATTCATTAACATAAAAATGTATTGTGTTTTTAATTGTTAATACTATGAATCTATATTGTTTACAGTTTCTTTTCATGACTAGATTGTTTAATTTTGAAAAAAAAATGTTTTACTTGTTTCAATACATACATACACACACACAGAGATATATATATATATATATATATATATATATTCTAAAGTTTTTTACATGTTTAAATGATAATAAAAAAAGTGATTCATTAACATCATTCTATTTCCAAACAAACATGAATAATATAAAAGTGTGGAATCTAAGGGAATGAATATATTTTCTCTAATTGATTTTTTAGGCTCCTTATAAATGATTTTACAGAAATATTTTAATTTATTCTAGGCCAATTGACAACTAATACAGTAACCCTTCCTATTAAATATTATGATTGGATATATAGGCCAATATCTGGAAAAAATAAGGTTTTTTATTTACATATAAAGTTAATTTTAATAAATTATTTCCTAATTTAATTACATTATTAAATTGAAATATAATATTTTGAATTAATTAATTAATATAGATGGTTGTTTGTGTCATCTGGTAAATCAAACAATTTCATAATCATTTAGAACAAAAAGTTTATTATATTTAAGTTGAAATTTTAATATAATTCATTGCTTAATTTTCAAGAAAATTGGTATACAGGTGCTGCAATAATGGAATGTAAATGGAGATGGATA
Organism: Viscum album; assembly: GCA_963277665.1. Lineage (NCBI taxonomy): Eukaryota > Viridiplantae > Streptophyta > Magnoliopsida > Santalales > Viscaceae > Viscum > Viscum album. The sequence continues at coordinate 1,575,190,139 of OY728161.1, read as the reverse complement.
TGGAGATGGATATGGTTTCCAACTATTGGGAATTAATGATGAAGGCTTGTTTTTAACTCAATGGTGATGTTGTATGACTAAACACAATTTCTAACTTATTGTGCTTAGTTAGATAAGTATATTCATTATTTAATTACTTTCATATATTAGTAAATGTGTAGTATAATAATTTATCTTATTTCCTTATAGAAATGAATTTTGTGATTAATATAAAAAACTTTAGATGTAAATATTATCATGTTTATTCCTACTAGATCTATTTTCTATTATTATTTAATGGTTTTTTGGGGACAACATATGCATTTCTATTATTTTTTTGAACATAAATATATAATGGTAGTTTAAAACATAAATAAATAAGTAAAATTAATAACATATTTTTTTAGTAAAACCACCTCTAAAAACATACGAACCTTCCTTAAAAACATTCCATGACATGAGAAAAAACCACCATTGAATTTAGAAAACTATCATGAAATATTTCATGATGACTTCTTTAATGTTGATTACAATAAACCACTATAAAAACATTTTGTGGTTGTTTAATCCACCACTAAACCATGAATTTGGTGTTGTGAGACATTTTTTTAGATATTATATGGGTTTCAAGATTTCCCTATCCTAGTATACACTTTCCCTTTCATCGAATGGGCTGGATGTAATAATTCATTAAATTTGTATACATTATCCCCTTTCCCATGGGAGATTATAGTAGTTTCTTAACCTAGTTGTCACTTATATTGGGATTCTGATATAGGGTCAAAGCAGAACTTGACATTTTTAGACCCTCAAAGCATAGGGAATTATCTAAGATGATGATTATTAATTTATTTTATATTCATTACTAGTTTTTGGTATGATTTAATTTTCAAATCAGAATAAATGAATTTATTATATATATATATATAATATTTTTTTTAGAAACCTGATTCTTGCATGTTTGAGTTGATATATTGGTGGTGGATTACTATGTATTCATGCTCACAGTCACACACACTTTTATAGACATGAAGTTTCACATTTATAGATACGAAGTTTCACTTTTAATGTTTTTTAATGAGAAGGTCGAGGTTTATTTTTTCAAATAATGTGTACTAGGTCATTATCTTGAACTATAGATTAGATTATATGAGGTATTGGAGTATTGAAGGCCAATGTTGGTAGGTTTTCTTCATTTACACTATCACTATAATCATTAGTTATATAGTCTTAGGATATGTTGTCTATTACCCATTTGTAGTTATGGTAATGTGTATATCTAGTTTTTTGGATGTTTCAATTTTTTTCATTCAAATATATATCGGTCCAATTACAATTATACAATTTTATTGGGTATAACATTTGTACAAGTTTTTCCTTTTGATGGATATAAGTATGTTTATTCTTTGGAATGTCTGATTTAAAAATGGTCCAAGAAATATTTTTGTAAGAATGTTATCATGATTTTTTTATTTAAAGCATGTAAGTCATTCCATAAAAAAATAGGACCCGCAATTCTATTCAATATCATTTGGGGGATGAAGAACACTATTGAGGTTAGTGATGACTCAGCTTAGGTGTTATTAATGTATTTTTTCCATGATCATTATAATGTGGCATGAGGGAAATGTTGTGTTTTGTAGAATTTCTCCTTTTATTATAAAATATCTAGAAATATCAGGATTTGAGAATTATCCTCTAAAAATGATTCATTAACCTCTTAATAGCGGAAGCTTAAGTCAGCAAGGGATGTCTAGTTATGGATTAGACATCATATACTTTAGTGAGACTTTTGTTTAATTGTATTAAGTAATTTATAGTGGAACTTGAGAAGTGGCATAGAGCTCATTTAGGATAAAATTTCTATATTTTATCAAGCATCATCAGTATAATGACACCATTGGATATTAGAATTTTATTTTATATGATATCAATGTTATATATGAATAATATTAATTAATTATATTCAACTAATAAATTAATTAGTGTTTTCTTGAATACCTTTTTAAGGGTGATGTAATTAATTAAGGTTATTAACATGTGTGTTATATTCTTATTTAAGATTTATTTATTACTTAACAATATATTATTAGTGATAATTTTTCTTCTTCTTAAAGAGATATTGTTATTCATGATTTCCTTTATGTTAGTGATACACTACTAAGTATGTCCTCTAATTTTGATTTTGAAACTATGAGTATTTTTTTTTTTGAGAATGGAGAATTAATTTTCTATGTATGTTTTTAAAAATAAAATCATGTTTCGAATAATTTTTTTAGATGTAAAATGTTTTATTTTAATACTAGATTTTCACATAAGTTGGTTTTGTGAAAATATGGTCTTTTAAAATTAAAATTTTCACTATGTTTCAAAAAATAAAATTGAACATGGTATAAAACTATTTTAAATAATGAAATGTTTTTTAAAAACTAGAAATATAATGGTAAAGTATATGAAGCAGGTCCTAGATAATTCATATGGCAGGGAGAACCTTATATAATATTTAGATAAATTATATTCTTGAAAACATAAAGGTGAGGGAATATATTATTGAAATTGAAACATTAGGTCTTTAGTGGGTTCTATTGGTTTTAGTAGTTTCACATTAAAAGTATGATGAACCCATTAAGATAGAGTGTATATTGTATTGATCAACAATTAATAACACAGAGACCAAGAAAATCACATATTTAGGACTCGTTGGACATCTCAAGGATTGTAAGACATACTATAATGCCCCTACCCTAGAATCTCCGATCTAGTGAATTATTTTACACATATGCATGATAACAGGAAATCAAATATCTATGGATAGATCATTTTAGTAGCCTTGGAAAAACTAGATACAAAAAAATTACATTACACCATGAAATAAAAAAACATTGTCATGACCCCCTCCCCACAAAGTTGACCTCTCATGGGCTGCCAATGTGAGAAGACAGATAATGAACTCCCAAGTCCCGACTCCAGTAGGCCTCGGAGTGATGACCAACACCAAGGGTTTACAAATCTCATAAAATGGGAGGCATTTACATTTTTATAGTAACCAAGAGTAGGGGATAATATGTTTCAACATCAAAAAAATTCCAATACATATATATAAAAGAATCCAAAATCCATCCCACATGCATGTTAATGTAAAAAAACTAGATATACAATGAAAAACTCCAATGTAAATACAAAAAGGACAAAGCTAAGCAGCCAAACAACAACCATCCCAATGCTTGAGTTAATAGGGTCCAGTATGGTCTTTACAATCTCCATGGAAACATGAAAATAGTTTTATATACCTATGGTGAGCATACAATTATACATAGTAGGAAAAGACAAAGTCAATCATGCACAAGTGGGAGAAGCACACTAATTCCCCAATGAGAAAATAGCAGAAACTCAAAATCACCTAACAAGGTATACTATTCACTCCAACCTCACCAAGGAACTCTCACCAAATAACTTAAGTAAAGTAATGTAATGTTGTAAGAAAATCTAAAATAGGGTACCATGCACCACTTCCAAGTGGTTAACTAATCATCCCTTATGGTGAATGTCCTAACACTACAATGATCTTCTACAAGCCACACTGCCACAACCTTCCCATGCACTCATGAGACACATAACCACAACCACATTTCAAATACACTTGGTAATGCACAAAACATCTCATCCTAAAGATACATGGGAAGCACACCTCGCCCACATACACCAAGGCCTGACAACCGCACCACATCCTACCTGAAGAATCTTGGGATACCAAGTCCTGGAAGAGGGATGATAGAATATACAACAACCAACCATACATCCTCCCACTGTGATGTTTGGAAAGGACATCCTCCCCCCTAAAATGGGGTAGTTCATCACATAGTTATCAACTAGCATGGGTGAACATTAAAATCATAAGGAGCTGCAGGTAAATAAATATAATTATCAAATACTCAACCCAACCTATGGGTTTAAAAACAATCAACCATCCCACACAAAACTGATCTTTCTACCAACTCTAATGCCAAATCACAACTAGCCACAAACATAATTAATAACCACAACGAATTCAATTAATCAATCATCCTTCATTATGAAATCAAGACAAAATTATTGATTCCATGCCTACATGGGAAACTACCAAATATTTCACATGTTATAAGGGTGAAGTAAATATACCAACCACTACCAAAACCATATAGAGAAAGAAGGACCAGGGTTAAATAATCCACTATAACTCCCATTCCTAATATACCAGTCTCTAGAAAATCTAAGTGAAATGACCACACAAGGTAACACCATCCTTAATTAAAATCACCCCTCTAAAACCATCCTAAGTATCACCACTATAGGAAAAGAGCCCCATATTCCAAAAACAACAAAACAAAACCAGGTTGCAATCCCATTACACAAATAGACTGTGCCCAACAACCATAACGCAACCCAAATGAATACCCACTATTCAAAAAGTTCTCCATTCCACAATCAATCAATATCTCAACCTGAGATACCATTTCACCATCAAACCATCTGTACACACACCATTGTTCTCTTAATAGAAGCACCACACAACCTATACAAAGAACAAGACCAAAAATATCCACACATATCCCATAGCCATACCCAACAAGGCAAAGGGTATTTAGATTTAACACATTAATTCTTCAATTCCACTTTTATAAAATAGGGGTTATCAAAGAAAAAGTTTGATTATGGGGAATACATTTATTTAAATTGGTATACATGGTTAATCAATTTCATAATTCCAGAGTTAAACAGGGGATACATAAAAAGTGTAAAGCATCACCCATGCAAAAATAAAGACCACCAATGTCCATGATTTTCAAAAGGAATAAAACTCACAATATGGATCAAATATAATATATAAAACAACAAAATCATAAACATCATCTTTCGAGACCCTAATTTATTACTAAGGTATCCAAACCCTTTATCATAATATGTATGTTAATCCTCATAACACCCATTATTATGATTTGGATTCGACCATATTCTAAAAGATACAAGAGTTTATCCACCCTACATGATACAAAATTAAAAGAGAAATGATGGAATTATTACCTCAAAGAACATACAATCTACAACTCCTTATTATGCCATATATACGGGGTCGCTCAAGCAGTAGGAGACTACAAGGAAAACTAAATCTGAAGGCCACATCACAACACATGACTCTATGAGGATTAAAGGCTCTGGGCATACCAAGAGAAAAATGGAAACACACAAGGGAAGATAAGATATCAACTTAGAAGAGCAAGATCCTATATAAATGAAAGTAAACGGTTCCAGTGGATATTAAAGTCGGATCGTGGTCATGATTATATGTTTTGACTATTTCAAAGTCTCGGGAATGTTAGTATATTAAATATATAATTAACATCCTTTGAAACACCTTTAAAAATGCTCAAACAAGGTTTTAAACTCGATATACGTCAAATAAAATGTAATGGGAGGTGAAACTGGAAAAATGGAAAAAGATAGAAATGTCTCATTGATGGATGAGTCACTTACAAAAAGTCATTGAAAACAACCCACTGACAGCAAGTCACTGATGTAACCCACTAATGATTGACTCATTGATTCAATTCAATGATGCCCATCCTACCAACACTCGACCCACTGACGCCCAACCTACCGACACCCGACCTACTAAAACCAAACCTACTGAGACCCATCCTACCAATGCCTGATCTACCGATACCCCACCTACCAACGTCCCACCTACCGACACCTGACCTATCGATGCTCGGCCTACCAACACTCGACCAACCAACGCCTTTCCTACCAAAACCTGACCTACCGACGCACCACCAACTGATGCACAACCTACTAAATCATGACCTACCGATGCCCGACCGACCGACACCCGACCTGCTGACACCTGCCCTACTAATGCCCAACCGACAGACTCTTGACCTACCAATGCTTGAACTACTAATTCCTAACATTCTGATGCACCTCCAACTAATTCCCAACCTAGTGACACAAAAAATAGGAATTTTGGAAAACTCTTGAAATGAGTTACTGTTGCCCCACAGAACACCCCAAACATTAGATTTTGACAATGTAACAAACCAGGGAGGCCCTGGACATTACATTAAATACCTCTAAAACTATTCTCACCCTCTAAAATTCAAAACCAAACTCAAAAGAAAGAGGTGTCTGAACAACCACCCCATTAGATATCTCCCAATGATAAACCACCATTTATTTTTAGAAAGGTGGAGTGATACCGTAACATCCAAGAACACCTCCACCAACATCTACTACCCCAAACCGACTAGAAGACACACCAAATGAGCAATAAAACTACACTATCAGGACACATGAATCAAGGAATTCATTCTTCCATGTTGGGATACTATCCACTCAAGGTGGTACCGACTCACCCACATGAGTTTAATCATAGATCAATTAGTGCATCTCAAACTGTAATCATGTCCTCACATTTCTACATGTTAGGACATCATCATACTTTATGGAACAAGGAATCAAATCATCTCATAGAAATCGAGGTTTAATCATTACATTAAAAATCAAAACACCAAAGAAAAACACAAAATAACTCTGGGTACTGGGAACACATATGCCCTTCTCACTCCCATGTACTATCCTTCAGGCCGCTATGCCTCCACAACACACACAAAAAAATTGTATGTTCAGAAAACACCATCCCCCAAAGATCCAAGACCTCCACTAGACGCTCCACAAACACTGTGTCATACTTGATATCCAACTCTCCCTAATCAATGACATGGTGGTCATCATGAAGATACTGATGAAGTTAGGAGAAATGGTACACGTCACGGATCCTCTCCAACTACAGTGGAAACTCTAACTAGTATTCCACCTCTCCAACTCACCCCAACACCTCAAAGGGTTTGATGAACCAAGGAGAAAGCTTTCTTCCTCTACTGAACCTCAGCTGCCCGTGTCAAGGGGAAACCTTCAAGAACCTATGGTATCCAACCTAGAACTCCAAGGTTCTATTCCTATGATCAACATTTGACTTCTTTAATTCTTGTGATACCTTCATCCACTCATGGAAAAGCTACACCTTCTCAATCATACTCTGTACCATGCCCAGACCAAGAACAACTGCATCCCCAACTTCTGTCCCACATAAAGGTGAATGATAACGTCTCTCATATAAGGATTCAAATAGAGCCATACCAATAGAATATTAATAGATATTATTGTAAAAAAACTCTACCAAGGATTTTTTTCATACCCTAGAGCCACTAAAATTCAAGACACATGATCGCATCATGTTCTCTAATGTCTGGATGGTCCTATCTGTCTGCCCATCTATCTAAGGGTGGAAAGACGTGTTGAGGCGTAACTGAATGCCAAAATAATGTTGTAATCCCCTCCAGAATAATGAGGTATAATGTGTATCCCATTTTGATAAAATGGTTCTCAAAAACTCCATGAAGTCACACCACCTTATCCACATACCTCTGTGCTAAGGCATCCACTACACCCAACTCCTTAATCTCTAAGAAGTGTATTGATTTTTTCAGTCGGTCCACCACTACTCATATAGAATCACAACATATCTAAGCCCTATGTAGACCTGTGATGAAATTAATCAATATGTAATCCCACTTCCACTCAGGCGAATCTAAGGGCTGAAATATACCGTCAGGTACAGGGTGCTCAGCCTTCACCTGCTGGAACACTAGGAATCTTTCCACAAACTCCACCACTTCCTACTTCATCCTCAGACATCAAAACAGTTCTCTCAAGTTGTGATACATCTAGGAAACTATCAAGTGTACTTCTATGGGTGATATATGAAACTCATAGAGAAATACCTTGCACATTGCCACTAGAATAAATTGCTTATCATGGAACAAAATCTGATTCTGACAATCCTCCGACCATCCCTCCAGAGCATCACCCTAGTCAATGTGGTCACACATCACCTCCACCTCCAAGTATCCCCTCTAAGACTCCTCTATATTCTACCTCATAGATGATTGCACCATCATTTGAAATAGATAGCCTCTATCTTCATCAATTTTTTCATCTAAGTGAAAGGTATCCAACTCCTCCATTTACTTCCAAGCATCTGCAGATTTTTGAACTACCTCCTTCTATGACTTCCATCTCAAGGCATCAGCCAAAACATTTCCCATTCATGAGGTGTAAGAGATCTCAAAGTTGTAATCCTAGAGAAAATCCATACAGCTCTACTACTATAAGTTTAGGTGTCGCTGAAAAAATATATACCCCAAGATCTTGTGATCTGTAAAGACCCCAAAGAACTACCTAAGGAGGTAATGCTTCCACAACTTCAGTTAAAACATGACTGTTGTTGACTCTAGATCATGGGTATAATAGTTATGTTTTTGGGGACATAACAGCCTAGAACCCTATGAGATTAATCATTGCTTCTACATCATCACACACCCCAATCTTAGCTGGGGAGAATCCCAAAACACATCAAACTTTACGCCTTCCTATGAAAACCAGAGCACTGAAGAATTGAAAACATTTCCCTTTAGATAGAAGAATTATTCCTAGAACATCTTTCTACACACAAAATCTTCTAATTTTCTGGTCATTGTAGTCAATGGAGATGTAATATGAGATAAATAGGGTACAAATATCTAGTAATTCCCTTCTAGACCAAGAAAGTTGTGAACTTACTCCATATTTCTTGGGTGCTACCGAAGAAAAAACTACCTAAGACTTTTGATGGTTCTGCTTCAACACCATGCTAAGACACCACATATACAAGGAAGTGGACCTCCCATGTATGAAACTTTCACTTGGAAAACTTCCCATAGATCTTGTGGCATCAAATAACTTCCAAGAAATTCATGAGGTGATGGGAATTCTCATCCTATGGACTTGAGTAGATCAATATTTCGTTAATAAATAAGATGATGAACTAGTCCAAGAACTCACAAAATATGGATTTTGTAAGTCCCATGAATAGTACTAGTGTGTTCGTAGCACTAAATAGTATAAACACAAACTCAAAGTGACTATACTTGCACCTAAAATAAGTCTTTAGGATATTATTCTCCTTCACCCTCATTTTGTGATATCCAGACCATATATCGATCTTAGAGAACCAAATTTCTCCCCTCAGCTAGTCAAAAAGAACTTTTATCCTTGGGAGAGGGTAGTAGTTCTTGATTGTTACCGGATTCAACCTTTGATAAACTAAACATAGCCTCATACAACCATCTTAATTCTTTGAAAACAAGACCAAATCACCCCACGATGACACACTTGGATGAATAAATCAATTCATCATTTGATTGTCAATTTGAATCCTAAGATCCCACAGCTTAGAAGGTACCATCAGATAAGGATCCATCAAAATAGAAGAAGCATCGGGCTGCAAAGCTATCCTGAACTCAACATCACGTTGAGGGGGTAGAGTCACAACCTCCATTGGAAAAAACATAAAAGAATTCCCCAAAAACTATGGGAACCACCACAATCTTAGCATCCACTGATTCCATTGAATAATTGACCAACAAAAAAATAAGAGGCTTCATTTGCTGACTACCCACCGAACAACTCCGCTCACCAATAAAAGCCACACATTGGGAATCCATGTCTGAAGACACAAATCTCCTCAATAAGTATTTGATTAGAGAATGAATAAAAAATAGTTGATGCCAAGGATGACATCGTATGGATTCATCTATAGGAAGAAGAGATCCCGACTAGACTGATGCAGCCCCAACACCAGTCTACATCCCCTATAAACATCAAACATTATAGTCTGGCCTCTGACTACTGTACTAAATACTAGGGGAATATAAAGTCTCTCTATGTATAGTCCCAAAAAAAAGGCTAGACTAGGTGCAATGAAGGAGTGAGAAGCTCCTAAATCAAACAAAGCACAATCCAAAGTACTAAACACACTGATCGTACCTCAAATGATCTTTTGTCCCATTGGAATTGTTGCCTCCATGGTGTGCAACTGATTAGACCCAGCACCTCTTCCCTTCTCCTATCATTTTCCTCCTTATCTACATCCAGGTCAAGGTCCTTGAGGAATACCCTGATGACATCCTTGACATGCTTTGTCTCCACTCAGTAGAGTAGGAGCCTACTGTCCCTACTGCTGAAACGACTTGACCAAAAAATACTGCTGAGGTAGGTGCGGAACCTTCTCACCAATACCATAATGTGATTGAACTAGGCGCTGAATCTGAAGGTTCCTGTGGACTCCAGAATTGAAACACCTTGATCCGAATGATATGAGAAAATCACAAGGACTAGATTGTCAAAACTGAAACTGCTGAGGTAGACTCACCTATGGAAAAAACCATGAAGGCCTTGGTGCCTGTGACCTTATTATAAAATAATTGACCTTTTTATAACACCGTTATATCCCCTCTCATGGTAGACCTCCTCGTGATTGCATCCTCCTGACCATTTCCTCCTTCTTGTGGACCTCTAGGTATGTCAGAAAGGTTAAGGGAGTAAGTACACAATGGATAGAAGGATGGAGTGCCTCCTCTAAAAATGTCACCCAAGACACCTCATCTATAAAGAGTTATGAAGAAAACATAATAAGGTCTTAAAATTTGATCCCCATGTCCCATACTCACATACTCCACTACTGGAGGGAGAGAAACTCTTGTCTCTTCTCATCCTTCATGGTCAAATAATGGAATTCTGCCCAGAACTCCTTCTAAAAATTGACACACACATAATCACCCCCCATTATCTCCCCCAGGTATAACATCCACCACTGACGTGCAGCTCCCCTCATCTGACTAACCACCAATAGAACCCATTACAAGCTTATATGAGGCTGAAGAGGATCTCAAGATCCTCAAGCCAACTCTTTATCTCCATGTTCGAGACACTGCCCCCACACTTTCCAAGATTCTATCACTAGAATGTACGTAACATTATCTTCCACTAGTTTTCCACCTCTTAGGGATCAATCCTCTGCCAATCATCTATATTTTCCCTCAAAGCATCCACTACCTAAGCCACTTGTAAATGATGGTTGGGTGCCATAGGAAAATTGTAAACAAGGAACTCTTAAGCCCAAGTAGTATGGAATTTTTTTAAGGTTAATTTTATCTTTTTTATCTAATTTCCTTAAAACTCCCAAATCAAACTAGAGCACAATCCATCATGATGCATGAACCTTTACTAGGGTCTCTACCTGACAAAAAGTGTAGCCTCACTTAGTCATTTGGTAGAATCAGAGTTGATGCATTGTATAATGGGGGCCTCTAAAATCCCATGTTCTAGAAGCTCTTACCTTGCCTATGTCACAAAACATGATCTCCTAACATTTTTTCCCTACTATCCCATGAAATCATCATTGTGCCTAACTCTAAACTTTATCTTATCTCTCAACTATTACCATTTCATTGAATTCTGTCTCGACCCCCTCCTCCCAAAGTGTACCCCTCTTGTGCCGGCAATGAGAGAAGAGAGATAATGACCCCCCAAGTCCCACCTACAGTAGGTTCCAAGGTGGAAACCAGCACGAAGGGTGCACAAGTCTCATAAAATGAGAGTAATTACCCTTTTTATAATAACCAATATTGGGAGATATGATGTATCAACCTCAAAAAAACTCCATGAAATATATTTAAAAGAATCCAAAATCAAACCCACACGAATGTTAAATTAAAACTACTAGAAATACAATGAAAAAAATTCAAATTGCATTACAAAAGGACAAAGATAAGTAGTGACATAAAAATTATCCTGATTCCTGAGCTAGTAGGGTCTAGCATGGTCTGTGTAATTTCCTTGTAAATCTGAAAATATTTTTATATACATAGGGTGAGAAAAAAATTATACTCAGTTGGAAAAGCCAAAGTTACTTGTGCACAAGTCCGAGAAGCATACTATTTCCTCTATGAGAAAACAACAGAAACTCAAAAGCACATAACAAGGTATACTATCCAATCCAAACTCACCAAGGCATGCTCACCAAATATTGCAAGTAAAGTAAAGTAATGTAGTTTGTACATCGATGATAGGGTACCCCGAACCACTTCCCACTGGTAAACTGCCCATCCCTAATAGAGAACGTCCTAAGGCTACCACACTATTCCACAAGACAGACAACCACAACCTTCCCACACACACCTGGTCCACATAACCATAACATTATCCTGAATATACCTAGAAAAGAAAAACACATATAATCCCAAGGACATCTGGGAAGCATACCTCTCTTGCGGACACCCAGGCCTCACAACCGCACCACAACCTACCCAAAGAAACGTGGGCTACCAATGGATAGAAGAGGGAGTGGAGAAGATCCACTAACCATCCATCCATATTACTAATGGTATGTTGGGAAAGGAAACCCTCCCCAATGAGACGGGGGTGTTCGGAACATAGTTCTTAACTAGGGTGGGGTTCCCATTGAAATCACAAGGAATAACAAGTATGTAAATATAGGTATCAATCACTCAGCATAACATATGGGTTTCCAAACAACCAACCATCCCACACAAAATTTCCCTTACTACCACCTTTAATGTATAACCACATACAGTTATAGACTTAATTCATAACCCTAGCCAATTCATTTAACCAATTATCATTCTTTATTAAATCAATCCCAAATTAGGGATTTCATCCCTACACAGGAAACTACCAAACGTTGCACAGGTTATAAGGGAGAAGTAACCATACCAATCACTACCAAAGACAAATAAAGAATAAAGGACTAGGGTAAAAGAATACACTCTAACACCCATTCCTAATATACTAGTCTCTGGAAACTTCAAATGAAATGACCATGCAAGGTAATACCATCTTTCTCGGAAATCATTCCTCCCAAACCATCCACAGAAGCCCTGCTGCAAAAAAAGAAGCACATCTCACAACAACAACAAAAATAAACCAGGTTGTAGTCTACTACACCAAAAGACCATGCCCAACAACCATAAAACAACACAAATACAGATCCACTATCAAAAAGTTCATCCATTCCAAAATCAATCAATCTCTCAATCGGATATACCATTTCACCCTCAAACCATCTTCACACACACCGCTATTCTCTCAATAGCAGCACAACAAAACCCATATAAAGCACAGGACTAAAAAAATCCACACATAGGATACATCCACACCAAATAATTCAAAGGTTATTCAGATTTAACACATTATTTTGTTAATTCTACTTTGATAAAATATGGGTTATCACAGAACAAGTTTAATCTTGGGGCATCCATTTATTTAACCGGGTATACGTGGTTAATAAATATCATAATTCCAGAGTCCAACAAGGGATACATAACAAGTTTCAAGCATAACCCATGTGCAAAAAAAGACCACCAATGGCCATGATTTTCAAAAGGTACACAACTCACAATGTGGATCAAAGATAACAGATAAAACAATATAAGAATCATCATCATCTTCCCATCCCCTAATTTATTGTTAAGGTAGAAAAACAGGTTATCGTAACAGGTTTCTTCATCCTCATAACACCCTTAACTGTGATTTGGATTCAAATTTATCCTCAAAAAGACATGATTTTACTCACCGCATGTGATACACAATTAAAATAGAGAATAATTAATTCCTACCTCAAATAACAGATGATCAATAACTCATCCTTGTGCCGAAAACAGGGGGTCCTACAAGCAGTAGGAAACACTAAGGGAAATTGAATTCGAAGGCCACAACAAAACACACCACTACGCGAGGAATAAAGGATTTGGTCAAACCAAGAGAAAAATGGAAACACACTGAGGAAGAGAAGATCTCATCTTAGAAGATCCAGATCCTATATCAATTGAAGCCAACTATTCTAAGGGACATTAAAGAGGGATCAGGGTCAAGATTATGTGGTTTGACTATTTCAATGTCCCGGGAGTGTTAGTATATTAAAAATATAATTAACATCATTTGAAACACCTTCATAAATTCTCAAACAAGGTTTTAAACTTGATTTACATCAAATAAAACATAATAGGGGAAAAATTAGAAAAGTTGAAAAAATATGGAAATGACTCACCGTTGGGTGAGTCCCCGACATGAGTCACTAACAGTGAATCACTGATGCGATTCTCCAAAAGCAACCCACCGATAGCAAGTCACCGACGTCGACCAACCTACAGTGAGTCACCAAAGCTGGATTCACCGATGCAAGTCACTAACACCCATCCTATCGATGCTCAACCTACTGATTCCCAACCTACCGACGCTCGACCAACTAAAGTCAGACCAACCGACACCCAACCTACTGATGCCTGACATACCGATGTCCGACGTACCGATGCTCGTCCTATTGACTCCTAACCTACTCACACCCAACCTAATGACGCTCTACCTACTGACACACATCCTACTGATGCTCGAGCTACCGACCCCCGACCTACCGATGTCTGGCCTACTGAATCCCAACCTACTGACACCCAACCTACTAACATGAAAACTTGAATTTTTGAAAACTCTTGAAATGAGTTACCATTTCCTCCCAAAGCACTCCAAAAATGAGATTTTGACTAGGTAAAGGACCGGGGAGGCTCAGGCCATTACAAACATAGTTTCTTCTTTGAAATAACTCATATCTATTAGACTATCTCTGTAGGTGAATCATAATATAACTCTTCACATCCCAGGAAAAATAAAACATAATAAATAAGTGAGCTCAGATGCTCAGTAAGGGTAAAAAATATAGAAAAAATATAAAAAATAAGCATATAATTTTAAGGATGGCTATAAAACTTAGACACAAGAAATTCAAATATTATCTTGAGCATAATATGGAATGAATTAATCAACTAATTTCATTTAAACTTTCACATGGATATTATACTCACCAAATAGTCCCATTTAATATCAATAACTAATATAATAATTAAGGAATTCATAATGTTGGACATCATAACCACACTCTCAAGGCCTTGTTCCCAGACCATACATATGCAGGTAAGACGTTTGTCAAAACCCATAATAGTTTGTATCATGAGAACAACAGATGCATCAAGGGGATTTCCCTAACCAATCCCTAACATTTAGGTATTTAATTAAGTGGTCCCCAACTTGTTACTTACTAAGTCCAATGAATTCCTCATATGAAAAGGGTGAAGCATAACCAATATAATCATTCTTATTAAAACTAGCATACAAAATCTTAATACTTTAACCATAAACCATGAATGGTTTCAAAATAGCTTATCTATAGTCAAACATATCACAAACCCTTCAATAAAATATAGAAGATTGTATCATAATAAATCAACTATAATAAAGGATAAAATCCAAAAACGGATGTTGAAATAGATGAAAGTAATCTAATAAAATCATTAAAATTCTTTGAGAGAAATACCCTTTTTTACTTTGAAATCATTTAAAATTTGTCAAATTATAAAAGAAACCATTTATTTTAAAAAATAACCATCTAATATTGTAAGGTAAGCATCAAAATGTTATGGAATAATAAAGGATGGGATATCCACTAATGTTGAATAATTTAGAAAACATTATTTCCTTAATTTTTTGAAAAGGTCATAAAGCACATGATTTGGAAAATGACGGAAATATTCCTTTAAAAACGTTTATAAAAATTTAGACATGGGTAAATATGACTTTAAAAAATTATCGATAATATTTTGAAATATATTTTTAAGAAACATGGACATGGATGAAAAATGTGACTGAGTAGATACTTATATATAAATAACATCAGATAATAATGAGATTTCAAAAATAACCCTTTCCTTGTACTTTCAATTAGATGATGGTGATTTAACCTCATTTATAATGGTTAAATCATGTTATTAAATTATACCAGTACCATATCCATATTTATGATATCATATATGATCATACTATATCATTTTGTTAATAATATTTATGTAATGCCATTTTTTCTGGTGTTAACTGCTTCATTTTCCTATGCATGTTTTGTCGTGTAAGTCATGTTTATTATGAATAGGATACAATATATTCATATCTAATATGATATTAAGTTTATAAATATTATATTTATATATCATGTAAATTTTATAATCATTATTTAATTGTTTATTTGGAGAAATAATCTCATCACATCATGAAGACGGCAGGTCATACGTACGCACGAGCGACGGTATCATTCCCTTCGTGGTTAAGTGATATAGAATTGGATGTTATATTAATTTTACAGAATCATTATAATTTTATATTAATTATTTATATCCAATATATTCTTTATTATACCCATCCAAGTAATGTGTTGATGAAAAAAAATTTACACCACGACGTGTAGACGGTAAGCCGAACATACGCACACATAACGACATTGTTTTTCATAAAATGGATAAAGATAAGAATATGGCTTTACTGTAATCATAATAACATCTTAGTATATATATGATACTAGAGTTATTACTTTGGTATGAAGACAACCTAGGAAATTTAAGTATAGGAAGAAATGAACTTTGAAACAGTTCATAAAACAATTACCTCTTTTTTGGATATTTCTTTTTTATTTGACAAAATAACTCATTAGGTTAGATTTATTCCCAAAGTATGACCTATAGAATTAATTGAGGTGTTTTTAGGGGAAAATGACTTATTTTTTCTAAAAAAAGGTCTTTAGATGTGATAATAAAAGAGAAGTATATGTTCCCTTTTATAATATAGGGGAGGGGCACCTTTAGAAACTCCATAACTATTAATTTAATGTAAATTCATTTTAGATATTAAAAAGCTCCAATGTGAGTTATTTAGAGAATATATGATGATATGTCGAAGTATTTTTGACCAATAAAATTTATAAATGATTGTTTTTTATTTATAACCTTATCATTTTGATTTACCCTTAATTAACCTATTTATTTTTAATTTTGGTAATAATATTCTAAATATTAAAAGGTTATTAATATTTTCTCACATGGTGTAAATTGTCCATAAATAGACACATTTTGAAATTTTAGACCATATATATATATATAAATTTTTAGTTTTTAAGGATTTTTATTATTTTTAAATAATTTAATAAAATGTTATTTTTAAAAGATATCAATAGTGTTAATTTTGACAATATTCATCACATTGACTTTAATTAAAATACAAACAGAAGGATAAAATAAAATAAAAAACAATTTCATATACTTCTAAAATGTCATATCCTCTTATAAAATTCATGAATTACCATAATTTGGAATTTTTTTCCATTATTATTTTTAAAACCATTTATTTTATATTTATATTAATAAAATAATATCGGCGTCACTATTGTGTCATCATTAATGCTAATGATTAAATATATAAAAATTATAAATAAATTAATAATATGTAGGTAATTATCTTTTATTTCCATATAATATTTATAATTGATGTTATCTCCTAGTTATCCCTATATTAAAATTAATATAGTTATATAAAATGAGAGTCTGACATTTTGTCACATTATGTGATTTTGATAATATCTATGTCATATTCATTGAAATTTTTCCATTAAATGATTAAATTTTGAACCTTAAGTAATAATTGTCTAATTTAGTCATCCAATAGTATTTTTATAGGTTTTAGGATAATTTTATAATATTACTTTTACCTTTAATTACACTATTTACCCTTAATTGTGGTAAAAATTTTACTAATGTAACACCCGAGACTTTTAGGTTATATAAATCATCAAAGGAATCTTTTTCTACACAACACTTGCTTGGCTTGCTTTACACGCAATTGCGACCTTCCTCGATAGCTTGCGTCGTACGCAATACCGAGTTTCACTAAACAACAATATGCTATTAAAACTAGCTGTTATGAATAGTAATAACCACTTTTTGAAATTTTATAAATTTTATTTTTCAAAATGGACTTCATTTTTGGACTCAGAATATCGAAATTAGCCTAGGGTGAAATTTTGGTATTTTTCTGAAAACTTTCAATTTTTGATGAATAGTGAAACCACTAAGTGGTAGGTTAAAAAACTGAATTTTGCATAAAACTTAATTTTACCAGGTTCTGTGAATGGAATTTCGAAAATCCGAGAGACACGGTTAATATCAAGGACTAAAATGTGGTTCAATGAGATGAAAATAATTTTTTGGTGAATAGTAACTTTTTACTTTTTTTACCGCGGTTAATAGTAAATAGGGTAACTAAGGGTAAATATGATATTACTATTATCCTAACACATGTCCTAATTCTATTGGATAAGTGTAATTCGACCAAAAACAACCTTATGAATATAATATGACCATTTAGGTCCACTTGGATTAGATTATGACATTTAATATTATTTTATTTAATGAATAGTTAAAATAGTTAAAATCATAGTTTAATAAATAAAACATTTTTAATATGGGGTAATACATAAGATAAATTCGACTATAAATATTCATTAGAAAGCTAAAAAGATTTCCTACATAATGATATTTTATTTATAATTTTTAGACTTTAAATAAATTAATTTATTTATGACACAACGATGATGCAGTAATTACCCTTTTAAGGAAATATTAACATAATTGATATTATAAATGCTCAAATGAATGTAATTTGAGACTTTTTATGAATTCCACTAATTTTCTAGGTTACTATGATATATTAGTGTGGATTTAATAAACTTGGTTCGAACATATAATTCTGTTATGACTTTCACAAAAATCATATATCAAATAGTGTCAAAATTGACACAAAATAGTTTTAAATAAAATATTATATTATTAATTGTTATTTTATTCCTAAAAATCTAAGGTTCAGAAAAATGACTTAGATAAGGATATATATATTAATAATAAACAATTTGGGGTTCGTTTGGCATGTTATAGTAAGTGTATTAACCATATAGTGTAAGAAAACAAAAAGACACAGTAAAAGTTAAATTATTTAACTTAGAGTTAAATCTAATTGATAAGGTTAAAATAATACCCTAAACTTGTCTAAATCTTATTGGTTGATAGGATTTAGACCCATACCCACCTTATCTTCGAAATAAGACCCTT
This sequence comes from Viscum album, assembly GCA_963277665.1. Taxonomy (NCBI): domain Eukaryota; kingdom Viridiplantae; phylum Streptophyta; class Magnoliopsida; order Santalales; family Viscaceae; genus Viscum; species Viscum album. The sequence goes on along the minus strand of OY728161.1, from coordinate 1,575,171,252 downwards.
TGGAACCATTATAAACCAATTTTGACTTTAATATAAAATAATATTTTGAGATATTCCTAAGGTGCCCCTCTCCTCCCTTATAAAAGGACACCTCCTCCCCCTCCTCCTCACACCAAATTGAGCACTCAAGCTCGGACAACCCCTGCAATTTTCTCCTCCCCACTTCCCTAGAATAATCCTAGAGGTCCTGGTCTTCTTCAAAGACCAATATTAGTTCCCTAAGTGGAGGATTCAAAGAGGCGTTCCAAAGAAGAGGTAATATCCATTACCGATCTTTTCAATTTCTTTCGTCTTCAACTTCTTCTTCTTTAGTTGTTTCATGACAAAGTAATAACATCAGTATTACTTACATACTGATATGTTATTATAAATATGAAACAACCTAATTCACCTTCTATCCATCCTACGGAAAAATGAAATCACCGCGCGTGCGTACGTACGGAATACCGTCTCCACGCCGTGGTGTAATCTATTTTCCGCCATCACCTTACAAGGATGGGTATAATGGTGTAATGAGTAACTATATATGATTATTATGAAGTAATATAGATACTGAAATAATATATATATACTCCAATACAATTCCATGATCATAGGAACGATATCATCACTCGTGCGTACGTACGGAATACCGTCTCCACGATGTGATGCGACTCGTTCTACATGATCTTCATTTCATAATGATTATATAAATGAATTGAATGAATTAATATGGTATATAATACAATAATACCATTCTGGAAATGAAGTATCTATAACCTAAAGATAAGAATAAGAATTTATTCGACAAACCACGCATAAGAACAAAAAGTTATAAAGACCCGAGTAACAAGTAACAATGAAATATTACTAACAAGAAGCTAATAATATGACCATATACAATATCATATCAATATGTATGATTCTGGAATAAGTCAATAACATTATTTAAACCATTATACAGGAGCTTCGGACACGAACAAAGCAAATCGGACCTAAGGTAAGGGAAATATCACAATCTCATTTTTATCCGAGATTGTTTATTCGTAAGAATTTACTGGGGTGTATTTTATCATCCACATCCATGTTTCATCAATATGTAATATTATTTCCATCCACCTACAATTGTTTAAATACATTTTTACCCTTCGGTGAGTTTTTAGTAATATGTATGAAAAGAATCTTTTGTCGTTTTTCGTACGAGGTACTTTTTGACTTTTCCGACAAAAGTACGAAGAATGTTTTTTTTAACTTATACGGCATGAATGGATTCTTAAAAACATTATTTCCAAGAAGCTTCCTTTACAAGTTTTCAAGTTTATTTTTAATCAACTTCTTTTATTTTAAAGTTGTATGACGTGTTATGAAAGGAAAAATGTTTTTGAAGAAGGAAGGATATTTTCCTCAAGAATGTAGTTCAAGTGTTTTATCAAAATTATTTTCCATCTAAGATAATAAAGGGTTCTGTTTTTATCCCTATTATTACATTGATTTGATCATATTGTGATGGAATTATTTTTTTATGAATTCCTTTATCTTATATGAATTGATTTATGATGTCATGATGTTTCAAGAATCCCATTTTTGTTACATGTGTTATGCAATGATGTATGTTTTATGATTACGTGGCACACATAAGAAAGGATTCATTATAAGATGGGTGGGACCTATATCTCCCTCCAATGAATTGGGTAAAGATTTTATATCTCATGAGATAGACATGGCTGGAATGGAAGGTTATTTCGATTCAGTAATACAGGACTGAAACGAGGAGTGAACTCGGTTCAGAAAGGGACTTTGTCCACTAAGATAGTCTTGGAAATGAGTCATGACTAACAAGAAATGATTTTCCATGATTATGTGTGCATGCCACAAAGTTTCAAGTCTTATGTTATGATTATGGGGATCTCATTTTCACTTCTATGATTTATTCCATGATAAGATATTATGATCTCTTTTGCAGGTTTTGATTTTCAAAAAGATATGATATGATTTTTATTTCCTTTATTTTCCCTTGCTGAGCATTTGAGCTCACCCTTTTATGTTTTCTTTTCCCCAGGTCAGGAAGATGGATATTAAGTAGAATATGCTAAAAGGGACCCTATATATGATGAAATAAATGGGAGACACTGTAGAAGATTTATGAACCAGTTGTTTATGTTTCCCAGTTTCTAAAGACACTATACCTATACGGTCCTTTGTGGTTTTGTCATATGTTGTAATAAGTGTGCTTCAATTTTGAAGTATTAACAATGTATGTAAAGTATGGGTCGTTATAGTTGGTATCAGAGGAAAGGTATAGTCAATCTTTGGAAACTAGGATGTGAAAGCCTTAGTAAGAACCCTAAGGATAAGTCTAAGCATAGAACGCAATCTTAGTGTTTTAGAAATGGCCTTGAATAACCTAGGATAAGACCTTCAACATGAAAATTTTATTCTTGAATTATGTGGTTTCCTATTATAATTAGTGTTGCTCACACTATTCTTCTTGGTTTTAGTCAATGGCTGGAACCTGAAGGAACCGTGTTAATGCGGAATGCGATGGGAAATGCAATGATTGTCCCCCTGAGCAACCAAACGATATGGGAGCTGGAATGCAAAATCTTGTAGCCATGCTCACACAACTTTCTCAAGCTATGAATCATGCAGGATTTCCAAACGAGCAAAGGAGGGAGCAACATTCTGTTGAATCCTTCATGAGGCAGCGTCCACCTTCTTTCAGCGGGTCTACTGATCCATTAGTTGCTGAACAATGGATTAGTACTACTGAAAAGATATTTTCAGTTCTTCAATGTTCTGAACATGATAAAGTCATCCTAGCAGTGTATCGTTTGGAAGGAGATGCTGATCAATGGTGGAATCTTGTTAAGAATACGAGGAAAAGGGATGAAATTGAGTCTATGGAATGGGACGAGTTCAAGAACTTATTTTTCAATAAGTACTTCCCTCGTATTCTCCGAACAAAGATGGAGAAAGAGTTTATTGAACTGAAGAAAAGGGATGATGAATCTGTTGGTACCTACGAAGAAAATTTTACAAGACTTGCAAGGTACGCTTCTGGTATTATTATCCAACCTGAGAGTAAGATCGATCGATTCTTTAGTGGCTTAAAACCATGTCTTCGAAGGGCGTTAGCCATAAGGGACTTCAATAGCTACGAGGAAATCGTTCGATGTGCTCTCAAAGTTGAGATGGAGATTGGAGTAACCCATCAGTCACATGGGTTTGATAAGAAGAGGAAGATGGAATTCAAAGAAAAATCTAAAGAGAACACGGAAAAGAAGATGAGCTTTTCCTTATGCTCAAAGTGTGGAAAGAAACATGGAGGGAGTTGTCTTAAAGGGACAAGTAAATGTTTTAAATGTGGAAAAGAAGGCCATCGGGCATTTTAATGCCGTGATAATGGGAAGAAGATGTCTAATCACGCAAACAAAGGAAGGGATATACAGAATGAACCTACTACACTTCAATGTTTCAAGTGCAAGGAGATGGGGCATTATGCCAATCAATTCCCAAATCCAAGGGTTGATGATGATGGTCGACGTCAACAAACTCTTAAGGCTAAAGACAAAGGAAAGTCACATGCAATTTCTATCAGCGATGTGGAGTACGATAACGATGTGGTGAAAGGTACACTTACCATCCACTCTAAAGTAGCAAATGTTTTATTTGATTCTGGATCCACACACTCTTTTATTTCTAAAGAATTTTCTAAGGGTATCACCGTATTACCTCAACAATTAGATGTTGAGTTAGCTGTGACAAAACCTAATGGCACAACAGTCGCATCAAAAGTTTATAATTCTTCTCCGATCGAAGTTTGTGGGAAAGTGCTTCCTGCAAATCTTGTGATCCTTCCTTTAGTGGAATTTGATGTGATTCTTGGCATGGATTGGCTTTCTCTACATGGAGCTCATATCAATTGCCAAAGAAGGGAAGTCACATTTCATATTCCAGATCAATCTACGATCGTCTATCAATGCAAGGATGAACATAACCTTCCAGTGGAAATTTCTTCCATCTTATGGGTATTGATTCCACTAAATGAAGGTTATTTATCTCAAATGGTTGGTGAGAAACTCACGATTAAGAATATGCCCATTGTACGGGAATTTGATGATGTCTTTCCAGAGGAATTGCCAGGTCTTCCACCAAATCGTGAAGTTGAGTTTTCAATAGAACTCGTATCGGGCGCTTTGCCTATTTCAAAGACACCTTATAGAATGGCCCCAATTGAGTTGCAGGAATTGAAGAAGAAACTCCAAGAGAATCTTGATAAGGGATTCATACGCCCTAGTGCGTCACCTTGGGGAGCACCTGTTCTATTTGTTAAGAAGAAAGAAGGATCAATGAGACTCTGCATTGATTATCGAGAACTTAACAAGATCACTATCAAGAACAAATATCCTCTCCCACGCATTGATGACTTATTTGACCAACTACGCGGAGCTCAATACTTTTCCAAGATTGATCTTCGTTCAGGGTATCATCAATTAAGGGTCAAAAGGGAGGATATACCAAAGACGGCTTTCCGTACAAGGTATAGACACTATGAATTTATAGTGATGCCATTTGGTCTTACTAATGCCCCTGCTATCTTCATGGATCTAATGAATAGAGTCTTTCGAGACTATCTTGATCAATTTGTGGTAGTCTTTATAGACGATATTCTTGTCTATTCAAAGAGCAAGGAAGAGCATGAAGATCACTTGAGAATTATATTGAAGACCCTGAGAAAGGAGAAGCTTTATGCCAAATTTACCAAGTGTGAATTTTGGCTTCAAAAAGTTGCATTTTTGGGTCATATAATCTCAAAAGAGGGGATATTTGTGGATCCAGCAAAAACAGAGGTTATCGAAAGATGGTCAAGACCAACAACAGTAACTGAGATCCGAAGTTTTCTTGGTTTGGCTGGATATTATCGACGTTTTGTAAAAGATTTTTCACGATTATCTAATCCACTCACCAAGTTGACTCGAAAAGGAGTTAAGTTTGTCTGGACAGAGGAATGTGAAGAGAATTTCAAGGAGTTGAAAAGAACGTTATCCAGTGCACCTGTGCTCACACTACCTTGTAGTGGAGAAAGGTTTGTGATCTACAGTGATGCATCCAAGAAGGGATTGGGGTGTGTTCTTATGAAAAATGATATGGTGATAGCTTATGCCTCACGACAGTTGAAAATCCATGAGCAAAATTACCCAACACATGATTTGGAGTTAGCTGCGGTAATCTTTGCATTAAAGATTTGGAGGCATTACCTTTGTGGTGAAAGGTGTGATATTTATACTGATCATAAAAGTTTAAAGTATATTTTCACACAAAAGGAGCTGAATATGCGTCAAAGAAGATGGTTGGAGCTGATTAAGGATTATGACTACTCAATCCATTACCACCCTGGGAAAGCAAACAAGGTGGCAGATGCATTAAGTCGACAAGACCATGCTAGTTTATCCATGACGAGGATCACAAAAGATCCAATATTTATGGATTTACAAAGGATGGATCTTGGAATTATAATGGAAGGGGAAAAATCTTATCTTTCTCAAATGAATGTTCAACCATCTATACATGCGAAGATTAAGGAGGCACAGAAAGAAGATGTCGAGTTACAAAAGAAGGTGAGAAATGTTCCTGAATTCAACCTTGATTGTGATGGGATAATAAAGTTCAGAAATCGGGTTTGTGTTCCTCCCATCCCCGAATTAAAGAAGGAGCTGCTGGATGAGGCTCATAGTTCTTCATTCTCTATTCATCCTGGAAGCACGAAGATGTATAGGGACCTGAAAGAGTACTTCTGGTGGGATGGCATGAAAAGAGATGTTGCTGAATATGTCTCTCGATGCTTGGTTTGTCAACAAGTTAAAGCTGAGAGACAGAAGTCTAAGGGGATGTTACAACCATTACCCATACCCGAATGGAAATGGGAAAACATCACTATGGACTTTGTCACAGGACTTCCTAAAACATCCAAAGGCAATAATGCTATCTGGGTCATAGTTGATCGTCTTACAAAGTCTGCACACTTCATTGCTATTAGAGAGGATTTCTCTCTAGATCAGCTTGCCAGGATATATGTAAAGGAAGTGGTAAGATTTCATGGAGTACCACTTTCTATTATATCTGATCGGGATCCAAGATTTACCTCGAAGTTCTGGCGAAGTCTTCAGCATACTCTAGATACAGAGTTGAGTTTCAGCACTTCTTATCATCCCCAGACAGACGGTCAGTCTGAGAGAACAATTCAAACCCTAGAAGATATGTTGAGAGCATGCTCTACGGATTTCAAAGGAGGTTGGGATCAACACCTACCTTTGGTGGAATTTTCTTATAATAATAGCTTTCACTCCAGTATTCAGATGGCTCCTTATGAAGCTCTCTACGGAAAGAAATGCAGGACTCCAACTTGCTGGGATGAAGTTGGGGAAGGAAAGCTATTAGGACCTGATCTCGTTGATGAAATGGCAGAAAAGGTCAGATCTATTCAACAACACATAAGAGCAGCTCAGAGTCGACAGAAAAGCTATGCCGACAACCGAAGAAAAGACCTAGAGTTTGAAGTGGGTGATAAAGTGTTCTTACGAATATGTCCCTGGAAGAGGGTTATGAGATTTGGAAAGAAGGGGAAGTTGAGCCCTAGATATATCGGTCCTTTCGAAATACTAGATCGTGTTGGGAAGGTAGCTTACCGATTGACACTTCCACCGAATCTCTCTCAAGTTCACGATGTGTTCCATGTATCTCTCCTGAGAAAGTACATAACAGATCCTTCACATGTACTCAGCTCAGAAGTTGTACCGCTGGAGCAAGATCTTTCTTATGAAGAACAGCCGATAGAGATTCTGGATCGTAGCGAAAAAGTCCTACGAAATAAGACCACTCGATTGGTGAAAGTTTTATGGAGGAACCACCAACTTGAAGAAGCTACATGGGAGCTTGAGGATATGATGAGGGAGAAGTATCCTCATCTGTTTGTTACAAAGTGACGAATTTCGAGGGTGAAATTCTTTTTAAGGGGGGTAGAATGTAACACCCGAGACTTTTAGGTTATATAAATCATCAAAGGAATCTTTTTCTACACAACACTTTCTTGGCTTGCTTTACACGCAATTGCGACCTTCCTCGATAGCTTGCGTCGTACGCAATACCGAGTTTCACTAAAAAACAATATGCTATTAAAACTAGCCGTTATGAATAGTAATAACCACTTTTTGAAATTTTATAAATTTTATTTTTCAAAATGGACTTCATTTTTGGACTCAGAATATCGAAATTAGCCTAGGGTGAAATTTTGGTATTTTTCTGAAAACTTTCAATTTTTGATGAATAGTGAAACCACTAAGTGGTAGGTTAAAAAAACTGAATTTTGCATAAAACTTAATTTTACCAGGTTCTGTGAATGGAATTTCGAAAATCCGAGAGACACGGTTAATATCAAGGACTAAAATGTGGTTCAATGAGATGAAAATAATTTTTTGGTGAATAGTAACTTTTTACTTTTTTTACCGCGGTTAATAGTAAATAGGGTAACTAAGGGTAAATATGATATTACTATTATTCTAACACATGTCCTAATTCTATTGGATAAGTGTAATTCGACCAAAAACAACCTTATGAATATAATATGACCATTTAGGTCCACTTGGATTAGATTATGACATTTAATATTATTTTATTTAATGAATAGTTAAAATAGTTAAAATCAAAGTTTAATAACTAAAACATTTTTAATATGGGGTAATACATAAGATAAATTCGACTATAAATATTCATTAGAAATCTAAAAAGATTTCCTACATAATTATATTTTATTTATAATTTTTAGACTTTAAATAAATTAATTTATTTATGACACAACGATGATGCAGTAATTACCCTTTTAAGGAAATATTAACATAATTGATATTATAAATGCTCAAATGAATGTAATTTGAGACTTTTTATGAATTCCACTAATTTTCTAGGTTACTATGATATATTAGTGTGGATTTAATCAACTTGGTTCGAACATATAATTCTGTTATGACTTTCACAAAAATCATATATCAAATAGTGTCAAAATTGACACAAAATAGTTTTAAATCAAATATTATATTATTAATTGTTATTTTATTCCTAAAAATCTAAGGTTCGGCAAAATGACTTAGATAAGGATATATATATTAATAATAAACAATTTGGGGTTCGTTTGGCATGTTATAGTAAGTGTATTAACCATATAGTGTAAGAAAACAAAAAGACACAGTAAAAGTTAAATTATTTAACTTAGAGTTAAATCTAATTGATAAGGTTAAAATAATACCCTAAACTTGTCTAAATCTTATTGGTTGATAGTATTTCGACCCATCCCCACCTTATCTTCGAAATAAGACCCTTTGGAACCATTATAAACCGATTTTGACTTTAATATAAAATAATATTTTGAGATATTCCTAAGGTGCCCCTCTCCTCCCTTATAAAAGGGCACCTCCTCCCCCTCCTCCTCACACCAAATTGAGCACTCAAGCTCGGAAAACCCCTGCAATTTTCTCCTCCCCACTTCCCTAGAATAATCCTAGAGGTCCTGGTCTTCTTCAAAGACCAATCTTAGTTCCCTAAGTGGAGGATTCAAAGAGGCGTTCCAAAGAAGAGGTAATATCCATTACCGATCTTTTCAATTTCTTTCGTCTTCAACTTATTCTTCTTTAGTTGTTTCATGACAAAGTAATAACATCAGTATTACTTACATACTGATATGTTATTATAAATATGAAACAACCCTAATTCACCTTCTATCCATCCTACGGAAAAATGAAATCACCGCGCGTGCGTACGTACGGAATACCGTCTCCACGCCGTGGTGTAATCTATTTTCCGCCATCACCTTACAAGGATGGGTATAATGGTGTAATGAGTAACTATATATGATTATTATGAAGTAATATAGATACTGAAATAATATATATATACTCCAATACAATTCCACGATCATAGGAATGATATCATCACTCGTGCGTACGTACGGAATACCGTCTCCACGATGTGATGCGACTCGTTCTACATGATCTTCATTTCATAATGATTATATAAATGAATTGAATGAATTAATATGGTATATAATACACTAATACCATTCTGGAAATGAAGTATCTATAAACTAAAGATAAGAATAAGAATTTATTCGATAAACCACGCATAAGAACAAAAAGTTATAAAGACCCGAGTAACAAGTAACAATGAAATATTACTAACAAGAAGCTAATAATATGACCATATACGATATCATATCAATATGTATGATTCTGGAATAAGTCAATAACATTATTTAAACCATTATACAGGAGCTTCGGACATGAACAAAGCAAATCGGACCTAAGGTAAGGGAAATATCACAATCTCATTTTTATCCGAGATTGTTTATTCGTAAGAATTTACTGGGGTGTATTTTATCAGCCACATCCATGTTTCATCAATATGTAATATTATTTCCATCCACCTACAATTTTTTAAATACATTTTTACCCTTCGGTGAGTTTTTAGTAATATGTATGAAATGAATCTTTTGTCGTTTTTCGTACGAGGTACTTTTTGACTTTTCCGACAAAAGTACGAAGAATGTTTTTTTTAACTTATACGGCATGAATGGATTCTTAAAAACATTATTTCCAAGAAGCTTCCTTTACAAGTTTTCAAGTTTATTTTTAATCAACTTCTTTTATTTTAAAGTTGTATGACGTGTTATGAAAGGAAAAATGTTTTTGAAGAAGGAAGGATATTTTCCTCAAGAATGGAGTTCAAGTGTTTTATCAAAATTATTTTCCATCTAAGATAATAAAGGGTTCTGTTTTTATCCCTATTATTACATTGATTTGATCATATTGTGATGGAATTATTTTTTTATGAATTCCTTTATCTTATATGAATTGATTTATGATGTCATGATGTTTCAAGAATCCCATTTTTGTTACATGTGTTATGCAATGATGTATGTTTTATGATTACGTGGAACACATAAGAAAGGATTCATTATAAGATGGGTGGGACCTATATCTCCCTCCAATGCATTGGGTAAAGATTTTATATCTCATGAGATAGACATGGCTGGAACGGAAGGTTATTTCGGTTCAGTAATACAGGACTGAAACGAGGAGTGAACTCAGTTCAGAAAGGGACTTTGTCCACTAAGATAGTCTTGGCAATGAGTCATGACTAACAAGAAATGATTTTCCATGATTATGTGTGCATGCCACAAAGTTTCAAGTCTTATGTTATGATTATGGGGATCTCATTTTCACTTCTATGATTTATTCCATGATAAGATATTATGATCTCTTTTGCAGGTTTTGATTTTCAAAAAGATATGATATGATTTTTATTTCCTTTATTTGCCCTTGCTGAGCATTTGAGCTCACCCTTTTATGTTTTCTTTTCCCCAGGTCAGGAAGATGGATATTAAGTAGAATATGCTAAAAGGGACCCTATATATGATGAAATAAATGGGAGACACTGTAGAAGATTTATGAACCAGTTGTTTATGTTTCCCAGTTTCTAAAGACACTATACCTATACGGTCCTTTGTGGTTTTGTCATATGTTGTAATAAGTGTGCTTCAATTTTGAAGTATTAACAATGTATGTAAAGTATGGGTCGTTATAACTAAAGTTTATATTCACGAATAATTAAGTTGTTTCTATAAGACAATAAATTTCATAATAATTAATACCTTTTATGTCTATTTTTCTAAAATAAATTCATAGAATATAGAAAATTAAGTTTAATGTTAATCATGCAGATGTGGTGAGAAAGCGGGTAAAAGAGATGTTCAAAAGGTCAATAAATGTTTATATATAATTCTATTATAAAAATAATTCTGATGAACAACATTGGTTAAATATAAATATTATATATATATTTTGTACTCTAAAATAAATTTAAAGTAAAATAATTATTTATGTGAAAATTTTTATTTTTTTAATAACAATGCAGTATTTTTCACTATTCATCAAAAATGAAACTATTCAGAAAAATACCAAAATTTCAACCTAAGCTCATTTTGATATTATGAATTCAAATATGAAGTCTATTTCGAAAAATAAAATTAATAAATATCATAATGCGATTAATACTATTCATAACTACATTTTAAACGGTTAGTTTGATAGATCATGGTGCGTTCGAACCCGGTGTTGCGTGCAATGCAAGCTATTAAATTATTTGAAAAGAAATATACTATGGAATATTAGGGTGTTACATTATTCCCTAAATAAAAAAAAATTCATCCTAAAAATTTCTATAATATCACATAAAAAAAGATTTAGGTGGTTCTTCATCATTAGTTCTTTAGGTACCGACATTGCCTCTTCCATTTTATGATTTCTCCAAATAACCCTTACAAGTCATATCATCTGATTCCTCAACACTTGTTAAATAGTCTTAGTAATATAAATTGGAACTTCACAGTAAGATAGATCAGGTTCTAGTTCTATTTCTTCATAGGTGATTATATGTGTTGGGTCTGGCATGTATTTCCTTAATAGTGATATGTGGAAAACACCATGAAATTTGGAAAGAGTTGGTAGCATTGCCAAACCGTAAGCTATAACTCCAATTCATTCCATAATTTCAAAAGGTCCAATGTATAGGGGACATAAATTACACTTCTTACCAAATCTAATAACACCCTTCCATGGAGATACCTTTATTAAAACATGATCACCCCCTTAAACTCCAAATCATTCCTACATTTATTAACATAACACTTTTGACTACTTTGAGATGCTCTTATATGGGTTCGAATAATATTTAAATTTTCTATTGTTTCCTTAAAAAGTTCTTGGCCTATGATATTTCTTTCACCGATATCATCCAAACAAGTAAGTGTATGATATCTCTTTCCATATAACACTTCATATAGTTCCATCTGAATACTTGAATGGAAGCTATTGTTATAGGAAAATTCTACTAGAGGTAAACACTGATCCCACACACCTTGAAAGTCATGTGATCAAGATCCAAAAATGTATTCTATTGTTTTAATAGTCCTTTATGATTGCTAATCAGTTTGAGGGTGGTAGGCTGTGTTCAAGAGAATATCAGTATCTTGGGCCTTCTAAAGACCTTTACAAAATTTTGATGTAAACTGGGGATCACTACCAGAAACAATAGATAGTGGTATGCATTGATGTATTAAAACATTATTAATATAAAGCATTTCTAAATGACCAAGTGGTATATTTTCTCTTATATAAAGTAAATGTGAGGATTTGGTAAGGCAATTAACAATAACCCATATCCCATCATTTCTTCTGAGAGTACATGGAAGCACATTGAAATAATACATCACAATATCATCCCGTTTCCACAAAGGTATATAAATATGTTACATGAATCCTCTATGATGTTGTCTTCTAACATTAACCTATTGAAAAACCAATCATCTAGACACATAATCATCAATTTCCCTCTTCTTGTATTCCCACAAAAAAAGTCCCTTAAATTATTTATACATCATAGTGATACCAGAGTGTATAGAGAAATTGGAAATATGAGAATCATCCAATAATTCCCTTTTTAGATCAAGTATATAGATAACACAAAGCCTCTTTCAAAATCTCAAAATTCCCTATTCATATAAAAATTCAATCAATCTCTCATCATTCATAACATTAATTTTATTTTGAAAATCCTAATCATAAAATTGGGAACTTTTTATCCTTTATTGTAAAGATAGATTTCAAACAATTTAAAAAGTAGGTATTTTTTACCTTCCATGATAATTCCCATATCCATATTTACTAGAACAATGAACATAGGATCCCTTTCATCACTCATTTTGTTCAGAACTCCATGGTCCTTCCTACTCAAAGCATATGCCACCTTATGTTCCTTCCTTAGGTGATAGTGTATTGTCCAATCATATTCAATGAGTATCTAAATCCATATCCTCTGTTTATTATAGAGTTATTTCTATGAGAAAATAAATTTCAAACTATTTTGATCAGTATATATCACACATCTTTCACCATAGAGATATTGTATTTATAACTTCAGAGAAAAGATTGTTACAGCTAACTCAAGATCGTAAGCCAGATATTATTTACATATGTTTTAAATTTCATTAATGCATATGAAATAACCCTATAATTATGCATAAAGACACAACTAAGACCATTCCTTTATGCATCGCTATATATTTAAAACCCATCATTTTTAGATGGTAAAGTCAAGATAGGAGAATCGACTAATATTCTATTAAATTCTTCAAAATATTCTTCACACTATTTGGTACAAACGAATTTATACCCTTTATGTGTGATCTTGGTTAATGGGTTAGCCAATTGGAAAATAGTATAGTGGTAATTCTGATAGTAACCTACTAAACCAATAAAATTGCGTACCTCTGTTATGATCATCGGTGCTCGCCATTCTAGGATTGTATTTGTCTTTATAGGATCAACATATATTTCTTCCTTGGAGATAATATGGACAAGAAAAGAAATTTTCTAAAGCCAGAATTCACACTTGCTAAAATTTCCATATAAATATTCCCCTCTGAGAGTCTTAGGAGTGATTTTCATGTGATTCACATGGTATTTAAAGCTTTTATAATATATAATAATATTATCAATGAATACAACAAAAAATCATGAATATATTCCATGAACACTTTGTTTACGAGATCTATAAAAAGTGATGGTTCATTAGTCAATCAAAATGGAATTACTGTAAATTCATAATGATCATACCTTATCTAAAAATATGCCTTCAGAATGTCTTCCTTCATCACTCATAATTGATGATATCTAAAATGATGTCAAATCTTTGAAAACAATTTAGATCCTTGAATTTCATCAAATAAATCATTTATGTGAGGTAGTGGATACTTGTTATTTATTATAATATCATTGATTTCCCTATAATCAGAACACAATATCATTGATCCATATTTCTTCTTGGCAAAGAGAACATGGGTTCCCCTAGGAGAAATAGTAGGGAGAATAAATCCATTTTTACCTAAATATTCCAATTGTTTATTTTTCTCCACCAATTCTACTATGTCCATTCTATATAGATTCTTTGATATTAGTCTTACATTAGTGATTAAACCAATAGAATACTCAACTTCAGACTCTATAGGGTGTCTAGGTAAGTCCTCAAGAGATATTTCAATGTATTCTTTTACAATATTCAAATTCTCAATTTCAAAATTACTTTATTCATCCCTAGATGTTGTTTGATCTTCCTACATAGTAATTTGATTCAGTAAAGCTATTGGGTTAGATCTAGATAAGAATCATATAAAGATGTTTCGGCTTTAGAGATAAGGGATTCTTCTTCTTCCTCCCAAATTGTAACTTACTTATTTTTGTAATAAATGTTTGAATTATATTTTTAAATCCAATCCATACAAAAGATTATATCAAAATCCACCATAATTATGTTAATAAAATCATAAATTAGATCATTTTTATATTCTATAATAGGAACTTATTGACACATCTCTGTTGAGATAAGGTTTACACTAGTATTTTTTATTAATGACTCCCTTTTTATGGTGAATTTGAAAATTCTAAATTTTAATGCATATTAGATAGATATAAATGATTGTGATGACCCAAAATCAAGTAAAGATTTAGCTAAATTTTATGATATAATTAAATTACTTACCACCACATCATCAAGAAATTCAACCTCATTATTTGTGATTGCATAATCCTAGCCTTGCTTCCTTGGACTTTTCTAGGGAATATTTCCCTAAATTTTAGGACAATTATTAGAATAATTTCCCACTTATTTATAATTGTAGCATTGAACATTGATAGCTTCTTTCTTCTACTTGATATCATGGTCTTGGTGGCATTTTCTACACACTTTTTATAGACGTTCATACCCTTTAGACAAGTACCAGGGTGTTTCTTACAACAATTACTATAGACTAGAATGTTAGCTTTTCCCGTATTCAACTTATTTCATTTTCCAGAGTTTTCAACAACCCTCTTATTCTACTGCTTTCCTTTAAATTAGTAATAACTAGAAAGTTTATTTTCTCTATTCATAGAACATGAGACTATATCTTCATATAATAAGAAAAATTATAAGAACATTACCCATCAAAAAATTGATTTTAACATATAAATAAAATGACCAATATTACTTCTTGGGTTAAATATGTATTCGGTATCATTCCTTGCTAACCTTTTGAAGTTAGCATCATACTTTTCTATATTATCATCCTCCTTTTACCTTAGAATCAGAAATATCTTTTCTATATCAACTCACTATTCATGAGGAGAGTGTTTTTATAATAAAGGTTCTTTAATTTCCTTCCATTCAAAGTTTCCTATTTCATTTTCCTCCTTCATGTTTTGAATCAATGTCCACCATTGATCCTCATCTCATAAGAGATGATAATTTTCCATGACACCCTTTCGCCTTTCATTGATTCGCAAATCCAGAAATATATTATCTAGGTATCTTATCCATTTCTTAGCTACAAATGGATTTATAGTCCCATTGAATCAAGGAGTTTTTTGTCTCATGAAGAGGTCTAAAATTGTTCCTCTATATTGTGGATTAGGGTTCTCCATAAAGGTAAGGTTATTGTTCACAACTTGAGTCAGTTATCCCAGTATAGTTATACGTTATTCAAGATTAGTTGTATTATAATGTCCACTACCATTATCTTTCATAGGAGGAAAATCCATACATGGATTTAGTGAGTTGATATAGTTTCCATTCCTTCCACTATGCACCATTTCTAAACAATGGAATACACTAGATTAGGTCATGAATCATAATGAATAATTCAAAACGAGAGAAATACTTAACATAAATTGGAAGTTTTATACATAAAGAATCACATAATAATAATAATGGTTTATTTAGGGACATATTTACTCATAAATCCTTCAAAACTGTTTATGAATAAAAAAGAAATTATCGTAATCATATCCCTAGGAGTGTCAAACTAGGTGCACAGAAAGTCATGTTGTTATATACCAGGTTACCCTGAGTCAGGCCTGTAACACTTTGTCAAAGTTGTTACTCCTAGGTGCATATATACTAGAGCCACATCCACATATAATTTGTAGACAAGGATTTATTTCTTGGAAAACCAACATAATCTCGATATTACCAAAATTATAGGATGTTCTTCTATAATTATTCTAGAAGTATATCTTAGGGTAATGTTTCTTAAACATTAATTTTCTAAATCTAGTTTCCAATATTTGTACTAAACTTCCTTTGATACCAACTGTAATGCCCTAAACCCAGAAGCCTGAAGCCTATGCATTATTTTATCACATTGGTATGATCACAGGAAAAATAATCATGAAGTACTGATCAGTTTAGTAGCCTTGGAAAAAATAGATACAAACATAAGTTTTACATTACATCATGAAAATAAAAACAATATATTATATCCTTTGAAAAAAATATTATACCTTATACAATCCTTGTAAGTCAATCATAACATACCTATTTCCAACCTATAAAAAATGAAACATAGTAAATGGGTGAGCTCAGATGCTCAATAAGGGTAAACAATATAGTAGAAGCTATAAAAAACAAGCATAAAATTTTAAATAAAGGTATAAAATTGAAACACAATCCTTTTAAATGAAATCTTGATAATAATAGGGAAAGAATTAATAAAATAATGACATATAAACATTCACATAGATAATATACTAGCCAAATATTCACATATATATCAATATCTAGTCTCATAATGAGGTAATGTATAATGTCGGACATCATAACCACACTGTCAAGGCCTCATACTAAGACCATACATATACAGGTAAGATGCTAGTCAAAATAAAGAATTGTTTATCTCATGAGAAATACTAATGCATCAAAGGGATTTCATTAACCGGTATCCAACCCACATGAATTTCATTAAGTGGTCCCCAACCCATCACATACTAAGTCCAATGAATTCCTTATATGAAAAGGTTGAAACATAACCAACATAAACATTCATATTAAAACTAGTATACCAAATGTTGATAATTTTACCATAAACCATGAATGCTATCAAAATAGAACATCCACAATCAAACATATCATAAAACATTCAATACAATATGGAATATTGTATCATAATAATCCAAAATCAATTAATCATAAAATCCAACAAATAAAGTTGACATAGATGAAAAAAATCTAATAAAATCTTTAAAACTATTTGAGAAAAAATTTGCCTTTTTTACTTTGAAATCATTTAATATTCCTGAAATTATAAAAGAAAACATTTTTTTAAAATAAAATACTAAGATTATAAGGTAAGATTCAAAATTTTAAGGCGTCATGATGGTGGAAATAGGAGATCTTGTCATATAAGTTAAAAACATTCTTTCCTTAATTTGTGAAAAAGGTCATAAAGTACCTCATTTGGAAAATGACAAAAATATTTCTTTCAAATTTTTTTATAAAAAGTATAATATGGGTAAAAATGACTTTAAAAAATTGTCAATAATATTTTGAAATACATTTTTAAGAAGCATGGACATGACTGATAAATGTTTCCCTATAGATACCTACGTATCAACAATTTCAGATAATAATGAGGTTGGGAAATTAACCCTTACCTTGTACTTTCCATTAGTCGAGGGTGAATTAAAGTAATGAATAATGTTTAAAGAATGTTATTAAATTATAACAGGATAATATAAATATTTATGAAAACTTATATGATCCTATTATATCATTTTTTAATAATATTTTAGTATTACCATTGTTTCAGGTGTTAACTTCTTTGTTTTCCTAAGCATGTTTTGTGTGGTAAGTCATGTTTATTATGTATAGGATATATTTTATTCATATATATAGTTATATTAAGTTCCTAAAAATTATATTTACTTATTATAAACATTTTATAGTCATTATTTAATGGTTTTTGTATAGAATTAATCTCATCGCATCATGGAGACAGTAGGTCGCACGTACGCACGAGCGCCAATATCATTCCCTTAACGAATAAATGGTATGTAATTGGATGTTATATTAATTATAAAGAATAATTATCATGTAATATTCATTATTTATATCAATTATATTCATCATCATACCCATCCATGTAAAATAGTGATGAAAAACAAATTACACCACGGTGTGGAGACGGTAAGCCGTACGTATGCACACATGGTGAGATTATTTTTCGTGAGATGGATAAAAAGAAGAATATGTTTGAACCATAGTCATAATAAAATCACATTATATATATGATACATGATTTGTTAATTTGGTGTGGAAATAAAATAGTAAGAGGAAGTATAAGAAGAAAAGAACTTTGAAATAGTAGATTAAACAATTACCTCTTCTTCATGTATTTTTTTATTTGAACAAAATGACTCCTTAGGTAGAATTTATGACCAAATTATGGCCTTTAGGACTAATTGATGGATTTTTAGGGGAAAATAGAAGATTTATGTCAAGATAAATGGATTTATACGTGTGAATAAAATAGAATTAGAGGATCCCTTTTATAAGAGAGGGGAGGGCACCTTTGGAAACTCTTAAACTATTAATTTAATAGAAATTGATTTTAGAAATAAAATAGCTTAAAAGTGATTTATTTAGAGGATAAGATGAGTATAGTTAGAAATAATCTCAACTAATTAAATTTATACATGATTGGATTTTATTTTTAACCTTATCATTTCGATTTATCCTTAATTAATCTATTTCATTTTAAATTTGGTAATAATATTATAAATATTAAAAGGTTATGTATATTTACCTGTATGGTTTCAATTATCCATTAATGGAAAGTTTATGAAATTTTAGACCTTATAATTATCAATTTTTAGTTTTTAAATATTTTTATGATTTTTAAATAATTAAATAAAATATTATTTTTATAAAATATCAATAGTGTCAATTTTGACACTATTCATTACATTGAATTTAATTGAATTACAAAGAGAAAGATAACATTAAACCAGACCATTTAATATACAAATAACATGTTATTTTCACAAATAAAATTCATGGATCACCTTAATTAATAAAATTGTATTTCTTTTAATATTTTTAAAACCATTTATTTGATATTTCTATTAATAAAACAATTTCTACATCACTATTATGTCATCATTAATAGAAAATACTTAAAATCTGAAAATTATAAATAAATTAACATGATACAGTTAATGGTTATATATTTCTATAGAGTATTTATAATTAATGTTATATCCTGGTTATCCCAATATTTAAATTAATATAATTATATAAAATGAGAGTGTGAGATTTTTTCACATCCTTTGATTTTTATAATATATATGTCAAATCCACCAAAAAGTGACTGTTAATTTTTTTAATTTATAATATTAGGTTATAAGGGTCGAATTGTTTCATCCAATATGAATTTGATAGTTATTGGGGTAATTTTATAATATTATTTTTACCCTTAACTACCTGGATTACCCTTAACAGTGGAAAAACAATTACTAAAGTTATTATTCACCAAAAATTAATTTTTTCTTATTAGAATTTTTTTAAAACAAATTACAACCATTTTTTACCATTTTTTTAAATTTAATTAACTAAAATAGAAAAATTAAGTTTAATATTAATCTTGCTGATGTGGCGAGAAAGTAGGTAGAAGAGACGTTCAAAAGTTTAATAAAATTTTATATCTAATTCTATTATAAAAATAATTCTAATTAACTACATTAGATTAATATAAATATTATTTATCTATTAGGATGTTAAAATAAATTTAAATTAAAATAATTATTTAAATGAAAAATTTTATTTTATAAAAATAATGTAGTATTTTTCACTATTCATAAAAAGTTGAAACTTTTTAGAAAAAAACCATAATTTCACCCTAAGGTAATTTGATATTCCGAATTCAAAAATAAAGCATCTTTGAAAAATAAAATTTATAAATTTCATAATGTAGTTAATACTATCCATGACCACTTTTAAATGTCTAGTTTGATAGATCAGGGTGTGATCAAACTTTTTGTTTCATGAAATACAATATATTAAATTATTTAAAATGAAACGCACCAAGGAATCTTTGGGTGTTACACATACAAATAAAATCTTATTGTTACATGTGTCCAAATTATATTAATTAATGTATTATTAATGTTTGAATTTAAATTTTTAATTAATGAAAACATTTTATTATTTGAATTTTTTATGTTGATTGGAAGATATATCATTTCTAGTGTTTTAGGAAGTTCTAAATGAGTATTTGGAGATAATGAGATGAGACTAAAAGGTCAGTGTTGGAAATTTTGTAGGTAATTTTTAAATAAGTGGAAATATATTTCTACTAAAAAAATAGAATTTTTCCATTAGGTACCTGATGAACTTACAGGGAAAGAAAATAACTACATGTTAGCCAATAAGTGGCCATTAGGCTAACCTCAGGCCCACGTTAGGCCACTTGGTGGATAATGAGGTTCCACTAAGTACTCAGAAGTCCTAGTTCTATCTTTTAAAAAACATTCCTTAGAGATATTGGAATATTTTACTCTTTTATACTTTTAACTCTAAAATTCGGTCTCCTTCAAGACATTAATTCCTAGGATAGATCAGCCTTATAAAGAGCTCCCCATATCCTCCTCATTCTTTCAATCTATCCTCCCTTGAATTAAGGAGTTCCAATTGTTTTCTCTTACACTAAGGTGAGTTAATCATCCACCTAACTCTTATTCAACACCCCTTATTTCATTTGCAATAGGGGTATTAGGGATTTTTTTTTGATTTCACTAAGGAATAGTGAAATCACTCAATGTCTTAGGGATTATTTATTTATTGGTTAATGAAATAATATATAGGTTTTTTATTTCTTTTGGTGTTGTCTTATATAAGGAACATGAGGTATGATTTATTTTAAAATTTTAATGAATTTATATTAAATTGAATAATTTTATGTTTTAGTTTATTGGGACTTCTTATAATTACAATATTGGATATATTTAAGAGTGATATGTCTAAATTTTTTGGGTTTAGTTATTCTTTTATTCCATAAAATAAATAATTTGGTTCCTTTGTTTTTAGTATTTGGTTTAATGGTTAATAGGTATTATTTTTTGGTTTTCAGAGTATAAGGTGCTCAATGGGGATTTTTTTGAATGGTGTTATCATCCACTTTTTTCATTTATTAGGTTATTTTAATGTTGTGGATAAAATTGATTTTCTAATTTATAACAAATACTTAAATATATATTTTTGAAATTATGAATGGGGATATTTCCAAAGTATTTTTATATATTAAATAAACGGGTTTTATTGGAAGTTTTTTTAATTATAATTTTTTTAATTTAGTTATCATTTCTATGAATCATTTTTATCAATTTTTGTGAACTCTACATATTTATAAATTATGTCACCCATGTTTATTTCAAAATCATTAGATAAATTATCTAATTTTTTTCCATATTTTTTTCACCTATATTTGGAATATCATATATAAGTTTTTTGATTGAACAGGAAATTTTATTTGTTATTATAATATTGTTATTGAAAGTATTTATTTCATTAGAACTATTCAAGGTAATGATTAAATTTGGAATTAATAAAGAATGATAACATTTTTACTTTATTATGAAAAGTAATCTGATGATGTATGTTCCGGGTTAAGTTATCTTGGAAATTCTCACATGAGTTATTTTTTTAACAAAATTTCCTCAACAAATATAAATAAGGATTCATGTTAAATATCCACACAAAAAAGGGGGATTTATCCCTAAAAAGAAATAAAATTAGAACTTGAAGGATGTTAAATACATTTAATATTCACTTTTCAATTATAAAGGAAGAAAGTATTTCATTTGTATAAGATTCTTGAATAAATCATACATCAATGAAAAACACATAACCATTAGTTAAGTGACTGAATTGGTGGAAATGTAAAGGTTTGGTTAAAAATTTTAAAAGGGTTAAATTATTTTCATTATGATTAAATATTTACTTTAAATTTATAGAGGGTTTATAAAGAAGGTATTTTTTAATTCCCTTATATTTATTTCATGTTATGGTTTATTGGTTTCATCACTTTTGTTAAGGTGTGTAATTTATTAGGTTATCCCTTCATGTTTTAGATACTTTTTAGTCATCTATGGATTGGAAGTAATCATTATAACTTCATCAATTCATTATTTTTATATTATTGGGTCTATTAATTTTTTGGTTCGTTATTCCCATTTTTCATTTTTTTCCCAATTATTCATGAGTCATGTTAACATGACCTAGGTATCATACCAATTATATAATTCATTTTGTTAGAAAATAATGATTGGGGATAAATGTTTATACTTCTATGTGACGTTGGGTAGCACATTGGTTGGGAATTTATTGGGGTCTTACCATTTTTTAAAGTAAATTCTTCCTTTGTATCTAATAATTATTTTCCCTTATTGGTTCCACTTATATTGGAACTTATCATGGTTTGTTAGGTTATATTTTTGGTTAAATTATTGGTGTGGAATATCCATATCTTTTAGTGAGTATGAGTGTCCTTATAAATGGAAAATTTAGTATATGGACAATGTAAGATTTAATTTTGGTGTTTTCATGGTTTTTAGTTAGGAATATTAGTGTGTTTTTGTATTTTGATGTTAATTATAGTAAATGAATTCATTCCACCTTGATATTCTCATAGTGACTTGGGGATGAATTCTTTTAATCTAAGAGCACATATTTTTTTCATTAATTGCTTTACTTATGTGGATTATAAATGTAAAATCTAAAGTGATTATGATATCCCAGTAATGAATCTAGTTTAGTTTATTGAGTATTCATGTTATGTGTTACATATATTTTGTTACTAGTTTGTATTGATCAATAATGTCATGGTTATTTTTAATGTCATGTAATAATTTATTTGTCTTGTAATAAAATATTTTTATTATTAAAATTCCATGATTTATGTTTCATTTTTCTTGTTCATTTGAAAGTAATTTTGAATTATGAAATGTTTTGAGTTTTGTCTAATTACAACTAGTATTATTGAACTCTTATGACATCTTGTTGAATTTATAGATTAGTAAAATTATTAAATACTTTATTCACATGAATTAAATTATATCATTATGAGCATACTGAAAATGTTATATTATTTTTATAGAATTCATGAGTAGGTAAGTTTACTATAGGAATATTGATTGTAAGAAATAGATTGGTCTCTATGATTTCCCAAACAATGTGATAAAATTTCCTATTTCTTAAAGTGTGAGAAACAATATTACATTAAATAGATAAACATTTCACTTTCCCATGGGGTGTACTAGTAGTTTGTTGAATCCTCCTCCATACCTTTTTTTTTGTTTTTATAATGAACCACTTTATGGTTGAGTGGGAACCATACATAACAAAAATTTACATCATATCAGAAGACCACAATAAGAAACTAATAACCCACTAAAAAAATTCAAATTTCAACAACGTGAATAATTAGGAAAAAATGATTGTCACGTGAAGTATGTCTCTTCAAGAAAAACCTTGTGCCTTGTGAATCACAGGATGACCACAATCATTGACTATATGCTAATCAAAATTTTCACCATTACCACTTGAACCACTAATATTACCAGAAAAGAACAACAAAAAATCATCATTGAAAAAATTCCAACTATCCATATAATCAAAAAAATAAAATAAACATTTCATCACAACCCAACCATAGAAATAATATATAAAACAGTTGATAATCATCACCATTGGTTAGAAAATATATAATGAAAACAAACAAGATACATCAGATCAACTCCTTTACCTTAAAAAACCAAGAAGACCTCCAGCAATAGAATAATTTCCATAAAATCATAAAATCCAACCCAAAACCTAAAATGGATATTAATTTTAATTGGATTACAAGATAGGCTCAAAGATGGATTGTATGGGTTTATACTATCATTATATTAGGAGTTATCTGAGTCTTTTTTTATTATTATATCATCTGTTTTTTTTCTAGCTTCTGTCATTCTTTGATTATAGTCTTTGAAAAATGTATTTATTTTTGTATATATAAATTTTTAGTCACATTTATTTCACAGAATTAATTATTCTATGTGTGAGTTGAGATATTTTTTTTGGATTGCTTACTCTTCATGGTCACAAATTGCTTGTTTATTTTGGTGGACATGTATTTTTACTTTCTATGTTACAGTTATGATCTTGTCTTATATTATCGATTTAGATACAATGTACTAATTTGGTGACATGGATTGTAGCTTAGAATCCATGAGTAATTGGAGTATTATAGATCGATATTGATTTGATGGATTATTTTGAATATAATTATATTCATTAATTTTATAGTCTTATGATATTTTTTATTACCCACTTATAGTATTGGTAATATGTATGTATGATCTATTTTATTTCATCTATATTGAATTGTTTACATTTATATAGATGTTTTTATTTTTATAATTATATAGTTTTATTAGGTATCATATGTACATATTATTATTTATTAGGGATTCCAAAATGGTCCCAAGACCATAATTTTAGCTGTAAATAATGGGTATATAGATAAGTCAAAACCTAGAGTTTTTTACCTATTTTTAAAATTGGTCGGAACAAGCTTTTCAAAATATCTATGTGGTTCAAGACGTATGTTCATGAAGAAAACTATCAGTTATAGTAATTAGTTTTTTTAAAATCCATTTTTAGGAAACCCCCTCAATCCCCACCTCACTCTCATATCCTATACCCATTAATTACTCAACCCATTTCCCTCTCTATACCAATATCATCCCTACCACCCTCTTTATCCTATCATAAAATTGTCATCCTCATCCCCTACTCGATACCCTCATTGTCTATCCACTCCCCTCACCACCATCACGTATCTTCCTTTATGTCTTCCGACATGCATTTCCCATTTCCTTTCTTCCTCCCCATCTCTCTGGGTACTTTCTTCCAAGCCATGAATTATCCCCAACCAGTGATTTTTGATCCAATTACAATTTTGGTGTGAAAAACCTTTGCCTAAAATCCATATAATTTTATATTCTATCCAAAATTTATCCTAGGGATAACAATTCATCTCTCTCATGAAGAGACTCTTCCCTTCATCTTTAATTTCAAACAATATAACTCCCCATTACACAAGTCTCTCACCATTACACTAGGAACATAGAATCGAAATAGGTCATTATAGTCAACATTGATTGAACTTATGGATATGATAAATTTCCACAAGATGTGGAGTAACTGTGGTCATTAACCAATTACCATCACCCATCACATATATTTGTAGTTATTACACTTCTTTTCAATTGTAAATATATTTATTTATTATCATAGTTTAAGGGATTCAAATTTCACTGGGTCATGAATGTTATAGATGGTTGATTTCACAGTACTTTTGTTAGTTTTTTGAGTTCAAAACTTGTGTGTGTGTGTATATATGGGCTTACCTATAGTGCTTTTAGGTATCTATAGAAAATGGGACAAAATTATAAAATTTGATATATATATATATATATATATAATTGGTTAACATAAGAAAATAAAAAATATGTTTTTACCTATAAGGTCCTCTCCCGTTTAGTCTCAAACTATCTTCTTTTCTTGAAACTCTTCAGGGTGAAAAAATGTTATTAAGTTTTAAGAAATTATGATATATAGATGAGTCATGTTATATTTTGGAAATAATTATTTCATAAATTATTTTATTAATTAAGGCATTAAAATTATTCACTAATGATAAACTAAGACTCTCGATGTTATTCTATATCCCCCTAATACTAGGGAGCGCACTTTGGGTCTATGAAGACCCATTTTGGGTATTGTTTGGGTATTCAATCTAGGGTTCTTGCAATTTAAAATATTATTCCATCCAAAAAAAGATGGTTAAAACATTTATAAAATTTAAATATTAGAGGATATGTTCAGAGCATACATCCTGGATTTTGGTGGATCATGGGTAGATCATTTACCATTAGTTGTTTTTCAGTATATTAACAAATATCATTATTTCATTGGATACCGCATTATAAGGATATGTATTGATGAATTTTTCATTCACTACTATGTTTGGTTGAGATTATTGAGGTTCCTATAATTGGGTTAGAAATATTTCATGATATAATGGAATGGTGCATGTTATTTTAGATTGTATAGACTAGAGAAGGATATCATTATAGTTTTCATATGAAGATCATGTATTCATAAAAGTTAATAATTAGTTTGTAAAATGAAGGTTCGAACGGGGAATTAAGATATTACCTAGATTTTTTAGTCCTTTTGAGTTATTGGAGTTTGTTAGAGAGGTAAGAAATTAGTTGGAACTACCTCCATAGTTAAAGAGGGTCCATGATGCACTCCTTGTGTCAAAACATCGAAATGTTTATCATGATCTGTCACATATGATTGATTTAGGTGATATTCTTATTTAAGGGGTTATAATTTTCATTGGGTTTCAAAAGGAAATTTTATGATCATAGATATAATGTACCAAAAAATGACTTATTCCATTAGTATGAGTTCTTTCAAAACAAGTTGGTATATAGGAGAGCAGTTGAAAATGAAAATCACCGATGATGGTGTAATATCATTTTTTTAGTTTTAAATTTTTTTAATTTTGAAATATAAATTACTATAATGATGGAATTTAAGGAATTAAAATGACTAAGAACCATACATTATATGTTTGGGATTTTTAAAATTCATAAGTTATGTTTTTTACCCCAATTAATAATATTTTCCATTCCTGAACAAATTAGCTATGTTCTTTCAAATATACATTTTGTGGATAATGTTATGTCCAATGTTTTACCACATTCTATATCAATAAAACTACTAATATATTCCTAATGTAGATGATTTTTTGTTTCAAATCAATGAACGTTTTGTGTCCAGTTATATGATATTTTTTTCAGGAATCAAAAAATTTGTTATTTGTATAATTCATTACTAAATATTAGAGAATAAAAAATTATGTTTTGTAAAAGCTAAATGTTGAACCCATATTCCATAGGGTATTGAATAATTCTCTTTTTAGTATAGAAGAAAAATAGTCTTTGGTATAATGTCTTTGATATGCACTAAAACAAGTGAATCATATTATATGATTCACCTTGCGTGCTAATATGAAATATGTGTGTGATGCATATCATAGAAAAAAATATAGTGATATTATTATAGGAATGTTATGCCTATATAGTACTATATGATTAATAATTTGATATAATATATAGAGTGAATTGCTATTGGTGTAGGTAATATAATAAGGTATGATATGAAATTCCCAAACAATAGTTGTTGGATCACTCTACCTAAACATATGATATGGGATATCATAACATTTGATTCATCGTTTCTTCATATCGTATGGTACATATGGATGAATCATAATGTATTATTCGTTTAATACTATAATTTTACTTTATTTCATAAGATAAAATAACAATTATCATTGGCTATGAATAAAGTTAGAGGTTTC
The DNA here is from genome assembly GCA_963277665.1 of Viscum album. Lineage (NCBI taxonomy): Eukaryota > Viridiplantae > Streptophyta > Magnoliopsida > Santalales > Viscaceae > Viscum > Viscum album. The sequence goes on along the minus strand of OY728161.1, from coordinate 1,575,143,879 downwards.
ACAAAATATGGGATCATGTCATAAAGGAAATATAATGTATATCATTGAATATGTCTGGAAACCTATGATAATGCTGATCATATGTGATTATTGATTCATAGATTTTGATAAATAATAGTGTTATCTATCTTAAAATATGATATTACTGGAAATTTTTAAAAACTTTAATTTTACATATGAATTTTTATATTTTATAATGTTTTTTTTATAAAATATAAGTATTATGCGTTATAAATGGAATATATTTTTTCCTAAACTAAATATGGAATGTTCTTATTAATATATATTGTTTGGAAAATAAATATTATTTCATTTATTTATTCATTAATTTTAATATTCATGTATATAAATTGTTTATAGGATGTGAATATTATATATTCTTTAATTTATGTGATAAATTTATTTTTTATATAACTTTCATGCCATGAATTGCATGCTAGGTACAACAACATAATATTTTGTTTGCATCTACTTTGAATTTGATTTCGTATGAAGTTATAATATTGAAACTAGAGATTAAATATAGTTTGTACATATTAGGAATTAGAGTTATAATGTAATTAAAATAACCCTTGGGTAAAGTATCTTTGGGTAGAGGTACTTTGGGTGAGACCACACACTAAACAGGGGCTTTATTCCTTATCTTGAAAAATGGGTGTTGTATATTTTTTACATTAAGATTAGTCTTGTGTGGATTCTTGAGTTCATATAATCAAAAGACTTTACACGGAATAATTCATCTACCTTAAGCATGATATTCATTTGGATATGTGTAAACATATTTGGAATATATTTTTTAGGTAGGTAACACATATTGTGAGTTGTGTAAAGAGTTATAAATTAATATGGTTTGAACATATAAATTTTGTGGATAAAATAGGGTTTCTAAAATTAAAACATTACAGGTATGTATATATAAAAGAATGTAACATGAGATAATAACTATTTCATGTGATGAAATGGTTATAAATTTAATATGAATGTGATATATTTTAATATTGGTGACAATTTAAAAGAAAAGCTCTCAAATTCTTAATTTTTGCTTCCTTACCGAAAAAAACATATCAAATATCGATCACCAAAATGGGTAGGTCATTCAAATTTTGGGTTCCCATGGATTATCTTATGTAAGACATGCATGGTATGGTTAAACCTAATAGTATTAGGTTCCCAAATTGAACTATGATCTTTGGGTTATAATTTTCTAGGAAACCCTAATAATATAATGGTAACAAAGGAATATAGTTGAGTTCTTCCAGAGGATTGATTTGGGAAAACGGATATCCAATGGACTATACAAGATCTGTATGTGATATTATTATCATGATTTCCTACCTAAATAGCTTAGTTATTGGAGGAATGAAAAATCATACCAATACATAATTAAATATAGATTGGGACACAAAAGTTAATAATATACAATCTCATCAATTTAGTGTGAGTTCTTACATTAAAATTACTTGATAAAAATATATAAAACAGGACACTCACCCATAGATATGTATTTTTTATAGATTAGTGAATGAGTCATGATTATCATTTCGATATCTCTTATAGGTATAGCCTATAAAATAATTTTACCTAAGAATATAAGGTTGAGAAGTGTTATAAAAGAGAATTATTTTTTCCATATGAATGTGAATGTTATAGAAATAAATTTCTCACATTATAATTTAGGGTTATTAGATACTGGGTGTGCATCACACAACAGTTATGATAAACTCAAACTCTAAAATTTTAGATATTTGAAGAAAGGTGAAGTTGAAAATTGTGTTATAAATGAGGCATGAGTTGATTTATTATAATTTGAAACTTATTGTTTAAGTATACCCTTTGGATTAGTTATGAAACTCAAAAAAATATAATTATTTTCCTGATATAAATTGAGATTTTTATTTCTAGATCATGTTTGGACATGATGGAATTTTCATTCATTATTAAGAATAATATTTGTTATATATAAATGAATGGATTTTTATTTGGAATTTTGAATATGGTAAATGGTTTATAAATTTCTAATATATATAATATTATCTACAATATTAAGAATAAGAAGGTTGAGGTTTATTTTAATAACACATATCTTTGGTATTGGCACATTGGACATATAAATGAGAAATACATTCAAATTATCTATAGATATGGATTGCAGTAACCACTTGTTTATAAATAATTTGAAACATGAGAATATTTTTTATAAGGAAAAAAGAACAAATAACCTTTTAATGGAAAATTTGAGAGGTCAAGTGGATTGGATCTTATACATAGAGATATATGTGGACTAATGAGTACTCAATAAAATAGAGATTTTAGGTGCTTCATGACCTTTAATGATGAATTTATTTTGTTTGGTAATGTGATTTTTTTGAGAGATATGTTTGAAACATTTGAAAAGTAAAAAATTATTTAGAATAAAGTACAAAACTAGATGAAAAAAAAAGAAGTAAGATTATTTGACTAGATTGGGGTGCTGAATACTTTTTCCATAAATTCACGGATCAACTAAGAGATTGTGGAATTGTTTTACAACTTACTTATCATGGAAAACAAATATGGAATGATGTGTCTAAGAAGAAGTTTCCTACCCCATTAGATATTGTTTGATTAATTAGGAGTTACTGTAACTTTCTTATATTATCACGAGGATATGCTTTGGAAACTGTAACATTCCTCCTCAACTGTATTCCAACTAAAGTAGTCATAAAGTCACTATATGAGATATGGACTGAGAAACATCCAAATTTATATTTTATAAATATTTTTTGTTTTGATTCATACAAAATACTTTTTATTTCTGAAAAAATTAACTCTAAATATGATAAATACTTATATTTTGTTGTCTTAAAAAGAATACGGGATAATATTTCTATATTACTACATGTTTGACCAAATTTATGTGGAAATATGGAATTGAGTGGGTTGGGGTGGATATGCATTTAAACTTTTAAACAAAATAATGAAATCATAGTATATTAAAACATATATGGGAAACAAAATAAAACATTCCCAGTGAAAGAGAGGTGTGTATATAGATAAAGAAATTAAAATAAAGATAAAGAACAGTGACACCAAGAATTTTATAATATTTAAAATTAATAGATACTATGTCTACACTTAACCAACTCTCAAACTCCATGAGAGTATTGGTATCCACTATAATACTGATTCAACCTTCTACATAGGAGCAGAACAAACCTACAACTTTTAATGGGTAAAGGAAGAACCCATTCAATTACTGGACAAACAAATCCTTAGTATTTCTACTAGGATCAAGCCCAACATGTGTGTACCTACTTTATACCTGGTTCAAATAACCAAGATAATGAATTTTGATGGGAGGCACAACCATGTGTGGGTTTAGTTACAACTTGATGAAAATATTACACTACAAAACTGAACATCACAAATAAAGATAAAATAAATAAACTAGACAATGAAATGAAATGGAATAATAGAGTAGAATATGTTTCTTGATCTCTTCAGGGCTGATGATAAACTTTATATCCTTTCAAGAACTTGAAATCCACATTAATTCAAAACAGTAGGATACAAACAATGTCGCATTTGAACTTTTTTAGAAATTTAGAAGTGTATGAATTATGACTCGTAAATATATATAAGTTTGGTTCAATCTAATTTCATATATCCCTCAACCTTTATTTTCAAATATATCTTTTATAAAAATTAAAATAATAGCTCAAAGATATTCATCATGTGGGTCATTATTTAAAACCAATCATGGGTAGTCACAAGTAGAAGTAGTAATTAACATAAATAATATCGTTACTTTTTTTAAAACTATCTAGAATATATTTAAAAAATATTCCCATGCATAATGCTTGAGTAAAAAATTTGAATTCAATTTTTATGGAATGAGTGGAATTAATAAGTATTTTACAAATCAATAATATTGTTAAATCATAACTTATAGACTTTAAGTAATTTTTTAAAAGATATAAAAACATAGTATTATCTTCAAATTTCATAATAGTCTACCATTACTATTAAACATCCACAGTATGCATGAAATTTATTCATTGGAATTTTTATTACTCAAAATGATTTCCACTATGATCTGAATATTAATAAAAATCCATTTCAACACTATGAATAATGGTAATAGTCAAATATCATAATTTTTGTAAAGGTTTATCTATATAAATATAATATAAATGTGATGTATAAAGGTCATTTGAGTGATGAAGAATAATTACATAAAGGAATACTTTATTTATAAACATTCCATAAATATAATATATGTGTTTTGTATGGTGTATACTGTTATGAAAAAAAGAACAAGTTTTGTTTAGGTGCACACTGAATTAAAAAGGCTAAATAAATGTGACATATAAACTCTCTTAAAGGTAATTAAATAAATTTAATATATCTGTAATTGTAAATTGAGTTCACATAATTATAAATCATTAAATATAGTATCCACATAAAGCTAAAACCAAGCTCACTCAAAGGCCATATATGACTCTTTTAAATGACATTTAAGACATCATAAAGGTAAAATAACTTGCATAAAGGTGATTAAAGAATATTTTATTTCTTAAAAAAACTTTTTTAGAACATGAAATCTTAATAATTAAAATATAAATCATATAGGGTACTCAATGGATTTTTCTAAGGGCCACTGAGCGGCGGCTTCCCCCCCTCCCCCACGTGTCTAGGGTTTTTTTTGTTCACTGCCTTCTCCCCTCCTACAGCATGGCCCGACCTCGGCAGCGGATCTCTTCGCTCAGCTCGGCATCATTGGGTGTCGTATCCACATGGTCTAGATTTATTTTGGGCTCAGCAGCGGCTTCGATTCAGCTTCAAGATCTTTCCTTGGTTTTGGTATGTTCATCGTCGGCTATGGTGACCTCAAAAGTGGCCTCTACTCTCCTGGATCTGTGATCTCAACACAGATTTAGTGTGCATCGACTCCGAGTGACTCGGATTCGAGATCTCGGCTCGGTGACAATTCTATTGCTTCCGGGTCTAGGTATTCTTTGCGAATCCAGGTGCGTGGTGCTTGATTTGATGTGCGGGTGTTGGCTTTGGCTCACCCCTGGTGTCGGCATCTCATCGTAGATTTGGATCGATGTTGTCTCGGTGTGCTTTCCATCGGCTTCATTTTCCCTGCTTATTCGGTTTTCAGTCTTGACGGCGATGTGCTCAGCGTTGACGTGCTTAGCACCGGCGGATCTGGTTCCTTGCTTGGATTCATCCCGGATCGACGTCAGTCATGGTGTCCTCCACTTTTATTGGGGTTAGTGCAGTGTCTTGGAGGGGTATGAATCTTGTTTTGGTGTTTTTTGGTACTCTTGGAAATTTCTTTGAGGTTCTGATTTGGTGAAGTTGGGCTTGTGTTTGATCTGGTTTGAATGATTGAGTTGTTTGAGGTGAATCGTAGGTGTTTGATGGTTTGATGGGAAACCCTAAAATTCTTCAAGATTTTTTTTCGGAGGAGGATAGATCTGATCATCTTCCCCGCACAAGGCTTTTCACATTTGGAAGATTGACAAGGTATGGCACAACCATCGATACTGTGCCCGTGCATTCTTGCACGAGACTGTTTGCTGAGCAGCCATGCTTTGGTGGAGGCGTGTCCTAATGATATTGATGTTGGGTGGAGGAAATTTCTTTTAGTTTTGTTCTGGGTTTCAACCCCTTGATTATTGGTTTTTAGTGAATGTCTTTATTTCCTTGAAGTTTTGGTTTCTCCCCCCTTTATCCTTAAAAGGGGGATTATCTAAAATCAATAAAACAAAATTGGCATCTAGGCCATTCAGTCAAATATAAATCATATAAATTTGAAATAACGTAAAAAATAATGGAATTTTAGAGAATATAGATTGTTTATAACACTAATATAGTATAAAAACATCTTTATAATGCGACATAAACACTAAAAAATTTAAATAAAATACATAGTGTTATTTAAATAGTGATGCGAGAAATTATACTTGTCTATTTAAACATGTGATATATTTGAATATTATTTGTAGAATTTATAATATTCAAAATAAAAAACAATCAAAAATAAATACTAATGAACTCCTCAAAAATAAAACTTTTCACTCAAAATCACACCCCTTTTTATAAATTACAAAACCAAAATAAATTTTATAGAAATTAAAAAACTTCTCCCATGTTTTAAATTTATAAAAAATTTAACAGATAAAATATTAATTCTAATTTTTTTTAAAAATACCCATTTTCAATAATTAATAAAAAATTACACATTAACATTCATAAAGAAACTATAAACAATATTTGTAGAAAATTAAATAAAAACCTTCCAAAAATATATTTCAAACTTAAGTTCTAGAATGACAAGAACTATACCCCCATATATTCATGAATATTATCATGGTTAGAACAAAAAAGTTTGTGGATTTCCCAAACATGATTTCTAATAATAGTAGACATTATTAAAATATATATATATAAATATTAACAATACTTATAATAAATAAACATGTGGAACTAAAACTAGTATTTTCTTACAAGTTAAAATAAAATTTCAGCGGAACTTAATGATCAAAGAGGGTAACTACCTATTATTCAAATATTTTTTTATAAAATTCGAGAAAGAAATCATAAAATAAACACTTTTAACAACTATGTAAAAATTTAAAATGATATTCAAGGAATTAGAAAATAATTTTCATTTAATTAAATACTAATTAATAACATTTCACTAAACCATGGATGAACATAGAAAACATTATTTATCAACCATTCTAAATTCCTAAAATTCAACCCAATGAATAATTTTCGTAGTTCAATGATAATTTTTAGTTTCTTTATGAGAAAGTTTCAAAGTCCTTAAAATTTCAACAATAGATATTCAAGATTAAATATGGCTATGAAAACTTCTACTTAAAGTATAATAAATAAATTTCATAGCAATTTAATTTATAACATAATTGGTAGAATCATATAAAGTTAATGTTCCACATTCAACATATTCTTGTTTATCTGGTTTGATTGTTATATTACAATACAAAATTCTAATATTTGTTTTAGAAATACCTCTTCTCGATTCTTCCAATATCCATAATTTCTTCTATCAAAATGGTGTGGTCTTTAAGGATTATAAAAAAAATTATTAACATTCCATTACTAAAAATAAATCTTCACTTTGACTATTATGTCTTGGATATGATGGCTTTTTTAAAAAATAATGTCAAAAAGAAATAAAAAAATACATCCTTACATGGACGAGCTTTGATACCAATTATTTGACCAAGTTGACATGGAATGTTGGTTTATAGGGTGTGAAAAGATATTATAATCTTTTAAAAATGTTGATAAAATCAATGTTTTTTAAATAATTAAAGAACAAAAAATAAATAATGCATAAATAAAGATAAGTGGTTAATTATATAAAGCAGTATAAATAAAGACAAATAATAAGAAAACCAATAATTTTATAGTAGTTTAGATACAGACCTAAGATATTTAAGCTTCACATACTTTTTAACATTGTGAAATTAGTGGTATCATATATAATAGTGACTCTAAATTTTATACAGGAGAAGAAAAATCCTAAAACCTTTTATAGGTATAGGAAAAACTCATCCTATTATAGGAAAGAAAAAATCTTGAGATTTTTTCCTGGTTTAAGCCAAACTTCTGTGAACTTTTTTTTAATTGGGTTCATATAAAAAAGTCACTTAATTTTTAATATAGTCATAATAGTGTGTGAGTTATTTTATAAATAAATTACCACTTTACACAAAAAAACTAGATAGCACAATCGAAGATAAAGATAATATACCATAGAATGAAATTAAGGAGAATAATATAGTAGAAAATGATTCTTACGAGCTTCAAGATCGATGATGAACTTCTTAGATTCAATAAAATGAGTAAGAAAAAATAATTAAAAATAATACAATATTTAAAATAATACAAAAGAGCTCTTTAAAAAATTTATAATCAAAAGACTTATGACTCATTTTTTCATGTATGTTTTGTTTGTTCTACTTTCTTATATTCCATATCCATTCCTTGTAAATATAGGTTCTATAAAAGCTATAGTAATAGCTTTATGGTCATCATTGGATGGGTTTTTCATGAAAAATAATCATGTGAATCCATGGTTAGAAGTAATAGATAATAGGAATAATATCATTACCTTATATTGGAAATATCGAGTGTATCTTAGAAAAATATTCAAGGTAAAAATCATTAAAAAGAATTAAAATTTAATTTTCTTAAAATCATTAAAATTAATATTTTTTAAAAAAATTAATAAAATATTTCTATAAAATCATATAGGCATGCAGTGATTCCAAAAATTAAAATGATTGAAAAAAAATAATCATTGTATAGTTTGGCATAACTCCAATATTCCTATCATAACACCCACAATGGGCATGTCATTTATTCACTGTAATTTCTCCAAATAAAAAATCCTTCCACTAGGGAATGGAAAATAATTCCAAGACATTTCTACACTATATTTAAAGGTAAAGAATTAATTCTATCATTTCTATAAATATTATTTTCTATGAAAATTCAATATAAATGTGCTTCATAGAGGTCCTTCAAGTGAAGAAAAAAAGTAATTCAAATTTATCTTACAATTTATTCATGTTATGTAAAGGTAAGACATTGTATTTTCATGATATGTAAAGGTAACACCCCAAATAAAATTCCACATCAAGGTAAACATGGAACTAAATAGAGTATGTAAGGTTAACATACTAACTCAAATAAAGGTAATCAGATAACGTTTATATCTAAATAAGAGTGAATTGGGGACTCACATAAAGGTCATATAGGATTCATGTAAGGGTCATATAGGAATTCATAAATGAAATATATCTTGTGTAAATGTGAGATAAGAATATATTATGACTTTAAATAGATTTTCCTATGAATTAAAATCACAATGATTCAAAAACAAATCGTATAAATTTGAAATATTGTGAAAAATATTGAAATTAAAGAAACTATTTATTATTTATAAAAACATTTTAAATAATAAAACTACATTATTAAACATTATAAACACTCAATACTATAAATAAAAACACGGTGTGATTTAAATTGTGTTGTGATAAATTATAATTATCCATTTAAATAGGCTAGGTATTAAAAAAAAATAAGTATTTATTATATTCAAGATAAATAAACAATCAATCAACAATAATAACAAACTCCACATAAAAAATAAACTTATAACTTATACTAAAGATCAAAAAGTGTGTGTAGATTGAACTAGTATATTAATTAAGAAAAAAAATATAAGTCTAGGATCTAGTGGGATAAATGAATATCTTATAGATGTTTAAAACCAACAAATAGGAAGTGTCCATGAGATATAAGTTGAGATAGTTTCATAAAGAGTTCTGGAATAAGAATAGACTCAAGTTACCAAAGAACCTTGATGGTATGGTATTATTCATAAGTATATTGAGAGATATACATTTATTATGGAAAATTATAATGAATTAATGTTTATATATGATGAAACTATTACCTACTAAGAGTTCATTCAGAGGTTCAATTTCAAGAAAAAGTTGAATTCCATTAAATCTGAAATGGACTCAACAAACACTAACTAAGTGTGGAAGATGGTGGATGCACCTGATGGTGTGAGACCCAGAAAGTTAAAGTGGTATTTATAAAATAAAAGTGGCATGGATGGTAGAGTGTATATTAACAAATAGTTTTTAGTAGAAAAGGGTTGCAAAACAATCAGGGTATTAACTATGAAGAAACGTTTTTTCCAATTTTGATGATAAGGTACATTCGGATATTTATCTCCATAATAACACGTTATGATAATAAGATATATCAGATGAATATGAAAAACCACTTTCCTTAATAGGGATTTAGTCTAGGATGTGTATATGATACATCCTAAAGTTTTTCATGTCTAGATAAGAATTCTAAATTTTGTAAATTGTAATTGTCTATTTAGGGATTCAATTATGATTCATGATGTTGGAATATCTAGTTTGATGATGCTATTAAATATTTTTGTTTCATCAATAATGTGGACGATTATTGAATATATAAAAATATTAAGGATATTTTTGTGTTTTTTTATATTGTATATGGATGATATATTACATATTATAAATGATATCATGAATTTATATTTGGTAAAGGACTGGATGGGAAAATGATTCTTTATAAAAGGCATGGGTTGATAATCCCACATACTAGGTATTAAAATATATAGAGTTAGATAAAATAGGTTTCTTAGACAGATTCAAAAAACATATATTTTTAATGTTCTAAAATGTTTTAGCATGGAGAACTATTTACTTTATATATCAGTGTAGGACCATTGAGAGGGGGAGGGGGAAATCAATAATCACATTATTTTATGAATTGTTCTAAGGAATCAATGTCAATGACTTTTTAGAGTTCTTAATAGACTCAAATATATCTCACAACCTCATTTGAAACACATTAAATATAAAGATAGATATAAACACACAATATTTAAAAGGTTCAGTCAATTTGACTTACTCCTTACCATGTTGGTTATACACCCAACATGTATTTTACACTATACACTTCTTCAATATTACAATAGAACATGAAACAAATAGTTATATGCAATAGTAATTGTTCCTCTATTTGACCCTAGTTATACCCCCAATGAACTACTCTTCTAATATAGTTGGTTATACACCTAAGCATTCATTTTCCCCTCCTCCTTCTCGATTATTCATACCCCTAACCATGAGCCTCTACAGTAACTTATTATTTCACTAGATACAAGATATTCCTTATTATTTGTTCATATAATGTAGAAATATATTTTTTTGATATGGTATTCCTCCATAAGAAATTTGTATCAAATTTTTCTATGAATAACTTTTTGAAGATCATCAATCGATCTCTGAAAAGTATATTGGTCTCTAAATGTCCTCTTGTTCTTAAAATACCTAGATATACACAAATATATAATTTTGAGAACATTTTTTGAAAATATTATATAGAAAATATATGTCTATTAATACTCTATCTTGTATGATTTTTACATCACCCCTTAGTTCATTTCACCATAGTCTGGTACTCTTTATCCAATGAAACTCTGTCCAATGTACCTCAGTATGATGAACCTTGTTCTAATGTAAATCAGTCTGATGCACCTCTATCTAGGGTGCCTATATCTAGATCACATCTCTCTGGTATAACTATTTTTAACGAATTATTTTATTAGATTAAAAGTCACACTAAACTTATAAGAATTTATCTTAATATAAATCAATAAAAAAATATAACTTTTAATGAACTTTCTTCATCTTATAGGCTCAACACCCTCTGAAATGTATGAAAAAAATGAGCACTCCAAATTTGAACTTCCTAATCAAATCCAATTTATTTTTTCACCTTCAAAGCATCTAAACAAATTGAATTTAACATTTTTTATCAATGTTTCCTCAAATCTCAGCATTAATGGAATTTTAAAATCTATTGCATATCTTATTCTGATTGATGATCATTGAAATTATATCTCAACATTGACAAAATTAATGAATTTACAATGTTTTTTTAAATATCATAAAATATTCATATAGTGTATAAACATAGCTATATGATCCTATATTTTTGATAGACCCGCATTTCTTTATTTAGTATATACACCCTTTATTCATCATATAGACTCTCAAAAGTTGATTTGATAGACTTCAAATTTATCTATCCAAAAAATTTTCAATTATCTATCTAATAACATCACATTTCTCCATTCAATGACATCACATTTATCTATCCTATTGACATCATATTTCACCATATTATATTTTTAATATATATATATATATATATGATAAGAAATGTTTTCTATGTTTGTCACATTCACAAGATTTCCTCTATCTAATGAAGTCCTTCAAGTAACCTCCAAAATCTTCACTATATATTTTTCTTTGTCTGGTATAACTTTATAAAACCACAACTCCATGAATTCATAACATAAAAATTTTCATAACTTTATATCTGGAACTTTTGAATATATTTGTAACTAAAACATTGTATAACTGAAACTCTGTCCATTAATATCAATCCAAAAAACTCATGTTTGTAAAATTTCATCATTTGAAAAAACTCATCTATAATCATGATATCTTCATAAGTTTTTGTACTTTGAGGATCCACAAAGTATCTTCTAACCTAATAATGTTTCTCTAACGATAGAGACAAATAATTTATCTAGACTTTCTATAAATTCTTCTATAAATATTTATTGACATATTGATAATGAATACAACTAAATAAACTTTGTCATAAATATCTCCCACATTATGTTTGTTGCATATATCTCCACGTATCTTTGAAGCCAATATTTTCCTTAATTATTTATCTGCTATATGTGAGAGCATATCCCCCTTATTTGCAATAAAATTAATAGGGAAATACAGTTCTCATCTCAACTTATCTACTTTCATCTAATAAATTTGAAATAAATTTTTATAGAATAAAATCACATAAATATAAAAATAAAGAGCATTTAATCAAAAAAATCTAAGTCTATATGGGTAAAACTAATGTATAAAATAAGAGTGTATAGTCAAGTTGATCAATTTTCCCATGAAATTTCTTTTATATAATAATATCCTCAAGATTATACCTTGAAATTTAAATTAGGTGCTATTTGAGTAAGTTTTATAAGATAAAACATGGACTAATTTTAATAAACACATAAAAACAATTCAAGTTTATAAGAATAACTCCTACCATATCTCATATTTTTCAAAAATTACCACTTCTCTTTGAATATCATTTTTACATAACCATGGAAACTGTGACACTCATACTTTAGTTTCATCTTTGATCCCATTGAAATGTATCACAATATCTCTCGCTGTGGTGATAATAATGCTCCATGATGGACATATCTTCTTTTTATTTATCAGCTATAACACTCATTCATCTCCTCTACTAATTCTCATTAAATTATAATTAGTTTAGTTTAAATAAATTAGAATAAAAAGAATAAGGAAGAACATTAATGTTCCTTATAAGAACATTCAAACTGAGAGTCTTCTCTGAGTTTATAATTTTTCCCCTTCTTATAAGATTTATAATGTAATGTGATTTATTCCTTGTGACCAGCCTTCAATGATTTTTTAATATATTAATTCTCATATGTTGAGTCTTTAGATGATGATATCATCTTTTATTAAAATTTTGAAATATATTCCTTTATTTGAGTTTACAAAATCCATTTCATGTATTCCTAATAAGATGGTTAGATAGTCATACAATTTTTTATACCATGTACATATTTCTCATAACTATTACATTTATTTTGAGTCTTCAAACCATCATTAATAGATATCTTATCATCATCTTTATGAACATCACATGGATTATGTATCCTACCATTTTTTAGTAGGATTTTGTGCATCATCCATTTTTCTAGCCTTTCTTATTTGATATTGTTGAATAACCAAGCAATATTTCTTTCCTTTGTTAACTTTCTTGATATTTACACTTGATTCTCTATAATTTTTAGCATTTTCACCTTATAAACTTTCTTTTTCTTCTTAATATTTCTTTCTTCAATTTTTTTGTCTTATCTTCTTTTCATATCCCACCTTGATTTCAAACTCTTTCTAGTAGAGACATATTATACCAACATGATTCTTCTTAATGAATTAATACATTACAACACCAACAATTACATATGATTCTTTATCTTTCTGATTAATAATAGTTATGATTTGTGATGAACTAATTTTTATGCATAATATTTAATATTTCAATTTCTAAATGTCATTTTATTAATTTTTCATACCCATTTTTTGATGTTAATCATCATTTATGGGTATTTATTATTTTGGAATGAAGTTTTTGAAAAATAAATAAAAGGAATTAAAATACATATTATATGAAGTTATAATTTTTATAAGTATTATTTATATGTTTATGAAAAAAATTGGCTAAAACTAACATGGCCTCAACCCATGGGGAGAATGAAACATGGCTAACCAAAGATGGTCACTATCGAGACACATAAATATGGAGGGCCTACTAGGGCAGAAGGAGGGATCATAACTCACACAAGGAATGCATATGGGAATAAGATCACATTGTAGGATGAGAGGATGGTCCATATTATGGAGTTAGGATAGTCTCACTAGTGTGGGGTAGTGCATGGAAAAATTGAGGGTCCTATGGACTACATCCAATTTAATGTACACTTCAGGAAAGAGTCGTAATATATAGTGGATTCATCACCAAATGTATACCATTATGGGGAATACTTTTACCTAGGACATTATGCACTTGAAAAAAAGGAATAATCATAGGATTACTCACATATCGCCTTCATCAAATAGATGTTTCACCCCAAACCACCACCACAACACATTCACTACTATTCATTTCACCATGGATGACCGATGAGGAGCTTAACAGCCATTGGGACCTTGAGTATCACTGCACCACAACCATGGTTTTTCATCAACTTAACCCATATTGAATGAAACAATGAAGAACATCTCAACCATGTTCCTTCAAATACCCCATAGACCTATGATTGGAGGATGGATAAGAAGAGCCTATGGAATCATGCATAATGTTGTGCAATGGATGGTTTTACTTGAGGATAAGATGTGAAATGAAGAGGTATTCAATATCATCATAAAAGAAATAGTAAAATGAGTTGAAGATGAAGGAAGTAACTTTGTCATATGTGTTCGGACTAAAATGTGTATGTACTTCAAATGGTAGTTATGAATTTTAGATAAGAATACGAGGGTTTTACTATAGTTGTTTAACTACACTATATCCATGAAAGTTTAAGAAATAATTGAAATAGCCTTGTTGAGGGGACTTTATTCACTTCACATAGGGTTTATCTACATATAATTTCAAAAACATAATATATTATTTTTACTCACATTATATAGGCTATGATTGAGTATATGTGAAGAAGAATACACACATGGGTGAATATCATAACAAATAAGACTCTAAAGAACTCTATAATTCATGGGGATGAGTCTGAGAAAAATTAATAGGTTCAAAAAAGAAGATATTTTTGAAGGTTTAAATAGGTGAGAAGACTATGGAAACTTCTCTCATTAATAAAAAATGAGATGTTTTTAAATGAAAGTGATAAATACTTATCAAACAAATTATAAAAAAAATAATAGGATTGTGGAAGAGATGTGGGAGTTTTGAGTGTTGATAAATGGATAAAAATATCTATAAATAGAGAATAAGGATATTGTTCATGAAGGACTCTGACCCTCATAGAGCCCCAAACATTATATGATCCATAAGGGGAGGTTCTAATTATATTTTAGTCTACTAATGTTGGAGGAATGTGAGAGATATCTATCCAACATATAAAGTTAAAGTAGTGTAGAATGATTATCTTCTACCATGATGTTTTATATTTAGGAATCCTTTTCTATGTTTACTTTTTACTATATAATTCTAAATTATTATATTAGTTTTGAGATTAATAAATATATTCCCTAATTGTTTCATTTCATAGTTTGTTTAATTCTAACTTCTCTTTTCCCTCACCACTAATTCATGATTTATTCATGTTGTTTGAGCGGCTATCCTTGAATAGCTAGGTGTTTTAGGGGTGGTGATATTGAGGAAGGGTATGCGTACATAATAAATGGTTTTGTTTCATTTGTGATATTTTTAAAATTTATTGTGTGTTATCTTAGGAATTATTTCATAATTTATTATTTAATATTCTATCAAGAATTAATATCCTCGGGATAGACTCCCATTGTAACTAAGGCGATTGTGGAGTGAGATCCAACCATTAATTAACCTTCCACTTTGAGATTAAATACAATTCATCTTAATTTATTAGGTCAAATAAACCCAAAATACCTATGGGATTAGTAGTTATTATTAATGTTGAAACTATAAATAACACATATCTAAGGAGTCCTGTGTCCAATGATTGACTTCATTCAAAAATATTATTGAAAAAATTTTATTTCTGAAAAACCGTCCATAAATTAAGTTTCATTATCTTTATCCAATCCATTGCATCTCAATCCAAATTTCATTCTTCATAGTATAGATTATTTTAATAAAATCATGAAGAAACTCAAAACTATTGAGTCCATAACCCTTTTCCTTATGGTATCAACCATGTATTACCACTCTTCTATATTTTATAATTTAGTACAATTTGAGTTTATATGAATTTCCAAATCGATTTAGACAAAAAATTTAACGACGTACTCTAGGAATGTACATTTTTTGAACTATTTCTGATGAATAAACTTCTGTTAAATTCCATTTGTAGATAAAACTCACTCTCCCTCTTTTCAATATTTTGATTTTAGATTATTTTATTTTTATTTTTTGATCTATTTGACATGTTGGATTTTTTTTGGATTATGATATCAAGAACAATAAACTTGACGGAACACATCTAATTAAAATTAAAACTGTATCACCTCAGAAAATAAATTTAAGAACTAAAAATTCAAATAAAAATCCAATTATGGGAGAATAAATACAACCCTTATGAACCAAAACTGCACCCAAGTTCATAATAATAACTCTGATGCATGGAATATATGTTTAAGAGAGTAATAATAATCCTAGATAAGATAGCTAATGTAGTTTAGGAACACTTCTAAGGAACCAAGGATGATTCTTAAATTGAAGATCTGTGTGGGAGTATAACTGAACTTGAGTCTGAATCCAAGGTAAGTTCTTATTCAAATGCTCAATCTGAAATTTCCATGGATGACTGTAACCTAAATGCTAAGGAGGAATAAAAAGATGAAACCTTACTTACTAAAAAATAAGATCAATAGGAGATTTAAGAGATTAAATCTACAAAAATCTAGAAAATTAGTGTGGATCTTATTGAAGATAATTATGAAGAAGATAAAGAAGAATATACCTTGGTGGATAAAAAAATTGAGAGGTTAAATATGGAATTTGAATAAATGCATCCACTAATGGAGTAAAATGTGATGTGATGAATGGTATGGACAACCCATGAACTTATATTCAAATAATTGTATCTATATACCACTTATGAACCCTCCATAAAGTGATAAATGGAGTACAAATTGGAGGAAAAGTTGAAAAAATATGCTAGACACTCACCAAAGGAGTAATTAGTTCAATACAAGATGGTTGGCTTTAAAACATACTTATATTACATGGTTGATGAAGTAATATAGAGATTAACGCCCTTAATAAAAATTATTTATGGGAGCCGACCTGAGTTTTAATTTATTTCCTTTATTAGGAATTAGTTTATGACTTTATTTTAGTATGTAGTGAAACCTACCCCGCCTATAATTTTTGAACTTTAATTACATGGATGTTTTCCTTTAACTACATTGATTTTGTTTATAGGTCTATGAAGAAAAACGAATTAATCAATGAGAATAGAGTAAAATATAATCAATGTGAAATTAGAGTAATATTTAAAATATATTATTCATTTATACTTTTCTACTTTAAGAATATGTTTTAGTTTTAAAGGAAAAAATGCATGCCCATACCTTGATTAGCACTATTATTTTGATCAATGAAACCTAGATTTTTTATTAACCCCAAGATTTCATGTAATAATTTTTAATTTATTAGAATTTAATAATTAATATTGGGAGATTAATTTATTAGAGTGTAGCATAAAAATTTAAATTCTATGAATCATGATTTTTTATTTTAGTCACATGTGGATGAATTTTTCTGCTCCATCATTCATGCTATAAATTTTAAAATTTCATGTGGATTTATTTGTTACTATTATAATTTCCATGAGTTATTTCTGAAATTTATATTATTATATTTCTGAGTGGTTGCAAGATTAATTTATTTCCTTGTTTATATTTAGTATATTTCTTTAGATAACATGGTACATACTACCAATTAAGACTTTCATTTGATATTTTCAAATCTATGATTGTGAAAAAGTCACTTTAAAAATGATTATTAATTATATTTATTTAGCCATTAACTTTGAGAATTAACTTACAATGATCATACTTTTAAACCTTAAAGTCCATGAATGGACTTTTATAGGAATGAGGCACATTACAACCCAATTTTATCAATTCCTACCAATACTCTATTTTTTATTCATGATTATCAAATATTATATGTGGGGGAGAGTGAATTAATAGTTAAATGGGATGTGATTTATTGAAAGGTAAATGTTTTGAGACTGTTTCATTGGGTTATGGGAAAATGTTTATGTAATTATCAAATTTTTTTATTTTTAAAACTGTAAAAAAAAATGAGAAAAAAATTGTTGAGTTTTAGACTGTCAATAAACACAATCACTTGAACAATGATATTTTTTATCATTCTGGGTTGAGCGTTGTGTGTGAGACTTTTACTAGCTCTAATTTTAAAATAATAAATAAAATAATAATAAATAAAATGAAGAAAAATAAGAGGGAAACCCCACTAACTATGAATTCATTATTCACGGACTTAAATTAAGATTGGGGAAGTGGGAGTTATCTATTTTGAAGAGGTGAATCTCATTAAACATTTTTTTTTATTATCATGCCCTATAATTAGTGATAAACCCCCTTTTGAGATTGAATTTTTTTTAATCATCAATTAACTACCATCATTTTACTTCATATTAGATTGTTCATACTTGGAAATACTTCATTATTTTTAGTGATTTCTATCTTTACAAAGTGGACAATGTAGGTCCTTTTCAAATTCAAAAATTGATATATATACTCAAGGTATGAGGGAAACTCTCTATATATATTTCACTCTTGAGTGATGATATATAGAAAAAAAATTGTGAGTTTAATCACAACTTGGAATATTTAATAATGATATATTAAGAGGCTCAAATTGAAGATAAGAGAGGGTTCATAATTTTTCTTTGTAAAGATCATTCAGATTGTGTCTATTAAGGTGTTGGATTCATTTTTTATATGAAAAATTTTATAATCATTTATCAACTATTGATAAAATTTTTGTACATAAATTTTCAATTTTAAATATTGGAATCATGAGGGATTCCTATCTAATTTTTAGTATAGATATATGCTTAAGGTTAATCATAATTTAAGTGTGGGGGATTTTAATAACAAATTTTTATGCATAATTTTTGAACTTTTAATGTTAAATTTGATTTTTTAAAAATTATTCATACCAATTTTTTAGTTTTTAATAAAAATGTTTGGGTAGTTTTTATTATAGAATGAAATTTTTGAAAATTAAATAAAATGATTTAAAATAATTGTTTTATAGTGTTTCAATTTTTATAATGAATTTTTATATGTATAGATTTAAACTGATCTAACCCCTGCCACCTCTCAACCCATGGGTTACAAGCCACATTGAAAACCCCAATGGTTTAGCTAGCTAACAATGACTACCGGGAGAGCCTACTAGGGTGGTAGGAGGGAGCATAGATTACGAATTCTGTGTGCATGGGAACAAGAGTGAACTCGTTTAAGATAGGATGGTCTATGTAGTGGGAGGGGGAGTCTCATTGGCATGGGGTAGAGCATGGTGGTGTTGGGGGTCCTATGGCCCCCATCTGACTTGATATCACTTCTAGAACACATTGTAATATAAAGTAGATCTATCCCCATGTTTCTTTGGATTTGGGATATAGTTTCATCTAAGATACTATACACATGAAAAACGGTTTCATCCTGATTGAACTCAGTCATTTCCTTCATTGAAAAAACGTTTAACCATAGACCACCACCGTTGTTCCATTTCCACCACCCAATGCATCATAAAACCACCATGTTCAACTGAAAAATATATAAATATCCACTAGAATCTTGAATGTCACTATGTAGAAGCTAGGGTGTTATGTTGTAGTGACCCATGGAGGATGAAATGATAAAGAAACACTAAAAATGGTCCTATAAAGACCTCATATCCTTATAATTGAAGGATGAATGAAATGAGGTAGTGTGTTCATGTGCAATTTTGTTTCATGGCCCGTGTTACATGAGGATAAGATATGACATGAAGAGGTCCCTTACATCATATAAAAAGAAAACGAAAAATGAGTTGTAGATGAATGAAAAAATTATACCATAGGGTTTTGAACTATAAAGTGGAGGTGATTTGAATGGAATTTTTGAGGTTTAGAGAAGATTAGGTGTGTGAAACAACGATCTTTTTCCAACATCATGGCCATACAAGTCTATGTAATTAAGTAATATGTTGTTCTATGAGCTTCTTATCCGCCTCCTAGAGAATTTATCTACACATAATTTTAAATTCATGATATCATTGGGTTACTAACATGATAATGGATGGGATTTAGGATATTTGAAGAAAAACACACATATTGGGGCCTCTCGTAACAAAGATGAGTTTTAAGCACTCCATAAATCATGGGGATGAAGCGGAGATATATTATCATGTTAAAAAAGAATATCTTTTCAAAGTTTTAAAGTGATAATACTTGACTAACTTCTCTAGTTAATAAATAATGAGACATTTTAAAATTAAAATGATGTATCCTTATCAAATAAGGGGGAAAATTAAATATTATATTGTAGGACATAAGGGAGTTTGTAATGTTGATACATGGGAAAAAAACTATAAATTGTGAATAAGGCTATTGTCCAAGAAGGGAGACGACCCCTAAAGAGCCCTAAAATATCTATGATATAGATGGGGAGGTTAATATACTAGTTTAGGATATTGATATAGGTGGAAAGTTGGAGATCTCTTTCTAATATCCATAGCGAGATTAGAGGATAAGACTAATCTTTTATCATGAGGCTGCGTAGTTAAGAATTTTTTTCCATTTCACTATGCAATTCAAAATTCCTATATTTGTTTCCAGAGTATTGAACAAATGTTTTCATTTTTTCATTGAATAATTTTTTTAATTTTAAATTTTCTTTTCCCTCCAATATAAAATATGGTTTATTCATGTCGGTTGAGAGATTATACATGAATAACGAGGTGTTATATAGAAGAGTGAGGTCAAGGAAGGGGTTGTCTACCTAATGCATGATTCTACTATATTTTTAATTTTTTTTTTAAATTCTTTGATTGTTATCTTGTGAATTATTTCACAATTTATTACTTAGTAGTCTATCAAGAGTGAATCTCCAAGGGTAGGTTACCCATTGTAATTAATGGGTTTGGGGAGTGAGAGACAACCTATACATCACCTTCCACTTTGAGATTAAATATAGTGCATAAAATTTTATTTGGTCCACTTGTCCCAAGGGACCATTGAGATTAAATAGTTCTAATTGTTGTTGATAGGCTAGATTATATATCACTAAGGAGTCTCATGGCCAATTATTTACTACTATCATAAATAAAATTGAAATAAATTTTATTTTTGAACAACCATTCTTGAATATGGTGTCACTTATCTTCATCTTATTCATCGAGTCTCAATCCAAATTTGTTTCTTTATAATTTAGATTATGATAATAAAATCCTGAAAATTTTAGATACTATTAAGTATATAACTCTTTTAGACGTAGGATTACCCCCATATTACCACTATTTTATGTTCTAATAGTTATTGAAGGTTGCGTTAATATACATATATAATTTGATTTGGATGAAGGATTTAATGATGTCATCTGGGTGAAATAATTTGATGTTTTATATTATTGTCTCCTTAAAAACTATGGGTGTATTTTTTATGGGTAAATCATCTTGAATTATTCCACTCTTTCTTTATAGAAAATTATTTCAAACTAATATTCTTGAAACTATGTGATTCAATCTAATATTTTGAATCTAAATTTTTAGTAAAGGAATATGCATATTGAGATTGGTTGGGGATAAAATCAACCTTCCTCTGTAGACCCTTATTTTTACTAACTTAAGAAGATTCAAATTTAACTTGATATTATATTGTGAAGTCTTCTATAATATTATTTAACTCAATTTTAATATAAGAATCAATTATTGTGTATTAGATAACTCATCCACTTTCTTAGCCAAACTTTCCTCAAGATATTTAACGATATTCTCAAATTTTTCAAACTTCAATATGTTCTTCTTAATTTACTCAACACGTTTTTTTATTCCTTAGTAAGTTCCTCCTTCCTTTCTAATTTTTCTTCATGATATTTCATCTTATTTTCAAGTTCATCGACATTCACTTTATATGTAATTATCTCACTGAGTTATGTCATATCATTTTTTATATGCTCATCATTCTCAGAATTTAACAACTTATCTTCATTCTTCAACTTTTTCTACTCTTTGAGTTGTGTAATTTTATAAAGAGATGCTTCCAAACTTTGTTTTATAATCCAATAAAATTATATTCATTATTATCCATCATAAGCACTATTATAAGGAAATGTTTTCTCTTTTTTCATGAGATGATAAGTTAAAATAACATTCAAAGTCATTATTGAATATTGAATCATCCAAATATTTTCCCTCAAAATGTTATTACCCTAAATACAAAATATTTTCTTATTTTTATTTTACTTCTATTTCAAAAAAGTTATTATATTATTCCTCTAACTCAGGTTCATAAATCTTATTCTTTGAATAGTTACCAAAAAAATGGATACTATCAAAATAATTCCATCACTTAATAGATTTTTTACAATTTTCCTTTATAATTTTCTGTTTTTCATATCTTATATATAAGATCAATAATTTTGTTGAAATGAGCTTCACTCGGCTTGGAATTTGAATCGCACGACTCTTATTCTATCTCCCGATATCTAAATATCACTTTTAACATAGCTTTAAAAGCTATTTATTCCTTATAATTCTTTTTAAATACTCTTACTTGTCTCATTTCATAAGATATTAGAACATTGTTATGTTCATCCAATGATACATCCTCAAGATCATCTAGAGCTAAAAACTTGGGATCAAACCTATATAGAATGTTTCTCATTAGTTTCTTAAAATAATAAAATCTTATATATTATCACCAAAACCTTTTATATTACCAAATATTTCTATGACTCTTGTAAATTACTAATCAATATTTTTATCACCAGTCATTTTGATATATTCAAACCTAATTTTATAAATTTACAACTTATCCTCCAAGAATTTCAAATTTCTACTATAAATGATTCATAACTTTTCTCATATCTCTTTTGGATTGGGAAACCACACAAGTTTTATATAAACCATATTATAAGGAACCATTAAAAAGGAACTCTGATCCTTTGAATCTACATTCAGATTTATATTATCAAAAAATGTCATAAAAATATCATGAAATTGAGGAAATATCACTATAGATGCATCTGTATCTTATAGTAAAAGAGATAAAATGTAGGGTAACATCCTATTCCTCAAACTATGATAGTTTTCTTCCATCAAATACTGGAAAACCCCTATTCTTAATTGAATTATCTATCATTAGTAGATAGGTGGATCTTTCAGAGGAATAATTCCATTTCATAATAGTTATAGTTTTGATATCATTTTATGATCACTATGAGGAGAAATGGTGGAATTAATTTAAGAATTCTTCTCATAAATCATCCGATGAAATTTTTTAGAGTTCTGAATCCACTTAATGATATCTCATAACCTCACCTAATATATAGTAAATATAATGATAAAGATAAACATAAGATACTTAAAAGTTTTTGTGAATGTGACCTACTATTTTCCATGTTGGTTATACACCCAAATTATATTATCCAAAAAAACACTTCTTTAGGATTACAAAGGCACATGCATCAGCTAGTTCCTTTCCCCAATAATCATTCCTCTAGCTAAAACCTATTCTACCCCAATGAAAAACTCTTCTGTCACAATTGGTTATACCCACAACCGTACTTTTATCCTCTTCTTTATAGATTGGTTATATCTTTAGAATTGAGACTCTTCAGAAAATTGTTATACCCCCAACTATATTCTTTGCCTTATCTTTTATTGATTTAATGTATACAGATATTCTTCTTTATATGGTTCTCATCCATAAGAAAGTTGGATCAACTTTTCCTATGTAAAACATCATCAAAATCTTCAATTGGTTATTGAAAAGTCTACTACCATGAAAATTCAACTTGATCGTAGAATACCTAGATATATTCTAATCTCAACTTTACAGAACATTTTTTAAATCTTCCTTAAAAACTTATTTTTGACAGTATTCTGTATGATATGTTTTTTTCGATACCCCTTTGTATGTTTTAACATTTTATAGTACTCTATATCTAATGAAACTATATCCAATGTACTTTAGTTCATCTTTCTTGGTATGATATACCTCGATCTGATGCATGTCCTTTTGGTATTTCTAGTTATAGTGTGTATATGTCTAGAACACCTCTTCTTAAACCAATTATTTTTCTTGTTAGTAACTCACACCAAACATATAATAAATTCACATAATATTAATCAAAAGAAATATCTGATGATCACTCCTCCCTTTATGGACTTAGATTCCTCTAAAACATAAGGAAAAAATTCCATCCTTAAAATTGAACGTCCCACTCAACTCAAATTATAATCGATTTCCTTCAATGAATCCAAACATAATAGTGTCCACATTCTTCATTAACATTTTCTCAAAACATGGTGAAAAAAATCTTCAAATAGTCCTTGAATCTCAGTAATATTTATGGCCATTGAAAGAAATATTGAACATCATAAATATTAATTACATTACAATGTTTTTGTAAAGAACCTCAAAAATTCATCCAGTGTAAAAAAATTATATCCGATCCTATTTATCTGATAGATCTACATTTCTCTATTTTATATGTATACCATTTATTTAGGAGATAAAATATTGAAATCTAATCCAGTAACATTTTTATTTACCCATCTAATAACTTTACATTGATCTATTCAATGAAATTTCATTTATTTATCAAATGACATCACACTCCTTCAACCAATTAAAATCTCATTTCTCTATGTAATGGTTCTATAAATTTTCATCCAAAATGAAATGTTTCATCTATATTATACATTCAAAAGATCTCCTCTATCTGATGAAGTTATTCCAATAACCTCAAGTGTCTTTTACTTTGTATTTTTATCTATTTAGTAAAATATCATACATTTTCAACTCCATAAAATCATAACTTAGACCTTATTCAAAAATTATAACAACAAATTTTTATAAACTTCATAAATCAAACTTTTTTATAGCTACAACTCTATCCATTATCCTCAGTCTATAGAACTCATGTTTTTAAAATTTCATCCTTTAAAAAAACTTATGTAAATTCATGATATATTCCTAATGTTTTTTACTTTTAGGAAAAATAGAAAATCATCTGACTGAATAATTTCAATCTAAAATTATCAATATTTATTCTATATATCTTTTCTAGAACATTTCCTAAAAACACATCTTGACATATTGATAAAAAATAAAACAAAAAAAACATGGTAAAAACAAACTCCAAAAAGGGGTGTTTACTAGTGTTGGATAGAATGAATCTTAGAGACTATTTAGGATAATTCTAAATATTTAGAAAGGATGGATACGATTCCATATGCATCCTCCAAGGGATATATCATGTTTTCCCTATTATTTTATCAACTTAATGTCAATTATTATTTAAGTGTAAGAAATATATTCTAATTATATCCTAGTGCATATTACTAATTAGATATCAATAATATCCTTAAGTACTAAAAATGTATGAAAATATTACCTGTTATTATAACTATGGATGAACTCATTGTAAAGTATTACACTGATGCTAGTTTATAATATTAAAATATGATATGGGATCTCAATCCCGGTTTATATTTTGTTCAATGTTTGCGATATCAGTTAGAATATTTCCAAAAATGAAATTATAGTGAACTCTACACCAGAGTTAAAATGAATCTCTATATTTGACATGATAAAGGAAGCTATTTGGATGAATAAGTTCATCACTAAATTTAGGGTATGTTCTAACATGGATGGAGAAATTGTGATTTAATATAAAAAATGGGGTTATAAATAATGTTGAGGTACCCTAGTCTTGCTAAAGGACCCAAAAAAATCTTTTGAAAATACCATGTCATTTGAGAGATCATTGAGAGGAGTAATTTAAATTGATGTACACTTGAATTTTTTGATGAAGTTATTATTGGTCTAAATTCTTTTTCAACTTTTTTAAAGACCTTAATATAATTTTTTAATGGTTATAGAGATTCTTGTAATTTTATTAAGTAAATATTAAGATGGTTTTAGTAAACCTTGAAATATGTTGAAGTATGTTTGGAATTTTATATATGTGAGGTCGATCCACTAGTTGTGCGGTTTCTTAAAATAGTTGTTACTTTGGTCTTGTGGTTGATCAATTTCTCATGTGGTAAACTAGTTTCTCATGTGGTAAGTATTTTCAAGGGAAGATTATTTTTTTCATTCATTCGATCCACTAGCTCATGGTTGATCTATATGGTAAGTGAATTGGTCATGTGGTCGATCCACATGGCCAATCCAGATGGTAAAATACCTTCACATGGTCAATATGAATCACAACTGGTCTTGTACTTATATTTTTTTAACTGAGTATGTTGGGTAAAATTTTGAGTTTCTGAATGTTAAATATTCTGATGAAATTAAACATGAATATACACATTATGATCTTCAAATATTCAAACATGACCTATGAAATGTGATTCATGTTATCTCATGTGGTATTTAAAAAATTTCCTTCAATTATCACATATTTTTAATGTTCTAAGATAGTTTATCAAAAAAATTAGCATATGGATTGATGGTATTACTATTTCAAATTAATATCTAAATATTAAATATAAAAATATGGATTTTTATTTTTTATTTTGGATTTAAAATAATCATTTTTATCTTTATATGAAATGGTTCTTATTTTATTTCAATCAAATGAGTATTTAAGACACTAAATTATTTTTTTAAAAACTATTGTAATTTGATATTAAATTGAAAAAGGTTAAGCTCAATCTTTGTTCAGTAAGGGAAAAGACATGATTATTATTAGAATTTTCGAATTCCATTTTTTTGAATTATTCTGAATATTGATCAGGGATACAGAAGACTATATAATGTGATTCTATTGATCTGTCGGGAAAAAAGAAGGTTAGTTGTGGTATTAAGGGTGTGCTATATAGTTAATTAAAGAGTTAATATTATGTGATAATGATAGATTAAACACGATCCTAATGGAATATGAAAATCATGGAAAATTGAATTGTAATATTTTGTTCAATAATGAATTGATAATTATAAAATGTAAATAATATACCCTGAAATATTTTTAATTCTATGAATTTAAAAATTACTGAATATGAATATAAAATTAAGTCAAAGAAAGAGGTAAACAAAAATAATAATAAAATAGAGAAAAAGAAATTTAAGAGGAGATGATGATAGACTGATTCCTAATGTTCTGAAATAATTTCTAATCATCTTTTGAAGATCAAGTATTCCGGATTATCAAATCTAAGTATGAGTTTAGAAGAGAATATCATAATCTAATTTTCCATAGAGTAAGAAAATTTTTACATTTAATTTAAAGGCCTATGGGGAAGATCATCAATACTTGTAAAATAAATTGGAATATCAAAAGGTATTTCTCATCTCTTCTCGGTCATTATATAACCACTAGGATAACTTGAGGGGATAATTTATTAACTAGCATAAAGATTTTATTCATAATTGAATGAAATTATAAAATATAACCATCATTAATTCATTCCCCTCATATGATTGGTGAATCTGTTCTTAGGGAATTTCAAGTTATATCAAAGCATAGGTTCCCTCAGTAATATCCCAATGTAGATTTCCATGGATAATATTAATTTTGTAAGCATGTGTGTATCAATCATTGATTCTAATAACTACATTGGATAAATTAACAAGATTTAACCATGTCTTCTTTTAGTTGTCCTATATGTTATTAAAATAGTTATAAATGGTTTCCCATCAGTTGATAGAAGTGTTCAATTGAATTTTACTAATAAAAGAAACCTGGGTGATGGGATTAAAAACTAATAAAAAAATATTGGATAATTTTGAAAGCTTCTATAAAGAAAATATTAAAGTCAATGAGTTTAGGATAGAGATTTATAGAATCTAATTTAATTATATCAGGGTGTTCAAAGATAAAAACATAAAAAAAATATTTATAAAGGTGAATGGTATTTTTTATTAGAGGATTTATTTAGATAGGAGATGACTATACCTCTAACACCATGAGATTTTGCGAAACAATTTTTTCAAATTAATTTAATCATTTTGATATTTTTAATTTGATGTAACACTAAATATAGATTGTGTTGTATGAAAGGAAAAATTTATTATTTCTTTGTACACAACACCAAATTGATCCTACATACACACAATACTTGTATTATTTTACAGTACACACAACACTTTGTTTTTCTTGTTACACTCATAATGTTGGGTTTCTTTGATAACTTGCATGACATGAAAGACCTAGTTTTACCAAACTATAATGTACTATTAATATTATTAAAATATTATTATAGTTCTCTTATTAACAATAAAATGTTGGTGATGAATAATATTAATTAAATATGTATTAAATAAGTATATAAGAAGAATTATTTAGTGACCAATTAACTAGAACTGAAAATAAAACCTTTCTGAAAATATAGGAAATATTTTGCTGGAAAACCATATTTATGAAATCAAACACGTTTTACCTTAATAAATTAACTAAACTACATTTTATATATTATTTTAAAAATATATACATATATATTATTCCTTAAACTATTTTATATTCATATTATGGGTTTTTTAGAAAGGAGATAAGAATAAATCCAATTTTACGCCAAAAGATATATATTCTTTATAAAAGGTATATTAACCACCTTTTAATGGTCTAACAATTTTAATTATATTTTTTTACAATTATATATTTATTATTTTAAGAGATAAAATTAATTTTTTATGTGTAATATCAAAATTTACTTTTTCATGAATTTTTGGTATTTCTCTAAGAAGTATAATTCTTGGATGAGAAATGAAAAATAATGAATTTTAATTCAAATCTATTTTTTCATAGAATTATTTATATAGTAAAATTATATTTGAATTTGGTTTTAAAGTTTAATTATAATTATTATAAATAAATTAACACAATTATTTTCATTTTAAACAATTTCACATTGAAATTGGATATAAACGCATTTTAAACTTTTGGACTTTTTTTCTTTAAAAAACCCCTCTTGTCGTCACATCGATAAGATTAATTTCAAATTAATTTCAGCCAATTATGTGTATATAATTTATCAAAATAGATTCCATATTTAATATAATAATCATACATAATTACTAATAATTTCAACATAGTTTTTTTTAAAGATATTAATGAATGTAATTACAATTAATTACAACAATTAAGATAAAAACAAGATTACATAGTGGTTAAACATTAATTTACGATTCCAAATAACATATTAACATATAAAAAATAAATTTTATAGAAATATTTCGACCAAAAAACCTCATGGGTCGAAAATTTAAAATTATTTTATGAACATGATCCAAGGGAGACCTCTCAATAGATTTTACCTTCTTTTATTTACAAGAATGTCACCCAATCCACTATAAAAGGGCACTCACCCACCTCACATATTCACACCTATAAATCCAATTAATCTCATCCAAAACCTAACATAATATATTATATAATTCCATAACTTCATCCTAGATTCCTAAATTTTTAATTAAATCCATCCAAGTAATCCCGTTGATGAAAACCAACAGGAGTTACCCAAAGAAGTGGTATTATCTTTCCACAAGCTCTTTTGATTTATTTATTTCTCCAGGCCCTAAATTATTCTTATTAAATGATTTTATACTAATTTAATTATATTAAATATACTAATATGTTGTTACATTAAATTTTAAACCTATACTCACACACACTTCCATCAAATGGGATACACAGTAATCATTCGTGTGTACAACGGACTATCGTCTCACGAATCGATGTTGCTCATTATTCCATTACCACCTTTCAAGGTTGGTAATAATGATAGAATTTATATTTTTATATGATATAAATGATATTTTTTATATATTTAATATTTTTAATTTTTATATAACACATACCTTCATGTTTTGTATTTTTTTTAAACACTATCACTTCGTTTGTAGATGTTCGAACTGCCGCCTCCTCAACGTGATGTGATTCATTCACGATTTGGTTGGAATGTATTAATGATGAGTTTAGTAAATGTACATGACATTAATAAAATAATAAATCTAATGGAATAATATATATATATATATATATATTCCATTTAATTTCATTCAATAAGATAAGAAAATTGAATCAATGTTCATGTGTATGTATCGCCTACCATCTCCAAGAACAGTGTATTCCATTTCATATTTGTATCATTTATATATTATTATAAATATTTATATACATAATATATATGGTATATATATATCATGTTTCAAATTATTTAAATAATCAAATCATGATCTAAGTAATAGGATCAAGAATAATAAGTCCAAACATATATGAAAACAAAGAAGATATTACCTAAAACATAACATTAATATGGAATTATTAATAACATGGATATATAAATTAATATTAAAATAATACATTGTATTATATATAATAATATGATTCTCTAGTAGATTCATATTAACTTAAATTTATTATACATGAAGTTCGAACATTTATAGAGAAATTCAAAACTTATAGTAAGGGTTTTCTCATCTCACATAGAATATTTTTGTGACATATATGCTATATTCATTACTAATTATTATTGTGTGGTGTATATAATTCTTGATGAAATGTTATATCATTAATTTCCTTTATATAATGGTATTTAAAGTTTCAATTTATTTTATTTATTCATGGGGATTGTGCCTCAAAAATTACTCAAGTAATAAGGGGATTTCTAGTATCACTTTTATTTATGTGAGACTTAGGCCTTATTCACCCCTCATTTAATATATAAGGTGTATATAATGAATATTAAATAATTATATGACTATTATATTTAAATTTTTGGTTAATTAAATAACCATTTTATGATATATATTTCATGTGGGTTACTGTTCAAATGTTGCCAAATTGGTAAAGTAATTTTCTCTCAATTTTCCTTATTTGAGACACAAGCCTTGTTATGCACATGAATCAATATAAAAGATGCCTATAATTTCTTTTTAAATGTCATATCATTAATATAATTATTTTTATGATATTTTATTCCTCATGTAATGTTTTTATTTCCATATGATTATGATTCAATGTTACCAAAGCGGAATAGTTTATTACTACAATCTCATCCTTTAAAAAGATTTTTTATGATTATGCTTCCATTGATGATATATTTTGATCCATTTCTCAAGAAATATCATTAAATTTCATATCATATTTTAATTCATTATATATTAAAGTAATGGTACTATATTTCCACTCATTGGTAATTAAGATAATTAAGAAAGGGTTTTAAGGAAAATCCTACATTATCTCTCTCTTCGGTCAGAAATATGTGTTCTTCCAAAACCACATTTTCTAAAAATATTTTCAAAAAAATTTTATGTTTAAAAAGTGTTTCAATATTATTTTATGATTACTCTATATTTTTTCAATGTTATTTTAAAATAGAAAGGTTTTCAAAATTTTTATGATTTAAAAAGCGTTTTCCAAGAAGAATTTGTATTTTCCTCAAGAAATGTTTTAAATATTTTTTTAAAATATTAATTTAAATGTATTGAAGTGGGTTTTGAAGGAAAAGTATTTTGTAAATTATTTATGTTTTAAAATTTTGTTTTCATATAAAGGCTATTCTTCATAAGAAAATATTCATGTGATCTTTCAAAATCCTTCCCCATCTAAGTTAACATCCTTTGATGTAGTTTATTCTTTACTTGGGTTATGATCCAAGAAAACCATTCTTATTATTTCTTTGAATGGTTTAGATTAAGATGATAAGTTGTTTATAAAACCTGTTTCTAATCCATGGGTTATGCCTTGATAAAGTGATTATAAAACCTACTTCCTTCCATGGGTTATTCTGTGATAAAATGATTATAAAACCTCTCACTTTTTTATGGGTCAGGGTATGATGAATGTTTTGTTGTCTTATAGAAAATGATTGCATGATTTCATTATTTTATTGGTGGGACCTATATCTCCCTCTAATGAATTGGGTAACGATAAATTATTAGTGATCTCAATGGGAACATGGGAGGGAATCCTGAGACTAAAAAAGTGGGCATCCTAAGGAAAAAATAGAAGGGCGTCATAAGAATGAAATAAGAGGGTGAATGGGATGGCATTCAATGGATGGAAAAAGTGTGTGCATGGGAGGGAATACCAAGCCTAAAATAAGAGCGTACACAGGAGGGAATCCCACGTTCTAAACAAGAGGAGACATGGGAGGGAGTCCCAATACTTAAACAAGAGGGTACATGGGGGAATACCAATACTGAAACAAAATGGTACACAAGAGGGAATCGTAAGCCTGAAATAGGTACATGGGTGATTAACACAGGACTAACATGCTATGAAGGTCTTAATAGGTACCCTTGACATAGTATTTTCTATAATTATTAGTATTCCACATTTCTATGTCTTACTCCTCTTTTATACTCTCATGTATTATGCTCTTGATTCCCATATGATTCATTTATTATGAACTTCCAGTCTTTATGCCTTGAATCTGGATTATATTCTGTGATATTCATGGTATGATCTTTTAATATTATTATCATGTTATAATAAAATTATCCTCATGTTATGTGTACATATCTCCATTGTTTACCATTACTAGAAATCCAATCTCACCGATTTATTATTCTTCTTTTCCCTAGGTTATGAAGAAAGGTTTTAAGTAGGAGTACTAAAAGGGGATTATATTTAAGAGATATTTTGAAAATGTTTCACCAATTTAGAATATAATATGTCTATGTTTTCAAAGACACTAAACTAATATTGTCCACGGGATTTTGTTTTATAATTTGTTGAATAATCATCTAAAATGATGTAATGTCTATATATGTTAAGCCTGAGTGATTATAGTTGTTATCAAGTGGAAGGATGAGTAAAAATTTGGAAACTAGGATCAGAAAAATTTAGGGAGATCCCTAGGGATATTTCTATATATATATCTATGAATTTCTCTAAGGATAAGCCTAATGTGTCCTAGATTTAAAAGCCAGTGTCAAAATTTATATATAGTATATGATAATTTTCATGATTTTTTGGTTTTTTCCTATGATAAGTGATTCTCACACTATGCTTTTTGGGTTTAGTAAATAGAGGTAACCATAAATATCTAGGTTAACATTGAATGTGATGGAAACTTTGAGGATGAGAAGCCAAATTGTATTATCAAAATGGTGAAGTATATGGGGATCATGCCTAATCTGTTTTCATGGAACAATATTAAAAACATGTACTTTAACCAACTCTTGGACTCACCAAAGAAGTGAAGGAAGGATTTCACTTTGAGTTCAAGTAATAGAGGCCATAGAGGAAAGAAGATTCAGTTTCCTTTGTGTTGAGAATGTGGAAAGAATAACCCAAGTGAACGTCTTAGAGGAACATGAAAATGTTTTAACTGTGGAGGAGAATGACAAAAATCAAGTAACTACAAAATAAAAATGAAGAGTTGGGTTGACACAATTTATGGGAATATTGGATTTTCTAATACATCATTGTTGGTTAAATTTTTTATGTGTATAACTAAATTTCATTATATAAATGGATTTACCAAGTAGGAATCTCCCAAAGAGAATCATGAAGGTGGTATGAGTAGTTGTTATATTGATAATGATTATGAGACTACATATGAAATGTGAGAGGAAAATGGTATTAATAAAAATTATGTGGAAGCCTTGTTAATAGATCAATGATGAATTGGAGTAACCTAAGTGTTTATTTATTTACATTCAATAATTGTTAATAGGGAAATATTTAATGTTTTTTTTTGTTTATGTTTTTTTACTAAGGATTTATAAGAATATGTTTAATGGTTCCAATAGACTAGAAAGTGATTAAATGGTAAGGTAAAATTTTGACTAAGGTAAAGATAACCATAAATATTTTCTTAATATTGAGATAATGATGTTTGGATAAACATATGTTGGATATGAATAATTAAATTAGATGGTACTAATTAAATTGGAAGTAATTAAATATTTGTTAACAAAGTATTTTATTCTAACAATGATGAAGTTAACAATATTTTTGAATTTATGGAATATATCCAATAAATTTCTAATAAGTAAATAAGAATATTTTCAAGAATAATTTATAATAATTCACATTAGTACCATGTTCCAAGAGAATACATGATGAAAGTATTCACATGACTAGTATGTGACAAGTAAGAGTTGCATTATGATATATGTGGATCAATGTTAAGATGATTTTGATAAATTTAGAGATCTTGTATCTAATGTTTTAAACATTCATCTATTATAAGGTTTATAAGGTTAACAATTTATAAAATAGTTTATATTAAATATCAGATAAGGTTTTAGAGATTAAAGTATTATCTCACTATATGTAGATTTAGGCATATTGGATAACATGTGCTAACCATTTTGGTGTGACGTTAACTAATGATAGATGGAATGAACTATAATTCAATTTATGTATCTCATGATCTAACTATGCTTCAGGAATGAATAATTCACCTTCATTTGTAGGAATAAGTGATGAAGTGAAAATTGATCAAGATGCAAATTAAGGGTGAGATTGATCTTATGAAATGGAATGAAATCAATTAAGTACATTTTCTCGTGGAAATTCTTCAACATTAGGAGAAATATCTTGAAATAAAATTGTGTTCCATTATCATCATTTTTTATGATAGAAATAAACTTTTTTAAGCCTATTTGGTTATGTATTTATGATCATTAATTTTATCTTAACCATGTTCTCTATTACACTATTTCATAACTTTACAGTTAGAATACTATTCTATGTCACTATTTCACCTTTCTTATATGTTTTACTATATAGAAACCCAGTTATGAGTTACATTGGGTAACTGTTATGTTTCCAACCTTCCCCTTTTGAAGGGAGTTTTAATATTTATTTTTGAAATGTCAGTTTCTATGAATGAAGATTTCAAGTATTAATACATTGATAACCTAGATGAATTTTGAGTGATAAATTAATTTTAAGGGTTATATAATGTAACTCCTAGGTATTTTTTGAAATATTGCTTTTCTAATTAATTTAATCATTTTAATATTTTCTATTTCATGAAACAATAAATATATCTTGTTATATATGAAATAACAAAGTTGTTCATTATTTTTAAAAAACATTAATTTTTCATCATGCAATAATTACATTATTGTTTTCTATGTAAAACACTATTTCGGGATTGTGATACACACAATGTTGAGTTCCTTTGGTAATTTACATGAAATGAAAGACCCAGTTTTACCAAACGGCAATGTGCTATAAATATTATTAAAATATTATTATATCTATAACATATCTATTGTAATGGTGGTCATGAATAATATTAATTAAATATGGTTAACATGAGTATATAATAAGAGTTATTTGAAGACCAATTAACTAGAAATAAAAATAATTCCTTTTGGAAAATATAATAAATTTTTGGTTGGAAAACCAAATTTATGCAATCAAACATGTTTTACGTTAACAAATTAATTATATAACATCATATATATTATTTTAATGAAATATATATATTATATTCATTAAAGTATTTAATATTCATTTTATGTGTTTTCTAGACAAGAGACAAG
Source organism: Viscum album (assembly GCA_963277665.1). NCBI lineage: Eukaryota > Viridiplantae > Streptophyta > Magnoliopsida > Santalales > Viscaceae > Viscum > Viscum album. The sequence continues at coordinate 1,575,108,277 of OY728161.1, read as the reverse complement.
AATAAATCCAATTTTACGCATAAAGATATATATTATTTGTAAAGAGTAATATTAACTCCTTTTAATGGAAAACCAATTTTAAATATATTATTTGAAACTTTTATAATTTTCATATGAAAAAAAACTTCATTTTTTAAATATTAAATCAAAATTTACTTTGGATTAATTTTTTATTTTTTCTGAGAAGTTTCATTTTTTGAGGAATAATTTAAAACCCTGAATTTTAATTCAAAAAAAATTCATATAATTTATTTATATAGTAAAATTTTATTTTAATTCGGTTATAAATTATAATTAGATAAATTATAAATAAATTAACCCAATTTATTTTGTTGGAACCAATTTCACATCGAAATTGGATATAAAATCATTTCAAACTTTTGTACTTTATCACGTTAAAAACACATCTTCTTGTCCCATCTACAAGATTAATTTTAGATTAATTTTTTCAACTTATGTGATCATAATTTGGAAACATGTATTACATATTTTTAATAATATTAATTTTTAATTACTAATAAGTTAAAATTAGCCTTTTATAAAAAAATTATAAGTGAAATTAATTAAATTTAAATATAATAATGTAAAAACAAGATTACTTAGTGGTTAGACTTTAATTTAAGTATCCAAAATTCCTAGAAACATCTCAAAAATCCATTTTATGTACATATTTATACCAAGTTAACTATTTTATAAAAAAATTATAATTATTCAAGACATATGATATAAAGGAAACCTATCAATAATGTCCACCTTTTAATATTTAGAAGAGTGGAACTCTTCCACTATAAAAGGGAACTCACCCCCTCACTTCTTCACACCTCTCAAACCCATTTTTATCATTCTAAACCTACACAAATGAAATAAAAAATTCCATAACTTCATCTTAGAATTCCACCTTGGGGTATAAATCCAACCAATGAATCCCTTTAGTGCAAACCAAAAGAAGTTACGGTAAAGAAATGTAGCATCCTTCCACAATCTCTTTTGTTTGGTTTCTTTCTCGACCCAATAAAGATTTCTTATTCCATGATTATATAATAAAATAATTATATTAAATATACTGAGATGTTTTTATTTTATGTTTTGTACCTACACTCACACATACTTCCATTATTTGGGATACACAATCATCATTCGTGTGTACGATGGACTATTGCCTCACGAACCGATGTCTCTCATTCTTCCATTACCATATTTAAAGGTTGATAATAATAATGGTAATTATATTTGTATATGAAATATATGATATTTATAATATATTTATACTTTAGGAATAATTATATAACACATACCATCATGCTTTCCATTTTTTCTATACATGATAATATCATTTATGGACGAATAGATAACCACCTTTTCAAAGCAATGTGATTCAATCACACTTTGTGTGGAATGTATTAATGATGGGTTTAGAAAATTTATATTATATTTATTAAATAATAATTATAATATAATAACATATATATATATATAAGTATATTTCATTTACTTTATTTCTTTTAATATGAAAACAAAATAGAAACAATGGTCTTGCGTTCATACAGCCTATTGTCTCCATGAACTGTGTATTCCATTTGATATTTATATCATTTATAGATTATTATAAATATTTATTTAATGAATATATATGATATTAATATCATGTTTTACATTATTTAAATAATTAAAGCATGATCTAAGTAATAGGATCAATAATAACAAATCGAAACATATAAGAAAAACAAACCAGACATTACCCAAAATGAAACATTAACAAAAAATTGTTAATAAATAGGTAATAAATTTTCATAATAAAATAATATATGGTATTAAATATAAGAACCCTGTTCTGGTGTAGATTCATAATAAAATTATGTTTATTATACACGAGGATTTAATGTGTATGAATAAATTCAATTCTTAATGTATTGGTTTTCTCATCTCACTATTATTTCTTTAAGATATATGATATATTATCCACTTATTCTTATTGTGTGGTGTATATAATTATCTATGACATTTATATCATTAATTTGTTTTATTTCATGATATTTAATGTTTAAATGGATGTCAATATTTCATAGGGATCATGATTCAAAAGAAACTTTCAATTAGTAAGGGAATTTCGAGTCTAATTTTTATTTATATGCGACTTATGACATATTCACCACCCGTTTAATATGTGTTATATATCTAACAAACATGAATTTATTATATGATTATTATCCTTAAATTTATGAGTATTTTCATCTCTATTTTATGATATCTCTTTCATGGGGTCTATGGTTTAAAGGCTACCAACTCAGAAAAGTAATTTTATCTCAATTATCCTTCTTCGAGACACATGTCATGTTATGAACCTATATTCTTCTACAAGGTGTGTATACATCCATTTTATATGTTATATCATGAATATCCTTTTTTGAGATTTTAAGCATCATGTAATGTTATTATTTCTATAGGAAAATGATCCAATGTTACCAAATTGGTAATTGTTTATTGCTATAATATAATCATTTATCAAGATTTTTTATGATTATGCTTCTATTGATGAAATATTGCGATCCATATACCAAGAAATATCATTGATTTTATTATCATCTCATAATTGATGATATATCCAACTAATTGATCTATTTTTCCACTCATTGGTACCTAAGATAATTAAGAAATTTTTTTAAGTAAAATATGACTTTGTATCTCTCATTGGTCATAAATATGAGTTCTTCCATAACATTGTTTTCAATAAAAAAATTTGAAAAAAATATATTTAAAAGTGTTTTGAAATCTATTTAATATTTATTTATAAGTTTGCAGGGTTATTTTCAAATAAACGTTTTTAACTATTTTCTATGATTTCAAAATATTTTATCAAAGTGGAAAGGATTTTTTTCATCAATAAATGTTTTAAATAATTTTTTAAAGATTACATTATATGTTTTCAAGTGGTTTTTAATGAAATGGATTTTGAAAATGAATCTTATTTTTAAAATTTATTTTCAAAAAAGGATATTTTCCTTAAGAAATTCTTTATGGTATCTTTCAAAATCCTTCCTCATCTATTTTGACATCCTTTGATATAGTTTATTCATTATTGGGGATATAATCCAAGGAAACGAATATTATTATTTATTTGAATGGTTTATGTTAATATGACATGTTGTTTATGAAATATATTTCTTTTCTATGGTTTATTCCATGATAAAATGATTATAAAACATGTTTCCTTTAACAGGTTGTTCTATAATGAAATGATTATAAAACCTATATCTTTTCCCTCGGTTATGATATGATGAAATTTTAATGATACCCATTTCATTAAATGGGTTATGAAATTATGTTTATGAAATCCAGATCTTTTTATGGGTCATGATATAATGAATGTTTTGTTATCTTGCAGAACATGTGTGTATGATTTCATTATGTGACGGGTGGGACCTATATCTCCCTCTATTATATTGGGTAATGATAAATCTTTTATTATATAAAAGGGTATATGAGAGGGACACCCAAGCCCAAAACAAGAGGGAATCCTAAGACCTAAACAAGATGTCATCATAATCCTATAAACTAGAGGGTACATGAGAGGTCATCCCATATGCAAAATAAGAGGGTACATTGGAGGGAATCATAGGCCCGTTAGAAGATGGTACATGGGAGGGAATCCCAAGAAAAAAACAAGAGGGTACATGGGAAGTAATCTGATGACAGAAACAAGAGGGTACATGGGAGGGAATCCCAAGCTCAAAATAAGAGGCTACATAAGAGGGAAACCTAATCCCAAAGTAGGTACATTGGTGATTATCCCAAACCTAACATGTTATGAATGTCTTGGTAGGTTTACTTGATGTAGGATTTTCAAAACTTATGTGTATGCCACAATTTGATGCATTATTTCACTTTTATGATCTCATGTAATATGCTCTTGATTCCATAGTGATTCATACTTTTGGAACCACCAATCGTTATTCCATGACTCTAGATTATGATCTTTGATATGTGGGGTATGATCTTCTAATGTTATGTTCTTGTTCCCATACCCTTGTTATGATGTTATGATTATATATCTTCCTTGTTTACCCTTACCGTTCATCTAATCTCACCATTTTCTTATGTTTCTATTCCCTATGTTATAAAGAATGGTTAAAAGAATGAGCAATTAAAAAGGGAAGATCTTTAAGGGATATGTTAAAGATCTTTCAAAATGTTATAAGATTATGTTTCCACATTTCCAAGTACACTAAACTATTATAGTACTTGGGATTGTATTTTTTTAATGTTATTGATATTAATCTAAAATGATGTAATATCCGGGTATTTTAATCCTTGGTTTCCATAACACCATTGTTAATAAGTTAATGATAAATTTCCCAAATAGTTTTGATGCTAAGGTTTTAGATCTAAAATATATATATTATCTCACAATTTATGTTCTTAATAACATAATCATTGAATATTAATTGATAATGGATAGAACATTTTAAAATAAAGATAAAGATTAAATAGAATTTAAATCCATAAAGAAGATAAATATCAAAGATGAACAATATTATAGACCTAGTGATTTAGATTGAGAAGAATAAAAAGATAATGAATATAAAAAACACACACCCCTTATCATAAAGAACTATAATACTGTAAAGGTAAAGTCGGTAAAATGAAACTTAAATGATCTAACTATGGGAATATTGGAAATTTTTTAACTAATTTTTCAAATAAGAAATATATAGAGTATAATACAAAAGATAAAAATCGTAAAAATAATTGATAAAGAAGGAAAAAATAAATTATTTAAATTAGTTAAGAATCAGAAGATGTTACAAAGAATAAAACAAATAAATATATTATGTAAATGGGAAGAGGATGAATTATCTTATTGAAGATAATCAAATAAATAATCTGATAATATATTCATAAATTTTATAGAACATGTAGTGGGACAGGATGAATCTTATAATATTGAAGATGAAGATGATGAAGTATCCTACATGGGATATATAATGAGATATGAACTTGAATCACATATAAATAATAATAATAACCCAAGAAAGAAGTTATAATCTATAAGAAGGAGGATAAAAAAGATAAATCTTATGATGGATTTTCCACAAAGGAAGCTGCCTATATTGAAAATATTAAAAAGTTAAAGCAGAAAGATTTAGAAATAAAAATATTATGAAATATATTTTGGTGGAAACTCAATTTGGAAGATTTGAAAATTTAAAGGAATCAATAAAAATTCATAGAATAAATAAAATAATTAAAGAAATTTATATTTTGTTGTAATATATCTGTTGTGATCAATGTTGATACATAAATGTTTAAAAAAATTGAACTCCATTAAATAGGTCAAAACCTTATCAGATATGTCACGACCCGTCCTCAGGGCCCGTGTCGTGACTACCCCAAGCCCGCCTTCCATAGGCCAGGGGCTGGCGACTAGCACCAAGGCGTAAATCCCAACAAAAGGGAAGGCATTGCCTTTGAAAAGTAAACAAGAACCACAGAGTAAGCAAGCGGAAAAGTAAACCCTAAGTAAAAACTGTAACAAGCTGTGCTGAAAGTAAAAGGGGCTGGAAATACAAGCCCAACTGTAAAGTACAACTGAAAGGGAAAAACAGCAACTGAAAAGAAAAGCTGCAGCATCGAGCCGTCCTCTGGAAGTCCCACCTGAAGGGTGGGTACAGATGGCCTCCACAGCTCCTTGGTCCAGCCGTCCTCTCCGAGTGCGTCCCGCCCAGTGGTCTACCTCCAAGTACCGTCCTGCTCCGCACGCCTCCACCACGATCAGTGTTGTCCGTCATCTGTAACCAACACAATGAAGTGCGGGCATAGCCCGTGCAGGGGTGAGTATAAGATACTTAGTAGGGACCCCGAGACCCCTGAAGTTCTCCCGAAATCCACAAAGGATAAACCACAAAGGGAAGATACAATCACGAAGTAACAACCGACACTGCTTAGGTATATGCCCATACATATACCTAAGTCATCAATTCCCGTTCGGCTCCAACATCAGAGCCCACGCACAACCCAGTCCACACAGGAAAGCAAACGTATACCCACACATGATAGCTCAAGGCAATCCACAAAGGAGAGTAAACAGTAAATCCACACAGGATAGCTCAACACAATCCACAAAGGAGAGTAAACAGTAAATCCACACAGGATAACTCAACACAATCCACAAAGTAGAGTAACACAAGATTCAGCTCACACAGGTATACTTCTTGTATGACGATAAAGATGATCATTGATCCATCTAAGTCATCGGACCCACAAAGGATCGATAGGTAACTAACCCCCGCAATGACCCACAGAGGATCGGGCCCAAACAGGACCTGTAGGCGCTGGCTCACACAGAACCGCTGAGCGCTGACCCACACAGGATCGGACCCACACATGATCGGACCCACACAGGACCTCTAGCACTGATCCACGTAGGATCGCTGAGTGTTGTAGTCGTCGCAGTCCACTGAGGATCTCTGCACAGTCGTCGTCACAGTCCATTGTGGATCTCTGCAAAGTCATCGCCGCAGTCCACTGAGGATCTCTGCACAGTCGTCGCTATCGAAGTAGCAGTCGCAGCTAGCTCTAGGGTTCCCGCACACAGCAAGCTCGTTCGGGAGGGTCCGCTCCACGAGCCGAGAGGCCGATACATCAACTGTCACAAAGTCCGAAGTTGATGTATCCAAAAGTTCTGTATCGTCAATAGGAACTCAACGCCGCAGACGGCGCGTCAATCGGACGCCCGGTCTGAGAGTTATTGGCTTTTTCGTCCCAAGGGCCCTATTGGTTTTTAAGGCAAAACCAAGCCGGACCATACTCCACCTGCGTCCAAACCTCAGGCGGCGTGATCCAAAAGATCAATCTCACTTAGAGGAAATCAACAAAGCTGACGACACGTCAATCGGATGTCCGTAGCTCAAGATATGAGCGTTTCCGCTCCGAAGGCCCGGTTGGTTTCGTGTACGAACCAACCCGGCCGAACTAAAAGTATTCCGAAACCTTGAGTGCGATATACCGAAAAGACCGTCTCGATCCAGGGATCGTGTTTCCGCTGACGGCGAGTCGTTTGGAGGCCCGTAGCTCAAGTTATGGGCATTTGACCGAAAATAGTCCGAAGATGGAGGGTCCGGGCCCGGGTCGAGCCGGCCCGACCCCCCTCCCCCCCCCCCTGGGTCGGCCGAACCAGGTCGGCCTCGTCCGACCCGGTCCGGCCCGGCCAGGGCGCGGGCCGCCCGGCTCGGCCGAGCGACGCGGGGGGGAGCCGCCACCCCCGTGTGACACCCCCGCAGCACCCGCGGGGTGTCGCCCTGGATAGCCGAGTGACGCGGGGGGAGCCGCCACCCCCGCGTGAAAACCCCGGGGCACCCGCAGGGTGTCGCTCAGACAACCGGACGCGGCGTCAGCCGTGTCCCGCGCACGCCGGACCCGCGCGGCCGCGGGTCCGCGAGTGCCGCCGTCGCGGCTTCTACCACGGCGGCCTTGTCCGGTGGCGCGCCGGGGCGCCGGCGGCGGCTTCCGCGGGCCACCGGAGTCGCTCTGGTGGTCCGATTCTGTTCCCGTCTGCGCCGCTTCTCCTCCCGGGACTCTCTCTTCACTACGGAACCATCACACTTCCGTTGCGGCATGTTCTTTCATCACCCGTCAAATCCGCACAATAACGAAGAACGGCGGAGGGTTGTCGGGCCGTGTTCATTCGGCCCGCACCCTCCGCGTTAGTGATAAACAACGGGAGGAACAATATTCAACATATGAATACATATCCGAAAATAATTTTTAATGAAATAAAATTTGTTTATGAATCGGGTTCTTCATTCTTGAACGGAAACAACATGGGAAAAAGGAAAAGTTCACAACAACCCCTACCTCGTTGGTCGTCATCGTACGCACGTCCTTCGCGGAATTGCTCGTCGCGGAAGGAGGAGATCGTCGCGTCATCGCGGAAGGACGTCGCGTCATCGCGGAAACCGGCGTTGAGTCGGTGAACTCAACGGATCAAAAAAAAACAACAGATTTAATTTAATTATATAAAATTAAATCTGTGTTTTGTTAAAAAAGACACAAGGAAGATTTAAGAGGAACCGGGAGTCTCTTACCTCAAACAGTAGATCTAAGATTCGTTGCAGAGGAAGAGACGTCGCAGAAGAACGTTCCAGGAAGGGAACGTCGGCGTCGCGGAACACGGCGTTGCGTCGTTGACTTCCATGGGTTCGGCGTTCTTCGTCGGAGGCCGGCGTTCTTCGCGTTCTTCGCGTTCTTCGCGAAGGAGGATGAAGGCTCAAGGATTCTGTCAAGCCTCTCAACGAGTAATCCTTCAAAAGACCTTGTTGGTCTTATTTTATTATAACGCCAACAAACGAAAAGGTAAGTAACAACCCATCAATTCGTTGTATTAATTCAACGAAAGTAACATTTCATTTAATTCACGAAAAAACCGCCCAATTAAATGGTCTGTTAAGAATTTAAGAAAACGCGTCAGTTGACTTTCATAATGATGGGTTTTCGCAGGTGCGTTACTTAGCGGAAAGAAACGGCGGGGCTCGTGCGGGCCCCACCTCACAAATATCCTACCAAGAGGGTAGGATATTTCTGGATAGTACCATATCCAGTTAATCTCAGTTTAAGCCGCTTTTAAGTGGCTTCAAGTTGCTTCCAAGTGGCTTAAGTGAAATAAAATAAAGTTGTCAAAAAAATTATTTTATTTCTTAACTTTAAGCCTGAAAATTAAAAACCACACCCGAGCAAACGCAACTCCAGAAGAGGCGTTTCTAAGCAAATATCGACGCTGCGATTTCATCGGTGCCCTCAGAATTCTATTCCGGGCACCGGTTCAAAAGTTAGAAAAAACCCGCTTGTCCGTTCACTGAACGTACCCGAGGCAAACTTCGGAAAATGATTCCTGGCACACCGGGCCTCGGAATTAGGTGCCGTCAGAAACTGCGCTCTTGTAAAATTCCAAAGAAAATTAAGAAAAAAAATTTCCTTGAAATTTACGGGTCTTTACATTACTCCCACCTCAGGGATTTACGTCCCCGTAAAGATACATCATAAACTAGGAAAACAAATGTGGGTACTGAGCACGCATCTGAGCCTCCCGCTTCCATGTGCTCTCCTGGAGGTTCCCGTGCTGCCATCTGATGCGCACAAGAGGAATAGATCGCCCACATAGAACCTACTCTTGTCAATCCTCTATATCCACCGGGACCTCCGCAAAAGTCTCCCCATCATCCACGTCTAGCTCCCCATAGTCAATGATGTGCGTCGGGTCGTGCATGTATCTCCTCAGCTGAGATACGTGGAAGACGTCGTGCACCCGGTGCAACTGAGGTGGTAAAGCCTGGCGATAATCCACCTCACCAATCCTGCTGAGGACCTGGAAAGGTCCGATGAAGCGTGGAGACAACTTGCTGCCTCGGCCAAATCTCCGCAAACTACGTCGAGGTGAGACACGCAAGAAGTCGTGGTCGCCATCCTCGAACTCTAGTGGCCTCCGCATCCTATCAGCATATGACTTCTGCCGGCTCTGAGCTATCCTCATCCGCTCCTGGATGACCTGGACCTTCTCTGTCGTGGCCCGGACCATCTCTGGTCCCACAAGTGCTGACTCCCCAGGGTCTGTCCAGCACAAAGGAGATCTGCAAGGCATGTCGTACAACGCCTCGTATGGTGCCATCCCAATGGTGGAGTGGTAGCTGTTGTTGTACACGAACTCCACCAAGGGTAGGTTGTCCTCCCAGCTGCGACCAAAGTCGAGGACACATGTGCGGAGCATGTCCTCGAGAGTCTGAATGGTCCTCTCTATCTGACCATCCGTATGAGGGTGAAAGGCGGTGCTCAGACATAGCCGCGTCCCGAACTCCTCCTGCAACCCCTTCCAAAGACGGGAAGTAAAGCGAGCGTCCCGATCGGAGACGATAGTCGATGGCACACCGTGAAGCCCTACAATCTCCAGAACATAGAGACGCCCCAAGCTCTCCACTGAGCCCTGCTCTCAGATGGGTAAGAAGTGTGCCGACTTGGTGAGTCGGTCAACAATCACCCAAATGGAGTTGTGACCTATGGAAGTGCATGGAAGTCCAGTCACGAAGTCCATAGATATCCCGTCCCACTTCCACTCCGGGACCTCCAAGGGCTGTACCAAGCCTGCTGGTACCTGATGCTCTGCCTTCACCTGCTGGCAGGTGAGGCACCGTGAAACGAACTCTGCCACAGCCTTCTTCATGCCCGGCCACCAGTGCTGTCGTCTAAGGTCCTGGTACATCTTCTCCACTCCAGGATGTACCGCCAAAGGAGAAGTGTGAAACTCTCTCAGCACCTCCTCTCATAAAGCGACTGGTACCAAGGTACATCCTCTGAAAAGGACGTCGTGCTCTGCTCCAAGGGAGAAACCATTAGGTGCCTGTCCCGAGGATATCTGTGCACGCCGTGTCTCACAGTCAGCATCCCCACATTGTGCCTCTTTGACCCGCTGTAGTAGTGGAGGGGTGACTGTGAGAGACTAAAGGAAGGTTTCTCCGTCTCTATCCACAAAGGATATCTTCAAAGCGCCTAGCTGCTCTGTCGCCTCCTCAAGTAGTTGGATGCCCGTCCTCCTGCTGAGGGCATCGGCTACCACGTTCCCCTTCCCAGGGGTATAGACTATCTCAAAGTCATAGTCCTGGAGGAACTCGAGCCATCGCCGCTGTCTCAGGTTCAGTTCCTTCTCATAGAAGATGTACCAGAGACTCTGGTGGTCAGAAAAGACTGTAAAGCGCTCGCCCATCAGATAGTGCCGCCATGTCATCAGAGCGAAGACCACTGCTGCTTACACCAGGTCATGGGTAGCATAGTTCTGCTCATGTGGCCTCAACTGACGTGATCCATAGGCAATAACGGCCCACTATTTCATCAGGACACACCTGAGTCCGGTCCCTGATGCATCGCAGTAGACTACGTATCCAACTCCCTCCTCAGGCAACCTCAAGATAGGTGCGCTGGTCAATCTCTGCCTCAGCTCCTGGAAGCTCTTCTAACATCTGTCTAACCACACAAAGGGTTTCACCTTCTTCATCAAAGCTGAGAGTGGCACCTCAACTTTGGAGAAGTCCGGAACAAATCTCCGATATTATCCGGCTAGACCCAAGAAACTATGCACCTCCGTCACGCTCCTATGTGGCTCCCAAGCTAGCACTGCCTCGATCTTCGTGGGATCCACGGCAACTCCCACATCAGAAATGACATGCCCCAAGAAGTGGACCTCACGTAACCAGAACTGGCACTTCGAGAGCTTGCCATAAAGCTGGTGCTCTCGGAGTGTGTCTAGTACAACCCGCAAGTGGTAGGCGTGCTCCTCCTTCGTGGTCGAGTACACCAAAATGTCATCGATGAAGACCACGACAAATCGATCGAGGTACGGCTGGAATATCCTATTCATGAGGCTCATGAACACTGATAGAGCGTTGGTTACGCCGAAGGGCATAACCAAGAACTCATAGTGTCCATACCGACACCTAAAGGTCGTCTTCTGCACATCCTCGTCTCGAACTCTGAGCTGATGATAGCCTGACCTGAGGTCTATCTTCGAGAACCACTGTGCTCCCTTGATCTGATCGAAGAGGTCATCAATCCTCGGTAGCGGATACTTGTTCCTCACTGTCACCTAGTTCAGGCGACGATAATCAACACACAATCACAAGCTCCTGTTTGCCTTCTTGGCGAACAAAATCGGGGAAGCCCAGGGTGAAACACTGGGTCAGATGAACCCCTTGCCCTGCTAGTCCTCCAACTGTACCCGTAGCTCTCGAAGCTCAGCGGGGGCCATCCGATATGCTGGAGTGGATATCGGGGTTGTCCCGGGGTACAGATCAATATAAAAGTCTACCTCTCTACGAGGAGGTAGCCCTGGAATGTCGTCGGGGAAGACGTCCGCATACTGATCCACCACTGCAGGAAAACTAGGACTCCACACGTCAACTGCTCCAAGGATGAGGCTAGCCAACTGATAAGTGATGGGCTTCCCTCTCCTCTGCGAGAGTCCCTCCTGTGCTGCGAAGGCTCCCTTCTCGCCGGTGAAGGTGAACCTGCTCCCGTCAGTGCGCACACATCGCACCTTGCGCCTAATTCAGTCAATCTGTGCATGGACCGTAGATAACCAATCCATGCCCAAGATGACGTCGTAAGGCCTCGACGCTGCTACAAGAAGATACCAGCCAAATCTCTCACCTCCTAGAGTAAGCTCACACTGCCGGCACCAGTGCGTAATCGTCGAGTCTGCTCCCGTAGGAGTCTCTAGCCGTAAGTATCGAGCCAACGGCTCTGTCGTAATCTCCGAGCTCCGAACAAGGGCAGTGGCTATGAAAAAGTGACTCTCTTTTGTGTCTATAAGAACTAAAACAAGGGTGGAATAGACACAGATCGTACCTCGAATCATCTTTGGTGTGTCGTGGTCATAGGCCTCCGCTGCCTGGAGCTGTTCTTGTCTCTGCCCGCCAGCTCCCTGTGGTCAGGGCGGGCCTCCTGGTGGTGGTGGTGGTAGAGCCTCATAGCGTCACCCACCACCTGCTGCTCACCCAACTCTACTGCCTCGTCTGCCTCCTCCCTGCGGACCGCCACGGTCGACCCTCTGCCTCTGCCTGGGTGGCCCCTCCACCGTCTGCTTCTCCTCGGTACGGCGGGTCGGGCAGTCACGAGCCATGTGGCCCTGCCCGCCGCACGAGTAGCACTGCCTGCCTCTCGGAAGGCTGGCTCCGCGCTGTGTGCCCCACACTGCTGAGCCAGTGTCCCGAGGTCGTCTGCCGAAAGGCCTGGTCTGCCTGGAACCCTGAGTCATCCGTCGGCTACCAGCTGCCAAAGACTCTGCTACCTGCCGCCCTGCGGTAGGTCTCGCTGTGGACTCATCCAGAAAGCTCTCGATCAGAAGGTCTCGCTCTAGCACTCCTGCCTGGGTCGGGATGCTGAGGGAGATCAGCAATTCCCTGATCTCATGTCTCAATCCCTGCTCGAAGGTCCGGGCCCAGAATAAGGGGTCCCGTACCATGTCGGTCGAGTAGCGAGAAAGATCGGTGAACCTCGCCACGTACTGGGCGACCGTCAAGCTGCCCTGCCGCAGCTGAAGAAGCTTCTGAATGCGCACCACATGGAGGGTGGCCGGGATGAACTCTGAGCGGAAGAGGCTCTCGAAGTCCATCCAGATGAGGGAGGCCTCATCGTGTACCTGGAGCATCAAGCTCCACCATCGCCCTGCTGCTGCGTGCAGTAGGCTCGCCGCGAGGATCACCATGAGGTCTGCTGGTGTCCTCACTAGCCTGAAAACTCGGACGACTGCCTCCAGCCAGTCCTCGGCTGCCTGGGGGTCCGTCTCCCCATGGAACCTGGGTGGTCACTGGCGCTGGAACTCGTGCAGAGCTCCGAGGCGTCGTGCGTCGTCAGCGATCGGCGCTGGAAGCATCGGGGGCTCGGCGGGCAAAGGTACCGTCGGTGCCTCTGCTGTCAACGGGCCATGTACTGAGGCCTCGTCGCTCGGCGGGCTGTCGTCGCGCTCTAATCTCGGAACCCTAGCTTTCTGCCGTCGTGGGGCCATCCTGAAAAGGAAACAAGTCCGCCACAGTCAGAAAAGTATACCTGGTGAGCTGACACAAGTAATCACAAAGAAAACTTGAAACACACACGCAATCAATGTTTTCATGCATTAAGTCGGAAATCAGAAGTCAGGGTCATGGTGTACGGATACGTCGGCCGCCGCACCAACACTGGACTCCCTGGACTGATAACCGCACTCAATACGCTAAACACTATTGCTTCACATAGAAGAAAGATCAGAGTCTGCGGTAGAACCGACCACCTATGATACCAATTTGTCACGACCCGTCCTCGGGGCCCGTGCCGTGACTACCCCAAGCTCGTCTTCCATAGGCCAGGGGCTGGCGACTAGCACCAAGGTGTAAATCCCAACAAAAGGGAAGGCATTTCCTTTGAAAAGTAAACAAGCACCATAGAGTAAGCAAGCGGAAAAGTAATCACTAAGTAAAAACTATAACAAGCTGTGCTGAAAGTAAAAGGGGCTGGAAATACAAGCCCAACTGTAAAGTATAACTGAAAGGGAAAAACAGAAACTGAAAAGAAAAGCCGCAGCGTCGAGCCATCCTCTGGAAGTCCCACCTGAAGGGTGGGTACAGATAGCCTCCACAGCTCCTCGGTCCAGCCATCCGCTCCGAGTGCGTCCCGCCCAGTGGTCCACCTCCAGGTACCGTCCTGCTCCGCACGCCTCGACCACGATCAGTGTTGTCCGTCGTCTGCAACCAACACAATGAAGTGCGGGCATAGCCCGTGTAGGGGTGAGTATAAGATACTCAGTAGGGACCCCAAGACCCCCGAAGGTCTCCCGAAATCCACAAAGGATAAACCACAAAGGGAAGATACAATCACGAAGTAACAACCGACACTGCTTAGGTATATCCCCATACATATACCTAAGTCATCAATTCCCGTTCGGCTCCAACGTCTGAGCCCAAGCACAACCTAGTCCACACAGGAAAGCAAACGTATACCCACACAGGATAGCTCAACGCAATCCACAAAGGAGAGTAAACAGTAAATCCACACAGGATAGCTCAACCCAATCCACAAAGAAGAGTAAACAGTTAATCCACACAGGATAGCTCAACACAATTCACAAAGGAGAGTAACACAAGATTCAGCTCACACATGTATACTTCTTGTATGACGATAAAGATGATCACTGCTCCATCTAAGTCATCGGACCCACAAAGGATCGATAGGTAACTAACCCCCGTAATGACCCACAGAGGATCGGGCCCACACAGGACCTGTAGGCGCTGACTCACACAGAACCGCTGAGCGCTGACCCACACAGGATCGGACCCGCACAGGATCGGGCCCACACAGGACCTGTAGCACTGATCCACGTAGGATCGCTGAGTGTTGTAGTCGTCGTAGTCCACTGAGGATCTCTGCACAGTCGTCGTCGCAGTCCACTGTAGATCTCTGCACAGTCTTCGCCGCAGTCCACTGAGGATCTCCGCACAGTCGTCGCTGTCGAAGTAGCAGTCGCAGCCAGCTCTAGGGTTCCCGCACACAGCAAGCTCGTTCGGGAGGGTCCGCTCCACGAGCCGAGAGGCCAATACATCAACTGTCACAAAGTCCTGAGTTGATGTATCCAAAAGTTCTGTATCGTCAACAGGAACTCAACGCCGCAGACGGCGCGTCAATCGGAAGCCCGGTCTGAGAGTTATTGGCTTTTTCGTCCCAGGGGCCCGGTTGGTTTTTAAGGCAAAACCAACCCGGACCACACTCCACCTGTGTCCAAACCTCGGGCGGAGTGAGCCAAAAGATCCGTCTCACTTAGAGGAAATCAACAAAGCTGGCGGCACGTCAATCGGACGTCCGTAGCTCAAGATATGAGCGTTTCCGCTCCGAAGGCCCGGTTGGTTTCGTGTACGAACCAACCCGGCCGAACTCAAAGTATTCTGAAACCTTGAGTGCGATATACCGAAACGACCGTCTCGATCCAAGGATCGTGTTTCCGCTGACGGCAAGTCGTTTGGAGGCCCATATCTCAAGTTACGGGCATTTGACCGAAAACAGTCCGAAGAAGGGGGGTCCGGGCCCGGGCCGAGTCGGCCCGACCCCCTCCCCCCTGGGTCGGCCGAACCGGGTCGGCTCGGCTCAGCCGCGCAACACGGGGGGGAGCCGCCACCCCCACGTGACACCCCCGCGGCACCCGTGGGGTGTCGCCCTGGACAGCCGAGTGACGCGGGGGGGGGGGGGGGGGGGGAGCCGCCGCCCCCGCGTGACAACCCCGCGGCACCCGTGGGGTGTCGCTCGGACAACCGGGCGCGGCTTCAGCCGCGTCCTGCGCATGCCTGACCCGCGCGGCCGCGGGTCCGCGAGTTCCACCGTCGCGGCTTCTGCCGCTGTGGCCTTGTCCGGCGGCGCGCCGGGGCTCCGCCGCTCCCGGCTGCCGGCGCCGTCGCGCCGGCGCCCCGCGTCGCCGGCGGCTTCCGCGGGCCCCCGGAGTCACTCCGGTGGTCCGATTCTGTTCCCGTCTGCGCCACTGCTCCTCCCGGGACTCTCTCTTAACTGCGGAACCATCACACTTCCGTTGCGGCACGTTCCTTCGTCACCCGTCAAATCCGCACAATAACGAAGAACGGCGGAGGGTTGTCGGGCCGTGTTCATTCGGCCCGCACCCTCCGCGTTAGTGATAAACAGCGGGAGGAACAATATTCAACATATTAATACATATCAGAAAACAATTTTTAATGAAATAAAAATTGTTTATGAATCGGGTTCTTCATTCTTGAACGGAAACAACACGGGAAAAAGGAAAAGTTCACAACAACCCCTACCTCGTTGGTCGTCGTCGTATGCACGTCCTTCGCGGAATTGGTCGTCGCGGAAGGAGGAGATCATCGCGTCATCGCGGAAGGGCGTCGCGTCATCGCGGAAACCGGCGTTGAGTCGGCAAACTCAACGGATCAAAAAAAACAACCGATTTAATTTAATTATATAAAATTAAATCTGTGTTTTGTTAAAAAAGACACAAGGAATATTTAAGAGGAACCGGGAGTCTCTTACCTCAAATAGCAGATCGAAGATTCATTGTGGAGGAAGAGACGTCGCAGAAGAACGTTGCAGGAAGGGAACGTCGGCGTCGCGGAACACGGCGTCGCGTCGTCGACTTCCACGGGTTCGACGTTCTTCGTCGGAGGCCGGCGTTCTTCGCGTTCTTCGCATTCTTCGCGTTCTTCGCATTCTTCGTGAAGGAGGATGAAGGCTCAAGGATTCTGTCTAGCCTCTCAACGAGTAATCCTTCAAAAGACCTTGTTGGTCTTATTTTATTATAACGCCAACAAACGAAAAGGTAAGTAACGACCCATCAATTCGTTGTATTAATTCAACGAAAGTAATAGCTCATTTAATTCACGAAGAAAACCGCCCAATTAAATGGTCTGTTAAGAATTTAAGAAAACACATTAGTTGACTTTCATAAAGACGGGTTTTTGCGGGTGCGTTACTTAGCGGAAAGAAACGGCGGGGCTCGTGCGGGCCCCAACTCACAAATATCCTACCAAGAGGGTAGGATATTTCTGGATATTACCCTATCCGGTTCAACTCAGTTTAAGCCGCTTTTAAGTGGCTTCAAGTGGCTTCCAAGTGGCTTAAGTGAAATAAAATAAATTTGTCGAAAAAAATTATTTTATTTCTTAACTTTAAGCCCGAAAATTAAAAACCACACCCGAGAAAACGCAACTCCGGAAGAGGCGTTTCTAAGTAAATACCGACACTGCGATTTCATCGGTGCCCTCAGAATTTGATTCCTGGCACCGGTTCAAAAGTTAGAAAAAACCCACTCGTCCGTTCACTAAACGTACCCGATCCAAACTTCGGAAAATGATTCTGGGCACACCGGGCCTCGGAATCAGGTGCCGTCAGAAACTGCGCTCTTGTAAAATTCCAAAGAAAATTAAGAAAAAACAATTCCTTGAAATTTACTGGTCTTTACAAGATATGTGTAATTTTAAACATGAATTTCCTAACTATACAGATTAAAATTCAAAATCTAGTCATAAATGGTCGAAAAAGGTTCTAATAAACCCTATCCATCATCTAAGGAAGAGAATAAAATCTCAAGAGACATAATTTCCCCAATGTAAAAGAAATTCACATCAATATCATTCCAATCATATCAAAATTATGGATAGAAACAACATTACTATATTTGACATGGATTCAATATGTATTATTGTGTTTGTGATATTTTTATCCCAAAATATTATTCATGATTTAAAAATATGTCTCTACCCATCATTATATATGAATAAAGGGGGATAAACTCAATGAATTTGAGAAGAAAATTTCCAATAAAAAAACTGATTGATATAGAACTTTTCCTCCACCCACCCAAAATAGATTTAAATGATTTGATGATATATATAGATGTCGTGAAGGATATGTTTATAGAACTAAATTTTTTATTACATGTTTGATTATACAAGTACCCTACAATGAAAAGGGAAAATAAAAATTCAGAGAAAACAAAGGGGAAATATTCTTTATTATTGATGTCCCTTTGAAGGCTAGTACGAATGGAATTACTGTTGGAACCATGGTCTTTAAATTCATGAATTGGATTATGGTTTGTGTTTGTTGCCAATCCTCAGTGTAAGTTCAAAATGTGTGCCAGCAAAGTGATCATACAGAATAAGAAGATGACAATATTGAAGGTGGCACCATTTTCCAGTGTTTGCCAAATTTTTGGGCCTTAAAATTGATAAATGGAGAAAAGTGGTTTTTGGAAAAGAGACTTGTGAATGGTTGACTTGAAGGAGAGGAAACTTTTGCGCCTTTTGTTTTTCAAGATTAGAACATTAAAATATTGCAAATGGACAAGGGAGCCCATGTTTTATGTTTGGTCATGCAAGTGACTTGCGCGGCAGAGACTTGCACGCCAAGGGAAGACTTGTGTGTCGTCACGCAGGGTATCCAAATTCCTATAAATAGAGGTTGACCCCACCTCATGCAGTACGAAGTTTGAGACTTAGAGAAATTCAGTGCTCCCGTCACCCAAGTTTAGTGGTCGCGTAAGTGGTTGTGTGGTCGCGCAAGTCGAAGTTGCGCGACAGTTGTTTGATGTGTGTCCAAGATGGTTTGGGAGAGAAAGGGTGTTGGTCGCCCATGTTTGGAGTTGGGGAAGGAAGTGTCGTGCAGGTGGTTTTGTGACACTTCGCACCAGGATTTGAAGAAGCACGACAATTGACCTTTGCACGCCAAAACCGGTTTTGGTGGAAAATAATGTGAGTCGCACAAGTTTGGTGCTGAATAATTGAGAGTCTCACAAGTGATTGAGGTAGACTAGAACGCCAGCTTTGAAACTTGCTCACTGGCTTGGAGAAGCATGCCAGAATTAGTTGAATCATGTCGGTCTTTTTGGAGATGCACAAAAGCTAGAATATTGCCCGATACCTTCAGTGCAAAGTGATATTAGTCTACGGGTGAGAGTTGGACTTCAACAGAGCATCTATATATAATAGAGGATGTATTCATTAGCGAAGACGAAGAGACCTTTACATCTATAGACTGAGTGGGACTTCACCAAAGGCAGTGAGCCAGGGGGAGTCAACAGGAGTGACCCTAGGGACACAGTGATCTATCCCTAAACCATTGTAAAGGCATTGATCCTAGGATAGAGTGATTGTGCCCGAAACTTTGTTATCCACAGCTAGTGAAGTTTAGTGGATGTTGGTATGACCGAAAACCTGTCGGCGTATGCTCCTTGGACGTATCCCTTAGTGGTGAACCAAGTAAAAAGTGTTGTGTCATTTCTCAGCATATGAATGTTTTCTTTCTGATCATATTCCTCATACAGGTCTAGAAATTTCGTACCAATGTGGGAACAAGATCAATCACACTAAAAGAAAAAATTTCATCATGATTCACCGCTCCCCTCTCAGGGGGTCCCGAGGTCCTACAAGTGGTATCAGAGGGTAAAGGTTGCTGGAGTTGAATCTGTCCTTTGTCGTCATGGAGAATGCAGTCAATGTCAGGGGATCCCCTCTCTTATTTGGAAGTAATTTCCAGATCTGGAAGAATAGAATGAGATCTCATCTAAGATCCCTTGGAATGGAAGTCATTTGTTTTCACTTTCCAAGGTATTCATGTTACTGATCCAACATGGTTCTCTTTGACGGATACCAATAGGAAAATCCTTGATGTTGATGCTAAAGCGTAGAATACTCTCACTGCAGACCTTTTTGATCAGATCTATCTAAAGGTAATGAGTTGCACCTCAGCAAAGCCCATGTGGGATAAACTTGAAAATATTTATGAAGGAGATATCAAAGTGAAGGAGGTTAAACTACAAGTCCTACACAATAGGTTTGATGATATGAAGATGCATCCTGATGTGAAAGCAGACCCCTTCTTCAATCGAATTACCTGAAGTGGTTGGATCAATTTGGGGTCTAGGTGAAGAAATCAAAGACGATGACATTGTAAAGAAAATATTAAGAAGACTTCCACCCATGTACAATGAAAAGGTGTCAGCCCATGAGGAAAGAGATCTTTCCAAAATTTCTTTGGATGATCTGTTGAGAAGCCTAGTGTCATATGAAATTAGAGTCAAACCAGAAGATGTTATTACATGAGTAAGCAAGGAAATGGAATTCAAATCCATGGAGAAACTGAAAATTTCAAAAGATATTAGTGGTGAAGACGATGAGGAAAAAGAAATTCTTTCTCTCATTTCTAAGAAGTTCTAGAATGGAAAAGTGAAATTCAAAGGGAAGCTGCCTGTAGCTTGATTTTGTTGTGGAAAAGTCAGGCACATTGCATCTCAGTGCTTAAGAAAGATCGATGATGATGATAGCGATGCTGAAAACATTGAGAAGCCTGAGACAAGGTTTCTTAAGAAAGGATTCTTCAAATCTAGAAAGAAAGTACTGAAGAAGAGTTTTTTCTGTGAAGAGGAAGATGATGATAATGAATTCTGTGAAGAAGAAGAACCAGAGTTCAAAACTGGAAACCATGCTTCCATGATGGACACTGTTGAAAAATCAGAAGATAATGGTGGAGAAAATCAGTTAAAAACTATTGGAAATCCCATGTTTCAACTTAAGGATGTTATTAGCAATCTTAAGATGAAATGTAAGGGTTTAAATAAGTGTAAATCAATTGTAGATGAATCATCTGAATATGTTGAACAGCTTGAAGCTGAAATTGAATGACTGGAAGAATTTGTGAAAGTACAGTCTAAACTCTTTGAAAATAATGATGATGTAGTGGATATAAAGCTGAGAATTGAAGAGCATGGAAAGGTCATCAATGATCTCACATCCAGACTAGAAGAAAAATCCAAGACTGTTGAGGGTATTGAAGAGGAAGTTGTTACTCTTATGAGTAAACTTGAGACAGAATCAATTTCAAAAGAATCATGGAAGAAAATACAGTTTGGAAGATTCTCAGATGCAGAATTACTGGCAATCGCCAAGTGTGGTTCAGATGGGGTTGGAAAAATCTTGAGTGATCAAAGACCCGCTTTCATGGGAAAGAGTAGAATTGGCTGTGAAGTTGAGACATCAACTGCGGGAAGTGAAGAGAGCCAAAAGAAAGAAAAGATGAAAGTTGGACATATTTAAACGTTTCCTGAAGTGCTGAAAAATAAACCCTCAATCCAAACTAAAAGGAGAACTGAAAATTATCCTCAAACGTTCAAAAATGACAGCCAATCCAACTATTATCCAAAGGAAGAATGTATGAGGAGAAATTCAATTGAGAAGACATTTCCTCTCATGAAGTGTCAGTTCTGTGGCTATCTGAGCCATACCACGTCATATTGAGAAGAGGCAAGGAGCTACTTGAATGGGGAAGATATGGGACGTAAACAAATGAAACTGACTACATATCCTCCTTCTTATAGAATAAATAGTTTCTATAGATACTGTTTTCATTGTTCTAACTTTGGTCATAAGGTAGTTAATTGCAGGAAGATAAGGGACATGGACACCTCATACCAAAGTTCAAGACAAGTAAAATCTCGTCAACAAGATAGTGTTGCTCTTACAAACAGGCTTTCTCCTCTTGAAGAAGACTTCAACTATGAAGAACCAATGTACATAGATGAGATAATTAAAAGGCCATCACTGCTCTATACTCAATCCAATGTCTCATGGAATGAAAGGAAGAAAATTGAAAAATCCAACCTTGCAGAGGTGGCCCTCAAAGTTAAAAAAAGAAACAGTACCTGGACTTTGGATAGCGGTTGTTCATCTCACATGACAGGTAATGATGGCATGTTAATATATATCAAAAGTAAGGTTGATGGTATAGTACGATTTGTTAATGATGGAGCTATGAAAATAAAAGGCAGTGGAAGTACTGAATTAGCTAATAGAGAGCTAAAGAAGATTTAAGTCCTTTACGTAGATGTCCTACATCATAATCTACTCAGCGTGAGTCAACTCTGTGACTTGGGACTTATAGTTACTTTTAATCAGAAAGGCTACACTATCAAGGTAAAGACATGCAATTCACTTATGAAGGGATAAAGAACAGAAGGAAACTTGTATCAGGTTGATAGTAAAGAAAATGTTTGTTACATTATTTTTGAAGAAGAAAACAATTTGAGGAATTAGAGACTGGGACACATCAATCAACAAGACATGGAGAAAATATCAAAATTGAAGATTTTCATGGACATTCCCAACCCAAATCGTGATCCTGAAAAGTCATGTGATGCTTTCATTCTTGGAAAGATGGTCTGCAGTTCATATCGGCCAAAGAAGAAAAGGGCATCTAATCTTCTTGATCTAATTCATACAGATGTATGTGGGCTGATAAATGTTTCCAAAGCACCTAGAGAAAGGCACTTTGTCCTTTTGGTAGATGATTACAGTAGAATGGCATTGGTTATGGTCATTCGTAGGAAACGACAAGTGCTTGACTGCATGAAAACATACCGGCGAATCATCGAGAATGATACTGGACGAATAATCAAAGTGTTGGGATCTGACAATAGAGGGGAATACGCATCCATTGAATTTGAAAATTACCTAGAGAAGCATGGGATACAACATGACGTAGCTACTGTGAGAACTCCACAACAAAATGGAGTTGTTGAACGTAGTAATCGACAGGTGAACAACATGGCACGAACTATGCTGATTGAGAGTCGTATTCCATGAAATTACTGGAAATAGGTTGTTCAAGCTGAAGTGTATATTAAAAATCGAACAGGACTTTATATGGTTGAGACAAAGACACCATATGAATTGTGGAATGGAAGGAATCCCTCTTTGAAATACTTTTGTGTTTTTGGAAGTAAATGCTTCATCAGAAACAAAGAAGGAAATCAAGGGAAGTATGGTGACAATGCAGATGAAGGAATTTTCCTCAGATACTCAATGAACAGCAAAGCCTACAAGTGTTTCAACAAATGATCAGGACGGATTATGGAAAGAAGTTATGTTAAGATAATTGAAGAGAAACCCACAAATGCTTCAATGATGTCATATGATGATGTGATATAAAGTGAGGAATAAAGTGAACATGGAGAAAATACAAATACATAAATAGAGGAAGTTGTGAAAAATACTCACCAGTCACATCATGATGTTGACTCAGAAGAAGAATATGAAGAAGAAACTATGGCTGGAGAGAATGAAACTAATCCTCGCTGGAGAAATCGAAGAGCTGAGATTGATCCATCTAACATAATTGGGGACAAGAGTGCACCCACACAAACAAGGAGGATGAAGAATAACATGCAATCTTCATTTTTTTCAGTTGTTGAGCCATCCTCATTTGATGAAGCTGCAAAGGATGAATCATGGGTGAAAGCCATAAATGAAGAGTTAGATCAGATTGACAAGAATCGGACATGGGATCTTGTCCAGAGACCCAAAGGTCACAATGTTATTGGTACAAAAAGGATCTTCAAGAACAAGTTTGATGAGCATGGAAGTGTTATTAGAAAAAAGTCATGACTAGAATTTAAAGGATACTCCCAAATTGAAGGTGTTGATGTTGAAGAAACCTTTGCTCTAGTGGCTAGACTGAAGTCAATCAGGCTGTTCCTTTCCATATCTTTGAAGATGATATAAAGTATATCAAATGGATGTCAAGACAGCATTATTAAATGTTTTACTTGAAGAAGAAGTCTACATTGAACAACCAGTGGGTTTTCTTCTTGGTACTGACGAAACAAAGGTCTACAAACTAAATAAAGCACTTTATGGCTTGAAACAGGCACCATGGGCATGGTACTCTCGGATGGATTCTTATCTCAAGAAGCTGGAATTCAAAAGAAGAGTAGATCACAATCTATATGTGAATAATTCTCCAAAAGACCAATTCATGGTTCTAGTCTATGTTGATGATATCATATTTGGTGGCAGTAGGCAGAAATCAGTGGATGAATTTGCCAATCACATGAAATCAGAATTTGAAATGTCTATGATTGGTGAGCCCACATATTTCTTGGAGCTGTAGGTGATTCAAAAGAATGATTAAACTTTCATTTCTTAGGAAAAGTATGCAAGAGAGATGCTAAATAATTTTAATATGCAAGACTCCAAACCAATGTCAACTTCGATTGAAGTTGGAACTAAACTGGGAAAGCATGAGGATGGGACCTCTGTAGATCCCTCCATGTATAGAAGGATCATTGGGAGCCTACTGTACCTGACAGCGACATGGCCAGATATTGTCTTTGCCACATGTCTTGCAGCCCGCTTTTAGAGTAATCCAAAGGAGGAACATATGGCAGTAGTAAAAATAATCATGAGGTATATTCAAGGTACTCACAATTGTGTCTTATAATTTGATGCAGGAAGGGATAGTGAATTATCATCATTTTATGATGCTGACTTGGCTGGCGATGTTGTGGACATAAATTCCACCAGTGGTGGTGCATTCTATATTGGGAATAAATGTTTTGGCTGCTTGATCAAGAAACAAGACAGTACTTCTCTTAGTAATGCTGAAGCTCAGTATATCTCTGCAAAAAAGGCATGCACTCAACTGCTATGGATGAAGCAACAACTAACGGATATTGGTGATGAGGTGAAACTACCAATGGTGATTTACTGTGATAACAAGAGAGAAATTGATCTTATGAAGAATCTTGTTCATCATTCTCGTACGAAACATATTTAAATCAGGTATCACTTTATAAAATAAAAAGTTGAGCATGGGGTGATTAGAATGGATCATGTGGAAAATAATGAGCAAGTGGCTGATATTCTAACCAAACCACTGTCAGCGCCATGTTTGAGAAGCATCGGTTGAACCTCAGTGTTCAGCCACCTCCTAGTGCATAAGGAGGTTACGAAAATCCTCTCTCCCCCATTATATTAATTTTTTTTAATCTGTTTATGGATTCGATATAGGTTTTTGGGGGAGATACTATCCAGGGGGATTGTGGTTTGAGCTGAACAATGAACAATTACCAGTCTTTGGGTTTATTTTCCATGGGGGAGAAAGGAATAAATTCAGGAATTCAGTGTCGTTTATAGGATTGAAAGTAATGCATTGGATGGAAACCCAATTCAAGCTTCCAATCTTGTTTTCTACACCGAGAATTACTCACGTAGACTTAGAGTGTTGGCTGAGTTGACTCTTACATTTGGGGTTTGCCTATGGCTAGTGCTCTATTGAATTTATTTACTGATTGACAACAAACCCAAAGGGGGAGATTTTGGAACCATGAAAATATGGAAAAGGGAGAAGGTCACACAAGTTTTATTTTTGGTCACGCAAGTTACTTGCGTGGAAGAGACTTGCATGCCGAGGGAAGACTTGTGAGCTGTCGCGCAGGGTATCCAAATACCTATAAATAGAGGTTGACCCCTCCTCATTCAGTATGAAGTTCGAGACTTAGATAAATTTAGTGCTCCCATCACGCAGGTGTAGTGGTCGCGCAAGTGGTCGTGTGGTCACACAAGTAGAAGTTGTACGACAGTTTTTTGCTGCGCGTCTATGGTGTTTTAGGAAAGAAAGGGTGTCGGTCGCCCACGTTTGGAGTTGGGGAAGGAAGTGTCGCGCAGGTGGTTTGGTGACACTTGCGCACCCGGATTTGATGAAGCGTGACAGTTTAACTTTTCATGCCAAAACTGGTTTGGGTGGAAAATAATGTGAGTCGCACAATTTTAGTGTTGAAGAAGTGAGATTCGTTCACGTGGTTGAAGTGGAATTGCATGCCAACTTTGAAACTTGCGCGCCATCTTGGAGAAGCGCACCAGGGGTATTTGAAGCACGCCGGTCTTTTTGGAGCTGTACGAAAGCTACAAAATTTCCCGATACCTTCAGTGAAAAGTGAGATTAGTCTACGGGTGAGAGTTGGACTTCAACAGAGAATCTATATACAACAAAGGATGTATTCATTAGAGGAGATAAAGAGACCTTCACGTCTATAAACTGAGTGGGACTTCACCAAAGGCAGTGAGCCAAGGGGATTCAACGAGAGTGACCCGATGGATGCAGTGAGCTATCCCTAAACCTTTGTAAAGGCAGTGAGCCTGGGACAGAGTGACTGTCCCCGAACCTTTGTAATCCCTAGCTAGTAAAGTTTAGTAGAATTTGGTATGACTGACAACCAATCGGTGTATGCTTCTTGGACGTAGCCCTTAGTGGTGAACCAAGTAAAAACTTCTGTGTCATCTCTCTACATGTGAATGTTTTCTTTCTGATCATATTCATCATACAGGTTTAACAAGTTCCTACCAATGTGGGAATAAGACTCATCACATTAAAATAATAATTTTTCACCCTGATTCACCCCTCCCCTCTCAGGGTGTCCTGGGGTCCTACAAATACAAGGATCTTGGATGGTGGTTTTTCATCACAAATGTTGGGTAATAAAAGAATCCTCATGAAAATTAATGATTTTGATAGAGGAGAAGTGACTTTTTGAAAAGATTATTCATTGAGAATTAAAGGAATTGGTTTAGTTGAGGTTAAAGAAAATAAGCTCAATTGTAAGGATGTTCTTTATGTTGAAGGGATTAAGAAAAATATCTTCCATGTAAGTTAAATGTGTGATAAATGAAATAATGTTTTACTCAAGAATGTATTATGTGTCATAAAAATTTCTAAAGATTTAATTATCATCCCAAAATGACAAAGAATAAGTGTTAACTTTTTTGAAAATTCTGATCCAACTATGTTAGGATACTTGAGTTCCAAAGAATAAAATGAATTATGGAATTATAAAAATAGAAAACTTTTCCAATGGATTTTGAGTAAAATCATAAAACTGTAATAGTAAGAGAACTTATAAAAATTTAAAAGGATATAAATGATGTTTTTGAAACATTTTAAAAAGGGAATACGGAACAATATATATATAAATAGGTTGATATTCAGTTATCAATACTACTTGAACTTATATATTCAGTTATGTGTGGTCCTAAGAGGAATTAGTCTACCATTGGTTACTTTTACTTCATTGCATTATACAATGATTTCACTTAAATTAAAACTATGTTATTTATGATTTGAAAGTTGGAAGCTATTAACTTATACACAAATCATTAGAATACATGTTGAGAAAGAGTTGGGAGTGTACATCTTGAAGTTGAAAAAATACAATGGCAAGGAATTTACAAGAAATGTATTTGAGAATTATTTATAAAATCATTAAACTAAACTTAAATTTAGTGATCATTATACACCAAAACATAACAAAATATCTAAGAAGAAAAACTGAATTGTTATAGAAATATGTAGGAATATAATATCTAAGCACAAACATTCAAAAAGTTTCTAGAGAAAAATAGTGTACACTACTGTCAATATTCAGAATAGATTATTGATAACACTTTAGATATAAAAAAGACATTATGAGATGTGATTCTCATGGAATCACACATTGAAATACTTCAATGATTCTAGAAAACCATGCTTTATAAAGATCGAGGGTAGATATCTAGGAAAATAAAAATAAAAATAATATGATAGTATTTTTATGGTTTATATTTTAATTAATGTTATATATGTTGGAATAAAAGGCTACATAAACTAATTTTTGTTGATGTTAAAATTATTGAGAAATAGTCTAATAAAATAGGTTTTATAGTTGTAGTATAGTCATTTTTAATGGCTAATAATGAGAAGAATTCAGAATTCCATCTTTGTGAAGAAGCATAAAATGTGATTAATTTTCAAGTAATTGATTCAAATAAAATTTTCAGTGATGATTAAGACAATATTTTTTAAATAATGGGGCATATTAGGATAGATAAATATGTTGATATTAAAAATATAAATGGTAATTAAGATGCACTAGAATAGACTTGAAGAAATATGGGAGTTAAGAACCAAATAACTTTCTTTTAAAAAGTTGATCCTAAATTAGATTCCAAGAAAGTTTAACATAATGGGTTCATTGGAGAAATGAATGATTAGATAGATCATGTAGAAAATAACTATACATGAATTCTTGTACCAAATCATGAAATCAAGAATGTTATTGGAACCCAATGGATTTATAGAAACAAACTCAATGATAAAGGATGGCTGTTAAGGAACTAAGTCTGATCGGTTTCTAATGGATACTCTCAAATATAAGGAATTAATTTTCTTGAAATATTTTATTCAATTTCAAGAATTTAATCCATATGGATTCTATTAATAGTGGTAACTCAGAATAATAATAGAGTTTACCAAATTTATGTGAATTCATATTTCTTTAATGGGGATATTGAAGGGGAATTTTTTGTTGAACAGTCAAAGGGTTTTATTATTGATAAAGATTACAACATGGTTTATATGTTTTAAAAACCATTATATTGATTGAAATCAGCTCCAAGGTTACATTACTCTAAATTAAATAGATGCTTGAAGAAGATGAATTTTTTAGAAGTAATATTTTATAATAAATTGTTTGTAAAAGAAGTCACCATAGTTACTCTTTTTGTTATGATAATTATTGATAACATAATATTTATTAGCGACTCGGAGTATCTTTGTGAATAATTTTCAAAGAAAATAAAGTTGAATTTTGGGATTTGTTTTTTAGTAGAGACAAATGAATTATTGAGATTTCAAATTCTACATGAATCTGATTATTTATTTTTGTCTCAAGATTAAGATTGGAAATAATTTTTAAAATAATCTGAATGAAGGATTAAGATAAGTTTTCCACTCCCATAGCTATTGGAACTAATTTTATCAGGTATAAGAATAGAAAAAGTTTTAATAAAAATGAATATAGAAAAATTATTGGTCACCTTGTCTACCTCACCATATCATGTCTAGATATTCTTTTTAATAATGACACTTTTAATTATATTTCAATGTGATACAAAAGAATCTAATATTTTGTAAGCCATTAAGTTTATGTAATATATCAAGGTAACAATTAAAAGTGGAATATTTTTTAGAATTGTATGACACTTACAATTATGATTGTTTATCAATGTATATTGGATACTATATTGATGTGATAAGAAGTACACATCTATTGGATCCTTTTTCTTGGTGATAATTGTGTGACATAACATATCAAGAATAATAAATCAGTGGTTTTGAGTATAAATGATTCCATATACATCATAGTTACACATTTCTACACACAGATGCAGTGGATGGGGATGTAGTTAGCTTAGTTAAAAATAGTTATTGTGAAAATATTATATAATAGTTAATAAAATATGTGTTTGATAGATCGATTAAAGAATCTTGTGTGACTCTTAGGATCCAGACATATTCACATTCAGTTTCATTTTATTAATGAAAGGGATGAATGTGAACATATAAAACATGATTATGTTTTCAGAAAGAATAAAATTATGGACATATTTATAAAGGAAATATTAAAATAAACGTTCTAAGATATTCATTTTAAACTATATATACAACCTTCTCCTCATTATTGATTATGTTTGAAAGTTACCCCTATTGATCTTTGGATTGTGTTCACAAAGGGGGAGAAATAGTGCCAATTATTTTTAAAAAATATAAAATAATTCTTGATAAGAAGAGGATAAATCACTACATTTTCATATGAATTTATTGATAGTACTGATTGGGATATTTTTTTATAGTTATATTTGTTGCATGAGGTGTGGGGGAGTACATATATGTCACTTGGAAAAACATTCTTAACATATATGGATGCTATCTTATCTAAAACATAACCTTATTCTTCTGTGTAGTGTAAGGGTCTTCTCATGTGTGATAGGATATGATGCGATGATTATCATGTTCATGGATTTGTTTTAAAAAATATAATATTAAATTTGGAATAGTTGATGTTGTTTTCAACAAATCCAAATGGGGGATATTGAAGTACCCTTGAATTTGATTATAAATTTACTATTGCTATAAATGTGTTTTCAACTTACTAGAAGACATTGGTAAAAGTTTATTGAGTTTTTTGTGATTTTTTGGAGATCATTAATGGAGTATAACTATGGTTTGAGGAGACCTAGGAATGAGTTGACAAAATTATGTAATTTTACAGAAGTGTAGCTGATCTACTAACTGTGTAGTTACATTATGTGGTTTATTACTTTGTTGATGAAATTGATATTTTTTCAAAAGTAGTTGATCAATTTATCATGTGGTTGATACACTCTAGGTAAATTGATCTATTTATGTGGTAAATACACTAGCTCATAGTAATTTCATATGGAAAGTGAATTGATCATATGGTTGATCCACACGGTTAATCTAGACAACAAAATAGATTTACATAGTAGATTTGAATCATAGTTGGTAATATAATTATAAATATTTCAAGTGAGTATATTGGGAGAAATTAAAATAATCCATGTTTTGAATATTATAGTGAAATTAATCCCGATGATTCTTGTGATTATCTTCAAAGTCTAAATAATCTCATCTAAAATGAGATTCATGTTGTTTCATGATGGATTTCAAAAATAGTTTTTGATTCTCATATCTATTTTATTTCTCAAGCTAATTTATCTGAAATTTTTATGTGTGGATTGATGCTATTAATTTTTGTGAAGAATATCTAGATATTAAATTTTTAATGATGGTCTAATTAAACTTTTCTATTTTAGAGTTTAAATACTCTCTGTTATCTTGATGTGATGTTAATCTTGTTGTGTTTCGAACGGATGAGTATTTAGGCTATAGAGTTGTTTTTCAAAAAAAAATATGTTATGATGTTAGATTGAAGAATGTTTAGATTGATCTTGGGTCAATAAGTAAGAATTCTTTATTATTCTTTGAATTGAAGAATTCCCTATTTGTGAATTATTCTCAATATTGATTGTGGCTGGATAAGATTCTAAAATGAATTTATGATAGTATGTAGAGAAATAATTAGGGTAGTTATGGTATTCTAGGTTTTAAATGTAGTTAATTAATGTGACAATATTCTAAGATTATTAGGGGATTAAACTTTATCCTAACTAAATGAGGAAATTATAGAGAACTAAGTCATTCATTTTTTTGAATGAAGGTTCATGAATGGTGAGATATAAATGAAATTTTTGGAATTATTTTTAATACTATGGATTCTAAAATTTATTAATATGTGGTGCTAAATGAAATGAGATAATGTGGTCCACAAAAATTATAAGTAAAAAGA
Organism: Viscum album; assembly: GCA_963277665.1. Taxonomy (NCBI): domain Eukaryota; kingdom Viridiplantae; phylum Streptophyta; class Magnoliopsida; order Santalales; family Viscaceae; genus Viscum; species Viscum album. The sequence continues at coordinate 1,575,077,235 of OY728161.1, read as the reverse complement.
GTATAAAAATATAAGAAAAGATAAAGAGATTTTAGAACCTAATGTTTTAAAGAAATTTATCATTATCTAAGTTATAAAGAGAAAATCATCATATGATTCTTCATTGAGTGAGTAGATTATTATATATACTTTTATAGATCAAAGGTAAACTCATAATTTTTTTCAAATTATCTTAATTATCAGTAGTTGTTATACCTCCTATTTTAATCATTGTATAACAAGCTATATACTGTGTAAATCCTTATGGTATGACGATGAACAAGGATACAATAAGATACCTACACTATCTACTTTTATTTTATCATATAAATTTTATTAAATAATCAATGGATTACTAGGATTCGAACATAGAAAGGTGTAGAAACCCACACTGGTTCCAAACCTAGTTGAAAAATGTGTATTCCATATCTTATTTATTTGTTTCATATGAATAAGGATATGTGGATAATCTGATAGGGAAAATTTCTTACCTAGAAACATGTGATTATTTTCATTCAAAATAAATTATAAAAGGTCCTCATTATTAATTCATCCCCCTTTCCTAGTTGTGAATCAGTTCTTAGGGTAATTTAAGTGGTATCATAGAAAAGGATCCCTCTTTAAGATCCTTAATTAGCATTCCATGGATAATATTAATTTGGTTAATAACCAAGGTGTTACAACCTTCAATGTAAATAACTACAAAAGATGGAAGAATATGTTGCTTCCATTTATTATTTCACTGGTCCCATAATCCATTGATGGTGTTAAATATATTTTTCTATTAGTTGATACAAGTGATAAAATATATTTTACTGATAAAAGAAACTTTGATGATAGAGTTAAAAATATTAATGGAAAATAGGATAATATACAAAGAAGTAATTAGTGAAACTGTATATTCAAATAATCTTGCTACGCTTCTAAAGAAGCTAATTTGAAGATAGAAAAATTTTCATATATAATAACATTGATGATTTATTTATAGGGTTAATAAAATTGACATTAACATTAGATGATTTGGTTATAAACTAGACAACTCTACCATTTCTAATAAGTTAATGAGAAATTTTCTAGAAAGGTTTTATGATATGGTTTTAACTCAAGAAGATATATTGGATCTCACACTTAATTATCTTTACAAGATTCTAAATTAATATTAAATGTTTAAGGTTCAACATTTAAAAAGAAATACAAAGGTTAAATGGTATTTGAATTCATGTGGAATCTAAGGATCAAAGACAACAAAGCTAATGAACCAATTAACTTGGATGTGGATGATGAAAATGATGAGGATCATAAAATAATCACATCCCTTATCATAAGGAATTATAGTAAGGAATGGGAAAGTACAAAGTAAAACTCTTAAATAATTTCTTTAACTTTGGGGATATTGGATACATTGAATTTAATTTTCTAAATAAGAAAAGTGGAGAATTTTATGATGAAGTAGAAAATATTAAAAAAAATATGGGGTAAGAACACAAAAAACATCAAAATTAGTTTATAACAAGGAGATATTTCCAACAAGAAAAAAAATATTTTAAGTAAATAGAAATATGATTAAATCAATTATTGTATCCAATCAGATGAATAAGCTCATAATAAATTCAAAATTTTAAATGAATAATTATTATGACTTGAGAAATCTTCTAGTAGTGAAGGTGAAGATGATGAAGTAGCCTACATAGAACATTTATTTAAATATGAATTGGAAGCATGCCTAGAGATTAATGAAAAAATGAAGATAGAATTTATAATCTTTGAGAAGGAGGTTCAAAATAAATCTAACTCTTATATATGATTTTATATAATGGAATCTTCAAATATAAAAAATATTAAAATTTCCATTCTGAATATTTCTTAAAAATTAAAATATTGTGGAATATATTGAGGGAAACCTCAAGTTAAAGGTTGATAATATTTATAGGATTTAATGAAAATTCCTAAAATATATAAAATAATTAAAATAATGGTATATGATTATAATATATTTGTGGAGATCAAGGTTGAGTCATCAAAGTTTGATAAAAATGTGAACACCAATATACAAGTCAAAAACTTATCTTACATGTCTTACTGTAAACCTATTTTACCTAACCATGCTGGTTGAAATTCAAAATCTAGTAAAATATTGTCCTAGAAAGGTTATGATAAATCCTCTCCTTTGTCTAAATACCTGAACCAAAACCTATGGGACACAATATCCCCAAGGTATAATCATGTTTCATCAATTCCAATATAATCATATCAAAATTATGGATATAACTCACATTACTATAGAGGACACACATTCAGAGGGTATTGTGGGTATGGTGGTATTTTTGAAACTAGGATTATTTATGAAAGAAAAATATATATTAATCATGAATATGATATTCAACAAGGAGTATAAGTTCTAATAACATGAGAAGAAACACACCAAGAAAGAAAATGGATAATAAGAAAACTTTTTTTTCACCAACACAAAATCAATTTGTATGATTTGATGATGTTTATGGAATATGTAAAGACCAAGATCATAGAGATTAATATTTCATGATAATTTTTCCTCAATAAGTTCCCTATAATTAAAATGTGAGATGAAAAATAAATTCAAATCAATGAGAAATTTCCTTTATTGTCAAAGTCTCTTTGAATGTTAGAAAAAGAGGAAATCAATGGATCTTGGACTTTGGGTGTTTTTCACATATCTCAGGTGATAAAAAACTCTTTATGGCTATTAAATATCTTGATAAAGGATTAGTTACTTTAAACAATGATATTTCATTTATAATTAAAGGCATTAGTTCAACTAAGATTATAAATAAGATCAGTAGTAATGATGTTCTTTATGTGTAATGGATTAAGCATTACATCTTGAGTGTAAGTCAATTATATGATAATGGAAATGAAGTCCTATTATATAAATACTCATGTGTAATAAAAAAATCTACATATATATGAATAATCACAAAAGGAGAAATAAAATGTTGATGCCTATTTCAAATTGTGGATCCAACTAACTCTTTCTACTTGAGTGATAAAGAATAAAATGAATTATTTCATAGGATACTTGGCCAACTTATAAAACAGAGTCTGACTAAATTCACAATGAATAACATGGTAGTAGACCTTCAATATCTTAAAAGTTAAAGTGACGAATTTGTTGAAACATTCCTAAAGGGGTATATGGAACACTATACACACAAAAGGGTGGAGTGTCAGTCATCAAGACAACTTGAACATATACATTTGGATATGTGTGGTCCCATGATAAATTATTCTACCAAAGGTGACTTGTATTTCATTAAATTTATCAATGATTTCAATCATATGGATTTAATAATATTTATGAAGAATAATTATGAACCTATTAATTTATTCAAAATTATTTAGATGAAAAGTTGAGAATGAACTTATAGTGTGCATCTTGATGCAGTGAACTAACAATGGAAGGGAATTTACATGCAATGTATTTCAGAATTATTTTTAGAATCATGGAATTAAGAAACAATTTAGTGCTCTATAAAATCCATAATAGAATATAATAGATTATAGAAAATATCCAATTCATTGTTAAAATGGGGTGGACAGTGTTAGTTGAGTACAATCTTTCAAAATATTTATGGAGAGAAGCTATGTGCACCACTATCCACATTCAGAATAGTTTCTTGATGAGACTTGATAAAAAACACCTTTTGAGACGTGGTTACAAAGGAATACCACTTTTAAATAATTTAAAATTTTAATAATCCAATTATTGATAAAGATAAAGTGTAAAAATCTAGGTAAATTTGATGAGTAAGTAGATGAAGGTATTTTCATGGGTTTTTTATTGAATGGAATAGGATAGAATTATTATAATGTGAGGATACATAAACTCATTGACTATAGTGATGTTATAATTATTGAGAACTAGTCTAATAAAGTATGTTTAGTTGTTCGGTAGATGGGTTTTTAGTGGTTAATAATGAGCATAATTCAAAAATCCACCCCCTAAACAATTAGAAAATGTGCATAATTTTAAGATAATTGATTTAGATCAATCTTCTAATGACGATGAGGATAGTTATTTCAGATAATGAGGCATAAGATGTAACATCTCAGGTTATGTTAAGATATATCATTCTCACTTCTTATTAATATTAATTAGTAAAATTTTATAGAGTTATATTCAACAAAATATTATTATGTGATTTTTCAGTTAAAAGGAAAAACACACTATTTCTAACCAAATTAGGTTTTCATTCATCAAATGGTTTTATTTAAAATATTGAATTATAAATTATAGATTTATAATTTTAAAAAATTAACTTCATTTTGGAATTCAGCAAGTTAAAAATATATTAGGATAAATTTTTGGAATTTTTCTACAAAGAATAGATTTTTCAGCGAATAGTGAAAAATAATGAATATTATTAAAGGGAAAATTTTATTTCCCATAATTTATAATTAAAATTATATTTTTTTATTAGTTTTATAATTTATTTCTATTATTTAATTAAACATAATATAATAAATTTTACTTTAACCAACATTATACTTGAAGTTGGTATACAACCATTTTATACTTAAAAGGTATTCTTTTAAAAAAAACTATTTTTCATCATGTTATGGGGTATTAATTTTAAATTAAATCCATACATTTCTTTGAATTTAATCTTAAAAAACTGATTCCATATTTTTAATTGAGATTTCAAAATATCTTACGTTTTTTCCTTTTATTTTTTGTCATCATGAATAGTAACTATCATAAATATATGTTAACTATGTAATGGTAAACCTTGTAATTAAGGATAAAAATAACATGATAAGGTCTTAAAATAACCCTAAAACCAGAATTTGATATATTTTATGAGTGTTTTTCGAACATCCTTATCCAAGATTGTAATTTCTGGAAATTTGTACCATTTTTATTTGAAAATTACTTATATATTATTCTGTGTATATATAAAGTTAAAAATATCACTATCTTACTTTTAATATCAATATTTTTTTTACTATGATAAAAATAATTTATGTTATGTTATAAATGGTTATCTAAAATATTAATAATTTATTTTTTTCAAGGTAATCTATTTTTATTTTCTAGTAATGAAATAATTTTCTAAAATTCTTACGCAATGCCAACATAGTTCTTGAGCGAGCAGTAGAAAAAAAAAAGTAAATAAATTTTAAAAAAAGATATTGTTTAGGTGATTTATAGATTCCCAATATTTTAATTAATATATCTAATTTATTAATTCTATTTTAAATTATTATACTTGAATTAATTTTCTTTCATGTTCTATTCAAAGTCAAATTAAATGAATAGTTCCAAAAATCAAATTAAGAATATTTTTAAGAATTAATTTTTATTAAATGATTTAAAATTTAAAAAAATATTATATTTGTAAAATTAAATAGGCTGTGGTTGGGAATATAAGCCATGGTCAATTTATTCATCACCTATCCTTTTATTATAACTTTTTTGGCTCCCTTAGTGTAAAAAAACCTTATACCGTAAGAAGTGTCAAAAGTGTTAACGGAGGGTGGAAATAAAAAGATAAGGGTGAAAACCACACCAAAATTTTCATTATTTTATTATATGAGAGAATTTATACTCATATGCATCCTATATTATAATTATATAAATTTTTATCCATACTTCCATAAAAATAAATTTATTTTAATTTAATATTTTAATTAATTCTAAGAGTGTTCCTCCATCACTTATAAAAGATTATATATTATCTTTTCTTTCTCACACATTTTGAGCATTATAGTTCATCCAATCCATTTCCAAGTATCACCCAAAATTTAAAATCCATGTCTTATGGTCATTGGTTTGATTATAAAACCATGATAGGAAGTCGTTTAGTGTAAAGTTAAAGAGGTTGTCCGAAGAAGAGGTATAGTTCTTAACTAAGCATTCTCAATTTATTTCTTCTTCTACCTCCATAAAATCTTATCCAAACCAGATAAAATTATAACATAATTATATTATATATACAAAGATATTTTTATTTTAATGTAATTATATATATATATATCCTCTTTAATAAAATGAGGAACAAAAACATTATTTGTGTGTATGAGTGGACTACCACCACCACAAAGCGTTGTGTTTCATTTTTCTCCAACACCTCTCATGGATGTTTATAATGATTGATTTATTGTATATATATATGATAATCATAAAATATTTATCATTATTTAAAATTAATATATAACCAATTTTATTATCTTTCCATCCTCTGAAAAATGACAATTTCATTCATGTGTACGTGTGGATTACCACCTCCACAAAGCGATGTGATTCGTTTTTCATCACCACATTACATTGAAGGTATATTTAAGTGTATTTAAAGAATTAATATGTTATTTATGATATAATTATTTTTATTCAAAGATAAAATAATATGTTTCTTCTTTCAGTCAAGATCATTGAAAAATATAAATGTCACTTATGTGTATATAAAAACTACCATCTCAATGATTGTGACATAGTTCATTTTTTATCTCCATATTTCCTAGTTGGTTTTGAAAGTATAATTTATGTATAGAAATTATAATTATGTCATGATTATAATTCAAAATATTATTAAATAATGACCTCATTGACCATAATCAACCAACCAAAATCATTTTCATCAAATGAGAAAAATATCATCAAAATATCTGATATGAACATAAAATTTTATATAATTTAATATAAAATGATAATAAATAAAATAAATTTACTAATTAACATAATAAGTTTATTAATTAATTAAATAATAATAAAAAATTATTGTTTTGAAATATAATGACCCATGATATTATCAATGAAACTTCCATTATTATAATTATGATATATAGTATAAAACACACACATGACATAGAAAACCTAATAAAAATATTATTAAGAATTAAAAATTGTATTCATAGAAATTAAGAAACATATACCAAAGGAATGGTAACATGAACATTGAAACACTAATATGGCCATTTGGAATAGTGATCCATCTAATAAAATAGTAACCTCATCTATAAAAGTATAAAAAAATTAGTATCTTATATATGAAAATGGGAGATATTTATATTTTAGAATAAGTGAATAAATGTTTCAAAAATTATAATTTATGTGTAGGATTTTTTATGAAACATAAGTGTATATTTACAATTTAATAATTAATATAAAGATTTAAAAGAAAATTTATTTTCACAAAATAGAGTCATAAATTTATTTTTTTTCTATTATAATTATAAGATAATTTTATGAGACCTTAATTAATTTTTCAAAGTGTCATAAAATCGGTTATAATATTAATACAATATGTTTTCCATAAATGATGATTTTAATTAAAAATTAAATATATCATATTTAGAAGATTATTTGCATAAAATGGATTCCATTTTTTAATTATACATGTCAAAAAATTATTAGGGTGAATTTTTGGAATATTTCTAAAATTGTTGAATTTTTATAAATAGTGAAATACAATAATTTAAGATATTTAACAAATAAATGAATTATTGAGTCATGATGATGTATAGATAATGTAATAACAAAATTAAATCAAATTATACTAAACAATTTACTATATTTATTCATGGGAATAAACACTATTTATAGTCTTGAGCTAAAATAATATACAAATGAATCAAATATTCAAAAGCATCTCTCTCCTCCCACTATAAATACCACCCTTCACCACCCATTTTACTAACACCTAAAAATACTTTAATACTTTTTAAATTATTCCTAAATACCATTCCAAGACTCTGTCCCACTTCTAGGATCTTTTTTTATCAATAAAATATCAAACCCTAGGTTCTTAAGGAGGTTCTCATGGAGACGTTACACAAGTTGTAAAATCCTTTACATTTCTCTTTTAAATTCTTCCTTTCTTCTACCTCATAGTTTCCATGACAATTCAATGTAACATGATAACTACAATATAATATATATACATTAATTTTATCTTGTTAATGAAACATCAATCATCAAATCCCTTCTCTTCTTCTTTTATTCCAAAAATAAAAATATCATCCCTGAGGTATTGATTCACTGCCTTCATGGATGATGAGTTTCTATTTTACATTACCACATTGAAAGATGGTAAAAAACCATTATTATGGTTAAAAAATATTTAAAAATGTATATTATATCTTTTTTATGTTTCTAAACTAATATATATACATATTATTAAATAATAAAACAAAACTAGTTCATGTTGATCGAAAAACCACCAAAATAAACTAATCATTCTTTATTTACATTTTATCTAATGAATCGTTATCATATCTGAAGAAAAATGATATATGGGACCATTTAAAATTATTAAAGTATATTTATACCATATCATTTCACTTTTTTAATTTTTCTCCCATTTTAAAAGAACTCCCATAATTAAACTCGAGGGAACCGATCATAAAATCAGGAAACGAACACTCCCAAAATGATGCAATTGAATATTATAAATAAATAAATAAAATCCATAAATGAACATTATTAATTATAATAAATAAAATAAATTCCTAAAAGTTTCTAAATTAAATAATTAATGGAACTAATTTGATTATCCAGGACATTATTTTTAAGTGCAGAACACTTTCAGACATAAGATAAGAGATTCTCTCTGAAGCTCTATTTTTTCCCTTCAGATTACGATTTCTCTCTGTTTAACCTAATATAAATCTTTATTATTCTTATATAGTACTCCTAAATTATATTTTTATCTTTTAATCATATGAACCTAGATCAATTATTCTTTATTTTATGGGGAATACCATTTTTATAAGGTTCCCTTTTCAATTTCTCCGGGTAAGAAAGACATATTAAAAGGAACTTTCCAATTTGTTACCTATTTTCATGTACACAACATAATTTGTTTTAATACAGAATATTTTTTCTAAAAAAATAATTTTATCATGAAAAACTATATTATTTCATTTCTAGTTTTATGAATAAAATTATTACTCTTTCCTCTTTAAATCTATTTTATATTTTCCCTTAAACAGCAACAAAGTATATCATTTTTAAAGTTTCTTAAACTCCTTTTAGACATGTTTTCAATTAATATGTAAATAATTTATCAATACCTACTCTTAATTTCCCATATGAATGTCCAAGTATAATTTTAATCCATTCCTTATTATATAGTATTATGATACACCCCTTGGTTATGCTTGATGAAATGATTACGACACCCATTTCTTTCCATGGGTAACCCTTAAGTTTATTCTTTATGATTGGTTCTTCCTATGGAACACATATTCGTGAACATGTTTTGATTGGTGTGCTAATATAGAACTCCAATTCATTGGGTAATATTTTTTTTTCTTAAGATACGTTATGTTGGTATAGAGAATAAAGTTAATTCCTTTATGGGACAATGTCCACCATGTGATACAGTCTTGGCAGTTATCCTTGACTCATGTTTATGTCATGTTATGTGTTTCTACCACATTCTTATGTTTACATGACTATATGATCCCATTTTCTATATGTTATGATTATATATGTTTATCAATGTTCAATGATATTTTATTTGATCATGTTATGCCTTCTAATTCATGTGATATTCATTATTACTGTGTTTATTCCCTTATTGGGATTTTTTTCACATACCTTTTATATATGTATTCCAAAGTTATCCTATGAAGATTTAGGAACTCAAATTAAGTTAGGATCTCTTTAAGGATGATTGAAATAACATTTTTTTATTCTAGTGCCATGTTTTAAGTTTTATATACATAATCTTCCAAAGATAGTAGACTATGTGATCCTTGTTTTGTATTTCATGGTTAATTATGATTAAAATCATGTAGTAATATGTATAAAAGGGTAGGGTCTCTATATTTGGTGTCATTTCATTGTTTAGTTATTTTTTATATTAGGACTAGAAATTTTTAGTAAGAACCATAGTTATAATTCTATCACCATGAATAACCAAGATTGAAAGCTAGGGAATCACATGTTAGGATATACGTTTCATTTTCAAGTTTATCCTTCAATGTTAAAAGTATCTTTTTTTACATGATTATTATATAAGTATTAAAGACCCCATGATTTTACGTTATTTTTCTTAGTTAGTGTATGTAAATAGGATAACCCATTCCAAAAATCAATGTGATATGAAATGTGATGATTTCCCTAATGTAATGCCAAATATTAAGGGAATGAGAGCCCAAAACATCATGAAAGTACTAGAACAACTGGCTCAAGTTATGAATAATAACTTGAATCATGTGGAACAAAATTATTCGCAAAAGAAAGAGAATGTAGTTTCTAGATCCATTATTCTAAAAGTCCTCCCATATTTATTTTATCTGTTGATACCTTCATCACAAAACAATGAATTAAATCCATTTAGAATATATTATATATCCACCAATACTCAAAATAAGTGAAATTTTTGTGGTGGTCTATTGTTTTGATAAATAAGAAGATTAGTGGTGGAAACTAATCAAAAACAAAAATTCAAAGGAAGAAATTGATTCCATGGATTGGTAATCATTCAAGAAAATTTTTCATTAAATATTTTCCCTAAACAAGAAAAATTATGAAGTAAGGAGAGTTCTTAGAATTAAGGAAAATGGAAGATAAGACTATTAGGGAATATGAGGAAAACTTTACAATGATTTTACAATACTCCTATGGTTTTTTCATGAACACTGAAATAATGTTCGATCACTTATTTAGTAGACTAAATCTGAGTCTAAGAAAATTGTTGGTGATTCAATACTTTTACAGTAATGAGGATGTTGTTCATTTTTTCCTTAAGGTTGAAATGGATATCATAGACTCTTATTGGTCTCATGGACCCAATGATAAAAAGAAAAAAAAATAGTGTTTAATACAAGAGGATCAATAGAAAAATTTCATGGTGGAAATAAAATCCAACATTACAAGTGTCAAAGGTGTGGTAGGAAGCATCCTAGAAACTACACAAGGGGAACCAGGAGATGCTTCAAATGTAAAAGAGAGAGGAATCAGGATAATTATTTCCAAAGTGATATGATGAATCCCACAAACTCACAAGAATAAAAGAAGTTTTATATTAACACTCAGCCTATAGTGTAGTGATTCAACTACAAGTAATGTGTTCCTTATGTGATCCAATTATATAATCCAAGGGTTATCAGAGGAAATCAATAACAACCTCCAAGGAAGCAAGGAAGGGAATATGTTATCACTGCTACTGATGTAGAGAACAACAATGAAGTGATAATAGGTATTTTGGTTATTCATCCAAGAATATTTAACATTATATTTGATTTTCGTTCTACACATTCTTTCATATCATGAACAGTTAATAGAAATACTCAAACACCCCCTCAAAATATAGAGGTTGATTTATCCGTGAGAACCGAAAATAAGGAATTATTGAATATAAACTATATAACTTGTCTGTGGTTAAGGTTTTTGGACTGAACCACCCCAAAAATCATGTTATAATTTGGTAGATTTTGATTCTATATTAGGCTTGGATTGGGTATCATTATATAAAGTCAACATAAAAATTTGGGAAAGTGAGATCACTCATCACATCCTAAGGCATCCTCCAATTTTGTACATGTGTAAGGAGGTTGATGAATATCCTTTGGAATCTCATTCTCAACCATGGCTATTATTTCCATATGATCAAGAATATCGAACTCAAATAATTTAGACAAAGGATATAATAATTCTTGTATATATACCCATTATAAGGGACTATAATGATGTGTTCCTCAAAGTATTTCTTGGCCTTCCTCCTAACCGTGAGGTTGAGTTCTTGGTTGAACATATTCCTAGATCGTTTCTTATATCAAAGACTCTTTATTGAGTGGAAAACATTGAGTTTGACGAACTAAAGAAGAAATTAAATTATAATATTGAAAATGTTTTTATATGATAGAGTTGTTCACCATGGGAAGCACTAGTCCTCTTTTTAAAAAAGAATGATTGATCAATACACCTCTAGACTGATTTTTTTTAGCTCAATAAATTCCTAATAAAGAAAAATTATCCCCAACCATGGATAGATGAATTTTCTTATTAGATAGGTTGGGATACGTATTTCTATAAGGTGTTCCTTTGGTTAGGATATCACCAATTAAAAAAAAGATATCCCTAAGTCTGCCTTTCAAATGAGGTATGAACAATATGAGTTCATAGTGATGCCACTCGGACTCAGTAATTCTCCAAAATATTCATGGACATAATGAATAGAGTCTTTATAGATTACCTCGACAAATTTGATGTAGTATTTATGTGTGATATTTCTAAGTACTCCAAGATAAAGGAGGAACAAAAGGATAATTTGAATACTATGCTAATCACTTTGTGAAGGGTGAAGATTTTTGAAAAGTATAGTAAATTTCATTTATGGATGGAAGAACTATCATTATTGGGGTATGTTGTCACCAACAAAGGAATATCTCCAGACTCTTCCAAGGTAAAGGTAATTGAAGAGTGTCCCATGGAAACATAGCTAATAAATATCCATAATTAACTTGGTCTGAATGGGTATTATTGATGATTTTGGAACAAATTGTCGTGATTATCAAACCCATTAACCAAGATAACTCGGAAGGGAGAAATTTTTTTTTTGGACAAGTTAATTTAAAAACCCGTTCAAATAATTCAAAAAGGAGGCTTATCATGACAACAATACTCACAATACCAATAAGTGGGGAACTCTTAGTGGTATACAAGGATTCATAAAAGTAGTGCTTTGATTATGTACTAATCCAAAATGAAAAACTTATAGCCTAGGCCTCAAGGTATATGAAGTTAATGAGAAAAACTATCCCACAATTGATCTGGAGTGGGAAACACTGATATAGAATTGAAAATATGGAAAATTATCTCTATGGGAAGAGTGTGAGATATATATGGATCACAAGATCCTCAAATATGTATCAAAAAAGAAAGAGTTTAATATGATCTAGAAAATATGGGTAGATCTCATCAAGGATTGTGAGTACTCAATCCACTATCATCGAGTTAAAGAAAATATAATAGCATATTATCTAAGTAGAAAATATTCCCCAACTTTAGAAATGATGAGAATAGAGAAGGATTAAATCTTCTTAGACTTGTAAGGATGTACATGGGAATCATTATGGAAGTTATATCATCATTCATTTCCCAAATGATTTCTCAACCATCACTCATGGATAAAATAAAGGATTCTCAAAGAAATTATTTTGGAATTCAGAAAAAGGTTGAAGTTATAAGAAAAGGGAAATCCTAAAACATCAAATTTGATGAGGAAGGAGTCTTAATATTTGTGTCATTATTAGGTATTGCATCAAATATAGAGATAAAGAAAGTGATTCTAAATGAAATATATAGATTAACCTTATCGATTCACCCAGGGATAAAAAAGATATATTGAGATCTTTGAGATCACTATTGATGGGACACTATGAAGAAGAAGATCACTGAATATAAATCAAAGTGCCTTGTATATCAGAAAATTAAGGATGAAAGGAAAAAGTATAAGGGAATGAGGAAACCATTACACATAACAATATGGAAGTGGGAAAACATCACTATGGAATTTTTCACTATAATTCTAAATAAATCTATAGGAAACAATGCTAGATGGGTTGTTATGGTCTATCTAAAAAAATATCTCAATTAATTGCAATCTGGTAGGATTTATCACTCAACCTACTTGTGTGGATATACATTAGAGAAGTGGTAAATCCTCATGAAGTACCATTATCGATTATATATGATCAAGATATAAGATTTACCTACAAGTCATAGAAAAGTATCTAGCATGCTCTGAGAACTAAGCTAAACTTTGGCAGGACTTATCATCCTCAAGGAGATGTCCAATATGAGCATACCATTAAGAAACTGGAAGACATGTTGAGATCATGTTTTATGGACTTCAAAGGAGGATGTGACCAACATCTACCTCTAGTTGAGTTCTCTTACAATAGTAGTGTCCACTCGAGCATCAAAAGGGATCCATATGAATCCCTTTATGGTAAAATATGTAGAACATCATCATACTAGGATTAATTTAGTGAATATAAGCTTCTAAGACCTAAACTGGTTGAAAGATTTTAGGAAATGTGAAAACCATTCAATAGCACATCAAGGTAGCCCAAAGTCGACAGAATAGCTTCACAAACAATCATCGACAAGACCTATAGTTTATGGTTAGAGACATATTATTCCTCTACATATCTCCATTGAATGGGATCATGATATTTAAGAATAAAGAAAAGTAATGTTTGACTTACATCAACTCCTTCTAGATTGTAGATCATGTTAGAGTTGTGACTAATCTACTATCACTTCCTCCAACCATGTCTCAAGTACATGATGTATTCCACATATACATCTTCAAGAAGTACATACCAGACCCTTAACATGTACTGAATTCAGAGGTGGTACAGTTGGAAAATGATCTCTCTTATGGGAAGATACCGGCGAAGATATTAGACTATAAAGATAAAGTTCTATGAAACAAGACTACTAACCTGGGAAAAGTGATATGGATAAACCATATATACGAAGAGGCAGTATGGGAATTGGAGGAACTAATATAGGATAAGTACCCTCACCTATTTTAACTATAGTATGTAAAATGAAAAACTGTGGGAAAATATCATAAGGGGGAACAATGTAATGACCTATATTTTTTCAATGAAATATATCTTCATATACTTATGTTGTATAGTATAAAAGAAATACATAACATAGAGAACCTAATAAAAACATTATTAAGAATTAAATAGGTGGTATTCATAGAAATTAAGGAACATATACCGATAGAACAATAACCTGACCATTGGAATAGTAATATGACCATTAAGAATAGTAATCCAGCCAATAAAATAGTATCATTGCCTATGGATGTATAAATAAATTTTAAGTATCTTATATATAAAAATATGATATATTTATATATTGGATTAAGTTAATAAATATTTTAAAAATTTTAAATTAAGTGTTAGTTTTTTTGTAAAACATAAATGTTTATTTACAATTTCATAATTAAAATAATGATTTAAAAGAAGATATATTTTTATAAAATATATTCATAAATTAATATTTTGTTGTATTATAATAATAATATAATTTTATGAGGCCTAAATTAATCATTCAAAGTGTCATAAAATCAGTTATAATGTTAAAATAAATATTTGTCGAATAAATGATGATTTTAATTAAAAATTAAATTTCACATATTTATAAAATAATTTTAATTAAATTGAGTCCATTTTTTATTTCTACACATCAAAAAATTATTATGGTATATATTTGGTAATTTTCTAAAATAGTTGAATTTTTGTGAATACAGAAATACAGTAATTTAAATTATTTAACAAATACATGAATTATTGAGTCATGGATGATACATGGATGATGTAAGAAACCATTGTGTATAAATATTCAGAACTTTTTACATTATTTAGTCAGGGAAATCAACACTATTGATATTCTTGAGCCAAAATAATAAAGAAATAAATAAAATAACCAATAACACCTCTCTCATCCCACTATAAATATCATCCCTCACCACCCCTACTCCTCACACATCCAAATCCATGAATATTGTCTAAATTATTCAAAATTACTTTACCAAACCTCTTCTCTATATCCATGATCTTTTGGTCTCAACAAAAGACAAAACCCCGGTGCCTTAAGGAGGTTCTCAAGGAGACGTTATACAAGAGGTAAAATCATCCAACTTTATATTTTAACTTCCTTATTTATTTTACCTAATCCTTTCCACCATAATTAAAAGTTACATCATAACTCTAGTATCATATATATACATTAATATCATTGTTTTAATGGAATATAAACCATAAAAACCCTTCTCTTCTTCATTTATTCTGAAAATGAAAACTTCGTTTGTGAGGTGTCAATTCACCGCCCTAATGGACGACATGTTTTTCTTCATTAATACCTTAAAATATGGTCATAAAACCATTATTTTTTTAGAAAAATATTGAAACATTTATATTATATATTTTTTCATTCTCTGGAGCTAATACATTTATATAATATTAAACTATAAAACAAAACTAGTTCATGTTGATCGAAAAATCACCAAAATAAACTAATCATTTTTCATTAGAGTTTTATCTGATGAAACATTATTATATTGAAAAAAATGATATATAGTACCATTTAAAATTATATAAGTATAATAATACTATATCATTTCACTTCTTGAGTTTTTCTTCCATTTGATAATAACTCCCATAATTAAACTGAAATAAAATGATCATAAAATCATGAAACGAATGTTCCCATCAAAAAATTCATAAATGAACTTAATAAAACTATACTAAAAAAATGTATAATATTTCTGAATTAATTAATTAATTAATATAATTTTATTATCTATGACATTAAGGGAATGTTCCAAATAGTTTCGGACATACGGTAATGGATTCTCTCCGGACCTTAATTTTTCTTTAGTGTTATGCTTTATATCTCTTTACTCAAATTTAATTCTTAATTACTCTTATGTAATACTCATAAATTAGTTTTATATGTTATAAAAATATTTTCCTAGCACAATTCTTATTTATTTTATGTGTAAATAAATGTTTAATATGGTTCTGTTTTGAATTACTCCTAATAATTAAGCCCAATTAAAGGGAACTTCCCAATTTCTTACTCATTTTCAGGTACACTCTATAATTTGTTTTAATCCACCATTTTTATTCTAAAATAAATCATTTTATCATAAAAGGCTATATTATTTAATTTCTAGTTTTATGAAATTAATTATTCTTTTTTCCTCTGTAAAGACTCTTCTATATTTTCCTTTAAACAGCACTGAAGTGGCTCATTTCTACTATTTCTTAAACACTTTTTTTTACATGTTTTCACTTCTGTAGGACATAATTTATCACTATCTATGACTATTTTCCATTATTAATGTCCAATTATTATTTAAATCCATTTTTATTGTACACCATTATGATACACCCCTTGTTTATGCTTTATGACATGTTTACAATACCCTTTTCTTTCCACAGGTAACCCTTATATTTGTTCTTTATGTTTTATTATTCATATGGAACACATATTCATGAACATGTTATTATGGGTGTTCACAAATAGTTATCAAATTAATTGGGTATTTTTTAGTCTCATGATACATCATGTGGTGATAGGGAGTAAACCTAATCCCTTTATGTGACTTTGTCTACCATGTGATATCGTCTTGGTAGTTAGCTGCAAACAACGTTTATGTCATTTTATATGTTTCTACCAAATTTATATATTTCCAAGATTACATGATATCATGTTCTATATGTTATTATTCCATAATTTTATCCATGTTCTATGCCTTTTTATTTCAACATGTTATTCCTTATAACACATGTGTTATACTTTATTCCTATGTTTATTCTTTTACGTGGATTTTTAGCTCATCCATTTTTAGGTATTACCATGGTTATTAGTTACATATGTAGGAGCTCTATGGTAGTTAGGAGATCTTTTTGGATGATTAATATAATTATTTCTTTATTCTAGTTCCATATTTTCATTTTTATGTACCTAATATTATCAAGACACTAGACTATACAATCCATGGTTTGTATTTGATAGTAAATTATACTTAAAATCATGTAGTAAAAATTTTAAAAGGATAGGGTCACTATAAGAAATATAATTAATGTATTTTATGATTAGGACTTGATGTAAGGGATACTTTACTTTAAAAACCTTATTTTAAAATGTTTTAAATATTTACATTATAAATATTTTCATTCCATGTCTGTATTCATAAAGTTATTTTATATAGTTATTTATATAAAAAGAAATAAATTATAGAAGAAATTTTATGATAATTTTTACTTCTAACAATTTTTTTCAAAATATATATTTTTAGTAACTTTACAAAAAGTTCAAAAGGGATGTCATATTTTAACGTATATGATGTCAAAGGATTTTTTAATACCAAAACTATTATTTGATGCTTGAATTTCCTTATAAGATTCCTTGTTTTCATCAAAGGAAAATAATATTTCCCTTTGTTATAGGTATTTTAGTTTTTAAAATGTGGTTTTAAAAGGAATGGGTATATTTATATCTAAAATTGTTTTGTCAAATATTTTAAAAGTGTTTTTCTTGGGTTTTATGATGAAAAGGTGAAATCATAAAATGGTTTATTCATGATCTGGTAATTGATCATTATAGATGATGACAATGGATCATGATATAAGTTATAATATGGGTGATCCCAATATATCTTATACGATGAGTGATCCCCATTATAGTTTTCCAATGCATTAGGTAATATTCCTAGTCTTCCAAGGCAAGAAGGAGGGAGTTAACTGAAGTAGTTTATCTATGAAGCAATGTGATGATTTTTTCATCACTGAATCACATGGATGTTATATTTAAGTGTATATAAATAATTAATGTGTTATTTATGAAATAGTTATTATTATTCAATGATATAATACAACATTTCTTCTTTCCACCATGATCATTGAAAAATAGAAATGTTACTTATGCGTATGTATGACCTACCGTCTTCATGATTGTTACATAGTTCATTTTTTATAACCATATTACATAGTTGGTTTTAAAACTATAATTTATGTATAAAAATGATAATTATTGCATGATTATTATTCAATATATTATTAAATAATGACCTTATTGAACATAGATAACCTTACAAAGTCATTTTGATCATATGAGATGAATATCTTCAAAATATCTGATGTGAGTTTAAATTATTATGTAAATTAATATAACATGGGAAAAATTAAATAAAAGTAATAATAAACAGGTGAAGTTTCTTATGTAATTAAATAATAAACACAAGTTTATTATTAATAAATGTAATGACCCATAATGTTTTCAATGAAATTTCCCTTATTATAATTATGATATATACTATAAAACACATACATCACATTGTGAACCTAATAAAAATATTGTTAATAATGAAAAAAATTGTATTCATATAAATTAAGGAACCTATATTGAATGAATGGTAACATGACCATTGGAATATTAATATGGACATTTGGAATAGTAATCCAGCCAATAGAATAGTATCCTCACTTTTGAAAGTATAAATAAAATTTAATTATATTATAAATTAAAATATTATATATTTATATATTGGAATAAGTGAATAAATTTTTTAAAAATTATAATTTAAGTGTTGATATTTTTCTTAAATATAAATATTTATTTACAATTTAATAAAAAATTTATTTATTTAGAATAAAATTTATTTTCATAAAATAGAACTATAAATTAATATTTTGTCGTATTATAATTGTAATAAAATTTTTTGAGACCTTAATTAATTTTTCAATGTGTCATAAAACCAGTTCTAATATTAAAATCATATTTTTTCAAATAAATGATGATTTTAATTAAAATTTTAATTTCTCCTATTTATAATGTTATTTTTTCAAAATTGCCTCCATTTTTTAATTCTAAATGTTTAAAAATATTTTGGGTAAATTTTTGGTATTTTTCTAAAATAGTTGATTTGTTATAGAATAGTCAAATATTGTAATTTACAGTATTTAACAAATATATGAATTATTAAGTCAAGGATGATGTATGGATGATGTAAAAACCCAATAATTTGAACTCTCTAGAACCATTTTATATATTTCTTCTAGGGAATCAACACTATTGAGAGTCTTTATCCAAAATAATAAACAAATGAATCAAATATTTAATAACACCCCTCTCCTACAACTATAAATACCACTCGTCACCACCCATTCTACTCAAACCTCCAAATCCTTGAATCTTTCTTAAATTATTCCCAATTACCTTCCCAAACCTGTTCTCTATGTCCAAGATTTTCTAGTCTCAACAAAATACCAAACCCTAGTTCCTTAAGGAGGTTCTCAAGGATACGTTATACAAGAGTTAAAATCCTCCACCTTTCTCATCTAAATTATTTATTAATTCTACCCCATCCTTTACTTCACAATCCAAAGTTACCTAATAACTCCAATATCACATATACACTTTAATTGTATCATGTTAATGTAATATCAATCATCAAATCCCTTCTCTTATTATTTAATTCAACAAATGAAAATATCATTTAGGAGGCGTCAATTCCCCGCCTTCATGGATGAAGAGAATCTATTTTTCATTACTGCATTCAAATCTAGACATTAAATAATTATTATGATTATTTTTTAAAAAAATTATATTATAACTATTTTTATGTTTTAGAACTAATATATCTATATAATATTAAATAATAAAACAGAACTAGTTCATGTTGATCGAAAAAACAACCAAATAAACTAATCAGTTTTCATTTATATTTTATCTAATGAATCATTATCATATCTGAAAGAAAATAACATATGGGACTATTTAAAATTAATAAAGTATATTAATACCATTTCATTTCACTTCTATAGTTTTCCTTCCATTTCATGAGAACTCCCATAATTAAACTCAAGGGAACCTATCATAAAATCCTAAAACACACGCTCTAGAAATGACGAAATTGAATCTTATAACTCATTAAAAAATTGTAAATGAACTTTATAATATGAAAATAAGTTAAATACTTGTATAAAAGTCTCTAAATTAATAAATAAATGGATCTAATTTTATTATCCAAGACATTAAGTGAAAGTGTAGAACACTTTTAGACACAAGGTAAGGGATTCTCTCCAAACCTCTATTTTTTTCTTTGGGTTATGCATTCTCTCTCTTTACCATAATATAAATATTAATTATTCTTATGCAATCCTCTTATAGTATGACTATATCTTCAAAACGCATTAACTTATCTCAATTATTCTTTCTATTATGGGTAAATACATTTTTTATGAGGTTTGCTTTTCAATTCCTCCCAATAAGTAAGGACAATTAAAAGGAACTTCCCAATTTGTTACCTATTTTCATATACACTCTATAATATGTTTTAATCCAAAATTATTCTTAAAAACAACTAATTTTATCATGAAAGAATGACCTTTGTTCATTTATAGTTATATAAAAATAATTATGCCTCTTTCCACTTTAAATCTCTTTTATATTTTCCGTTAAAACGCACTAAAGTGGATCATTTCTAAAGTTTCTTAAAAAATATTTTTACACATTTTTACTTCATTTGGATATCATTTATCATGAATTATTCCTAATTTCCATTATGAATTTCTATTTATGATTTTAATCCATTCTTCATATACACCATTATGATACACCCCTTGGTTATGCTTTGTGGCATTATTATGATACCCATTTCATTCCATGGGTAACCCTTATGTTTATTCCTTATGTTTTATTCTTCACGTGGCACACATATGCATGAATATTTTATTATGGGTGTTATAATATCATGTTGAAATTAATTGGGTAATGTTTAGTATCATGAGGAATCGGGTTGGGGTAGAGATTAAACCTAATTCCCTTATGGGACATTGTCCACCAAGTGATTTATTCTTGGTAGTTAGTCTTGACTCATGTTTATGCCATGTTATGTGTTGCTAATAAATTACAATGTTTCTATGATTACGTGATCCCATGTTCTATATGTTATAATTCCATATGTTTATCTATGTTACATTCTCTTTTAATTCATCACGTTATGTCTTCTAACCCATGTGATATTCATTATTCATTTATTTATTCCCCTACTTGGCTTTTTAGAACACCAATTTTATCAATGTATTCCTAGGTTATCCTATGTAGATGTATGAGCTAAAATTATGTTATGAGATCTTTATGGATTATTAATATAAATTTGTTTTATTATAGTTCCATGTTTTCAGTTTTATGTACCTTATCTTCCAAATACACTAGAATTTACGATCCTTGGTATGTATTTGATAGTTAATTATGCTTAAAATAATAGAGTAATATATGTAAAAGGCTATGGTCTCTATAGTTGTTATCAATACATGGTCTAGTTATTTTTTTGTATTAGGACTAGAAAACTTTAGTAAGAACCCTAGGTACATTTCTATTTCCATGAATAACCTAGATTGAAACTTATTGAATCACATGTTTTGATATACTTTTAATTTTCAAGTTTATCCTTATATGTTCAATGTCTCATTTTAACATGATTATTATCTAATTATTCAAGACCCAAAAATTTTACATTCTTCTTATTAGATAATGTATTGAAATATGAGAACCCATTCAAAAAATCAATATAGGCAATTTTATGATTGTCCTAATGAAATTACAAATATGATGGGAATGAGAGCTCAAAACCTCATGAATATACTAGAACAATTCGGTCAAGTTATGAATAACAACTTGAATCATGTGGAATTACATCATTCTCAAAATAAAGATAATGTTGTGTTTAGATCCTTTATTCTAAAAAAGCCTCTCATTTTTAGTGTATCTTATTATCCCCTCACTGTAGAACAATGTATTAACTCCATTTAAAAGATATTCTCTATCCTCCAGTGCTCTATCGAAGAGAAATTTATGCTGATAGTCTATCGTTATAATGGGATTCTAGGATAGAGGTGGAATCTTCTCAAAAATAGAAATTCTAAAGAGAATTTTGATTCCATGGAATGGTAAGCATTCAAGAAAATATTTTTCAATAAATATTTTCCGCGAACACTCCATCTTATAAAGAAAGGGGTGTTCCTAGGATTAAAGAAAAAGGAATATGATTCTATCGGGGTGTATGAGGAAAACATTGAAAGGATTGCATGATACGCCTCTGGTTTTTTCATGAAAAAGGAATGCAAGGTGGATCACTTCTTTAAAGATCTTAATCAATGTCTATAAAAAGTGTTTTTGATTTGATACTTTGATAACTATTAGGAGGTTGTTTATTGTTCCCTTAAGGTTGAAATGGATATCAGATACTCTTAGTCTTCTCATGGGCCCAGATGTGAAAAGTCAAAAATAGAGTTTAATATGGGAGGATTGATAGATAAATCCCATGATGGAATGAAAACCCAATATCCCATCTGTCAAAATTGTGGGAAGAAACGTCGTAGAAACTGCCTAAGGGGAACCTGGAGATGCGTAAAATGTGGAGGAGAGTGAAATCAAGATAATTATTGCCAAAGTGATAAGAGGAATCCCAAAAATATGTAAGAATAAATTAATTCTTATATTAACACTTAGCATATGCTGTAGTGTTTCAACTACAAGGAACATGGGAACTATGCGATCCAATTCCCTAATACAGGGGTTATCGAAGGAAATAAAAAACAACCTCCAAGGCAGCAAGGAAGGGAATATGATATCACTACTACTGAGGTGGAGCCTAAAAATGATGTGGTAGAAGGTACTTTGATTATTCATCCTATAATTGTGAATGTTCTATTTGATTATGGTTCTACACATTCTTTCATATAATAAATGTTTGGTATAAATATTCAAACACCACCTCAAAAATATATAGGTTGATTTATCTTTGAGAACCAAAAATGGTAAAATTATTTCATCCAAATTATATAACTCCTCCCTGATTAATGTTTTTGGATCGAACCACCTATAAAATCTTGTTATACTTTCTTTTGTGGAGTTTGGTGCTATATTGGTCATGGAATGAATATCATTATATAAAGTCAACATAACATTTTGGGAAAGGGAGATAAATCATCAAATCCCGAGGTGTCCTCCAATTCTGTACAAGTGAAAGGAAGTGGATGAATTTCCTTTGGAATCTCATTCTGAAGCATGGATATTATTTCATTTTGAAAAATAATATCTTTCTTAAATGTTTTAGGAAAGGGAGATAATCATTCTCAAATACATACGTATTGTAATGGACTATAATGATGTATTCCCCCAAAGAATATCCTAGATTCTTTCCAGACTGTGAGGTTGAGTTCTCGATTTAACTTATTCCTAGATCTTTTTTTATACTAATGACTCTTTACAGAATGAAGAGCATCAAGTTTTTAGAATCAGAGAAAAATTTAAAAGAGAATCTACAAAAGGGTTTTATATGATAGAGTGATTCACCGTGGAGTGAACTAGTCCTATTTGTGAAAAAAAGGATAGATCAATACACATTTTCATTGATTATTTTGATCTCAACAAATTCATGATAAAGAAAGTGTATCCCTTCCTTGGATGGATGACTTGTTTGATATGATACGTGGGGGCATGTGTTTCTATAAGTGGTCCTTCAGTTGCAATATCACCAATTGAAGATGAGGAAGGAAGATATTCCCAATACTTCTTTTCGAATGGGGTATGAACAGAAGGAGTTCATAGTGACGCCTTCCACACTCATTAATGCTTCAACAATATTCATGGACTTAATGGGTAGAGTCTTTAGAGATTACCTTGACAAATTTATGGTAATATTTATTGGTAATATTTTTATATACTCTAATAGCAAGGTGGAACAAAAATAGAATTTGAATACTAAGATAATGACTTTGTGAAGGGAGAAAATTTATGCAAAGTACAATAAATGTGAGTTCTGGAAGGAGGAAGTATCATTAATGGGGTACGTTATCACTAGTAATGGAATATCTATGGACACTTCCAAGACAATGGTAATTGAAGAGTGTTTCCAGAAAACATCTGTACTGGATATCCATTTTTTCTAGATTCTAGTTGGGTATTAACAATGATTTATGAACAAGTTCTCATGATTGTCAAACCCATTAACCAAGATAAATTTGAAGGGAGAAAAGATTGTTTGGATAAGTGAATTTGAATACTGCTTCAATGAATTAAAAAATAGGCTTATCATGATGCCAGTACTCACACTAACAACAAGTGGGGAACTCTTTTTGGTATACAGTGATGCTTTAAAGATGGAATTTGGCTATGAACTAATGTAAAATGATAAATTTATAGACTACGCTACATTTTAGTTAAATATTCATGAGAAAAACTATCCCATGAATGATCTGGAGTGGGAAGCTATGATATTGTGTTGAAAATAAGGTTAATTATCTCTATAGGGAGAAGTGTGAGATATATTATGATCATAGGAGCCTTAAATATATATTCACACATATGGAGATTAATATTATCTAGAAAATAAGGTTATATATCATCATGTATTATGACTTTTCTATACACTACCATCCTATTAAATAAAATAGAGAGGCATATTCCCTAAATAGAAAAGATCCCCCAACATTAGAAATGATGAAAATTGAGAAGGATTCAATCTTCTAAAACCTATAAATGATGGAAATGAGAATCATTTTGGAATGTATATCATCATTCCATTCACAAATTATTTCCCAATCATCCATCATGGATAAAATAAATAATTCTCAAAGAAATGATGTGGAAATTCTACAAATGGTTGAAGTTATAAGAAAAGGGAAATCCTCAAAATTCAAATTTGATAAGGAAGGAGTCATAATATTTAAGTCATGCTAATGTGTACCATCAAATACATAGATAAAGAAAGATATTCAAATTGACAGACTTAGCTCAACTTTCTCGATTAACCCTAAAATCAATAAGATATATTCAGGTCTCTGAGATCTCAATTATTAAGACACTATGAATAAATAGATCTCTATATATAAATAAAAGATCCATGTATATTATTAAATGAAGGCTGAAAATAAAAAATTATAAGGGAATGATGAAACCATAACTCATACCAACAGGGATGTGGGAAAACATCACCATGAACATTGTCACTGGAATTCTAAAGAAATCTATAGAAAATAATTCTATATGAGTTGTTATTTAACTTCTAAAAAAATCTTAATTTATTACCATTTGATAAGATTTATCACTAAACCAACCTGCATGGATATATATTAGAGAAGTTATAAGGATTCTTGGACTACCATTATTTATTATATCCAATTGAGATATAAGATTCAACTTCATGTTCTGTAAATCTATCTAACATGCTCTAAACACTGGGTTGATATTTATTTTGACTTGTCATCCTCAAACTGATGTGCAATTAGAGAAAACCATTGAGACACTGGAAGAGATGTTGAGATAATTTTTTATGGAATTCAAAAGAGGATTGGACCAACATCTACCTCTGGTTGAGTTCTCTTACAATAATAGTTTCCACCCGAGCATCAAAATGGCTCTACATGAAGCCCTTTATAGAAAAAGATATTAAACACCACTATAATGGGATAAAGATGGTGAAAATAATCATTTAGGACCTAAAATGGTCAAATAAATGTTAGAAAGAGTGAAAACCATTCAACAACACATCAAAAAAACCCAAATTCGACAAAAGCACTATAAAAACCATCATCGATGGGACCTAGAGTTTAATTTTAGAGATAAGGTATTCCTATACAAATCTCCATCGAAGAGGATCATGATGTTTAAGAATAAAGGAAGGCTAAGTTCTAGGTATAAAGACCCATTCAAGATTCTTGATCATGTTAGAGATGTGTCATATCAACTAGCACTTCCACCAACCATGTCTCAATTACATTATATATTCCATGTATCCCTCTTAAGGAAGTACATACCATAACCCTTATATATACTGAATTCAGAGTTGGTATAGTTGAAAAATGATCTCTCTTATGAATAAAAACCAATTAAGATCTTAGACTATAAAGATAATGTTCAATGCAACAATACTAATCACCTGGTCAAAGTGCTATGGTGGAACCAAAGGTATGAAGAGGAAACATGGGAACCAGAGGAAGCAATAAAGGATAATTACCATTGCCTGTTTTCCCTATAGTATGTAAAATGAAATTCTGATGGAAAAATATTATAAGGGGGAAATAATTTAATGACATAGATTTTTATTAATGAAATCTATTTTCATATAATTATGTAATATAGTATAAAACACATATATCACATAGATAACATAATAAAAATATTATTAAGAATGAAATAAGTGGTATTAATATATATTAAAGAACTAAAATCGATGAAATAATAACATGACCATTGGAATGGTAATATGATAATTTTGAATATTGATATGGACAATAGAATAGTAACCTAACCTATGAAAGTATAAAAAAATTTAAGTATCTTATTGATGAAAATATGATATATTTATATCATATAATAAGTTATTTTTTAAAAAAGTGGTAAATTATGTGTTGGAATTTTTTTTGAAACATAAATGTTTATTTATAATTTATTAATTAAAGAAATTATTTAGAAGAGAATTTATTATCCTAAAATAGAGTCAAAATTGAATATTTTTTATTATAATTATAAGATAATTTTTTGAGACCTTAAATATATTTTTAATGTTTCATAAAATCATTGATAATATTAAAATCAGTATTTTTCCAAAAAATGATTATTTTAAATAATAATTAAATTTCTCATATTTATAAAATTATTTTCATAAAATGGATTCAACTTTTGAATTCTACAGATCGAAAGATTTCAAGGTAATGTTTTTGTTATTTTTCTAAAATAGTTGGATTTTTGGTGAATACTGAAATACGGGAATTTATGGTATTTAATAAATACAAAAATTATTGAGTCATGGATGATATATGGATGATGTAATCACCCTTTTTATAGAAGTCTCCAGAACCGTTTATTTTATTTAGTCTTGGGAATCAACACTATTGATAGTCTTGATACCAAATAATAAACAAATGAATAAAATAATCAAAAACACCTCCCTCCTCCAACTTTAAATACTACACCTTACCACCCATGTTCATCACACCACCAAAGAATTGAGGATTTTATAAATTCTCACCAATTACCTTACCATGATTCTTCCCCACACCCAAGAGCTTTCGGTATAAAAAAATACCAAACCTTGTTTCCTTAGGGAGGTTTTAAAGGAGATGTTATAAAAGAGGTAAAATCCTCCACCTTTCTCTTTTAAATTGTTTTTTATTCTACTTCATCCATTAATACACAATCCAAAGTTACATTATAACTACAATATAATATATATACTTTAATTTTATATTTTTAATAGAATATCAATCATCAAATCCCTTCTATTCTTCTTTTATTTTGGAACTGAAAACATCGTATGTGATGTGTCGATTCACGACCTTCATAGATGACAACTGTTCATTTTTTATTACAACTTTAAATAAGGGTTATAAAACCAATATTATTGATAAAAAAATATTCAAAATTTTATATTATATCTTTTTTTATTTTCTTCAACTAATCTATTTATATAATATTAAATAATAAAACAAAACTAGTTCGTGTTGATCGAAACATTTCAAAAATAAACTAATCATTTTTAATTAATGTTTTATCTGATGAATCATTATCAAATGTTAAGAAATGAAATATGAGTCCATCTAAAATTATGGAATTATAATAATACCATATAAATTTACTTCTATATTTTTTTCTTCCATTTGAAAATAACTCCAATAAAAAAGTCAAGGGAACCAGTTATAAAATCATAAAATCAATGCTCCAGGAATGATGAAATTGAATCTTATAACTCATCAAAAAAGACATAAATGAACTTAATAAAACTAAACTAAATAAAATACATGTTTAAAAGGTTATTAATTAATTAATGTATATAATTTTATTGTCTAGGACATCAAGTGAATGTGTCGAACACTTTCGTTTATAAGGTAATGGATTCTCTAGAAACATCAATTTTTCCTTAGAGTTACTATTTATCTATATTTAACCAAATTCAATTATTAATTATTCTTATTAACTCATAATAAATTAGGTTTTTATTTTCTAAACATTTTTTCTTAGCTCAATTATTCTTTCTTTGATGGGGAAATACATGTTTATCTAGTTCCATTTTTTATTTCTCTTGATAAGAAAGCCTAATTAAAGAGAAAATCCCAATTTATTACCCATTTTCAGGTACACCCCATAATATATTTTAAAACACCATTATTTTTCTAAAATAAGTCATTTTATCATGAAATACTACCTTAGTTCATTTTGGTTTCTATGAAAACAATTATTCTTTTGTCCCTTTTTCTGGACTCTTTTATAGTTTCCATTAAATTGCACTGAATTGACTCTCTTCTAAAGTTTCATAAACATTATTTTTATATTTTTTCACTTCATTTGGACATAATTTATTAAGATCTATGCCTATTTTTCTTTATTAATATACATGTTCTATTTAAATCCATTTTTTATTGTATGTCATTATGATACACCTCTTGGTTTTTCTTTATAACATAATTATGATACCCATTTCTTTCAATGGGTAACCCTTGTGTTTATTCCTTATGTTTGATTTGTCATGTGGAACACATATGCATGAACATTTTATGATGGGTGTTCCTATATAGTGATCAAATTCATTGGGTAATTTTTTGTCTATTGAGACGTCACACTGGGATGGGGGTAAACCTAATTCTTTTATGGGACTTTGTTCACCATGTGATATAGTCTTAGTAGTTAGCCTCAAATAATATTTATTCAATGTTATATGTTGCTTCCACATTCATATATTTCCATGATTACATGACACCATGTTATATATGTTATGATTCCATATGTTTATCCATGTTCCATGCCTTCTTATTTCAACAAGTTATACCATCTAACGCATGCGCTACGCTTTATTCATATGTTTATTCCCTTACCAAGATTTTTAGCTCATCCATTTTTTCTATGTATTCCCCTAGTTATATGATGCAGATTTAGGAGATTAATTTAATTTAGGATCACTTTAGGTATGATTAATATAATGATTTTTTATTCAAGATCAATTTTTTATTTTTATGTACCTAATATTCCAATGACACTAGACTATACGATCCCTGGTTTATATTTTATTATTAATTATGCTTAAAATAATGTTGTAATATTTTTAAAAGGATGGATTCACTATAAGAAAAATAAGGAATGTACATGATGTGTCATACTTTATGTAAGGGATACATTACTTTAAAAATCTCATATTTAAATGTTTTAAATATTTATTTTCTAAATATTTTTATTCCAAGACAACCTTTTCAAAATTATTTTATGAGTTTATTTATATGGAATAAAATGGATTATATAGAAAATTTTATATTAATTTTTTCTTACTATCAATGTTTTCCAAAATGAATCATTTTATGTATTTTATATGTAATGTTTAAACAAAATTTACAAAAAAATTAACAGGGATGTTCTCTTTAAAAGTATACGGTGTCAATGGATTTTATTACTACCACAACTATTATTTTCATCTTGAATTCCTATATAAGATACCTTGTTTCCTTCAAATGAAACCCCACATTCCCTTAGTTCTAGGTATTATTGTTTTAAAATTGGGGTTTTAAAATGAAAGGGTATTTTGATATCTGAAATTGTCTTGTCTAAAATTTTAAAATTATTTTTCTTGGGTTTTATAATGAAAAGATGAAATAATAAAATGTTTTATTCATGATATAGTACTTGATCATTATAGATGATGATAGAGGATATTGATAAAACTTATACAATGGGTGATCCCAATATAGCTTATATGATGAGTGATCTATATTATATCTCTCCAATACATTGGGTAATATTTCTCATCTTTTAAGGAAAAAAGGAAGGAGTTAACTGGGGTGGTTTGTCCTATGGATATAACTGGGCTCTAGTTATTTCTGACATGAGTTTAACAAAGTCTATAAATATAATTCTCTAATATTACTATACTCTAAGTAGGAAAAACTATTTCAATTATCTTAAAATGGGGTTTAAAGGTTTCCTTTGAGAAAAAAGTGTGCTTTATGCATGTTAAGAGGATTTATTTCATCAAATCATAGAATATTATAAAAATGATAAAAATTTTATGGATTTTCATTTTTATCAATAAACTAATAGTTTTCTTAAATTTATGTCCCTTACTAATATTCTTTTTCTTATCCCACCTTTTCAACTATTTTTCATATTATTTAAGGATGAGTCTGAAAAAATAATAAGTTAATTCAAAAGTCATGAATATTTTAAATGAAAAGAAAACAGCATTCTTCTAAAAACATTTATATTGTGGGAATAATGGGTACTGTATAAAATTTTCTACTCTATAATATATGATCTTCTTATGTAAGATTTATGTCATACTTCTCAAAAACTCTCAACTATAAAAATACTCAAAATTTAAGAAAGTGAGTTCTTAACTAAAAATTCAATATTATGAAATGTTTTGTGGATGACTCCTTATATCTGGTATTGAAGGAATGGTTTACATTACTTTATAGGTTATAATAATGTCAATAGAATACCCTTGAATGGTTATAATTATTATTTAAATTGAAATGATATAGAATTTGAATATTACTATGTTACTTTGTCTAATTTATGCCTATTCAGAATCGTTTTCTATAGAGAAAATAGAGAAACTGAAGTAGGAAGGTTTCATGAGGAAAAATTATTTCCAAATAAGAATCTCAGAATAGTTAGAATTATAACTAATTAATTTGTTACAGTGATAGCATATTTTATGCAAGCTATAAATGGTGGTGGATCCATGTTAGAGAGTTACCAAATTTTCCATAGAGAAACATGTCAATAGTTTATCATTTCTTGAAATAGAACCCTTCTTATTTTGGTGGAATCTCATATCTAGCAGTAGCCAAAGGATGGATCAATGCCCTGGAAAAGATATTTGAACTCAAGTGGTTTTTAGAATGTTAAAAGGTAACTATTTTCCATCCAACCAAATCAAATTTTTATTCAAATAAAGAAACAATCAGAACAACTAGAAGACCCCATGATTTAGGGAGGTTTGAAATAGTGTAAGCTGAGGGCATCCCTTCTAATTAAATTAACACACTCTGGTTTTAATTTATCATAATTAAGGTTAATCTAATTGATGGTGGTCATTAGTTAATAATTCAATAGAGTTAAATAATCTTTATTCCATATAATGTGAAATATTTAAGAATATTCCCCCAGATAAATATTTCTCTATGGTTATTCAACTTATAATGCAGAAATAATTCTTAAAATTGAGGTAAAAAATAAATATTCAGTATCCAAATATGAAGAAATGTTAACAAGATAGATCGGGTTGGTTCTGGATCTTATATAGGACCTTGATAGTAATATTAATTAATTTTAATAAGGATTTAAATTGAGTTTATGAAGAGAATTCACCTCACAAGAATTTAAATGTTATGATAAATGTGTTCATTATGATGAGAAATTTTATATAAATCTTGTTGACACTTACATGTGTCGAGACGATGAGAATAAGAAATGGTTAAGGTGGCAAGTAATGGAGAAACAGTCAAGTAAGAAATCTAGAGGTAATCCCCCATCATGTTCTAAGTGTGGTAAAATACATTTCAAAGAATGTTTGATTGGATTTAGAAAATGCAACTAGTTTGGTATGTTTGTTCCTAGAGATTGTGACTATAAAGAAAGGAGTCTTGGACAATCCAAGAATCGGGTAATAGAGAACCAACCAGTGGTGAGATGTTTTACCGCTATTGGAAATTGGTATATTTGTGACTTTGAATTTGCGACGGGGCCCAGTCGCAAATGCTCCGTTGCAGAAAAGGGTGTCATAAATAGATTTTTTTTTGTGATGGGTCTACATCCCATCACAAATAGTTTTCCCAATTTTTTTTAAAAAACCCTATTGTGACGGCCCATTACAAAAAATATTTGTGATGGGATGTTGACCTATCACAAAAAACCTACTTGCAATGGGTCCACGTCAAGTCAAAAATAGTTTTCCCAAGTTTTAAAAAAACTCTATTATGACGACCCATCGCAAATACTATTTGCAATAGGGATATGACCCGTTGCAAAAGGACCCTTCACAAATAGCTGAAAAAAAAAGATAAAATAATATTTAATAAAATTATATTAATATTAATAATAAAATAATATTAGAATATAATAATAATGATAATATTAATAATATAAATCATATTAATATAATAATAATAATAAATTAAAAAAATATTATTAATGAAATAATAATATTAATATTAGTAAAATAAAAAAGATTATAAAATTATAAAATAATCTTTTTAATTATAATATTAATATATTAATGTTAATAAAATAATATTAATAAAATAATATTATTATTATTGTTGATATTAATGTAATAATAATATTAATATTAGTAAAATAATGAAAAATTATAAAATAATAAAAACATCAATATTCCCAAAAATATAAGAAATATAATAAAAACAAAATAATAAATAATATAAAATATAAAAATATATAAAAAATTAAAAATTAAATAAATTAATAAAATAAGAAAAAATTAAATAAATAATAAAAATTGCATATTTGCAACAATATAACAAATGCACTATATAGAAATGTAAATAGTTAATATTACAATAAAATTACATTCAAATATTTTATCTTAAAAAATAAATACATCACTAAGGGGGTCTTCTAGAGGACTTGGAGGAGATAGTGGAGGGGAACTCCATCCCAAAACCATGAGTCAGATGTCGCATGTACTCTATCTACTCGTGGTACTGCTGGTACCATCGACGCATCTCCTATTGATGTTGTTAGAGCTCTTCCTCCTGTTGCTACTATGATTGAACATCTCCTCCTCCACCCTATGCATACTCTCTATAAGCTCAGCCTGAGATCACAGATACTGTTGATACAATGCAGTAGATGATGATGACTCTCTACAAGATCCTCTCAACCTAGATGCTGACAATATCATGGTACCATAATAACTAACAGGCGTCAATCGAGAGCTGATACCAACAACTCAATATTTCCCGAAGTCATACTAGGTTGCCTACATCCTTGTTGCATCATCAAAATGATGGGCACTGGTCTGATCATCGGTCTCAGCCTGAATCTTAGTCTATGTCTGAGACTTCATGGCCTTATATACCTCATTCAATTTCAATTTAAAATTAAAATAGTTAAATATTATTTGTAGTTAAATTTAAAAGTCAAAAAGAAATTATACCGACTACAATTTAACGTTATTGATTACCACTAATCTCTCTAATGACCATATCAGTGTAAATCCTCCTACAAACATAGAACTCTATAATATCGTATTATTTGACTACCTATATAAATATATAATAAACTATTTACATTGAAATTGATATATATTATTTAAAAAAAGTACTTACCATATGTTCCCTATGCGTACTAAATGTACGACTAACGGCTCGATGAGTCACCTTCTATCTCCCCTAGTTTTTTCAACCTACTCATGATCTCCTCTGAAAATGACCACCTAACCAGTGTGAACATAATCCATCGCATACCTAAGATAAAATTTAATCGGGTCGGTGGGTGCGATAAGACTCAATAAAATCTGTCACTCCTACTTTCATCAATGATTTCCTTCTCAGATTGTGCAAAAACCAACGGCAACGCTCATGCATAAACTCCTCACATTCCTTATAAGTAGTATCACACATTCTCTCATAAATGGGATACCATAAACCCTAAAAATAATTTATTATATCAAGTTATTACTTAAATAAATTTAAAAATAAATATTATTTATTTATATTCCATCCAATAATTGAACATGCAGTGCTGAACATCAATGGGAATCTGATCCCATGTGACCTATTCTTCAGATAAATAATTATGCAATATAGAACTCCCCTATCCAACATATATTTGTGAATTTTTTTTGAAAAAAAGAACAAATTATAAAATAATTAGTATATAAATAAATTAATGAAATATAACTAAAATATAGAGGTAAACATACCCTTGCATGTATGGATCAAAGATAATTTGTGGACATCGCTCAAGTATAGGGTTCAGAATCATTAATCACGAAAGACTACACTCCCTCCATGTACTCCCTAAACAACTAGTAGTCTGAGGGTCATATGATCCAACATCCCGCTCATCCAAAGGTAGATCAATCTCCTACAACTGACGAAACAAAACATCATCCATCTAAAACAAGAAATGATTGTTGTTAGAAAATAGTTGAAAACAACTATTCTATAAATATAAATATTATTATTATAACCAGAATTTAACTTTGTAAATTTTATTCTTCATCCTCATATTCATATCTAACTATATCAATGTCTTCATATTCCTCCTTATCATCATCAATTCCTATATGAGTTCCGGTTTCATCATCTATTGTCGTTTCAAATTCATTTGTAACATCATTAACATCATCATCACCATTGAACCTTAAATATGGGGTGTCATCATTGATATTTATACCTCTATGTGAAAAAGATTGATTTGGAGAAGTCTCTTAAAAAATGTCAATTCCTTACTCTTTAGTGGAACCACATTCACATTGAGTAAAATGATTTTCATGAGATTTAATTTTTATTATGCTCCACCAATCACACAATTGTCTTAAAGTAGCACAATAATTTTCCTAATAAATTATATGTGCCTGATGAGACAATAAAATAGCTCATTTACTACAAGAATAATTTTATATTTAATATCAATGATTCCATGGGATGGATGAAAACACAAGTCTCTATCAGTATCCAACCACTAGCATTTAAACATCATTATGTAATTCTTCCCTAGATAACACAGTTCAATAATTTCTTCCAATATTCCATAAAATTCAACTTTAGTTTCTCTATAATGAGATCCTCTTAAGAAAACACTGTTATTCGTTATTTTTAATGATTCCATATGTGTACATGTATGAAATTAGAAACCATTCACCACATATTCATTATACGATTTAACCATTTTGGATGGTGGGTAATTCAATACACATAATCAATTATCAATTTTATTAGCATGTTGAGATTTATGAGACTTTTTAATAAAATTATCAATATAACAAAAGTAAATTGATTTTACATGTTAGACTATAAATAATTTATTTTATCAGTTTTTGGAACAAATAAGAAGAATTATTTTTCCGATGTTCTTCAAGAGTAGTTTCTATAATTTGTGGAAGTTGTTTCTTGATATGATGATCATATAACCTAAAAATAAAATAAGATTAATTTATTATAAAAAATAATTATGGAATATGTGATAGTAGTACTCATAGTACTAATTATTTCATTTCTTCATAGTTGAGAAGAACATATGTATGATCTCTGTGATGTTCATCATCGGAAAACCATCTTTCATGAACTCTATCATAGCCAAGTTCAAGCTGATTTAAAACTGATAATTGATTAGTCAATTCATCATCAATATTTCCATCGTTATAGACCCTGAGGTTGTGTCTTTAGGGATATTCATATTGAAAATAATAAGAGCATAAAAAATAAATTTCCTCTTGAAAATAATGTTCGGCAATTGACCCTTCAAACAATGATTTAATACATACATTTTTTTTAATTTTTGCATGAATCTCTTGAATGGGTATATCCATTGGAACTGTACCATACCTCTACATTTTTATTCATGTAGAAAATGTAATATCAAATGTTCCATTGAGTCAAATAAATCCAGTGGGAAGCTTCTTTTCTAGTTTACATAATATTAAAACAACATCTTCTAGTAGTCTTCTTAGTTCATTGTAGTCTATTTTCTCTGAACAAACGTCTATGAAAAAATATGATATGTCTGTTATCACATCCCAATTAATAGAATTCAAAAAACATATTAATCTAATCATTATAAGTCTTTCCATTATAAATTGATAGTCATGAATTTTTAAACCAGCAATATGAACATTTCTAACACATCTTCCCAAATTGAAAGCACAAACATATGGAAGCCTCAAATATGAATCCCACTAACAAAATAATAATCAATTTTATTTGGATAGTGTATATGTTGCTTTTGGATTCATTAACTTCGGTGATATAAAATTTTCAAATAGTTTAAGTTCTGGTTGATTGTAAATTTATGCTAGATCGAATTATGACTTTATATTATCTTTGGTGTTACCTGATGTATCCCAAACTGTATGATATAAATTGTCAAAATAGTTCTTCTCAATATGCATGACATACAACATGTGACAGACCAACAAATCAGACCAATATGGAAGATCCCAAAAAAATCTATTTTATCCAATTATGTTCTTTCCCAAAGCCATTAATTTTCTATTAGTTTATTATTGGTCTAAATTTGATGGTAGGTAATGAAGAGACAATTGATTTTAACTCTTTACCTGATATCATTGTTGGAGGTCAATATCTTTAAATTTTTCCATTTCTGAAATGATATTTATTCCTCAGAAAAGGATGATCAGTTGGAAGGAATCTACGATGATAGTTGCAAAAACAAGGTTTTTCCCATTTATGAGCATAAACACTTTAATATCTCTCATATAGTATAGAAATGATTTTAAACCATGTGTACTCTAACCAGATAACCTGTCTTATTCTAGGAAGTCAGTAATTATCCTCATCAATGTAGCTTTCAGTAGGAAATTTTTTTTCCCATCCACATCATATGTACTAACACCATTACTCCGAAATTAATTTAACTCATAAATCAATGGTTTGAAATATGAATTGTAACACCCCAAGATTTCATAGTACGTTATTTCTTCGAAGTAAGGCAATAACTTGCACTACACGCAACACTGAGTTCTAGCGCACCATGACTTACCAAACTAGTCATTCAAAAGTGGTTATGCATAGTATTAAATGAATTTTGAACTTTATATAATCCTTATAATTTTAGAATCAATATTATTAGTATCTTAGACATAATGTATGAACAAATTCATTTTTTCAGATAAAAGAAGTATTTTTCAAAAAATTCAATTTTACCACCTTTTATTGGAGAACCTTTTCTAAATACAATATTTGAAACTTCTATATATTCAATTTGACAAAATAAACTTATTCTTTAGAATTGGTACATAATAATTTTGTTTCAATAAATTTTTGTTGTTTTTCTGATAACTTTCGTATTTTGGTGAATAGTGAAAAATACTATATTTAACTGAAAACAACTTTTTTAATTAAAATAATTTATAGAGATAAATTATAAATTTTAATGGTTTGGAAGTATAAATATACTATAGTATTACCATTTAATCCAATGTTAGTCATTGTACATAATTTCTCATTTAAACTAGACATAAGCAAGTGTCAATCTTTTGATAGTTATTATTTCTTAAAAATACGCTTTTTGTTTTGACAACGTGAATTAATTTTAAAAAAATTTCTTCCACTTATGAGTTTTTAATTTAGAAAAATGGATTCCATATTTGTAATAAGGAGGTATAAATTGTGTAAATAGTTAACTTTTATTTTTAGACATTAGGAATATTTACTTCAGTAAATAATTTATTTACCGTGGTTAAAAGGGTAAATCCAGTAAATAAGTTTAAGAAATAATATTATAATAATAAAAAATCACCTTAACACTTTTACTAAACTTATTGGATGAGTCATTTACGACCATGGGAATCCTTGGGTCGATTTTGGGATAGCATGGGGCCACATGGAAGTGATAATGACATTATACATTAAATAATTTAAAGCAGAGAAAAAAATAACAAAAGCCAATATCTTTTAGTAAAACAATTTTTATATGAGGTTATATAATTTATCTATTTGACTATACATAGTAATTAGAAATATAAAAATATTTCATACCTTATTATATTTTATTTATAATTTTTAGACATAAAATAAATATATTTATTTATGACACAATGATGATGCAGTATTTTCCTCATTAATGAATGAATCAAATAAATGGTATTATAGATGTTAAAATAAATAAAATTTGAATGTTTTGATACCATAAATTAATTTTATAGGTTAATTTGACATTTTATGATTGATTATATGAATTTTTTTCAAAGTAATAATGCTGTTATGAATTTAGAAAAAACAAAATACCAAATAGTGTCAAAATTGACATAAAAGAGTTTTTAAAACAAATATTATATTATTAATTGATATTATAATGATAAAAATATAGGTTTCATACAAATAACTTATATAATTATAGGTTTATAATTAATTAACCACTTGGGGTTATCTTTTAAGTATATAGTAAGTTTATTAACTGTATAATATAAAAATACAAAGAGACATCGTAAATGTCAAACTATTTAACTAAGAGTTAAATCTAAATGATAATGTTAATGTAGTGAGTCAAACCTGTCTAAACCCTATTGGTTGAGTGATTTTCGACCCCTCCCCACCTTAACCTTAAAATAATCCATTTTGGAGCCATTATAAACTGAAAATTATTTTATTACGAAATAATATTTCTAACTTTTCCTAAGGTGCCCCTCACTCCTCTTATAAAAGGGCACTCCCCCTTCTCTCTAATTAACACATTCAAATCCATTTGTCTCATCCAACCCCTGCCCAGATATCCTCCCAGCTATCCTACCTTCAACCTAGAGGACTTATTTCGGTCAGAAATCCAACCTATGGATCCCTTCTGATCAAATCAAAAGGAAGAACCCGAAAAAGATGTAATGATTTCACCGCCCTCTTTCAAGTTCTCTTATTCTTCCACTGACTCTTTCTTTGTTTTTTCAATTAAAAAATAATAACTCCAGTATATTCTATATACTGTGATGTTATTATAAATATGTCACAACTATATTTATTATTCTATCCATCTTATGAATGATAATGTCAAGATACGTGCGTGTGTACGGCTTACCGTCTCCACATCATGGTGTAATTGTTATTCAATAAATTATTATTTGGATGGGTATAATAATTATGTTTAATTGATGTAAATAAAAAATATAACATGATAATGATTCTTTATATATTATATACCATCTAATTCCACACCTTTAAGGAAATTATATTATCACTTGTGCGTATATACGGATTACCGTCTCCACAACGCGATGAAATTCATTTCCAAGATTCACCATTCATCAATGATTATAAAAATATATATTAATAATAAATATGTAATATATGAAATAATAATGCTACTGAAGATATATATATATTTATTTAACTACTTACATATATCTTATTCACTTACTTCCGTTCAATATGATATGAAATCAGAAACAACTTTTATGCGTACGTACGGCCTACCGTCTCCATAAACGGTGTTTTCCATTTCATATATCTATCTATTATAAATATTTATATTCTAAATATGTATGATTTATAAATCAAGGTTTATATTTTGGAAGTATTTAAATCATGATCTAAATGATACGATCAAGAATAACATATTAAAATATGAGCGATAAAGAAATAGATTATTACCTGAAATGTTAATTTAACAAGAAAATCGTTATTAAATGGGTAGTATAAAGTAATAAATGAATCATGTATGATATAATAAATATGAATATGGTTTTGGTATAATCTAATAACATACAATGGTCATTATAACGGATGTTAAATGTACCCTCGACCAAAGGAAAGTGCAAGGTAAGGGTTAATTTCACAATATCTTTATTATCCAAGGTTGTTTTTAAATAAGTATCTACTGGGACATATTTATTATCCATGTCCATGTTTCTTAAAATAGTTTTCAATGTAATTATTTTTAAGGGACTTTTTACTTAAACATCATTTTAAATGTTTTAATGATTTATTCTTCTAAACCATTCTCATTAATGTCCATGTTTTCAAAATGGTTTTAAGGATTTATTTAAATGGACATGAATGTTTTAAAATGTTAATAACTTTCAAAAGTTTCAAAGTGGAATGGGACACTTTGATTCAAAATTTTATTTAAATGTCTTCTTTTCTAAATTGTGTTACTTTGAAATGTTTTCATGAAAATGTAATATTTCTGTCAAAGAGTTTTACAAATCATTTTCATCTATGTCAAAATCCATTAATGGATTTTAAACTTGTTTTGAAGTTGATTAATTATGATAAAAATCTCCCATATTTTATTAAAGGTTTTGTGATATTTTTGACTGTGGATGTGTTATTTGTATACCATTCATGGTTTATGGGTAATGTATTGACATTTCATATGCTAGTTTTAATATGAATGTTTATGTTATGGTTAAACCTTTTCATATGAGAAATGCATTGGACTTAGTAAGTGATGGGTGGAGCCCTCTATAGCTCCTTGATGCATAGGTAGGTCTCATGAGACAAACTATTGTCTTGGCACAAGGCCTTGAGAAAATATTATTTTTAGTCTTGGGACAAGGCCTTGACAATGTGGTTATGATAGTCTAGCATTATGCATTCCATCATTATGAAAGTGGTTATTGATATTGCATGTGATTATTAGTCTAATATAATATCCATGTGAGTAAGTAAATCGAATTATTTTGATTTATATTAGCCATATTATGATAAAGTTTATGTTTAAAAGTCTTTTGTTTTATTTTTATACTTTTCCTTAAATGTTTATGCTTATTTATGAAAGTTTCCGCTATAATGTTATCCCTACTAAGAATTGGAGATCACCACTTTCTTATGGTTTATTTTCCCAGGATCCCAAGAAGTGTTTTATGTTTGAGATACAGGGTTAAGCTAAGGGAACAATGGAATTCTCAAAGGATTTTTTTATTGTGTTTTATGTTAGAAAGTGTAATGTAGCGTTCATGCATGTAATCTATTTTCCAAGACTACTAAACTGATCGGTCTTTTGGGACTTGATTCCTTGTAATTATGTAAATGTATTAAAATAATGCACCGACTCTTGGTAACTGGTGTTGGGGAGTTATAGGTGGTATCAGAGGAATTTTATCAATAACCTTGGAAACTAGATTTAGATCAACTCTAATTAGAGAACATTACCCTAAGATAGACTTTTAGGATTAGTAGATAAGAAATTATTAGAATTTTGGTACTGTAGAGATTTTTTGAGTTTTCTAAGAAATGCATCCATGTTTGGATACGAGCAGGTAGAGGAGGCTCTGGCACAGATGTACCTAGGGGTAAAACTGGAAAAAACTGCTTTGAGTTAGACTCAAACAGGAACTGGTGCACGACAAAGGGCATTACTACACTCTTGGTTACGACACTCCCGGGGGATATGCATAGGATAATTCTCATTTTCTTTGAAAACCATTATGAAGGGTTTATGAATATATACTTCCTCAAAGAAATTTTTTTAATGATTATGGATTATATCCATAAACTGTTTAATTTATGTTAAGTGTTTTACAAGTTTGGAATTATTAATTATGATTCATAAACTGACCTAGTGTATGCCACTATTTAGAAATGGCACCCAGTAGGAGGAATGAGAACTCCAGCAATATGTATGATCCAAAGAGTAATAAGGGTCATATCATTCATGTTATTAAGCCAACATTTAGAATGGAAATATTCTCCCATGTATTCTCAACATATAATGAAATAATATCATGTGTTAATAATATAAGTAAATAATTCTCTGAGTCCTATGAATTTGAAGGGAAGTAAGAAAAGAAAAGGATGGTATAGAGAAAGATGGATAAATAGAAGAGGGGAAAGAAGGATTTTACTATATGTGATAAATGTGGAAAGAATCACCTTGGTAAATGCTTGAAGGGAATGAGAGTTTGTTATAAGTGTAGAGAAAAAGGACACCAAGTACGTAATTTCACGGGTAAGAAAAAGGTTCTGAATGTAAAATGCTTCATCTACAAGGCATTGGGACACTACACGAATCAATGTCCCAGTCATCAGAGTATACCACAAATGATGCTATTGATAATAACCAAGTTATGATACTATTTCAGATGAAGAGTAATGACTAGTGTTCTTATGTTTTCATTATATAATTATTTCATTTGAGTGTTGTATCAACAATATAGTAGTTATATGAATTATGGTGATAAATAAGGATTATACTGTAGTACTATTTTATTGAGGATTTGGGATTATATGGTTCTAAGAAAATTGACTTAATAGTAAGCTACACTCTTTGGAAAATACATGGTTTAAGGAAAGGTAATCCTTAATATGGTCTTGATAATGAGGTAGTGATTTTGGAATAAGAGATGGTTGATTTGGATAAATTATATTGGATATTCTTAACTTCCTTGGAACTGGTTAATAGTTTGTTTATTTCATCATTTTTGGAATATTCAAAAAATTTTGATATAAGGAATATATCCAGTATTCTATAAAGAATAAGGGAGTGTGAATGTAATCAATAATTTTTTATGGTAATTCAGGGTGTTACCATGATTTAAAAGAATACATGATGAAAGTGTTCACATGTTATTATATGGAAAAAAAGGATCATCATTGTGTTTAAATTCCTTATAAATTGTGGACTGTGAGTTTGGATAGAAGTGTTTTGGATAAGTCTAGTTTGAGATTATTTTTGGATTCCCATAAAAATGAAAACTTAGAGGTCGGGCGACAACTCGTCGCGTCTAGAAAGGTTGCGAGACTTGAACCCGCAACCGAAGGGTGACAAAGATGTATCACCTACCACTGGCCCATGTGATGTCCTAGATTGAATAATTTATTTTTTTAAAAGGTCTTGTAGATGAATTATAAATTTATTTTTTTGAACCCTATATGAATATGATAAATTGAATATTTTTTTAAGTTCTATTATCTTTTAGAGTAAAAGATGAGTTTGTGGTAGAAATTAGTTAAAGGGCGGAACTCTACTTGTCAAGTATATATTTTTATTCTTCTATTATTCTATGAAGAAATTAATTATTAAACTTTAGTGAAGGGATCTTAAAACCAAAAATTTGTTATCTTAATACCTTATGTTTTGTTGAACTGATGGTATTTTAAATCATCATAGATTGATGGATTTGAGGCCCTCAATTTTTACACTTGTTTGTGATTGATGACCTCAATCACTCCCTATAAATATTTACATTTCCCCTCTAATTATGTGTCTCTATTTTCCAAAAATGTTCTCCTAATTGAGATCATAATTTGGTGGTGACCCTTTCATTTCCCTTTTCCTCTTATTTGTGATGTGACCCTTCCCCATCGTAAATACCCGATCACAAGTATCCATTTTTCCGTAGTGTACTTGTAATGAGTTTGTTCATTATGCTAACATGTGTTTGACATTAGTTACTCATGTATAAAATCATCAAGATTAAAATAAAAAAGGTGTGTACAAATCATTTTCTACTTCCAGGGTTGTGGTAATGTCATCTAATGAAGTGGTGATAAGCATGCAACCCATTTTTTATAA
The DNA here is from genome assembly GCA_963277665.1 of Viscum album. NCBI lineage: Eukaryota > Viridiplantae > Streptophyta > Magnoliopsida > Santalales > Viscaceae > Viscum > Viscum album. Next base: position 1,575,033,533 of record OY728161.1, on the reverse strand, counting down.
ATTTTAAAATTCATTGTTTGACTTTGGATCTTTTCATTCTTTCTTTTTTTTCATAAATTTACAAGTAAAAATATTAATATCACCTCATTAAAAGAATATTGAAATTTTGGTGAAAACTATACGTGGAAATATTAAAACAACCAAGATTTATAATAATATTCCTTTTTTTATCCATGGGATAATCATTCCTTAAAATTTTGTTGACCTGGCCATTATAGAGTTTAATATTATTTTGGGTATAAATTTGTTTCATGTTTATCATTCTAGGAAATATTATAGAGATAATAATTTTATATTTAGTGATTTCATATCTTTTATAACTTATCAAGTAGATATGAAATTCATTAGTGATAAAAGTGGAATTTACCATCCCATGTTGTTGAAAAGGATGAAATTGTTGGGACTTGTGATATCCTAATAGATAATGAATATGTTGATATATTTCCAGATGATTATACTGGTGTTATTACTAATTAAAAGGTTGAGTTTACAATTAACTTAGTGATAGATTATAAGCTAATTTGAAAACTCCCTTATCGAACGACTCAAGTAGAAATTTTGGAATATTAAAATAAGTTATAGGAGTATCAAGAAAAAGGTTTCATTCATTTGAGAACTTCACCATGGAGTACACTAATTTTATTTACATAAAAGAAACATGGTTCAATAAGACTTTTTTTATTGATTATAGAGGCCTGACTAATACCACTCTTAAGTACAAGTATCATTTTTCTTATACTGATGATTTGTTTGATCAACTATACCTAGTGTAACATTTTTTGAACATTAATCTCAGTTTAGGGTACCATCAGTTGAAGGTGAAGGAGACATATATTCTGAAGATATAATTTTAAACTACATATAAGTATTTGGAATTTTTATTTTTACCCTTTTTTTTAATTCACTAGTTGTATTCATGGGTCTTATGAATAGATTTTTACACAACTATTTAGGTAGGAATTTGGTTGTGTTTATTGATGGTATAATGTTATTTTATAAAGGTCACGTGGATAATTAAATTAACCAAAGTATTATTTTCAAACTATAAAATAAAAGAAGCTAAATAGACAATTTTGTAAGTGTTAATTTTGTTTGTAGAAAATTTCTTTCCTTAGACATATTGTTTCAAAATTTGGAATAATTATTTAAAATAATAAAATGAAAGTTTTTGACAAATGTCCTAGATCTAAAAATATCACAAATATTCATTGTTTTCTTAGATTATTGGGTTACTACCATGAGTTTGTTGAAATTTTTTCTCAGTTATCTATCCCACAGAAAAAGTTAACTCAAAAAGGAGTTAAATTCATATGAGTAAATGATTTTAATGATTATTTACATGATACAAAAATAAGAATTGAGAATAATAAAGTTTTGAAATTTCCCTTATAAATGATAAATTTTTCATCTAAAATGATGCTCTATTGAAGGGACATGGTTGTGTTTTGGTGTTGAATGATCATGTAATTGATTATGCATCATGTAAACTGAAACCTCATGAGTTAAATTATCCTACACAAAATCTAGTATTAGATGTTGTGGATTTTCTTTAAAAATTTGGATGCCTCATTTATATGGAGTAAAGATTGGAATATATACTAATCCTAAAAGTTTTAATTATATATTCCCTCATAAAGAGTTAAATGTGACTTATATAAGATGGCTGGAACTGAATAAGAATTATGACTGCATGATTTATTACCATTTTGGAAAATCAAACAAAGTAGATGACTCTTTGAGTCAAAAATATAATGCATCATTAACCATGTTACATTTGGAACATGAACTTTTGTTTTAATGATTTGATGGATTTTTACCTAGAAATTGGGCATGATTGAACATCCTATATTTTTTCTCGTTCCAGTACAATCACATCTATCATAATTGAATTACGAAATCTCAGAAGGAGGATCACATTTTTAGGTAATGGTAAAATATATTAATATGGGTATGTCTCTATAGTTTAATTTTGATGAAGAAGATTTTATTATATTTGGAAAGAGATTATTTCTGAATTGTAATTCCCATTTGAAGAGAGAATTATTGAATAAAGCTCATAGATACATATTTTTGTGCATCCCAAAAGCATTAATATGTTAGAATACCATTATGATTATTAGTCATGGGATAGAATTAAAAGAGATATTGCTAAATTTACCATGAAATGTTTGAATTTTCAATAGGTTAAAGCAGAATAAAAATTATCTAAGGGGTTATTTCATCCTTTTTCAGTGTTAGAATGGAAATGGGAAAATATTTACATGGATGTTTTGGTAGGATTATCAAAGACATCTTGAGGTAATAATGTGATTTTTGTTATTATTGATCAATTAACTAAATATGAAAATTTCTTTCTCATTCGAGATATTATTTCATTTGATCAATTTTATTGATGATACCTCGTGGTGATAGCCAGGTTACATGCAGTGCTCATCTATATTGTATCTGATCATGATCCTAGAATCACCTCTGACTTATGTGAAGGACGTTAGAAGTCATTTGGTACTAAAATAAAATCCACTATATCATTTCATCCTAAATATGATAAAATGTGCAAGAAAATTATTCAAACCAAGAAATATGTGGTTCTTTCTTGTTCATTATATTACTGGGGAAGTTAAGATCAACCTATTTCATTGGTTCAATTTTCTTATAATAGCAATTATTATTCTAGTATACAAATTAAACCTTTTGAGGCATTATATTGAATGAATCTAGCTTATTGATAAAAAGTAGAAGAAATAATGTTTATGGGATTCGAGTTAGTAGATGAAATTGGTGAGAAGGTTAATATGATTCAACAACACATGATCATGGATCAATGTATGAAAAAAATTTATGAAGATAATTAGAGGATAAATTTTTCTTTCTAGATAGGTGATCATGCTTTTCTTAAAGTATGTTCAAGGAAAAGTATTGTGAATTTTTTTAATAAATGGAACATAAGTATGTAGTTCCCTAGAAAAATTGAACTATTGGTGAAAGTTGGATCAATTTCCCACTGAGGGTTCTTACCTACCATTTTATCTTAGGTACATGATTTATTTCTTATTTCATTATGAAAAAAGTTTGTATCGATTTCTTCTCATATTTTGATCCATGAAGTGGTTCAATATGAATAAAACCATTCTTATGAGGAATAACCAATACATATACTTGACCATAGATAGGATTTTTTTGAATTAATTTCATTCATCAAGCTTCGATTTTTGAACAAACTATACAGTTGAAGAAGAACCATGGGAACCTAAAAATTCTATGAAAGAAAAATATCCCCACCTATGTAAGTAATAAATAAAATTGTGAGGTCCTAATTTTAAAAAGGGAGATGAATGTAACAACTAAGGAAATGTTATGATAAATCATTTTCATTTCATATTAATTATCATTAATTTTATTTTATAGAGTTATAATCATTATAAGAATATTTGGAAATTTATCAATCAAAAGGAAAAATGATTTATTTCTAACCCAATTGACTTTTCATGTATTAGAAAATTTTATTTAAAATCTTAATTTCAGAATTATATAATTTTAATTTAACATAATTAAATTCATTTTATAATTAATCATGTCAAAATTACTTATGATAAGTTTTTTTAATTTTTATGAAAGGATTGACTTTTTTGTGAATAGTGAAAAATATTGATTTTAATTGAAGAATTTATTTTATTTTCATGTATTTACAAATTAAAATTATATTTTGGGTTACTAATTTCATTAGTCATATTAATTAAAAATATTCCATTAAATGTTATTGTAATCAATATAATATTTGAATTTGGTATAGAACATTTTCATACTTATAATGGAATTTTCTAGAAAAAACTGTTTTTCATTGTGTTTCATGAGTTTAATTTTAAATAAAATTCTAGATATTTTGTTATTTAAATCTTGAAAAATGGATTCAATATTTTGAATCATTATATTTTTTTTAAATATATTTATTTTATTTTTTTCCATTACGAGTAGTAACTTTAGTAAATATATGTCACATCTTCAAGGGTAAACTAGACAATTAAGGTTAAAAATAATATGATAAGAACTAAATATAACCCTAAAAATTTAATATAATATATTTTTCGATTTATGTTTGAATATCCTCACCCATGATTCAAATTTCTGTAATTTTTCTTTGAAAATGAATTATATATCATTTTAAGAAAATATAAAGTAAAAAATGTCACCTTCTTCCTTTTTAATATCTATAAATTTTTTATAAGGACAAAAAAAAATTATGTTTGGTTATAAATAGTTATTTGAAATATAAATTATTTTTTATAATGATAATTTATTTTTTGTTTTTAGTGATGAAATAATTACATTAAATACTTACACAATGTGAGCACAATGTTTTTTCATGCAGTAGAAACATCAATTAAATAATTTTAAAAACACTAAAAATAATTTTTTATGGCTGAGTTATAGAATACAAAAATTTTATATATAGATATAAAATATTAGGTATGTTTTAAGGGATTATATTTGAATTAATTTTCTATCATGTTGTTTTTAAAGTCACATTAAATTAATAGATTTAAAAAAACATTAATGATATTTTATAAAAATTATTGATTTATTAAATGATTTAAAATTACAAAAAAAAATATTATATTTTTTCATGTGAATGGGATATTATTTATAATATCAACCATGGTGTATTTATGGATCACATTTCATTTTATAGTAAATTTTTCAACTCATTTAGTGTAAAAAATCTTGATACCACGGAAAGTGTCAAAAGTTCTTGATGAGGGGTCAAAACCACAAAATAATGGTGTAAAAAATAACCTAAACATGTAAAAATATTATTATATGAGATTATTTTGAATAATTATCATCTTATATTATACTTATAAAAAAATTATCCATTTATCAATGAAAATTAATTTATACCAATTTAATATTTTAAGTAGTTCCAATAGTTCCCCTCCCCTCGCTTAAAATCCTCCTCTCCAATATTCATCACACATTTTAATCACTATAGTTTTGCTAATAACATACCAATTCTATATAAAACATCAATACCTAGGAGCTAGATGCCATTTCTTATTAGAAAATTGTCATTTGAAGGTTTTTGGGGTAAACCTAAAAAGGTTTCCCAAATAAGCGGGATATTTATTAACTAATCAATTTTGATTTATTTCTTCTTCAACCTACTTAAAATATTTATCAACCATTGTGAAATAATTAAATTATTATCTTTAATACTTTTAAACATAAATATTTTGACTTTCTAATCTATATATATCTCTTCTTCCATCAAATGGGCAACGAAAACATCATTCATGCGTACATGTGGGCTACCTCCTCTACGAAGCTATGTGTTTCATTTTCAATCACCACCACTCATAGCTATTTATAATAAATGATTTAAAGTATATAAATATATATAATATTCATGAAATATTCACTATTATGTAAAATTAATATTTCATTTGTTTTATTATCAATTCGTTAATTGAAAAACAGTAACACCATTCTTCTGTACAAGTAGGTTACCACTTCCATGAAGCGATGTGATTAATTTTTCATCACCACATCAAATGATTGGTATATATAAGAGATTTTAAATAAATAATATGGTATTTATTATATAATTATAATTTTTTAAATATAAAATAACACTTACCTTATTTTCATAATGATCATTGAAAAATGGTAACGTTGCACAAGTGTAAGTAAGACCTACCATCTCTTTGATTGTAACATAGTTTGGTTTTCGTAAAAATATTTAATGGTTGTTCTTAAAGGGATAATTAATGGATAAAATGATATTTATATCATTATTATTATTCTATAATTTATAAAATAATGACCTCATTGATCGTATTCAACATACCGATGACATTTTTGATATATGATCCAGATATCGTCAAAATATCTAATGTGAACTAAAATGATTAAGAAATTGAATAATAAATGGAAATAAATAAAAAAATGATTAATAAACTTGAAAAACGTTATTAATAAATTAATTTATTAACATAATTTTATTAACTGGGAATATAAACAACATACTTGATGAATTGTTCTCGAATTTAGGGACACTTTACTTTAAAAATATTACTTTAAAATGATTCAAAAATTATTTTCTGAATATTTTTATTCCATGTATATATTATTTAAATTATTTTATAAATTTATTTTATGGAAATAAATTATTTATAAAAGAAACATTTTGGTTATTTTGGATTTTTATTAGAGCTTTTTAGAATGAATCTTTTTTAATATTTTATATGTAATGTTTTGACTTTCTTTACAAAAATGAAAAATGAATGGTCTATTTTAATGCATACAATGTCAATATATTTTTCAATTTCCACAACTGTTATTTGATTTTTGGATTCCTATACAAGATAGCATCTTTTACAAGAAAATCCCTATTTTACTATGATCTAGGGATTTATTTTTTAAAATGTGTTTCTGAAAGGAAACGTTATTTGGAAATCCCAAAGTGTTTTGAATACAGGTTTAAAAGTGTTTTTCATTGGTTTTATGATCAAAATGTTTAAGAATAATTTTATTTATTCAAGATACTATATATTATCATTATAGATAATGGCATCTGAGATTGATACAACTTATATTATAGGTGAGAAAAATATAGCTTATATAACGAGTGAGCTGCATTATAGCTCTCCAATGCATTGGGTAATGTTCATTATATTCAATGTCATGAAGGATGGAGAAAAATGGCATGGTTTCTCTTATGGATTTAAATATGATCTATTTATTTCTAACATAATTTTAACAAGGTTTTTAAAAACAATTCTATAATATTTCTATTTTATAAGTTTCCTAAAAATGTTTCAATTTTCTTGTTATGGGTTCAATGGTTTTATTTTATAAAAAAGTGTTTCTTTTCAATATAGATATGATTTATTTCATCCAATCAAGAAATATTGTTAAAATGTTAAAAAAATTGGGTTTTTATATTTTTCATTGGACTAATGAATTTATTACTTTTATATCTCTTACCAAGATTTTTGTGTTCATCCTATGTTTTGAAATGTTTTTCATAGGGTTTAAGGATGAGTAAGAAAAAAATAATAATCCATGTTTAAAGTCATAATGATTTTTTTGTGAAAAGAAATATGTTCCATTTTAAAAGTATTGTATTTTTGGAAATTTGGATATTGAGTATAAGTGTCCACTTTATAATATATGTGTTTTTTCTATAAGAGTTATGACCCAATTCTACAAAACTCTAAACCATAAAGATACTCAAAATGTAATAAAGTCGGTTCTTTAGTAAAAAATAAAAATTATAAAAAAATTATGGTTGGGTCCTTATATATGAGTAAGAAGAAACATTTTAAAATTGAAAATATAATTGATAATCAAGAGGTACTAATACAGACAAGAATAAAGATGAATGTTGTAAACCAAACAACTCTCATTTCACCAATGGAACAAAAATCAGTTTCATAGGTAGTTGAATAAGAAGAGAATATTTATTTTGAATGAAAAACTTGATTAGATATAAAATAACTCAAAATGGGATATTTTACCATGGTATGAAAACAATAATTTCATATACACCAAGTTGTTTTATGAAAAAAAAACTCACTAAGAATGGAGTGGTGTTTGGGAATGAAGCCCGACTAGAATACAAGGGATAATCTCAAATGGAGGGTGTTAATTTTGAAGAAAAATTTTCTCTTGTTTCAAGCCTAGAATCAATTAAAATTCTATGAGAAGTGGGATATCCAAAGAATATATTTTACCCAGTGGATATTAAGTGGGCCTCCATTAATGGTGGTCTTGAAGAGGATGTATTTAATATGAATCTTGAGGGGTTTATTATTATTGAATATAGAAGAATTGTATTTAAGTTGATGAAATAATTATATGGCTTGAAATATGTTAAAAGTGAATATTTATCTAAATTATATAGATCCTTGATGAATCTAAAATTTTTAAAAGGAACTATTAAAATAATTATGCTAACTAAGACTCCAAAGGTACTCTAATTATTATGATATATGTTGATGATATAATAGTTATAAGTGATCATGAGTTTCTCTGGGAATTTTTATAAATAAAATTAGGCATAATTTTGTGATTTTATTATCGGTAGAGATGAATTAGTTTTTGGGATTCCAAATTCTACAAGGAGTTGATTACATATTTAAATATCAGGAAAAATATTCTAATGAATTATTGAAAACGTTTTAAAGGTTTCTTATCATATATTTGTTGGAACTAAGTTGAGAAAATATGAGAATATAAAAAGTGTTAATAAAAAAATATAGAAGAATTCATGGAATCTTTATCTACCTCTCCAGATAAAGGCTAGAATTGTTTTTTGCAATAACTCTTTTTGATAGATTTTAGAGTAATGAAAAAGAAATATTTATGCTAGAAGCCATGAGGATACTGAGATATATCAAGGGAATACTAAATAGAGATTTTTTGTATATAATTAGATCATATTCATAGCTACAGCCTTTTATAGATATATATTGGGAATGATATTGTTGTGATATAAAGTCCACATCTAGGGGAACCTTTCTTTTATTGTGATAATTTTGTGAATTGTCACAACAAGAAGTAATAGTTAGTGGATTTCAGTATAGTCGAGTCTGAGTATATCACATTTGCACATACCTAGACATATATTTAGTAGATAAATTTGTGGTAATATTATTTAAAATTATTTGTTGAGAAACCTTTATAGATTTACCATGAATATATGAGTTCCCTAGATCTCTCAATTAATCTTTCACATCACTTAAGATCCAAACATATTGATATCATGTATTATTTTATTAAGTTAATAGTGTTAAATGATCATATAAAAATTTATTATATTTTCACAAATAATCCGATTATAGTTACATTTAAAAAGTAAATACCTAGATAAGGATTCTAATATGTTAGGCTAAAAGTATATGTTTAGCCTTCTACTCATGATAGAGGAAGTGTGGAAAGTTACCCCATTGTGATTTGGACTGTGGTAATAAAGGGAGATAAATAGTGGGACAACTATTGAAAAAAGGGAAAATAATTTTTTGAAAACATGTGGAGTGAATACTTTCTTGTCATATAAATATGTGAATAATGCTTAGGGGGGATTTTTTTTGACTTTAATACTTTTTTCATGATGTGAGGCGGAGTTCATCTATGTAACTTGGACAATCTTTATTAACAATGAGGATTTAATATTTTTAAAAAACATAAACTTATCTAGTTCTTTAGTGCATGAATCTTATTATGTGATATATGATATGATGTGATGATTTTCACATTTTTGGTTGAGTTTTACAAGGTATCTATGATTATTTAGAGATGTTGATAATGTTTCCAAGAAATCCAAAAGTGGGATATTGAAGTACCATTGTTTTTTTAATAAATACATTGTTAGTTTTAATTTGTTGTAACTTACAGAAATACCTTTACATAAGTTGTTTAAGGATTATGATATTATATTTAGGTGATTAAGGAATATTGAACATGTTATGAAGAGACCTTATAATGAGTTGAAGAAATTCTATAATTTTTTAGATGTGCAGTCAATCCAATGACAATTTTATTACTTCCTACATTCATTACTTTGATAATATAGTAAATTATTTGCTCATAAATTTTATTAGTTACTCATGTAGTCGATCAATTTCTTTTGTGATCAATTTTCGGATTGTTATCTTCATTACTCTTGTAGTTTACCCACTGGTTCTTGGTAAATCCACACAATAAGTGATTTTCTCATTCAAACCATATATATGGTTGATCTTGATGATTCATGAGCTTCACATAATTGATATGACTCACAATCAGTCATTTACATTGAAATTTTTTACGATATTTTACTATGGGAAATTATGAGTTTCTAGAATTTGAATATTATGATGAAATTAAGCAAGATGATTCTCAAGTTGAACATAAAAAAGTAAAACATCACATATGAAATGTGATTGAAGATTTTTTATGATAGATTTCAAAAACTATTATCAATGATCATATCAGTTTTATGTTTTTAGAAATCTTATCAAGGAATTTATTGCGTGGATCGATGTTATTACTATTTGAGAATAATGTCTAGATATTAAATTCAGAAATATAGTTTGATGACGTTGTACATTTTTTGGATTCTAATAATCACTGGAATATTGATATATACCGATTCATGTAATGTTTCTAATAGATGAGTATTTCAGATTATGATTTATTTTTTAAAATCTATTGGGTTATGAGAATAGATTGAAGAAGGTTAAGATTGGGGCTTAGTCTATTAAGAAAGAAGGCATGGGTATTCTTGGAATTTAAAAATTCTATATTTATGGATTATTTTTAATATTGGATAGGAATTCAAAATTTCTATTTTTATGAATTATTCTAAATATTGACCTAGGATATAGAAGATTCAATAAATCATTTCTATTGAGTTTTCTAGAAGGAATAAGGGTTTTTGTGAAGTTTTGGTTTATGCATGTAGTTGATGAAATAGAGAATACTATGAGATCATGGGGTGGTTAAACATTATCCTAATTGAATGATAAAATAATGTATAATTGAATCATTTGATTCCATTGAATGAAGGTTAGAGAATTTAGAGCTGTAAATGATATTAAATGAAATATTTTTAATTATTGGGAATTCAAAATTATACAATATATAGGGGAAAAAGTGATAGAATTAGGTGAAAAAAAATTAAACAAAATAGAGCATCAAAATTCAAATAGGAGATAAAGAGACTCTAGAGCCCAATGTTTTGATATAATTTATCATCATCTATCAGTGCTCAAACATTCAAAATTATTGAATCTAAGCCTGAATTTGCGAGAGAATATCATTATCAGATTCTGGGTTAAGTGGGTAGATTATTATATCTACTTTAAAGTATCAAGGGGAAGATCATAAATAGTTTGTGAATCAATCAAAATGTCAGGATTTATATCTTATATCATTTTGATCATTGTATAAAAAGTGAGATATTTTGAAAATTCATGAAAGGTTTTGATGTGAAACACCTGAAGTTTTTATGAATTATTATTATTTTGAATAAATTAAATTTCTTTGATAGGTTTTGTTACACCCAACACTAAGATTTAACCAACCTCAATATACTACTAATATTATTATTTAAACATGACCATTATAACCTAGATATTAAACATAGCATCATGAATAGAAATAACCATATTTTAAAAGTTAATTATAATTTTTTATATAAACTAATCATATTGATAAAAATGTACATAATTTTTAGTTAAGTATTTATATTATTTAAAAATTAAATTTTATCAAAGAATATTTTCTTTTCTTATTGTGAAAAAATAATGGAGTTTTTTAACACTTATAGTAATTTTTTCAGAAAAATAAAAATAATTTTTAGAATCTATATATTAAATTTATCTTTGAGTGAATTTCTGAGAATTTTCTACAAAGAATAATTTTTTGAAGAATATAAAAAAATAATGATTTTTATTAAAAACTTCTTTTTTATATAAAGAGTTTTCAAGATCCATTTTATTTAAATAATTTTTTAAAATTAAATTATGTTCAATTTTATATATATTAATCTAATATAGGCCATTTTAATCAATTTCATATTGAATTTCTATATTAAAACATTTTATAATTTTGAAAATTTCCTATTTGGAAAATCGATTTTTCATTGCCTCATTCGGTTTAATTTTAAATTAAATTAGACCACTATTATGAATTTAATTTTAAAAAATGTATTTTATATTTATAATAATAATAATTAATATTATCTAATAATTTCAACTTAATTTTTTCCATAATTAATATTAAAAACATTAAAAATTAATTACCACAGTTAAGGTGAAATGGGTATACCAGGGGGTTGAACTAAAAAGGTAAAGGTTAAAAATGAATATAAAAATGTCAAAATCCCATTTTAAAGATATATTTTAAACTTATGTAATCTATGTTTCTAGAATCATCCAACTTCAAGCCTTGTGGTGTAACAACCCCAATCCTAGTAGCCTCGAGTTGGTCAATATTTTATTACATTGGCATAAGTACAAGATTCAGATCCCAAAGGGACAAGTAGTTTAGTAGTATTGAATAACTGGATAAATACATGGTTCTCTTATTACATTGGTAATTAAAAAAATAACATAATAAAGGAAATTAAACTACATCATTGACACTTAATCAAGTATTTTATCTTCATACCTCAGGGAAGAAAAAATAAATAAAAGGTTGAGCTCAAACACTCGGAAAGGGTTACATACAAAAGAATCATGAATCGATAATACATGAAGCTTATTCAATAATTCATAATAAATATATAATGGAAAATAACTGAACACAAATTCAACTTAATCAATAACTATAGAAAATAATACATCCATGGATTTCATCATAGTGAAAATCTCATGGATATTAATAAATGAATAATGAATGAAGGATAGAATTAATTATTATATGTCATGTATTTAAAACATGATACCACTACCATCAATACCTTTCAAGATATGGTTTAAAACTACATTTAGAAACCCATTTAATATTTCCAGAAGTTTTGTCTCATGATACCTATTAATGTATTGAGGGATTATATCATTCTAAGCCACATATATCACTGCAAGTCCAAAGAATTATTAATAAATTTAAATGATAGATTTAATTCATGAATAAATATGCCTCATAAAAAATATCCATATTGAGTAAATGATATGGATTTACAAGTATTTCCCTAGTTAATCAAATAACATTCAATGTAAACACTATATGCCAAAATGATATACAGTTTAATAAATACTCATATCCATGACATAAATAATATGGATATTTAAGATAAATATAATTTAAAATGAAACATGACCTTTAAGGGGTAGTAGATACACCACAAAAAAAATTATTAGGATAATAATAAAAAGTATGTATCAATGAAGTAAAAACTGAGATGAAGTCCCTTACCTTAAGCTTCCCTTTAGTTGAACATGATTTAAACTCTTGTATGATGAATTAATGAATTTTATTAATTTATAATAGGAACATAATCATATTTATTATATTATATGATGATCCTATTATAAAATATTACCAATCGTTTGTTAATAATATTTCATTTTTACCCTTGTTTCAAGTGTTAACTGCTTCATATTCCAATGCATGTTTTGTAAAATAAGTCTCGACTCTTGTGTATAGGATATAGTTACGTCATCTACCGAAGTATTTTAAGCTCATATATATCATATTTAATATATATATATATATATATCATTATTTAATAGTGAACATGGAAAATGAATTGTTTCGCGTTGCGGTGATAGTATGTCGTACATATGCATGAGCGATGATATCATTCCATTAATGGTGGAAGTGTAAGGAATTAGATGGAATATTAATTTTTAAATAATAAATATCATTTTATAAATAATATATATATATATATATTATTTCCATCAATATATCCATCAAATTATGGTGGTGATGAAAACAATTCACCATGGTGTAGAGAAGGTAAGTCGTACTTACACACGTGTGGTGCTTTCGTTTTTCATAAGATGGATACCAGGTGAAATATGGTCATAAAATAATCATAATAACATAAAATATTTTATATAATACTATATTTATTACTTTATTAAGGAATTAACATGTTAAAATTAAGTAGAATAATAAATGAACTTGAATGAGTTTGTAAACACAATTATTACTTCTTCATCAGGATTCCTTTATACTTCTTCTTAAGGGATGTGAGGATAGTATTTATTGAAGTAAAGGACCTTGAAAAGTCGGATAAGGACATTTTGAAGAGAAATGGGTAGTGTTTGGTTGATCTCAATGAGTCAAGGTGATGAAATGATGTGAGGGAAAGAGTGGCCTTTTATAATTCATGTGAGGGGCACTTTCAGAATTTCTCAAAATATTAAAATATAATAAAACTATTATAGATCCAAAGACTTCAAAATGTTTTATAAATAAAAGGGTATGATATTTTCGATAACATATTATCCCATTTTACTTTATTTAATATTTATATGATTTTTTAAGTAATTTAATAAAATATTGTATTCATGAAATATTATTATTGTTAAATTTAACACCATTCATTACTATAACTTTTAAAAACATAAAAAAGTATAAAATTATAATAAAATATTTAATTATATCTTATATATTTTATAGGTATCTAAATAATTCATTGACTAGATTAATTATCTTTGATTATATTTATTTTAATATCTTTAATATCATTTATTTGATTTTTTCGTTAAATTTAATAATTAATGCATCATAATAATGTATGAATTAAATGTATTTATTTCTTCCCTAAATTTTAAAAATAAATTCCATGAAATAGATAAATTATTTATACTTAAGAAACCTATTTATGTTCAAACATGTTTTTTATAAAACCATATATTAAAAAGTTACTACTTTTTCTTCTACTTGCTCAAGCATTCCAACAACATTTCATAAGCATTAAGGAAAATTATTTTCTATATAAAAATTAAAAATAAATTACATTCCTAAAAATAAATAAATTAGTCTCAATTTAATCCTTTATATACATTCATTATTTATATTTACTCACATCAATTTCAACACAACTTATTTAATTTATTAATTTAAAATTTCTTGCAATGCGTAAGCATTGCACAAGAATTTGGATAAAATTCATGTTAAATAATTATAAAATTAGAAGAAGAAAAAAATAGTAAAAAAATAATTCCTAAAACATAATTATAAAAAATTCATTAAAATACTTTTTAGAACTTATTTTATATCAATAAGGAACCAAATATGACTTTGTCAATGCAGCGTAGGCACTACATCAACAATGAAAATGATTTTTATATTTATCATAAAATAAATTATAATTTAAATGTTTGGGACTATTTTTGTAAAATAATTATATTATAATAAAATAATTTAGTCATTCCAAAAGTGTAATGAATTTTAGATCATAATTATGTTGTGACTATGTCTAAAATGATGTAGTAATTTATAAAAACCCGCTTTTTTACTCTTCACCAAAAATGAAACTTCTTATAAAAATGAAAAAAATAACCCTAATATAATTTTCATATTCTTATTTAAAAAATTATGTTTAGTTTTTAAAATAAAATTTATTAATGTTTCAAAATACAGTTTTAAAAAATCTACGATAATAAATAGTGGCTAAATTGTCGTTTAGAAAAAAAATAATTGTTTATGCTTAAAATTGGATTTATTATTTTCTTAAGCGTATAAAAATTATGGGATGAATTTAAAAAAAGTTGATTGAATATATAACATATATATTTAATTATTATAGTTCACTAATAGTTATTAATTTATTTTATTAATAAAAAATGTATATATATGAATAAAAGTAGTTTTTTTATGAAAACACTACCTTTATTTTCAATAGTTTTTTTATTTTCATTTCTAATTAATTGGTAATAAATGAATTAATTTTATTTACATGTGTAAAATATATTTTCATAATTTAGTTAGTCTCAGTCATTTTTTCCATTACAATGGCTAGGAAATACTTATCATAATTAAATAATAACATTATAATCAATTATTTAATAATAGTGTTTAGTGTAAATTAAACTCTAATATATAGTGTTATTTTAAAATCTCAGGGTGTTACATTATTTCCATGTTCAATAAATTATGTCCTCCCAATTTTAAATTTAATTTTTTAAATAAATTGTTGATATTTGAAAATTCCTTTATGGGAAACCCAACTCATAAATAGGGTTAATAAAACATCCTCTTAAAATGTGGGAATCAGAAATGTAAAGGTCATTATAAAATTTAGATTTTAAATTGGATAAAATTTTTGGGAAGGAAAAATTAACATGGAATAGAAATCTATCTATCAAGTTCTGATAGAGAGTGATATATAATATGGTCATTAGAAAGTTAACCATAAAAAATACTTAAATTTGTGATGGGTTAAAATATCATTGATTTCTCAACAAGAAAATTAAACATATAATGTTTTTACTTCAAAATATTTTTTTTGATATCTTTGGAATTATTTTACTCAACAGAGTGAGAACATAAGAAAATATACATACTTGACAAATATAGTTTCATTCTTTAATAAATTTACACCCCAAAATAAAATTTTCCTTCAAATGATGAGTATGGTATTCTATTATGCCTAATGCTCTAGAATAAAACTCTATGTATCAAAAAATCATCAAAATAATAACTATATATTCCTCCTATTTATAGGCATTAATAAAAACTAAAATGGTTAGAACATGATAATATAATTTCAAATTAGAATAAAACTACTATAATCTCCAAACATTCTGATGTAATACCAAAAATTCATTTTAGATATATCAATAATTAAGTATCCTTGAAAAATATTCCAACATAAGATTAAAACCCCAAAATCAGAATGATTTGATCACATAGTCTTACAAAATAAATTAAATATTTATCTCTAAATAATTCCATTCCCAAAATATAAAATATCAATGATATGGTAAATATTTCTATAAATAAACTGAGTCACCATAAATCGTGCATTCCTCTAAGAGACAATTCAGTCTTTATTCCTCAAATAATATTTCATTATATTTTCTTACCTTAATCATATAGGGTTCCAAAAATAGTGATCATCTTCCCAAATAACTTGAATAACATATCACCAAATAAATTTCCAATGCCATAGTTATCTATAGTACATCATTTAAATGAATAAAATCATGTCATACTAACTAGGAAATTATGAAGGCCAGTGGTAGGTGATACACCCTTGTCACCCTTCAGTTGTGGGTTTAAGCCGCTTGGCCTTACGGTATGTGACAGGTTGTCGACCGACCTTCAGGCTGCCCTTTTTCTAAAATTGTATTAATATTATTCAAAAATGTGATAGAAATTCTAAAAAATAACCTTAATATACTCAACATTAGATAAATTATTTAACCTAAATGGTCATCTCATACGTTTCATTTTGAATTCCTAATAACATAATAACCAATAATTACCATAGATTCAAAGATCATTTAAATCGTAAAGGTTATCCTTAACTTTAAACTTATTTCAACAAAATGTAAAGTAATTATTCCTTAAATAAATTTTATTCAGACATAATAAACCAATTGAATTTATTTCCACTAATGTCTCCAAAAATATCCTTAATATTAATTAACTCTCATAACATAAAACCTCAAATGAGTGTTTATGAATTTAAACTTATAACCAACATTGACCTCACAAACCAATGATGGGGTCTATAAATATTATGTTAATAAAAATTATATCAATAAAATTCCTTATATACTTCATGATTCTTCTAACCATAATACTATTGGTGAAATAATTCTTTAACACATTTTTCATCGAATTCAATTTTAAACTAGTTTCCTATCAAATATTCATGAAATATTATTCAACGTATGTCTAAATAATGACACGTTATTCTCATCTCTGAGGCCTTAGGTTTAACCTTGGTTATCCATTACTAAATATAAAGGATATTATTCTACACATAGACTTATCTTCAATAGCTATTCATGGGGTTATGTTCCCTAATCTATCACTATTATAAAACAAGGCTATATCCATGGTTTTAAACCATGCCTATAGACCACAAAACCATGGATATAGGTAATAGACAAAGTTTAACAAGTCATGTATATAGGTAATAGACATGGTTTAATGTGTTTTGACTGCTATTGGTGTGTTTATAGGACAATACCTTTTGCCATGGGTCAAAACTGTGGAAATAGGGCTACTACCATGGCTCAAAACTGTGGCAATAGTTATACTACCATGGTTTACAACTGTCATAGTAGAAACCGCCACACAGACTTAAATCCATAGTTCTAACCATGTAAATAAGCCTATATCCAAATTTTAGAATCAGAAAAATATCCTAATAGCCATAGTTTTGAACTGTAGCTATAACCTCCAAATTATAGGAAAACAATTGGCACCCTCCAGCCTTATGCACATCCTTCTTAAAGTATTTTAGCACTAAATCTCTAAAATGTATCAGATAGGAAATAATCCATTTTTATAGATATAAACTGTAACCAAGTTATGAACACAAATTAATTTCAAAAATAAAACTTACTTAACACCTATTTAATTTTTCATAACATACATAAAGATTCTAATCAATTAGCAATTTAGAGTTATAAGGGCATATCGACAGTGAAATTTCAAAAATGATTTCAACAACATCAAGGAACAGAATACACATTCACACATCAATGTAATAAAAACGTGAAAAAATAGTAGTCTAATGGTTTTTATATTATATATTAAGCATATGAAAATTAATATTTGTTCAACAACAAATTAAAACATTCAAACTAATAAGTAGTAGACTGGCTACTAAAAAATAGATCGAAATAAAAGTACTCCCCTATGATAAAATGGTGTTATCCTCTAAAATCATCTACCAAAATTTTACCTTTCATTTTGAAAAAAGTAACCAAATTTCTTCCACCAAAGAACCTACATATCAAGAATAATTAAACCTTAAACTTCAGCAATTTGAATTTCATAAAAGTACAACCAGTTTTGAGAAATATATGAATATAAAGAAGATAAAATCTCTCAATCCAGCCTATGGGATTTTTTTAAAATAGTTTAGATAGCTATAAAAAGTGAATTCAACACAAGTGATCTAGAAATTCCACACCATTCAACTACAAAAAAATAATCCAAGGAGGAAAAATATTAGCATTCTATCATTGAATCTTATGATTTCATCCAAGAAACATGGAAATATCTCTCTTAGCAAAACAACGCTAGTTAAATTTAAATTTAAAATTTCTCATAAAAAAAATATAGGCAGATATTTCACAGTGTACATGAATATAACCAATGAATATTTAAAATGATTTTATATTGAAAAATCATACAATATACATGTCATAGTGACACCAAAATGCATTTAAACTCAACATACACCATGTTTTATAAGTAACCATGTAGTTTTCTAGAAACCTATATATATACAGATTTAGTGAAATAAACATCATCATGCATGACATTAAAAAGTTTAAAAACAAACACTCAAAAAACATAACATCCTAATATCAATTATTAAAAGTAGTTCCAATAAGTGGAAATAATAATGAAAGGTTTTAAACAAGTAAAAAAGAAAAATGAAGAAAGTACTCCCCAAAAATGATAGTGTGTTGTCACTTAAACTGATTTATCTCACTAAATTTCTTTTAAATGGAAAGAAATAAACAACAGATTCTAGAATTATTGTTTATGAAAAATAAAACCTGGTCTAAGGTGAGAAATAAGTGACAATTAAGCTCCAATCCATTTATGTTTTCTATAGTGATCTATGGTAAATCTAGAGGGTCACTTATTATACTCAATAAAATACCAAGGAAAATCTACCAAGACTCAAAATAACATATATGGGGTGATATGATTTTATTTTGAATTGAAAAAACAAAAACATTTTTATTGAAAGTGCATATATTTTTTATTGAATGAAATAAATATCATGGGTCCCCTCCCATGTACAAATTGATTTTTTTTTTGTATCTCATATTTTTAGGGAAGGTAATATGGATGATGAAAATATTTCTAACCTTTGTGTTGGGTCAGGAGTTATAACCGAAAATAAATTATTCAAAGTCTGTTGAGGAGTGCTTTTTCCATTACATTTATAAACTTTTATCTCTTTTATTTAATTTTGGGCCCTAGAGTTTTCATGATGGAATATATTATTTTTATTATTATTATATTAATTAATAAAAAGATTAATTTCTCTAAAAATTTACTTTATAAGAAACCCATGTTCTAGGAAGTACAATCTAATAGATTAAAAAGAAACCCATGTTTCAATTTTTTGATCTAACCAAAAACAATTCATAAACATAGGTTTTTATTTCGATGAACCCAAATCATAACTTAGTTATCTAATACTAAATGCATACAGTTTCAAAAAAAATCACAATAAACATGGAATTGGGAACCCAAATTCTCCCACAAAATTTAATCTGTAAAACTATAATCTAGAAGACTAGAAAAATTGAAACCTAAATACATAAAAAAACCATAAAACCTAAAAAACCATTGAATCAATCATATATAAAAAATAATTTTTACATAAAAACCTACATACTAGTAATCAATCAATCTACATACCTTCCAACAAAAAACCATAAAACATGGAAACCTTTTAATCTACATACCTTCTAAATTGCACGGAAACTTTTAATCAATCAATCTGCATACCTTTGCAGGTTTACAACCAATATGTAAACCTTTATCTTATAACCTAAAAACATTAAAATCTATAAACTTGGAATCCTTTGAATCTCTATCATGAATACCTAAAAAAACATAATACATTCAACCTCTAAACCTAGAATCTACTAAAACCCACTAACCTATAACCAAAAACAAGAAAATTTGTTGCACGTAAATGTGTAATAAACAAACTATCAACTTATAACATCCAAACCTAATAGATTAAAATCCGTCAAACCTTCTAACCTATAAACCCACAACATGAAAATTTGAAAAAAATGAAAACATGCAAATACAAAACTAGAAAAAAATATTATTGTCTCATAAAAATAAAAAAAACACAATACCTATAAATATAAAAAAATGAAACATCTATCTCATGAAATAGAAGCCCCCTCCCACCTACACCGTCCCCCACATCCCCTTACACCCCCACCCCACCCTAATGCACCATCCCCCAGCATCCCCACCCCCCCCCCCCCAAATGCACCATCCCCCAACACCCCATGCACTAGCAACAACCCCCCAACCCCTCTTCCCCATCACCATCGCCCAACCCCCCCCCCCCCCCATACCAGCACCCCCTCCCCATGAACCTGCCCCCAACCCCCTACACCAGCCCCCAACACCCCCCTCCCCAACCCCCTAACCCCCTCCCAACCCTCACCCCCACCCCTACACTAGCCCCCCACAACCAAATTCACCACCCCCCCCCCTCCCACCCCCCCAACCCCCTACACTAGCCCCCACCTCCCCCCGGCACTATCACCCCAACCCCCCTTCCCCATCCCCCCCCCAAATAATCATGTAAAGACCCAAAGCTTGACGTACATGGACATTACATTACTTTTTCGGAATATCTAATACATAATAAAAACAGACACACAAGGACCGTAATAGTTTAGTGTCTTTGGAAACTCGGAATATAATCTTCTAATCATGGTAAAATATATTCAACATCTCCCATAAATATCTTCCCCCTTTTTTTCGTACCTACAACCTTTCTTTATATCTTGGGGAAAAGAAAAAATAAAAGGGGTGAGCTCAAATGCCCAGTAAGGGTAATCATAGAGAACATAAAACAATCCATAAACATTTGAATGCAAAAACTTGAACATAAAATTTAAACATCAAAATCTTTAGCAAAGACATGAATCTTGAAAGTATGTAAGGCATATATCATAAGGGAACATCAATCATGATAAAATATCTTGGGAATAAAACATGTAATTGTGGAAACCATTCAGCACTTGTTATTATTTCCATAGTAGCCAAGGCATTGCTGCCAAGACCATCTTAGTAGACAAAGTCCCTTTCTGAATCGAGTTCACTCCTCTTTTCAGTCCTATAACACTGAACTGGATTAACTTACCGTTCCAGCCTTGTCTATCTCATGAGATATAAATCATTACCCAATGTATTGGAGGGAGATATGGGTCCCACCAATCTCATAATTAAATCATTATTAATTGTGCCACAAAATAAACACACATCATTCATAATAACCCAATGAATAAAATGGGTTTCATAAACATAATCCCATCATCACATAATTCATATAAAAGTAATGGATATCATTTCATACTAATAAAAGTAAAACCATGTAAATTATAGAGACATTATACTTGAAACATACATATATGAAATAATTTCATCTTAGATGAAAAACGGTTTTGATAAAACACTTGAAATTAATTCTTGAGGAAAATATCCTTTCTTTTTCAAAATCATTTTGTTTTCACAAAATGTCATGCAATTTTAAAAGAAAAGGATTTTGTTGAAAATAGTCATGAAATCTTTTGTAGTAAGCTTCATGAAAATAAGGCTTTATAAAACCATAAAAATCCTTTTATTCCATATACGTTAAAAAACATTCTTCTCATACTTTTGTTGGAAAGCCAAAAAGTACCTTGTAGGGTAAATAAAAGAAAGATTCCTTCCATACCATGGGGTAAAAGTCAAAATGGGTAAAAAGGACTTTAAACATACATGAATACACTTTTATAAAACATGGACATGGATGATAGCAATAATCCCAGTAAATACTTACGAATAATCAATCTCAGATAAAAATGATATTTGAAAAATTATCCCTTACCTTACGTCTGATATGCTTCATATGTATCCAAACCTCCTCTTCTTTGAAGCTCCTCTTTGATACCTCCTCTTAGGGCTCTAAAATTGGTCTTTGAAGAAGACCAGGACCTCTAAGATGTTTCTAGGGAAGTGGAGAAGAGAATTTGGCAGGGGTTGTCCGAGCTTGAAGGCTCAAAGTTGTGTGAGGAAGAGAGGGAGGAGGTGCCCTTTTATAAGGGAGGAGAGGGGCACCTTTGGAAAAACTAAAAAAATTATTTAATTATAAAGTCATATTTAGTTTTAAATAGCTCCAAATTGATTTATTTCAAAGCTAAGGTGGGGATGGGTAGAAATCATCTCATCCAATAGAATTTGGACAAGTTTAGGTTACTATTTTAACCTTATCATTAAGATTAACTTTAATTTAGATAATTTTACTTTTAACATGTCTTTTTGTGTTGTTACACTATAAGGTTAATAAACTTACTATAACAAGACAAACGAACCCCAAGTTGTTTATAATTAATTTATCTAACCTTATATAAGTCATTTGGCCAAACCTTATATTTTTAGGAATAAAATAATAATTAATACTATAATATTTGTTTTAAAAACTATTTTATGCCAATTTTGACACTATTTGGTAATTGATTTTTGTGAAAATCATAACAGAAATATTAGTTCGAAAAAAGTTACTTAAATCACTAATAACATGTGATATTAACCTAGAAAATTATTTTAATTCATAAAAAGTCTCATATTACATTTATTTGGGTATTTATAACTTCAATTATGTCAATATTTCATTAATAAGTTAATTACTACATCATCATTGTGTCATAAATAAATTACATTATTTAACGTCTAAAAATTACAAATAAAATACCATTATGTAAGAAATCCTTTTATCTTTCTAATGAATATTTATAGTAGAATTTATCTTATGTATAACCCTATATTAAAAATGATTTACTTATTAAACTTTGATTTTACCTATTTTAACCCTTCTTTAAATAAATTAATATTAAATTTCCTAATTTAATCCAAGTGGGCCTGAATGGTCATATTTTATTCCTAAGGTTGTTTTTGGTCGAATTAAACTTATCCAATAGAATTAGGACATGTGTTAGGGTAATAATAATATCATTTTTACCCTTAATTACACTATTTACTTTTAATTGTGGTAAAAAAAGTAAAAATTTACTATTCACAAAATATAATTTTCATCTCATTGAACCACATTTTACTTACTGAAATAAACTGTGTCTCTATGATTTTTGAAATTACACTCATAGAAGCGGTAAAATTATGTTTTATGTTAATTTGGAAATTCTCTTAGGAAGTGGGTAAAAGACGGTCAAAAGCTCAATAAAATTTTTATATATCTAAAATTATTATAAAATGACTCTAATGAATTGAATTGAACTTATATAGGTATTATGTATCAATTTTTACCTAAAATAAATTTAAAAAATTATTTAAATAAAAATTCGGTTTTTAAATAGTAACCCAGTATTTTCACTATTCATTAAAAATTGAATGTTTTCAGAAAAATACCAAAATTTCACCCTAGGCTAATTTCGATATTCCAAATCCAAAAATGAAGCCATTTTGAAAGATGAAATTTTCAAAATTTCAAAAAGTGGTTATTACTATTCATAACTGTTAGTTTTAATAATATTTTAATAGCATATCGTTGTTTAGTGAAACACGGTATTATGTACAACACACGCTATTGAGGAAGGTCGTGATTGCATGTAATGTAAGCCAAGTTAGGGTTGCGTGTTGTAAAAGACTCCTTTGTTGTTTCGTTATAACATAATCCAACCATTTTTCATTTATACATTGAATATATATATATATATATATATACTCAATGTTGCGTAGAATGAGTATTATCAAACGAACTTGAAATTGTGTGTAAAACAATCTAAGAATAGTGTTGCGTATACTGCAAGCTAATACAGTATTGCGTATAGCACACGATAATCTTGTTGTATCATAAAACACATGACATCAAATAAATTAAAAAGAATACTTATCATAAAATATTGGGTTGTTACATTCTACCCCCCTTAAAATGAATTTCACCCTCGAAATTCATCGGGGTTATAAATCGTTTACTATTCATAGAAACCCACATCGTAAAAAGGAATACTAAAACTTAATTTTAAAAACTAAAGTATGAAACATAATGATTACCCAAAGTAACCCATCACTGGGTTTCCATATAGGAGAACATAGGTGAAAATATAGATATGGAAGAAAAATCTAACCATCAAGTTCTGATGGAGAGTGGTAGAGAACATGGATATAAAATAGCCAACAATCACAAAGCCATAGATTTGCGATGATCTAAGGTACCATCTGATTCATCGGATATAAGAGCACTAGGAAAACAATTTTGGTTTTCAATATTATTTCCCTAAAGTTGAAAATTTTGAATTAGAGGAAATACTTACTTGATTTTGGTACAATCTGACTATTGTTCGTGCTTTGAACAATTTCCACTTCATCTCTTAAAAAAATGAAGTAGAATTTGTTATTCGTGAAGTGTTAACAGATCATGTGATAGAATGATGGGTCATTCCATCTGTTCCAAACAAAAGGTTAGAAAAAGTTATCAAATATACATAAGTCCATCTATGGTGAGGTTAATCGTATACAATTCCAAAAATGAACTTATACTTCATATATCATACCGCTTAATAAAATAAAACTAGTTTATACTAACCAGGGACTTCCTGTAGGCCAGTGGTATGCGATAAAGGCCAGTCGCACTTCAGTTGTGGGATCGATTCCCACAGCATTGTCCGACGCGATGGGTTGCCGCCTGTCCTACAGGATGTCCTTTTTCTAAAAATACGTTACTATAACATCCCATCAATAATATCGAAAAAAGGTCTATCCTTAAACAATACTAACTTCTTTCCAACATAATCCATTCCAATCTTTAGGCTTATCCAAAATACTTCTTTCTAAACTCATAGTATAAAGAGAATGATTACAAAAAAGGTCATATAAAAAGCATGTGAATACTATCATTTATCCCTCATATATCTTGTTGGTCACATTCCAATCATATGAATACCTTAATCATGTATTCTCTTGAAAAATGAATACCCATTGAACCTTATTGAAAACATGAATGCTGTTAAAAGTTAACTCTTTCCACACACCAAAATCCCAAAAATTCTATATACCCAAACTGTGATATCACTTAGTTCTTATATCAATCATGAGCTCATCAATACAATCAAACATCTCATTATCTTATTATCCCTTCATTATGTGCATATCATCTACCTTCCAAAAATATCTGAATAACCTTCCATGGTTACCGGTACCATTCAATATATACTTTCAAATACTTCAGGAAAAACAATAATGTAACAATCTGTAGATGATTCTTTATTCCATAGTACCATACATTATTCTTTATAAACATACAATCATTCCACTAACTTCTTAAACCACTGACTGAGCTTCATCATTTCTTTCACATCATATTTCATTTGTAGTCTCTTCATCATCATCCATATAAATACTACTCATATGACCATGCTGATTCTCTTCATGAGATTTTCCCTTAGTGCATTGGTTTTCATAATGCACATACATTCCACATTTAAAACATCTAATCATTTTTGATGTTGTAGAAATACCATTATCCTTTTCCATGGTGTTAACTGAACCTTTTCCTTTTCACTTATTGGCTTTGTGTCCTTCTTTTCCACACCCAAAGCATCTTCCAGATCCTTTGAAACAATCTCCCCGATGCCTCTTCCCACATGATTTACATGAGGGAAATTGAACTTTCTTTCCTCTATGATCATTATGAAACTCCATCTTTCTCTTATTATCTGTGTCAGGAAACTTACAAAAGTTGAGATTATTGATCATATTATGAGATTTCTGATTAGGCATAATAACGATGTTTGGACTTCCAGATCTCATTTCATTTGGTTGATCATGAATAATATCATTCCATTGTCCGCTATATCCTCCATTATCGTGAATCTTCCAGTTTCCAGCTATTTTCTAAAACCCAAAAAGAATAGTGTGAAAGGAAAATACCATGTTAGGGAAAACAAGATAATAAAGGGGGAGTACCCTCAATATATAACATCTTAGGTTAAATTATAAGATCTTTAACATAGTTCTAGGACTATATCCTATACATATACTTTTCCTTAGGGACATCCCTAAACATACCTTAGAAATATCTCTAGGGATCCCACAAACATGTTCGCATCCTAGTTTCCAAAGGTTGACTAAACCTTTCCTCTGATACCAACTGTAAAGACCCAAAGCTTGACATACATGGACATTACATTACTTTTCCAAAATATCTAATACATAACAAAAATAGACACACAAGGACCGTAATAGTTTAGTGTCTTTGGAAACTCAGAATATAATCTTCTGATCGTGATGAAAGATCTTCAACATCTCCCATAAAGATCTACCCCTTTTTTTCTTACCTACAACCTTTATTTATATCCTGGGGAAGAGAATACATAAAAGGGGTGAGCTCAAATGCCCAGTAAGGGTAAACATAGAGAACATAAAACAATCCATAAACATTTGAATGTAAAAACTTGATCATAAAATCTAAACATCAAAATCTTTAGCAAAGACATGAATCTTGGAAGTACGTAAGGAATATATCATAAGGGAACATCAATCATGATAAAATAGCATAGGAATAAAACATGTAATTGTGGAAACTATTCAGTACTTGTTATGATTTCCATAGTAGCCAAGGCATTGCTGCCAAGACCATCTTAGTGGACAAAGTCCCTTTCTGAATCGATTTCACTCCTCGTTTCAATCTTGTAACACCGAACCGGATTAACTTACCATTCCAGCCATGTCTAGCTCATGAGATATAAATAATTACCCAATGCATTGGAGGGAGATATAGGTCCCACCCATGTCATAATGAAATCGTTCTTACTAGTGCCACAAAATAAACATACATCATTCATAATAACCCAACGAATAAAATGGGTTTCATAAACATCATCCCATCATCATAGAATCCATATAAAAGTAATGGATATCATTTCATACTAATAAAAGTGAAACCATGTAAATTATAGAGACATTATACTTGAAACATACACATATGAAATAATTTCATCTTATATGAAAAATGGTTTTGATAAAACACTTTAAATTAATTCTTTTGGAAAATATCCTTTCTTTTCGAAATCATTTTCTTTTCACAAAATGTCATGCAATTTTAAAAGAAAAAGATTTTGTTGAAAATAGTCATGAAATATTTTGGAGGAAGATTCATGAAAATAAGGCTTTATAAAACCGTAAAAATCCTTTCATGCCGTATACGTTAAAAAACATTCTTCCCATACTTTTTTCGGAAAATCCAAAAAGTACCTTGTAGGGTAAATAAAATAAAGATGCCTTCCATACCATGGGGTAAAAGTCAAAATGGGTAAAAATAACTTTAAACATACATGAATACACTTTTATAAAACATGGAAATGTATTATAGAAATAACCCCAGTAAATACTTATGAATAAGCAATCTCGGATAAAAATGAGATTTGCAAAATTATCCCTTACCTTACGTCTGATATGCTTCGTATGTATCCAAACCTCCTCTTCTTTGAAGTGCCTCTTTGAGACCTCCTCCTAGGGCACTAAAATTGGTCTTTGAAAAAGACCAGGACATCTAGGATTTTTCTATGGAAGTGGATAAGAGAATTTGTCAGGGGTTGTCCGAGCATGAAGGCTCAAATTGGTGTGAGGAAGAGGGGGAGGAGGTTCCCTTTTATAAGGGAGGAGAGGGGCACCTTTGGAAAAACTAAAAATATTATTTAATTATAAAGTCATATTCGGTTTTAAATAGATCCAAATTGATTTATTTCAAATCTAAGGTGGTTATGGGTCGAAATCCTCTCATCCAATTGGACAAGTTTAGGTTACTATTTTAACCTTATCATTTAGATTTAACTTTAAGTTAGATAATTTTACTTTTACCGTGTCTTTTTGTGTTCTTACACTATAAGGTTAATAAAATTACTATAACAAGCCAAACGAACCCCAAGTTGTTTATTATTAATATATCTAACCTTATCTAAGTCATTTGGCCGAACCTTATATTTTTAGGAATAAAATAACAATTAATAATATAATATTTGTTTTAAAAACTATTTTATGTCAATTTTGACACTATTTGGTAATTTATTTTTGTGAAAATCATAACAGAAATATTATTTCTAAAAAAGTTACTTAAATCAATAATAACATGTCATATTAACCTAGAAAATTATTGGAATTCATAAAAAGTCTCAAATTACATTTATTTGGGTATTTATAACATCAATTATGTCAATATTTCATTAATAAGATAATTACTACATCATCAATGTGTCATATATAAATTACATTATTTAACGTCTAAAAATTACAAATAAAATACCATTATGTAGGAAATATGTTTATATTTCTAATTAATATTTATAGTCGAATTTATCTTATGTATAACCCTATATTAAAAATGATTTACTTATTAAACTTTGATTTTACCTATTTTAACCCTTCTTTAAAAAAATTAATATTAAATGTCCTAATCTAATCCAAGTGGTCCTAAATGGTCATATTTTATTCCTAAGGTTGTTTTTGGTCGAATTACACTTATCCAATAGAATTAGGATATGTTTCATGGTAATAATAATATCATTTTTACCCTTAATTACCCTATTTACTTTTAATCGTGGTAAAAAAAAAGTAAAAAGTTTCTATTCACCAAAAATTATTTGCATCTCATTGAACCAAATTTTACTTACTGACATCAACCGTGCCTCTCAGATTTTTGAAATTCCACTCACAGAAGCGGTAAAATTATCTTTTATGTGAATTTGGAAATTCTCCTAGGAGGTGGGTAAAAGACGGTCAAAAGTTCAATAAAATTTTTATATATCTAAAATTATTATAAAATGACTCTAATGAATTGCATTGAACTTATATAGGTATTATGTATCAATTTTTACCTAAAATAAATTTAAATAATTATTTAAATAAAAATTCGGTTTTTAAATAGTAACCCAGTATTTTCACTATTCATTAAAATTTGAATGTTTTCAGAAAAATACCAAAATTTCACCCTAGGATAATTTCGATATTCTGAATCCAAAAATGAAGTCCATTTTGAAATATAAAATTTACAAAATTTCAAAAAGTGGTTATTACTATTCATAACGGCTAGTTTTAATAATATTTTAATAGCATATCGTTGTTTAGTGAAACTCGGTATTGCGTACAACACACGCTATCGAGGAAGGTCGTGATTGCATGTAATGTAAGCTATGTTAGGGTTACATGTTGTGCAAGACTCCTTTGTTGTTTCGTTATAACAGAATCCAACCATTTTTCATTTATACATTGAATATATATATATATATATATATATATATATATATATATATATATACTCAATGTTGCGTAGAATGATTATTATCAAACGAACTTGAAATTGTGTGTAACACAATCTAAGAATAGTGTTGTGTATACTACAAGACAATACGGTGTTGCGTATAGCACATGATAATCTTGTTAAAGCATAAAACACATGACATCAAAAAAATTAAAAAGAATACTTATCATAAAATATCGGGTTGTTACAAATCAAAGAAGAATAAATCTCAATAAATTGAAAAGTAATAAGGGGAATGAAGTTTTTGATGTGAAAATTCTTTCCATGATAACAAATTATTCCCCTAGAAATAAATTTGGTTTAAAAAGAACACAATGAGAAAACATTAAAACAAAATAGAATAACTAACCTAGATATGATCCTTAAACTAGATCAAAGCTAAATAAAATTAGTATTGTATGTTATGTTTCTAAATTCAAAATTATCACTTGGTAGTTTCATGTAAATGGTGTTGGGTTGAAGACTTGTGTTGGTTATTCTCATTAAATAAGGGAAATAATAATACAGTGGGCTAATAAATAAAGTATATCCTAAATGGATCACTATGAAACTCAAATCAATCTTACAACCAAAAAATAATTGATTTATTCTATAATGAATGACATAATATTTAATTTAAAAATTATATTCCAATGATCAAAAATTAATAAAGAAAATTTATTAATAAAAGAAAAATATGAGGGTAATTATCCAAAAGATGGAATATACTTCTTTATATACTGATGATTTAATTAAATGATATTAAATAATATGTCCTAATTGAACAAGATTGTTATATATCATTTAAACATTTGAGTAGGAGCTCTTAGAATTATTTAAATTTCACACTAGAAGTATATAAGGAATTTATTCTTCCTTAGAGAAGTAGAAATGGAAAAATAAGACTTCCCCAAATCATTATGATACTCTAATCTATGTTTATCAAGATTTATCTTCTCATATAGCTGATAAACTTCATCTGTACCAAAATCAATAGGTATCCTAACCATCATAGGTTTCCCTCTAGAACCTAGTTCAATTAGTAGGTCCTCTTGAAGTTCTTAAAAACCATGGAAGATATATTACAAATAGAAAGAGTTAAACATTTTGACTCTAATTAGAGGTTGTGTATAGTTGAATTTTGGAAAAGTTACATGTGAAATATGAGAGATACCACTTTTTAGAACCCTCTCTAATGTATACTACCTAAAATCACATGATACATTTCTGGTGGAATGTTATAAATAACAATATAACAATATTCCCAAAATAATAATATCTAAACTCAAATAAATATCAAACAAATTTTACTCACAATTGAAAAAATATTACCTAATAGAATAAGTTCAAAACCACTTAAAATCACAAAATTAAATCAAAAGAAAACATCAAATAAAAACAACCACGAAAAAGGTAAAACCCTAAACATTTTCTATAAAAACCCCCCAACATGAAAAAAGTAAAAAATTTCCCATTTTAATTAAAAAACATACATTTTAATTTTGTAACATTAATATTCCACTTAAAAAATTATTTTAAAATGGTAAAAGTTATTTTCTAAAGACATATACATTCTTCCACGCATCTTATTCATATTTAAATTAATTTTAGAATGCTTATTTTGATATTTGAAAATGAATTTTCACCATCTTAAAATAAATATCCCATTTCATTTTAGAAAACATACTTTAAAATTTTCAAAACAAACCATTCCACTTTTAAAATAAAATTTTCAATTAAATATCCATTTAAAATCAAACAAAATGGCACAAACACCTCATGAAATACATCATTAATTAATTAATATTAAAAATTTCACAATAACGACCACAAAGAAAAGTTAAATAAAGTTAAAAATATAAATTTTATATGGGTGGGTGTTTCTACATGGTTTAATAACCCAATTTTGAGGATTATACATTAATTGTGCAACCCCTACTGAGATAATTTTAGAAAAATGAATACAATCTCCACATGGCTTACAAGATCATTAAAACCAATGTTTAATCTCTATTCCAACTCATATTTCACCATAAAATATTTAAATCCTTTGAATTAACTATATTAATTAAATAAAAACTAAAATTTCATAAGTATAGGTCAATATATGCCTGAAAATAATTAAGAAAACATATACTTCAAGACTCAAAACCAAAAATCCCATGATAAATCATGTTTCTAAATGGATAAGTGTTATCTAGACTTTCACACACCAACATCTTGAGTTTCTAAAATATAATATTAAAACAAACATTATTGTCCAAATAGAATAGGGTCCTCTAATACCATTTTTCTACAAACCATCCCAAGTCATCCCTCAACCAAGAACATAAGTCAACCGGTGTCAAGAACTGAAGGAAATTGTCAAAAACAATTAACTAGAAACTTGTTCTAAGGAATCAATGCATACACCATGGTAACAAATTCACCTAATAAATATCAATAAGTCAAGTATTGGAATTGTTCCTAAATTTTGGCATGGTGTGTTCATACATTAGATGTATATTAAAATTGAAATAAATAGTTTATTAAAAATGAAAAACCAATCAAGGAGAATCCATAAATAAATAAATAGTTATCTCTAAAGAAATATATATAATACTAGAACCAAAATAAGTGGATGTTCAATATGGATTAAACATTTGTGGTATGAAATTTAGAAAAAACAATATTGATCTCCTTGTATCCTCAAGGTCACCATCCAACAAAAAAACATTCATGATCCATGAGTGATCTTGAAAGAGGGATTCCTTGGTGAAGTGATCTAGATAATAGTACCAGAACCATCAAACCCACTTCATTATATAAACAAAGAGTTTTGTAAGAAGGGTGTTGAAAAAACAACCCAGTGGGATTTTATGAATGGGTTCATGTATTTACTTTAAAAAACAACCATAAATTCTATTTTGAAATACACTATTTGAAAAATATGAATTTAGAATTTAAGGGAAAACACACATACATAATTTCATAAACCCTTTCTAAAAATATAAATAAATATTTAGTAATATGAAAACATTATTTAAACAATACCTATAAAAATAACCTTAAAATACATTTTTAAAATTATTTTAGAGAAAACAAAGAATAAAGAACTAAAAAATATTTAAAGGAAACATGAACTATATAAAAAAATAAAACAATAAGGTATACAATTTGAATAATATAATTACTCATGTTCCATTATCATAATAGACTAAGGTAAGAAATGGTAAATGGAACAAGCATATAAAAAAGAATAATCCTAACACAAGGGTGAGGAAGAATAACATAATATAAATAATCAATAATACTTTAGATGAAATTGAATTTGAAAAAATGTAGTGGAAAAACAATATCAATAAAACATAGATAATCAATGGAAATTCATAAATGTCAAGTGATGAAATACTATAAATACGTGGTTTGAACCATTACTAAACCAAATCATTGAATTTCCTAGAAAAGAACCACCTAACTTTGTCATGAACCAACCTGGGTTGACCCTGAATTGGTCACCTGAGCTGGTCCGCAACATGGCCCAAAGGGCATTCTTGATCCCCATGGGCTGCAAACTAGTTTCAAGCATAAAAACACATAGTTGTTAATGATTTATCCTAGAAAATAAAAGACATAAAAATAGAAATAAATCGAAAAAATAGGTAAATAGTAACAGTGGAAAATAAAATAATGATAACCAGCTAGACATACCTCCAAGTGACCCCATGGGTCACCACCAAACATTGAACCACACTCGCTCTGAGAGATATCTAAGACTATAACCTAAAACTGAAAAGTAAATTAGGTGTGAGCACCAAGATGCTAAGTAGTAAATCTAAGAAATAATGACACCCTATGCCTTTAACATTAAAAAGAAATCCAATTATGCTAGTCTGAAAATAAGATATAATAAAGTAATTTTTTCATTCTTTTAAAATTCAAGGAGGATGTTTAACCTTTATGGAAAACATTTCACTTCCAATATATTTCAAAGTAGATTCCAAGATTACATTAACACTTCAAAATGAATGTAAAATAGTTTCAATTCAATTATGGTTCTCACAAAAGAGGGAGTAGGCATGAATCAACTAAAACTAAGATCACTCTACAAGCCTTAAATCATAAGTGAGCACCATGGTCAAAACCCCTAAGGTTCATCTAGCTTGTGTAGGTCCCTATAACCTCATGTCTAAGTGTAATAGAACCATAACAAATATACATTTTCATGCATGAGCCACTAGTAGGGAAACACATCCATAACCTAGTGGTCTCCAACATCATCATAAATGTTTAGTTATTATTGTAAGCGTCAGACTTTCTTAGTGATGTTGAGGTGAACCACTTAGAATCACTAACACACTAGAACTAGTTTTCCCACCTAGATAGCCTTGGTTTCCCATGTGCCCTATTTCAAATGGTGGTGAGGTTTTATAAAAAAGAACATTAATGAACATAACAAATTATTTATCCAAAACTCATTCAACCTTTCACCAATGTTTTCCCTCCTTAATATCATTCCCCATTTTATGTCTCATAAAATCACATAAGATTCTTCATTAGGTATATATCACAAATCCCACATTTGACATACACATCATCTTTCCTAAAAAATGGGGCATGAATTAAGAGGGTTTTTTCACAATCACAAATCATTTTCTAGGTGAAAAATGGGCCTTATTACTCCACAAGAATGACTTCTCTTTAGAAAACATGTTCACCATTGGAAATCACTCTGAAACTATTTGGAAATCGAATAGTTCACTACCATTTTAAAACAAAATCGGTCGAAAGGCCACACCTCTTTGGAAATACCCCTTTCACATTCAAAACATCTAGAAAAAAAGACTTTTCAAGAACCAAAACCATTTATAAATATATATATATATAATATACAATTCAAATTAAAGAATAAAACACACTTTAAAAAGAACACTAAGCATTAATGAAAATCTTAATTAAAGATTAGGGCATAGGGAACCTACCTTAGAGTGGAATCAAGTCGTCCACTTCAGCTCTTAGCACTTTCTAACTCAAAGCTGGTGCTCCCCCACTAAGCATACACCCTTTCGCATACATGCAAGGAAACCTAGCCTATATTCATGCACCTGCATAGCCATGGGCATGCTCAAGGGGATCCTTACATATACGCTTATATGTGTATGCCTTTCTCCACTCACATACATGTGCACTTTTATATATATACATAAGAACACCTAGCCCCATACACTTATAAACACTTCCATGCATGAATATACGTGTAACGGGGGAACCTATATATATATATAAATACATACCTATGCATATGCAGGCGATTCTCCCTTGACTTGGCGACTAGAAACCACACAAAACAGGGATCACACACTACCCATATAATCTAATTAATCAATAAAAAAATTTATGAAACACTAAAATGTTAGCACCATAGAAATTTAAACCAAAACACTCTTAAAACCCAAATGTACACTAAAACCATTTGAACACACATTTCGCACCACTTTCATAGTTTCTCAAATTCCCTTTTTATAACCCCAAAAAACACACACAATAAAGACCAACCCAGACAACGGTCCTATCTCCCTTCATAAAGTCATTAATGCTTTTAAACCATTTTCAAAAACAATCTTTTCACTATTAAAACAATTTAAATAAATCACTACACAATTTGTAAAACAACTCAAAGAAACACCACACATCCTCACACTAAGAACATACACAAAATACCCTTTTTAGAATCAAATGCACACTAAAAAAATTTCCAAACATCACTTACATAATTTAAATAACCAATTGCACAATTTATAAATTGACATAAAATAACACAACATGGGTTAGACATGAAAAACACACAATTTCATCAAAAAATTATACTTTAAATTTAAACACATATGAAACCTTTTCAAAAAATAATTTCTCACCACACATATTAACCAAGTAGTTCATTTAATTAACTAAGTAGGAAAAATAATTTTCCAAATAATGTTAATAGCAAGAACCATCTAACTCGGGTGTCAAAAACTTCAAAAATTTGTGTGAAACTCCAATCGTACCATAATCGCACCATGAGGGACCCAAAAAGGACCCTAAATAAAGAATTCAAACCAAAAGGAATCAAAATGGAACCCTAAGATGTACCCCTAACTACTGAAAAAAAACTAGTACCCCAAATGAGAAATTAAAACCCTAAAAATTACCCAAGTAAGCGAAGCCGTTGGAAGGGGAGGGCACTGGTGAGGTCATGGCTGCCGGAAGGGAGGTTGCCTGGCTAGGATCATGAAAAAAATAAATATCAGCCAGTAGGAGGCGGAGTGCACAACAGCAGGGCTGAAGAGGAGAGAAATGTGGGGAGGAGGTTGCTGCCATGGAGAGGGGAGCTCGGCCGGAGGTCAAGGAGGGAGGGTTCAGTATCGCACAATAAGAAGTGGTAGTGGGGTTCAGCCACGCAATATTAAGGGGAAAAGGGGGGTACGACGGCACAATAAAAAGGGGAAGGGGGTTCAGCCGTGAGGAAAGGGGGAGGGTTAGAATAGGTTTTTCTTACATTTCATTTCATTCTAATTCAATTAATTTAACTATAAAAAAATGAAAATGAATAAAATTAAATCGAAGCTCAAAAATAAATAAAATAATTGTGAAGTGTCTGGTCAGGGTGTGACAATTCTCCCCACTATGACACTTTCCCCCCCTGAAAGTCCCAAAAGACTTGGATGTTCAAATCTTGAAATAAGTACATAATGATTCTCAAAACAAAACCCCTTCCACTTAAGGATTAAAAACTCACTTTCCACCGAAGACCTGAAACCATGAGACTAGGACTACCAAGCAAAAGAACCAATGACACGAGACTCACATTTCCAAACATGCCCACAATATTCAACACCCTGATCCCAAACTAAGAAATCACTAGAGTCCACTCGAGATATCCAATGAACATTTGACATATGACCCATCATCTAGGCTAACAATCTACACTGATTAGGTTCAAGCAGAGAACAGGAAAAGAGTTTCCCCAATAAGAACACCTTGAAGATTAAGTTCTCTATGATTTTTTCCTAGGTTTGTCTCCCCACCATATTAGGACTCTATATGAATACTAACCTTCCCAAATCGAAACAAAGTAGAAAACCAACCAAGACCTCTTACGTTGGTGTGACCCATAAACTTCTCAAGTCGCACCCAACCAGCTTGAGGGAAGACATTGGCAAGACTCATAGTGGGTTTCCTAGCCATATTAGAAACTGAGTAGTATAATATCACCCACATGGGAACTCTCAATTTAGTTTCGACAATGCATATTGAATTTCCCATCCTGAACCCACCGACATAGGGAGGCCCCAAACATAGGGAGAAACATTAACACAGACTAGCCTGAATCCCTCATTCCAAGGGGAATCAAAACAAAAGATAAAAGGGAAAAATAGAAACCCCAAAACATGATTCATAAGATCCATAAACCTCATACATCTTCAAACGAGCATCACTCAAAAACTGGAATTGGTCCAAATAAAGAACAACCATTTGAAGTTTACACTAATAAGGAATAACCATTTAAATCTCATAGAAGTGGCCACCATGTCCTTTAAAACAATCCCACGCCCCCAACAAACAACCACATTAAGTGAAAACATAACGAGTCTCTTCCCATACAATAGATGACAAGTTGGAAGTGCATCCCTCACACCTGGAATCCGCCTGACTACGTAAAAATCTGCACTCTGAGACCTACTTCTAGAGCTCTGATGTATGGAAGCATCTAATGCACCACATTCAGGAACTGAAAACCTTCAACTGAGGCTTCATCTTTCGGAAAGACTGCTTACTGACTTCCCCAGGTTACCCAAACAGCCACACTATTGACAAGCCTTCAGAAGATTGTGACAAATGGATTTTTGTGCCCAAATTGACCACATTGGAAACAAACGATTGTGTGGTCTTAGGAATGAGAAACAAGAACTGAAAAAGACACAATCTAATAACATATGCCTCTGGTTTACCCTCTACACCGGATGCGGAACCCTTCACGAGCAACTTGAAAAACAAGATTTTCATTTTACCCAGTATGTGACCCCAACTTGCTAGGAGAAGGTAGAAATCACCATTCCCTATCCAGAACATGGACCTTCAAAAAAAACTAGAACAAATTTCCCTTCACAACATCTAATGTTATTAAAGACCCTAAAAACACTTGAATTACTCAATTTACACCACAACCCCTATCGAACTGCATCCACCACAGAGAAAATAAGAAAAAATGAAAAGAAAATAACCCCACAACTCCCCTAGGGTATGGGTAAAACTAAAAACTGAAAATATCCCCTCAAAGACCCTTGGACAATTCTGGGTGGCATACTTTAAACAAGAAGCACAAAACCAACCTGAAGCACATCACAAAATAAGCATCCATATTTTACCATAAATCATTAACTCAAACTCAAAGCATCGTTTCAACCTTGAAACACCATCTAAAAAAGCGTCAAGACCATAGGCTAATACATCACAAAACCAAACCCTAACCCAATAAAATATCAACTAAAATAATACCAAGCAACATCACCAACCAATCCTAAACCCTACTTTCACAAATGTCCATTTTCAAAACCATCCCATTTCAAAACCATATGAATGCTAAAAACCAATTTTTAAAACCCACTGTCCTTTTTAAAATTTCATAAACAAAAACCATCCCAACACATCATTAATCAAAACATATTTCTGGAAAGCAAAACAATTCTTGAAAACTGAACATCCACCATTGGTATTCCATGAAACCTCACATGCATACATTTCCGCACCAACTCGGGCACCCATCCACATGTACCAACAACCATCCACATCCAATTACATTCATCCATACATGTGGGCATCCATATAAATTCCAAAGGTCAAATAGATCATTTACAAATTCCATTTTCTAAGAGACATCAGTTTCAAACTTCACAAAAATTTAAAAATCCCCAAAAACATTTTCCAAATCCACTTCTGATTTAAGTTTTAAAAAAGCTTGAAAAAAATCCCAAAACAGTTCACAAAAGAATGTCTATTTTCAAAACTCATTTCATTTCCAAACCAGTCAAGACTTTCATTTTGGAAATCTAATTTTCAATAGACTATCATAAATTTTGCAACCAAACAAAAACACCACAAAACCAACTAAAACTCACACCAAGAATATCCCAAAGCATCGATCAATTCACTCGATGAATCAAGATTCCAAATTCTCATATAAACAACAACTACACATAGTTAGGTCATACAGTTTGGTTGGCCGTGAACCAACCAGGTGAGCACATAGGAAGTCATCAAAGGTGATTGCATGGTCTTTACATGGATTTCTAGGTCGTGAAAAACATCCATACACCCCTCCAGAATGACTACCAAATCACAAAACTAACTAGAAACACATAAACAAGACTAAGGACCTTGAAAACAATCCATATCCAAGCATAGACTTCGAGGTAAGTCCATCCCAAACCACCCTGGAAATTCAAGTGTCATTTCAAATAGGTGGTGATCAAGAACCTACATGAAATTGACTACTTGAATTCTGAAACTCCTAACTATAAACTATTGGACATCCCAAAATAACTTGGGATAAAACTCCTCTAATACCATTTTTTCATGAACCAACCTGGGTAAACCCTGAACCGGTCACCTGAGTCAGTCCGCAACATGGCATGAAGGTCGTTCCTGATCCCCATGGGCTAGAAACTATTGTCAAGCAACAAAAAACACAGTTGGGAATGATTTATCCCATAAAATAAAAGACAGATAAATACAAATAAATTGGAAAAACTGGTAAACAATAACATCAGAAAATAAAATAAAGATAACCAGCTTGACATACCTCCAAGTAAGCCCATGGGTCACCCCCAAACATAGAACCACACCCGCTCCTAGAGTGATCCAAGACAAGAACCTAAAATAGAAAAGTAAAGTAGGTGTGAGAACTGAGATACTCATTAAGAAATCTAAGAAATAACGACTCCCAATGCCCTTACATTTAAAAAGAAATCCAATTATGCTAGTTTGAAAATAAGACATAATAAAGTAATTTTTTTCATTATTTTCAAATTCAAGTAACAAGTTTAACCTTTATGGAAAACATTTCACTTCCAATATATTTAAAACTAGATTCAAAGCTTAAATTAACACTTAAAAATGAAAGGAAAATAGTTTTAATTCAAGTGTTGTTCTCAAACAAGAGGGAGCACACATAAGAAAACTGAAAAGAAAATCACTCCACAAGTATTAAGTCATAAGTGATCACCATGGTCAAAACCCCTAAGGTTCATTTAGCTCGTGTGGGTCCCTAGAACCTCACATCTCAGTGTAAGAGTAACCATAACAAATATATGTTCTTGTGAATGAGCCACTAGTAGGGAAACACATCCATAACCTTGTGATCTCTAACATC
Organism: Viscum album; assembly: GCA_963277665.1. Taxonomy (NCBI): domain Eukaryota; kingdom Viridiplantae; phylum Streptophyta; class Magnoliopsida; order Santalales; family Viscaceae; genus Viscum; species Viscum album. The sequence continues at coordinate 1,574,993,460 of OY728161.1, read as the reverse complement.
ATCATAAATGTTTAGTTAGTGTTGAAAGCATCAGACTTTCTAAGTGAAGTAGAGGAAAACCACTTAGAATCACTAGCACGCTAGAACTAGTCTTCCCACCTACATCCCTTGGGTTTCCCATGTGCTCTATTTCAACTGGTAGTGATGTTTTATCAAAAGAACATAAGTAAACAAAACACTTTATTTATCCAAAACTCATTCAACATCTCACCAATGTTTTCCCTCCATAAGAGCTTTCCCCGTTTTATGTCTCATAACATCACATAAGCCTCTTCATTAGGTTTATATCACAAATCACATATTTAACATACACATCATGTTTCCAAAATAATAGGACATGCCTTAAGAGGGGTTTTTCACATTCACAAATCATTTTCAAGGTGCCAAACATGCCTCATTACTCTAAAAGAATGGCTTTTCTTTTGAAAACATGTTCACCTTTGGAAATAACTCTGAAAATGTTTGGAAATCAAAGAGGTCACTACCCTTTTAAAAAAATTGGCCAAAAGGCCACTTGTCTTTGGAAATACCCGTTTCACATTCAAAACAAATAGAAAAAAACACTTTTCAAGAACCACAACCATTTACATACATATATACATATATATATATATAGAATATGCAATTAAAATAAAAGAAGAAAAAAAATTTCAAAATAAAACTAAGTATTACTGGAAATTATAATTAAAGATCAAAGCATAGGGAACCTACCTCAGAGTGGAACCAAGCCATCGACTTTGTCTCTTGGCGCTTTCTAACTCAGTGTTGTTTCTCTCCCACTATGAATATGCACTTTCACATACATGCAAGGACACCTATCCCTTATGCACACTCCTTCATGGCCATTGGAATGTGCAAGGGCATCCTTATATATACGCTTATATGAATATGCTCATCTCCACTCACCTATGCATTCACTTATATATATATATACACACACATAGGCACACCTAGCCTCATTCACATATAAACACTTCCATGTATGAATATATGTGTAATGGGGGAACCAATATATATAAAAAATACATATCTAAGCATACGTAGGCGAGTCTCCCTTGATTTGGTGACTCGAAACAGCACCAAATAGGGACCACGCAATACACATATAATTTAATAAATCAATAAAACTATTTATGAAATACTACGAAGTTAGCACCCTAAAATTTTACACCAAAACACTCTTTAAACCCAAATGCACACTAAAACCATTTAAAAACACATTTCTCACCACATTCATAGTTTCTCAAATTCCCTTTTTATAACATTATAAAACACACAAAATAAATACCAACCAAGAAAACGGGCCTATCCCCCTTCATAAAATCATTCATGCTTTTAAACCATTTTGAAAACAATATTTTCACCATTCAAACAATTTAAATAAACCATTACACAATTTATAAAACAACCCAAACAAACACCACACCACCCCACACCAAGAACATACCCAAAATCACCTTTTTAGAATCAAACACACACTAAAAACATTTCCAAACATCATTTGCATAACTTACCTAATTTAAATAACCAATTGCATTATTTATAAATTGACATCAAATAATAAAAAATGGGTTACACATAAAAAACACTCAATTTCATCCAAAATGTATACTTTAAATTTAAACATGTATGAAACATTTTCAAAAACAACTTTTTCAACACACATATTAATCAACTAGAATATTAAATTAACTATGTAGGAAAAATAATTATCCAAATAATGTTTATAGCTATAACCATCTACCTCGAGTGTCAAAAACTTCAAAAATTGGTGTGAAACTCCAATCGCGCCACGATCGCCCCATGAGGGACCCGAAAAGGACCCTAAATCAAGAATATGAACCAAATGAAATCCAAATTGAACCCTAAAACGTACCCCTAACTACTGGAAAAAAAACTAGCACCCCAATGGAGAAACAAAAAACCCTAAAAATTACATAATAAAGTGAAGTCACTGGAAGGGGAGGGCATCGGTGAAGTCGAGGCCTCCAGAAGGGGGGTCGGCCATATGGGATCACGCCAGAGAACCATCGGCTAGTAAGAGGTGGCACGTGCATCATAAGGGTCAAAAAGGGGAGGAAGGTGGGTAGGAGTTTGTCGCTGTAGAGAGGGGAGCTCGGTCGAAGGTTTGGGAGGGGGGTTTGGTGTCGTGAAATAGGAAGGGGTAGGGGGTTTGGCCGCACAATAGGAAGGGGAAAGGGGGGGGGGGTAGGCTGCACAATAGGAAGGGGAAGGGGGTTCAGCCATGATGCAAGGGGGAGGGTTCGACTAGGTTTTTTTACAATTTTATATCACTCTAATTAATTTGTTTTAAATATAAGAAAAACCAGGAAATGAATAAAATTAAATAGAAACTCAAAAATATATAAAATAACATTGAAGTGTAGGGCCAGGGTGTGAAAATATTTATCTACCCATCATAGGTAATGGAAATCCCCTGGTAGGGATCACAACACACTAAAAGGGGATGATATTAAATGTATGAACATGACTAGAATAGTTAGTATTTCTCAATCTCTCATTACATTTTATTGGATCCCCATGAAAATAATTTCATGAGGTGTAGAATTAGTTATCATACAAATTAGAAATCAAACATATCATAATCACATCCCTCATCCAACTTTCTTATACACTATATTTTGAGTCCCCTCTTAAAAACATGTAATATTAACCATAAATCGTATAAATTATCAAACTCATATATTATCTAATAACATAGGTCTAATAATAAGCAATTTTCCTAAAATTGTATAAATATAGATGTTGAAAATATATATTAAATTAGGGGATAATGAAATGCGTACCATTTATTAGTTTTTTGGGGAAATAGCCTACAAGAGGAAGGTGGTTGTGGTTTATGGGATCCATGAGGGAGGAGATGTGAAACCCATGAGGGAGGGTATCTATGAGGAAGATCGATAGGAATGATATATGAGTTGGAGAAAAAAAATTAGTCGATAATGGATGGGGAGAAAGGATGGAGGTGGGAATGAATTGAAAAAGAGGTGGGAAGGAGGATGTGGGGATGTGGATGTAGGAAGGGGGGGCGAGGAGACAAGGATGGTGGAAGGAGGTGGTGGATATAGCGTTCAGGTGAGGTGAGGATGCAAATTTAGGAAGGGGAGGCTCAGAAGAGGCCATAAAGTGGAGGAGATGGAGAGGAGGAGCAGGAGACTATGACAGGAAGCAGAATAGGGTTTGTAGGGAGGGAAGAATATTGAGGCATCATGAGGGGGGAGGGGTGGGGAGGAGTAAGTGTGAGATGGTGGGGGTTACAACCATTACCATAATGGATATAAATTTATGGCTATAGCCCAAATTTCTAGTAGTTTATGTGTTTCTAAATCTAGTTCTCATGGTTTCTACTAAACAATCTCTATTACAACCTATAACAACCCTAACCACAATAGCCCAAAGTCAGTGGTTATTTTATTACATTGTCATTGATACAAGATTAAAATACCAAAGGATTGAGCATTTTAGAATTCCAGTATAATTAAATACATACATGGTTCCCCTATTCAGTGTAAATTAAATAAAAAAACATAAAAAAGGGTGAGCTCAAATATTTCATCTTTATAACCTAGGGAAGAAAAATTAATAAAAGAGTGAGATCAAATTCTTAGTAAATTTTACATACAATTTAATCATGAATTAATAATAGGTGAAGAATATTTAATAAGGCATAATCAATATGGTAAGGGAAATAAAAGAACTCATGTTCCATTCAATCAATAACTAGAGAATGAAACATATCCTTAGATTTCGTCGTACTAAAAATATATTGGAAAATAATAAATGAATAATTAATGAAGTAAATACTTAATTATTGGATGTCATGTATCTCGTACAAGATACCACTACCATTAATACCTTTCACAAGATGATTTTAAACTACATGTAAAACCCATTTTAATTTGGACAATTTTTTTCACATGAGATCTGTCGATGCATCGAGGGGAAATAAATGTCAGTTCCCATACATCACTACAAGTCAAAATAATTATTAATATATTGAAATGATTAAATTAATAAATTAATCAATATAACTTACTATTAAATATCTTTATTGAGTAAAATATATAGATTTATCAATATTTCTCTAATTAATCTAATGAAATTTAAAGTAAACGCCATATGTAAAAATGGATTACATTTTAGGAAATAATTACATCTGTGATATATATATATAATATGTATATTTAAGAGAGATATAATTTCAAATAAAAAATTGTGTCAAAGGGGTGGTAGATACACCACATAAAATTATTAGGATCACAATAGTTAGTAAGTCTCAATGAAGTGAAAAGTGAGATGAAGTACCTTACTTTACACTTACCTTTAGTTGAACATCCTTTAAACTCATGTAAGATGTTCTAATGAATGTTATTAATTTATAACAGAACCATATTCATATTTATAATATAATATATGTTCCTCTTATATCATCTTTTCACTTTTTGGTTAATAATTTATCTTTATTACCCTTGTTTTGGGTGTTAACTACTTCAATTTCCTATTCAAGTTTTGTCATATAAGTTTTGGTTCTTATGCATAGAATATAGTTCTACCATATCCATAATGATATTAAGGTAACATATATAATATTTATTCATTATCTATATTTTTATAATCATTCTGAAATAGTGAACCTGGAAAATGAATCACATCACATCGTGGAGATAGTAGGTCGTACGTACGCTGGAGTGGTGATATAATTCTCTAAATGGTGAATGTTTAAGGAAGTAGATGATATAATAATTTTATAGAATCAATATCATGTCATAAATATGATATATATATATATATATATAATATTTCCATCATTATACCCATCTAATTATGTTTTTCATGAAAAACAAATTGCACCATGGTGTGGTGACGATAAGCTATATGTACGCATGCACAATGCTTTCATTTTTCATAGGATGTATAAAATGTGGAGTATGGTAGTTACATAATCATGAAAACATATAATAATATATATAATACTAGAATTTTTTTACTTTATCATAGAACAAACACATGAAATGGAAGTATAATAATAAATGAACTTGAATGATTTGGTGAATAAAATTTCATCTTCTTCATTAGTATTCCTTTAGAACACTTTTTAAGGGATCTAAGGATAGTCTTTTTGGAACACCAGGTCCTCCAGAACATGGATAAGGATTTTGAGAAGAGAAAATTTCAAGGGTTTCTTCAATATCGATGGCTAAAATTGATGAAATGATGTGAAGGAAGTAGTGCCCTTTTATAATTTAGGTGAGGGGAACATTCATAATTTCTCAAAATATTAAAATATAATAAGGCTATTATAGATCCAATGACTTCCAAATGGACTATAAAGCATGAAGTTTTACATTTATGACCAAATTTTATCCCATCTGGACTTATTCAATTTTTTTATTATTTCTATGTAATTTAATAATATATTATATTCATGAAATATCATTATTGTAAATTTTTACATTATTCGTTACTCTAAATTCTAAAAACATAAAAAATTATCAATTTTGAAAAAAAAAATATTATATATTATAAAGTCGTATTTATCAGGTAAATTCATGGATAAACTTAGTTTTCTCAAATTATATTTATTTTCAAATTCTTAATATCATCTATTTTATTTTTCCTTTAATTTAATAATCATCGCTTCATCATTGTCAGAGCATTAATGGAATTTATTTCTTCCTTAAAAATTAAAAATAAAATTTCATTAAAAATATAATATTTTAGATTTCCAAAAACTTATAATGGTCAAATAATGCTTCTAGGAAACAATATATTAAAAAGTTATACAAATTAAAAACCATAGTGTGGACAACTTGACTTTATTTTAAATAAAATATTTTATAGGGATTAAATTCATCCAAGTGAATTAAAAATATCCCAAATTCAATCCAAATATTATTATGGATGAAACTTATTCATTCAATAATTTTTAGTCAAATTACAATCACACCATTAGTCTTTCAAAAGCATTAGAGATAATGATTTTCTATATAAAAAAATAAAATGAATTACTATAATAAAAATAAATTAATTATACTCAACATAATACTTTTTATTTGTTAATTATGTATATTTAATCATATACTTTAGTACAACTTATTTAATTTTTAAATTTTAATTTTATTTCCTTTCACAAACATTGTATTATCATTTAGATAAGATTCATGTTGTATAACTCTAAAATTGAAAAATAAATATCATCCAAAATCATCATTTATAAATAATAATTAATAAAAAAGTGAATAAAATACATTTTAGTACTCAAATATTATCTATAAGGAACCAAATTTTACTTTAACAATCTTGTGTAGACAATGTGTCAACAGTGAAAATGATTTTTATATTTATAATCAAATAAATTATAATTTATATGTTATAAATTATTTTTGTAGAATATTTTTAATATAATATCATAATTTATTCATTTCATATATTTAGTAAATTTAATATCATAATTATGTCTTGAAAATATCATAAAAGATACCATATTATATAAAAATAATATTTACTACTCACCAAAAATTGAATCTTCTCAGAGAGCTAATAAATATTTTCCCTAAACCAAATTTTAAATTATTATTTCAAAAATTAATTTTATTTTATCAAATAAAATTTATAAAATTATCAAAATTTATTTTTAAAATAGGTTCTCTATTAAAAGGTGATAAAATTACCTTTTAGAAAAAATATATCTTTTTATGATTAAAATTGGATTTATTCTTATCTAAAGCCTATAAAACTTATTGGTTTAATTTAAAATCATTTTGTTGAAAATATAACATATAAATTTCATTTAGATCTTTTTCAATAGTGATTAATTTAATTTATTAAGACAAAATTTCATAGTGGGATTAAAATAGTTTTTATAAAAACACAAACTTTTTGTTCAATAGGTTTTGTATTTTCATTTTTAATTAATTGGTAACCAATGAATTCATTTTATAAACAAGTTTAAACTGTATTTTCATATTTTAGTTAATCTCATTCATTCTCTCCATTCCAATGGCTAGGTGATAACTATCACAATTAAATAATAATATTTTAATTGTTTTTTTGAATATTTATGTTCTATGTAATGTATACTACTGAACATAGTGTTATTTTAAAATCTTGGGGTGTTACATGTGGCATTTTTAAAATGTGGGTTCAATTTTTATTTAAAAAAATTTCAACTGAATTCTCTCCCCCACTTATAAAAGTCCATCTGATCTCCTCTCCTCAACACACTTATAAAACTCTTTGGTTTGGAAAATCCCTAAAAAATACATTTATTAATTCCTCAACCACTTACTAGAATCATTATTTTTATTCATAATATATCCTAATAATGATTTTTGGTGCTTACATAATGAGGTTATCTGAAGAATAGATCATTTTTAACTGAACATTTTTATTTTATTTCTTCTTCCACCTCCTTCAACCCTTATGAAACAGTGATGATATAATAAAATAATTATCTTATATTTAATTATATGTTATTATGTTAAGTTAATGACCTATATATATCCCATATTCCCTCAAAGGGGAAATAAAACCATCATTTTTGTGTACGGAATACTACCGCATAGCGAATTAACGTCATTTGTTTCCTTAAACATTTCTCACTGCTAGTTATAATGATTTATTTAAACTATATATATATTATATTTTAAACATAATTATAATAATTAAATTATGATATAACATATAACATATTTAATTTCTATTATATGGTGGATATGGTAATATCGCTCGTGTGTACAGCAGACTTCCACCCCACGAATCTATGTGATTCATTTATCACTAACGCTTTACACGGAGCATAATAAGGATAAATTTAATGATTATATGTGATATTTATGAACTAACCATAATTATGTAAATATATATCAAATATAACTTATTACCATCCAAACTTTCAAAAAACAATAATATCGATCATGTTTACAGCGGACTACCGCCTCACGAACCGATGTGATGTGTTTTTCATTTCCATTTAACATGGATAGTAATAAGTTTGAGTTAAATGAATACATATGATATATATATGACATAATAATCATTTTTTAATATAGAATTATTATTTTCCTTCATTTCATTCCATCCATCGAGAAATGGATGTAACTTTTATGCGCACGTACGACTTGCCATCTCTATGAAGGGTGCATTTTATATTTATATATCCAACTTTTATGAATGATCATAAATATATATATAATTAAAAAATATGATATTTATCTCATTATTATCATTATATAAGTGATTTAACCATAAAAATTTTAAAATTTATAAAATTACTAAATGATATCATACATGAAAAATAAAAATGTATTACGCAAAACAATGATTTTAACTAAGAATTGTTAAAAAAATGAGTTATTAAAGTGTATAAGTAAATCATATATGGTATTATATATATTATTATGGTCCTTTAAAATATTTATAATATATTTATATTTAGTATATTGGAGTCTAGTGTGATTTTGAGGCAAGATGAACTCTAGGTAATGGATTTCTGTCTCGCTTTTATTTTTTATGAGACACATGCCCTATTCACTAAGTGTTTATTTTTTGTGGTGTATATACTTCCCATGAAATTATTTTATGATTATACTCCAGAATATTAATTTTATTTACTTATCTATTTTAGGATCTCTCTTTCATGGGATTTATGATTCAAATTTTACCAAAGTGGTAATGATTTTACGTTAAAATCTCTTTATTTATCAAGATTGTTTATAATTAAGTATCCAATGATGACTTCCTACAATCAACATCTCAATAAACACATGAATCTTATTATAATTTTTTTATTTATTATGAATAACATTTTTCCATTAATTTTCCTCTCTCTATGTACTCAAGAGATCAAAGCTATGTTATTAAGGAAAAATCCACTTTATTTCTCCCTTAGATCAAAAATGATTTTTTTTCAATATCCATGTTTTCTAAAAAGATGTTAATGATGTTTTTAAAAGTGTCCCAGGATTTTTTAAATCCATTTTTACCCATTTTTGAATTTTTAAAAAATGGTTTATAAGTAATATTCTTATCATTTTTTGAACAAGGCTCGTTTTACTTTTTGTCGAACATGTGAAAAGATTATTTATTTAAAATTGTACGACATGAATTAAATTTTACAAAATCATAAAAAATTATAATTTTATAGATTAATTTATAATAATCCATGTCTATTTAAAAATAAAATAAATTTTAAACTTTTTTAGGTTTAAAAAAGTGGGTTTTAAAGTGGAAATGTTATTTTCCAAAAGAAATGTTCCAAGTGGATCTTTAAAATTCATTTTACATCAAATATTAAATTCATTTATGTTTATTATACCTTAAAAAGGATATCATATAAAGAAAAAATTATTATTATTTCTATTAATGGTTTATGTTTTTGATGAAAATATCTTTCTGAAACTCATTTATTTTCCTCAGGTTATGCTATGATGAAATGAAGAAATGCTTATGAACCCAATTTATTTTCATGGGTACTGATATTATAAATATTTTATGATCTTTTGGAACACATACATATAATTTTAATTATGTTATGGGTGGGACCTATATCTCCCTCCAATTTTATATAGTTTATCTTTATATCTCATAAGGTAAAAATGTGAAACAAATCAACGTGCTTGATCCATAATGGGAAACAGACCGATGGGCTTGATCCACAACGAGAAACCTAAAAAAGGGTTCAATCCACAAAGGGAAATAGACTGATAGGCTTCATTGAAAATTGTAAATATGTGATGAGGCCTGATCCACTATGTTTTACAGTCTTTGTAGTTAACCTAGACAAATGAAATGGTTTCTATACCTATGTTGGTTCCATAATTTTATGACAAGAGCATATTTTTCATGAATTGTGATGATTTTATACTCCTATGATTCATATATTTTGGAATGATAATGATTTATACCATGAATCATGTTTTTGATCTATGATAGGTTGGTTATGAACTTTGTATGTAATGCTCGTGATCTCATTTCCTTATTCTTATCTAGTGTTTTTATATGATCATAGAATGATATCTCACATGTTTAACTTTAATGAGAATATGATTTCACCCTTTCTTATGTTTCCATTACCTAGTTTATAATAAAGGTTTTATGTAGGGTTTTTTTATGAAGTTTATATAAGGGGAATATAATTATGGAAGAAATTAAAGACCTTTCACTAAATAATAATATTTTTTACCTATTCAAAAAAGGAACTAAACATTAAAATATTTGGGTGTGTGTTTTTTAAATGCATTGAATATTTATCTAAAAATATGTGATATTTATGTATAAAAATACGGGTTCATTATAGTTTGTATCAGAGGTTGGTTTAGTTAAGCTTTAGAAACTAAGATGAGAAAACATTAGTGAGAACCCTTATGATAAGATTAATTACTGGATAACATCTTAATTTTTTTATAAAGAACAGATTATGTAGTTTAACAAGAAATACTTATTTGTGTACATACTATAAGTTAAGTGGTTCTGGAAGATATGTACCTATGGGTAATAACTCTGAAAAGGATTGTCTATCTTGAATCGAGAATTACTTGGTACATGAAAATTGTCCTTACTACAAACCTAGTATGAAACTAATGGGGGATATTCATTGTTCAATTCACATTTTATTTATGAACCATCATGATGTATTTTAATAGATGATGTTTATGTATAACATAGGTTAAACCTAAGGTTTTATATATTTTAAAGATTGTGTCTTGATTTATAAATCCTATAAATGATTTTTCACAACTATGTGTTTTACTATAATGGTTAGTGTTGCTCACACTATTATTTTTTGTTTTAGTCAATGGATGGAACCCAAAGGAATGGTGCTAATACTGAATGTGATGGAAAATGAAATAATTTTACACTTGAGAAACCAAATTCGATGGGATCTTGGATATAGAACTTTATTTATATGTTCGCACAATTTCCTCATGTAATGAATCATGCTAAGATTCAAAATGATCAAATGAGGGAACAACATTCTATTGAATACTTCATAAGAAAACAACCACCCTCTTCTAGTGGGTATTTTGGTCCATTGGTGTATTAGTGATGTACCAGCACCACTGAGAAGATATTTTTTATTCTAAAGTGCGAGAAACATTGAAATTGTTTTGTAGTTATTTTTAATTTGGAAGGATAAGAAGATCAATGGTGGAAAATTATTAGGAATATAAGGTAAGAGGAATAAATTAACTCTATAGAATGTTATGTTCTTAAGAGGATATTTCTCATAAAGTAATTCATACATATTATACAAAAAATGGTAGAGAAGGAATTACACGAGCTTAAGAAAAATGGTGATGAATCTATTGGTACGTAATATGATAATTTGATAAGGCTTTCAAGGTATTTCTTTGGCTTAATCATCCAGCCTGAAAGAAAAATTTATTGATTCTTTGGTGGCTCAAAAACATGTCTCTAGAAAAAATAATCCATAAGAGACTTTAGTAGCTACGAATAAATTTTCAAATGTTCCATCAAGGTAGAAATGTAAATTTGAGATTCCCACTATTCCCATGGTTTTTATAAGAAAATCAAGATCGAGTCTCATGAATACTTGACTAAATCACATGGTGGAAATAAATTATAGACCTATACATGCCATAAATGTGCGAAGAAACATAAAATAAATTGTTTGATTATAATTGCGTGGTGATTTAAATGTGGAGTCATGGGATATAAAGCTTGTGAATGTTGAAATGTGATGAATGGAATGATTAATACAATGGAGGAGAAGAGGATGACAACTAATGCATCACCCACTCTACAATTATTCAAATTTAATGAGTATGGGAATTATTCCAATAAGTTAATGAATCCATTGGTTTTTATTATTAGTGTGAACAGCCTCCAAAGCCTAAATATAATAGGAAATCCCATATGATCGCGATGAATGATGTGGGTTAAAAGAATGATATTAAAAAGTTACACTTATCATCCACCATATAATGTATAATTTATTATTTTACTCAAGATCTACCCAATATTTTCAATCTAAAGAATTTTTAAAGGGTCTTGAATTGCCATCTCAATGACTAGATTTTTATTTAGTGGTAAAATATTTCTAATGGTAAGACAGCCACATCACAATTTTATATTTCCTCTTTAATTGATGTTTGTTGGAATGTTATTTTTTAAAAATATTTTGATTCTTCCTTTAGTTTAATTTATCTGATTCTGGGCATGGATTAGTATTCTTTCTATGGATCCTATATCAATTGGTAATTAATATAAGTTACAATTCATATTCCAAATGGACCCATTTCATTAATCAGTGTAAGGGTGAATAAAAACTTCTATAGGGAGTTACTTCTACCATGGGGGTATTCATTCCTATACATGAAGAAAATTTCACTTATATGGTTGGGGAGAAACATGACATCAAAGAAATTCTTATTGACTATGATTATATCATGATCCCATTAGGTATTATAGATTCTCCTTCTATATTAATTGATTTAATGAATATATTCTTTAGAGACTACCTTGATCATTTTATTCTAGTCATTATGGATGATATTCTTATATATTAAAATAAAAAAGGAAGAGAATGAAGTTTAATTGAGAATTGTACTAAAAAACCTAATGAAGGATAAACTGTATGAAAAAATTAATAAGTGCAACTTTTGGATATACAAGGTTTCATTTTTCGTTCATATAATCTTAAGAGAGGGTATATATATGAATCCATAAAAGAGAGAAGTTGTTGAATGTTGGACTAGAACAATCATTAGGGATGATATCTATAGTTTGAATAGTTTTAATAGATATTAGAAATAGTTTGTAGAGAATTTATCATGACTATCCAATCTACTCACCAAGTTAACATGGAAGGGAGCTAGGTTCCTTTACATAGGTTAATGTGGAGATTATTTTAAGGAGATAAAGAGAAGGTGAGTCAACACACCTATTCTTAAATTACCTTTCAGTGGAGACATAAATGTAATATTTAATCATCCATCAAAGAAGGGATTGAGATTCCTTCTCATGAAGAATGATATTGCTATCACTTATGCCTCTCAACAATTGAAAGTCTATGTGAAAAATTACTGACCTCGTGATTTTAATTTAGTTGTGGTAATTTTTCATTAAATATATAGAGGAATTATATTTATGAAGAACACTGTGATATATATATATATGGAACAAAAAAAATTTAAGTATATCTTCACATAAGAGGAGTTGAACATGTTCCATAGAAATGGTTGAAGATGATTAAACATTATTATTGATCAAAACACTACCACCTTGGTAAAGTGAACAAAGTGGTTGATGCATTGAGTCAAAATGATCGTTTTATCTTATCTATGATGAGGATCATAAAAGGCCTAATATTTATGAATTTTCAAAGGATAGATCTGTAGATATTTAAGGAAGGGGATAAATATTATCTTTCTCAAATGATTGTTCAACCATCTATCCAATTGAAGACTAAAGAAGTGAGAAAGGAAGTTGTAGAGATGTAAAAGAAAGTGAGAAATGATCATAATTTTATCCTTTATTGGGATGGAATTATAATATTCAGGAAATTTTTATGTCTTTCATCCATACTTGATTTAAATAAGAAAATCTTATAGGAATCTTATAGTTTTTCTATCTCTATTAATTATGGAAGTATGAATATGTGTGGAGATTTGAAAGTGGATTTCTGGTGGGATGTCATAGAGAGATATATTATTGGGTATGTTTTTCGGTGATTGGTATGTTAGAAAGTTAAGACTGAGTGAAAAAATTATAAGGTAATGTTATAAATATTACCCATACAAGAATTAAAATGGGAAAACATCACCATTTATTTTATCATTAGACTCCGCAAAAATTCTAATGGTCATAATTATATATGGGTTTGAGTTAAACTCCTTACAAATTTAGTACACTTCATCTATATCAGATAATATTTCTCTTTTGATCAATTTTTTAGCATATACATCATGGAATTGATAATATTGTATAGAGTACCACATTTTACTATGTATGATCAGGATCTAAGGTTTACATCGAAGTTCTAGTAGATCCTTGAACAAGGTCTAGATACAGAGTTGGGTTGTAAAAATGTGTGTCATCATTAGATAGATAATCTTCCAGAGAGAACAATTCAAACATTAGAGGATATACTGAGATCATGTTCTATGTATTAAAATTTTGGTTTAGATTATAAACTAACTCTAGATGAAGTTTTATACAAAAATATATTTCACTCAAGTATTCAGATTACTTTTTATAAATCCTAATATTGAAAGAAGTTTAGAGCTCCAACATTATGTAATGAATTTTGAGAAATAAAGCTATTGGAACTTTAAATGTCTGAAGAAATGGTAGATAAGGTTATATTCATTCAATAGAATATAATGGCATCACAACATCAACAAAAAAGTGATACAAACAATCATCATAGTGATCTGGAATTCAAAGCTGGAGAAAATGTGTTTCTGAGAATTTCTCCATGGAAGAAGTTTTTGAAATTGAAGAATAAATTAATGATGAAACTTAATTATATTGTCCATTTCAAGATTATTTGTCAAGTAGGTAAGTAATCTTATCACTTTTTTATTCCACCAAACCTCTCTCAAGTTCATGATGAGTTCTATGTATCTCTCCTAAGGATCTATATACCTAACCCTTCACATATACTGAACATAGTTGCAGTACCAATAGAGAAATATCATTCCAATTAGGAGAATTTAAAAGAGATTCTTGATCATGGAGATAAAGTACTATGAATCAAGACCACTCAAATGGTCAAAGTTTAATGATGGAACCATTATCTTGAGGAATAAATATGGGAATCTGAGGATATGATGAGGTAGAAGTATCCTCATTTTTTTTGTATTAGAGTGATGGAATTTTGAGGTTGAAATTCATTTTAATTGGGTAGAATATAACTCCATTATTTTTCATCAATTATTATTTTCTAATAAATTAAATTTCTTTGATAGCTTGTGCTGCACACAACACCATGTTTTAAAGAACCAAAATATACTATTAATATTATTATTTAAATATGACCATTATAACCTAGATATTAAAATTCGTTACATGAATAAGAATAAACATATTTTAAAATTTAAATATAATTTTTTTATATTAAGAAACTATATTGATAAAAAAGTTCTTAATTTTTAGTAAATTTATTATATGTTTTCAAAATAATATTTTCACAAAAGAAGGGTTTTATTACTTATTGCGATAAAATAATAAAATTAATTTTGTATAGTTATAGAAAATTTATTTGAAAAAAAATTATTTTTTAAATAAACATGTAAAACTTATTTTTGAGTGAATGTTTGACAATTTTATACAAAGATTAATTTCTTAATGAATAGTAAAAAATAATGATTTTTATTAAGACTTCCTTTTTGTTTAAATAATTTTCAAGATCAATTTTATTTAAATATATTTTTAAATGTTTAATTAGTTCAATTATATATATTTTTAATCCAATATAGTTCATTGTAATTAATTTCATATTGAATTTTTAAATTAAAACATTTTATACTTATGAAATTTTTCCCTTTGTAAAAATACTTTTTAATCATGTCTGCGAGTTTAATTTCAAATAAAATTCTACCGGTTATATGAAATGAATTTTGAGAAATGGATTCCATGTTTTTAATCAGAATAATTAATAGTATGTCAAAAGATAAACCTAATTTTTTAAAATAAGGAGTAATAAAAATAGTAAAAATTAATTACTATAGTTAAGGTGAAAATGGGGTATTGAGGGTTAAACATAAAAGATAAGAATTATAAATGAACCAAAACATGTCCCAATCCCATTTTATTGATATATTTAAACATTAAATCATATAATTTTCTATAATGATCCATTTTTTGTATGTTTTTTTCCTATTTAAAATTTAAGAACACATTTTTCTTTTCTAAAATTACAAGTGTGTCCTCCCCCCCCCCCCCCGCCCACTTATAAAATGACACCAACTCCTCTCTTATATAAAATTTAAAAACCATTTGGTTCATAACATCCATGATAAAATAACATCTATAATTACCTATGAACTTCCAATAGTCCTTATTTTTATTATTAATCTCTCCTAATACGGTTTTTGGTGCTAACCTAAGGAGGTTTTCCAAATAAGAGGTATCATTCTTAACATAACATTTTAATTTTATTTCTTCCTCCCCCTCCTTCAAAACTTATGTAACCATGATGATATAATACTCATATTATCTTATATATAAAATTATTATATTAATTATTGTTAATTAGTTATATCTATCTCATCTTCCCTCAAATGGAAAATGAAACTGTCGATTGTGTGTACGGTAGACTACCGCCTCACGAACTGTTGTAGTTGGTTTTCCATAATTGTTTCTCACATATTGCTATGATGATGGATTTAATGTATATATATGATATTTGTACCATTATTTTACTTATTTAATGATTATATCACATATAATTTTTTTACTTTCTATTTCATGGGGGATATGATAATGTTGCTTGTGTGCATAGCAGACTATTACCTCACGAAGCAATGTGATTCGTTTTTCAATTACACTTTACATGGAAGGTAATAATGGTAAATTTGATGAGTATATGTAATATTTATGACCTAAACATAATTCGGGAAATATAATATCACATTAAACTTCTTAACAACCAACCAGTCATAAAATAATAACCTCACTTTTGTGTAAAACAGACTACCGCCTCATGTACCAATGTGATAAGTTTTTCATTTCCATTTTACCTAGATGGTAATAAGAGTAGATTCAATGAATATATATATTAAATATAAAATAATTATTATTATATAAGGTTTAACTATGATTTATTTTTATTTTATTCCATTCTTCTAAAAATGGAAGCAACATTCATGCGTATGTATGGCTTACCGTATCCATGAATGGTGCATTTCAACATTTTGTATCCAAATTTTTTGAATGATTTTAAATATGTATTTAATGTGAATATATTATATTTATTTCATTGTTACAATTTTTTTAATTTATGTAATCGTGAACAAATTACATGGACCAAAATTACTCAATGATAACATGCCTGAAAAATGAAGCAGTTATTACCCAAAATAGTGATTTTAATAAATATTTTTTAATAAAAAGGTGAAAAAGGTGTATAAGTTAGTAATATAGGGTATTATATATATTATAATGGTCTAAGATAATATTTATAATAAATTTATATTTACTATATAGGATGATATATTTCTTTCTAGGAAAGAAAAACTTGAGGTAAGAGATTTCTTTCAAACTTTTTTCTCTGAGACACATTCCATATTCACTAAGTGTTTATTTTATGTGGTGAATATACTTTCCATGAATTTATTTTATGAATACCATACTAAAACATATTTTAATTTACAGGTACACTTGATTATATCTCTTTAATGGGGCTTATAATTCAAATATAGTTATAGTGGTGATGATTTTATGTTACAATCTCATTATTTATCAGAACTGTTTATGATTAAGTTTATGATGAAGATATATTATGATGTACCTCTAAATACAAACATAAATTTTCTTATCCTATATTTATTTCTGGATAATACATTCATTTCTTTCATATTCCTCTCTTTAAGTACTCAAGAGTTCACAAATATGGTTTTAAGGGAAAATTGACTTTATTTCTCTCTTTAGGGAAAAATGATTTTTCTTTAAATATTTATGTTTTTTGAAAATATTTTAAATATGTTTTAAAAAATATCTAAAGAACTTGTGAATTCATTTTTACCCATGTTTTATTTTTTATAAAAAGGTTTATATTGAATATTATTTTTATTTTTCAAACAATGTTCTTTTAACTTTTTACAAAAAATGTGAAAGGAATATTTGTTTTAACATATAAGGAATAAAAAAAATTCTAATAGTTACTGAAAATTTTTATTTCAAAGATTCATCTATAATATTACAATTTTACTTTCCAATAAAAGTATATTTTATTTATTTTATTTATTTTATATTTTAATATGTGATTTTTTAAGCAAAAAGGATATTTTCCTCATGAAATGTTCCCTGAAAATCTTTCAGAATAATTTTTCATCTATGATGACATCCTTTGAAGTTAAATATTCCTTACTTTGGGTATTATCCAAGGATACCATTCCTATTATTTATCTTAATGGTTTATATTTATGTTAAGAATATTTTTATGAAACCCATTCCTTTTCCATATGTTATATAGAAATTTTAAAATTTTTATGAGACCCATTTCTTTTCATTAGTTATGATACGATGGATGATTTATGATCTTATGGATCACATATGTATGATTTTAATTATTACATATATGGGATAGATATTTCACTCTAATTAATTAGGTTAATATTTAAATCACATGAGATAATAATACGAAATAAGTTGAATTTCTTGATCTATGATGGGAAACTGGTCGATGGGCTTGATTCACAATTAGATATAGTCCAATGGGATTAATCCATAATGTGAAATATTGAATGGAATTGATCAAAAATATGATACAGACTTATGGGATTCATCACAAATTTGTAATAGGTGTTGAGGCCTACTCCACTATGTTTTAAGTTCATTGCAGTTAACCTTGAAAGAGGAAATGGTTTCCATACTAATGTTGGTGCCACCATTTTATGACATGATCTTATAGTTCATGGATTATGATGATTTCACACTCTTATGAATCATTTATTTTGGAATTTTAATTCTTTATTCTATGACACACTTTTAGGATCTATGATTAGTTAGTTATGAACTTGGTTTGTTATGTTCACGGTCTCATACCCCTATACTTATCATATGCATTCATATGATCATAGAATGAGATATCCCATGTTTAATATTATTTATCATATGATCCCATCATTTCTTTTTATTTCCTTCCCCATGTTATGATAAAAGGTCTTAAGTATGATATATTTATGAAGAGTAAAAATGGAAAAGATCTTTATGGAATACATTAAAACTCTTTCCTTAAATAAGAATATGGTGTGCCTAGTATCCAAAGGCATTAAACCATTACGATCCTAAGGTGTGTGTCTATGAAATGTATTGAATATTAATCTAAAAATATGTGATATTTATGTTAGAAAATATTTGGTTTTTATATGATGAATAAGGATACATGATGATACCCAGAACATCCACCTATATTTTATCATATAATTTTTACTATATAATATCTTGCTTGATGGGAGTCAAACACGATAAGGAGTAGGAACCCACACTGGGTCTAAACCTTTTAAAAAACTTCATGTGACTTACCCTATTTATTTATTTTATATGAGTACGAATATGTAGATTTCCTAAGGATATCATTTAATAATAGGGTGAAGGGGTTTATTTCAAAAAAAAGAAATTATAGAATACAACAACTAATAATTAATCCCCCCTTATCATTAGTGAATTAGTTATTAGAGTATTTCATAAACATCTGTTAATTGGATACAAATAACAATGTATTAGATCCTTTGAAAAACCTGTTAATGGAAAAAAATATGAGGGACATGTTGAATGTATTGGTATTAGCTACATTAGATATTTTATGTAATGGTTGTAAAATGTATCATGTTTTTATAATAAATACAATATCTAATTATCATTCATTCATGTGTGCTACATTTATATTACTTGAATAGTTGAATGATAATATCCCCTCAATTTATCACTTTGAGTTTTCCCTAATCGATGATAATTTTATATTATTATGGATTGTAAATATATATTAATATTAGTGTGACTATAATCTGGTATACAATACAAAGAGTAATATCCAATATAAATAATAAAACTTTAAGAAAATAAGTAGAGACTTATTATTTGTACTGACCCATGAAATTATATCACAAGGAATGTCATACGATGATTGATATACTTAGGGGTGTATTATTATTATTAATTAAAATTACCTAAGTTTGAAAAAAAAACTTAGTAAGTGAAACATAAAACTTTGATACCTTTCTAACAACAAACTTTAGGCTGAGAAAATTAGGCGTGATTGGTAATTTTTTTGAACATTTCAAAAATTGAGTTCAACCAATATGGGATTTTTATAGTTGTAGAATAGGAAAATACATCTGGGCACATGATTGAATTTTAATGAAGAATTCCATTTCCCTGATTAGTTGAGTGAAATATTATGTGGTCAACTACTTGGATAATGTATTCATCCAAATAATCCAATCAATTTCATAAAATCATCAATATATGATATAAAATATAACTTATTAACATGTTCTTTGACTATCAGTCACTCAATGTTAGGGAAAAATATATACATATGTACATATACAATGTATATGATATATCTTGTAGTGGATATGGTCATATTGAGATATGAGTGTGTTTTATTGAGATCACATTAAACCCCTTTGTATCTTGAGTAGCATTGATGGTTTTTAGAGGATAATTTTTTCTTACATATATTAATTATGGAATTCATATTTTCTGTGAATTCTATAATTGTTCATATGGTCATATAGTTAGGCCATAGAATATAGATTATATTTTAAATAAATGTTTTGTTCCAAAATAAAGGTATTTTGAACTATGTAAAAACAAGATTGGATGGATTCAAAAAGAGTTTTAATGTTTTTTTATAAAGTTATTATGGAATTTTAGTAAACACAAGTAATTTTTGAATATGTACAAAAATTGGTGAATTTTATTATAAGATTCCACCTTGGGTTGTAATCTATAATATACAAATTATGTATATCATCATCCATTAATTTTTATTAATATTTAAAACCATCAAAATAGAGTTCATGGAGATATGAAATAGTGAAGTCTGAGGGAATTTCCTGAAATGGTATTTTTATAATTTATGGTGAGGGAATATTCAATGTAAAACACTTGGAGAGAATTATTGGGGTTACATTTAGAAGCAGGTAGATTCACTACCTTATTCCCCTCTCTCTAATTTTTGAGTATTTTTATATTCCTCCCAATAAGGCTCATGTAATCTATAAGAAAATACTCAATAGTCTAATACACCTTTTTTAATCCATACATAAACAAAATGAAGAAGACGAAAGTAGATTCCATGACTATATGTGAAATATTATATAATCTATATAATATGTGGAGTTAGAGAATTTCCAAAGAATCCATAGTGAGACGATCACATTCACCATACTAAGAACAAAAATCCAAATAAATATATCCATGTGCATCCCTAACAAGACTGCCTCTATGAATTCAACCAAGAGAACATGCACTATTTGTGTTTAGGTTGATGCCACCTCCTAGTTTCTTCCATGTCACCAGATAAACCTGATGCAAGTTCAAACCACTTACCAAATGGCTAGTCTATACTTGATAGTGAAGGATAAATATATGAAAATTATTCAAAGGGTTAAGATATTAAACAATTAGATAAATTCTCTCTTTTAAGTGGACATTACTAGACCTAGAACCCTATTGTCGTGCATTATTTCTAGCCTCCCATAACACCCAACACCCAAAAATAAAGAAACACACTATTCATGTGGGTTTTATAGGAGTATAATTCAATATCATAAATCCATACTAAGATGAGATTCTAAAATATTCCGAGTAACACATGGATACCATGGATAATACTAATTAGGTTCCAAAAAATCAAACCCACTCACTAAGAATGAATTCATAGTCTTCATTTTCCCCATTTTCAAAATAATAGGACCACCTAGATGTTAAGGGGATTCCTTCACACTAAATTTAACTATCTATGGGAATGGATTTATGATTGATTCACATAACCTAGATGTAGAACTTAGTAGGTGTAGGAAATCTCTAAAGGTCCATAGCACAAATATTAGAGCCTTTTAGAACATGGATGATGCACTGATATTGATATTATTATTGGCATGTGATTCCTATATTAGAATGTATAATTAGATCCATGATATATTATATTGATTTCATTTTTATTTCCATGTCTTGAAAAAAAATTCCTTTAGATATAAATCATTAAGATGACTAATTTACAGCATGAAAAAAACATTATGATCCTTGAAATGTTAAATGATCATAATATTCTAATGGAAATGTGTTATAGTAATTCAACATGTTTATCAAGCATGGGAAGTTGATTCTTGAATTCCTTCGTTGAATGAAGGGGGTATATAAAATGGATGGCATCCTCTTATTGGTTTTTGTAGTGATTCTATATATCCTAGAAAAAGCTCTTTTTTACATTATTATTCATTTTTCTATTTTGAAGATTAAGGTGATAGTACACCTTTGGAGTCTAAGGGGTCCACTCATATTGTAAGAGGATTCTTGTGGTTGATGTACTACCCATGGAGGCAATGGTCATTTTAAAATTCCTAAATGATCTCCATCAACAGACATTATCAAGAATATATAGTGAGAAACCTTATGGTACATGATGTTCGCATATCAGTTTTATGTTCTATATTTACATGTTTATTCAATGGAGATAGATCATACAATATAATAGGCTTTACACTAACTTTAGTATTCTATGTTCCTATAAAACCCATCACAATGTTAATGTTCTGTGGGTATTAAATAAATATGTTTGGCTTTAGCATAGTAAATAATCTTTATTAGAAATAGAATCTAAATAATATTATACTAATGAAATGATATATGGAGTATTGTATATATTTTTTAGATGAAAAAAATATGTTTTTATCATACACAAATATTTTTTTTGAAATATCAAATCAAATATTTTATAGAAAAGTAATGGTTATGTTAAGATAGATAGAAAAATATGTTATATTGGAAAATTAATGGAATATTTTGTGGCCCATAAATATATATTCTATGCACTATAAGTATATATTTTATACCCTATTGGGAGAAATGTTTTTTTAAAACACGACTTTTAGGACGTCAAAGATAAATGTTATATGGCATGAACCCATATGTTTTTTTTTCCAAAGATTCCATGTGTTATAGTCAGTTGTGATTAAAATTTTCCAAAGAAGTTTATACTTTGGGAAATGAAACTTATATTTTTTTTAACTATAAGGTATATGTTATACAGGAATGGATAAATAAATGTTCTATATTAAATTTTGAATTACCTAATAGTGAAGTGATTATGAGTTCAGTAGGAGTTGGTCATCAGTCTAAATATAAGAAACCATGGAATTTTTATAACCCCATATAAAACATTAAGATATTTTATCATTAAACCCACTATAAAGATAATCAAATAGTTTAAAAAGTTTCTAGTTAATGTTTTTTTTATTTTATTGGGAACGAGTTTATACAAACATCCGATTAGACCTATCAAAAAATTATTTCAGGAATGATATGTGTATTTCTATATGTGTATGAGGAAATTTTAAAAAACATGTTTCCATATTATTTATTTCATAAAAAGCAAACAATTCATTGATATTATATCCATGATCTACACAATTATAATTAAATAATTTCTTAAACATCCACATGGAGGGATCCTAAGAGCCATGAATTATTCCCGAATCATTGAGCGTTAACATAGATAATGATGTTGTGAAGAGAGAGGGAGGGGGAGGGATAAAAAATAATATCACATACTAACTGAAAAATACCAGTAAAGAGATTTTATAGTAGAATAAGAAGATATTATAGGAAAAGGATGAATATGATAGGTTGAGATATGATATGACTCAAAGGGGATGCAATAAAGTTATATGAACCTTACTCACAATTAAAATGAGAATGATAAGTGGATATAGTTATAAATTTTTTGATAATACTTTTCTACAATTATAATTTATATATTTAATCATACATTTGTTATAATTGGACTAAAATGAATTACAGGAAGATTATTTATGCCACACCCTAAACTAAATCATTAGTTTCGAGCTAAAGTGACACATGACCTTAGGCACGCATCCCTATAAGAAAGAGACCACCGACTAGCGGTGAGTGCCTAAAGGTGAAATGGGAAAACTATAAACTCATTAATCATAGCCATTCATAGAATGTATCAACATATACATAACCCAAATAAACATCACAAATGGAAAAAATATAAATACAATTCTATCAAATATGTCACGAAAAGTCTTACAAAAATAATATAATGGACCCCAAATGTGGTTTGTAAAAAATATAATTTTGAAACTATAAATTAAAAGGTATTTATGAAAAAATAGTTTCCCAGAGTCCATCATGATACTAAATCCATCTCCTAATTCCAATGTCCTCAACAACTAGCTGTTGGGCCCTTACCCTTCTCCAGATCCCTGATCATGAAGTTTTCACGTGCATTGAGATTCACAATAATTATGTGAATATAAACCAAGTAGGACACAACCAATACGTTATTAGCATAATTGCACATTCATATAGAGGTTAACATCATCATGGAAAGGTAAATGTACATAAAAACATACAACCAATCATATATCGAGTGATCATGTGCTAAAGTAGCTTCAACAAATCCTTGACCATACTTGCTATTGTCTCATGATGGAAGAATTTCATTAGTGGTCAGTAAATGACAAAATTCATGTTATGTGACTTCATCTGATTTTAAGGACAATAAATTTTCCACCTTTAAGGAATAACTTCATAGTTACCTTTAAGGGAATGTTACATCCATGACTCACAACTATTCCCCAATGGTATACACACTTGGAATGCTTGAACAATGGAACTCTACTCATAAGAAATTACATTTACCATTAACGCATCATGACATACTATGAATCCTATTCAATGGTGTATGGTGTTCTCCTCACATCGGATAATCATATGCCAAGCTCTAGCACCATCCAATATAACACCCTAAGATTTTGTGATTTTTTTTGAATTAATTTAATCTTTTGGATATTTTTACTTTACAGAGCATTAAAGATATGTTTTTTTTATAATATGAAATCACTAAATTTTTATTATGATATATGAAACACAATGTTAAGATTTCACTACAGACAACACCGACGTGACTTGCGTTACACGCAACACTGAGTTTCTATAAAATAATACTTTATTGTTATAATTATTAAAATAAGACAGTAATAAAATAGCAATTAAAAATAGTAATATGAATATTAATAACCAATTTTTACAATTTTCACATAAATATAACATATTTATAATGAAATGTATAATGGTTGTTAAAGTCTTTATATGTTTATAAATACTATTTTCTTAAAGGAACTGTTTTTTATGTTCTTTTGTGAACAATAATAAAATTAATTTTAGAAACCATTAGAAATTTATTTTGATAAAATAAAAATATTTTTTGAATTTGGAATGTCAATATTAACACAGGGTTAATTTTTAGTATTTTTCTAAGAAGTTTCATTTTTTGATGAATTGTGCAAAATATCGCATTGTAGTTGAAGACAACCTTTTTCGTTAAAATAATTCCTATAATTTAGATTCATTTTTAAAGTCAAAATAGAACAATTATACATATATTAATCAAATTTATATTATAGGAATAATTTTTATAATGAAAAAATATATAAAAACCTATTTAAATTTTCAATGTTCTTTTTACTCGCCTTCTCGTCGCGTCTACAGGATTAACGTTAAACATAATTTTTCAACTTCTACAAATTAAATTCAAAGAATAGACAAAAATGGTTATAATAAATATTATATTTATATTATAATAAAAACAATTTAATATTATGGATACTATTAATAGCATCATTAGTAAATTTTAATTTACCACAGTTAAGAGTAAATTGGATAATTAAAGGTAAAAATAATATGATAATTTATAAAATTAGCATAACACTTATCTTAATTTCACTGGATAAGTGGGATTCGACTAAAATAATCCTTATCACAAAATTATATCATTTCTAAGTGACCTGGGTATTAATATTATATTTATTATATTTTATTTAAGATAAGTTAAAAATATCATACTCATATTTTAAATAATTATCACATTTTTAATATAAGGCTATACAGAAGTTAATTTTTTATATAAATCTTAAATTAAATCTTAAATTTTTATCTACATCATGATAATTGATTTATAAATTTTATTAATAGAACAATTAACTTAACAGTGACACAATGATATTGCCGTAATTGTTTAATTAATAAAAGAATCAAATAAATGATATTAAAAATATAAAAATAAATATAATTTGAATTAATTAAGGTGATCCAAAAATTCTATAAGTGACTATGGAATTTAGGGGTTTATTAAACGGTTTTTTGAATGTATCTTACTCTGGATTAAATTAAATATAATGTTGTGAATATTGGCAAAATTGAAACTAATGATAAATTATGAAAATAATATTTTATTAAATTAACCAAAAATCTTTAAAATATTTTACAAAATAAAAAGGAATTATTATAAAGTATAAAATTTCATAAAGTTTCCATTTATAAAAAATTTACTCCATATAAGTAATAATTTATATCCTCTTAATATTTAAAATGTTGTTACTAGAATCAAAATTATAATAAATTAATTAAGGGTAAATGAAAATGATACGTTTTAAAATAAAACCAAAACTTTTCCAAAAATTATTGTATGATTAATATCTGATCCATATAACCTTAATATTTAATTTTAGTTGTTTAATGTACATTATTCCATGAAAATAACTTATATATTATTTAAATTCAAGGACAGTTACAATATTTCACTCTCTTGTATTTAATAAATTTAATGTGTCCACATAGGGAAAAAATAAATATATCAATGATTATAAATTTATATTTTGGTCATAATGAAATTAATTTAATTATATAATTTTATTTTGAATTTTTAGAAATTATATAATAATCTTATATATTTCTTCAATGTTGAAGCAATATTTATTAATTAACAAAAAATAAAATAATTAATTTTAATAATATTAATTTTGATATATTTAGGATGAATTAAAGTTACTAACGAATTTTATAGATCTATAATATATATTATAAGTGTTCGAAAACATTATATTCTAATTCGCACTGTATATTGATGTATTTAAAGTCAAATTAAATAAATATCATAAAATTTGAAAAACATGATATTTTATTGAATTAATATATTATTAAATTGTTTAAAAATCACATAAATGATAAATAATTACAAAGGGGATATGATATGGTCCCAAATTTCATAACCCATTTATATATATCTCATTTTAATGATTTTGGATCTAGAATATCCTTATTATATTTTAATATTTGGAGGGTTTCCAAAAGATCCCCTCACCTCAATTATAAAAGGAAACCTCCTCCCTCACTTCATCACAACACTTTCAGCCTTAAGTACCAAATTTAACAATACCATTTCCCTTCCAAACACCCCTATTTACATTTTATAGGTGATGTTATTGTCAAAATACCAACTTTGGTGTCCCTAATAGAAGGTCTAGAAGGAGATCAACAAAGAAGAGGTAATTTCTATACCAACTCTTTCAAAATTCATTATTTTACTACTACCTCTTAATTTTATGATTTGATTATAAAGTAATAAATAAAGTATAAAATATATTCTTATATTTTATTATAATTATGTAACAATCATATTCAACCTTTTATTCATCCAATGAAAAATGAAAGTACTACGCATGGGTACGCACGACTTACCATCTCCACATCGTGGTGTAATCTTTTTTTCATCACTAATTTATTTGGATGAGTTTAATGATGAATATAATGGACATAAATAATAAATGTGACATGAAATTTATTATTTATAATTAATATAACATCTAATTACTAACTTTTTTACCATTAAGAGAATGATATCATCGCTTGTGCGTACGTACGACCTACTGTCTCCATGACGCGATGAGATTCATCTTCCAAATTAACCATTTCAAGAATGATTATAAAAATTTATAAGATGAATAAATATGAAATATATGAAATAATAATTCTAACAGAATAATATATATATATATATATGTCATTTACCTTCTTCCATTTGATATGATAAGAAAACAGAAATAGCTTTAATGCATACGTACGGCTTACCGTCTCCATGAAAGGTGTATTCCATTTCATATATAAATATTATATATATTTATATAATAAATATATATTATATATAAATCGTTTTTTACATTCTACAAGTAAGTAAATAATGATCTATGTAATAGGATCATGAACAACAAGTCAAAACATATAGGATAAACAAAGTGGGTTATTACCCAAAATGTTTATTTAACTTAGATTTATAAATTTACAAGTAATATAAAGTCATAAATGAATCATATATGATGTCATAAATATTATTTTTTTTTGTTATAAATTAATAATATGTCTAAAACCACTATATAAGAATTTTGAACATGTACAAAGGGAATTAGACTTAATGTAAGAGTTAACTTCTCAATCTCCTTATTATTAGGGATTTTTTATATATAAGTAAATACTGTAACATATCCAGGTCCATGTTTATTAAAAATTTATTTAAAAATATTATTGATATTATTCTAAAAAATTTAAATTAATTTTTACCCATATATTTATTTTTATTAAACATTTTCAAGGGAATACTTTTCATTTTCCAAATGATGTGATTTTTCGATTTTTTAGAAAAAGTACGAGAATAATGTTATTTTAACTTATATGGAATGAACAGATTTTTATGGATTCATGATTACATAATTCCTTGAATATTACCTTAAAATATTAACTGGTTATTTTTAAGGAAAATTCTTTCTTTTAAAATCACATGGAATTTTAATAAAAGAACACAATTTCGAAGAAGAAAGGATATTTTCCTCATGAATTTTATTAAGTGATATCTAAATATTATTTTCTATATAAGATCAAAATATTTGATGTTACATATGTTTTTCTGGGGATATTATTAAATGTTTAAATTATTTTTGTTTATATAAATGGTTTATGTTTATTATAGAATGATATTTATAAAACTCATCCCTTTTTTGTGGGTTATGTTAATATTGAATGATGTTTATGAAACCCATTTCATTCTGTGGGTTCTGATTTGATATATGATTTATTTTATTATGGCATACATATGTATGATTTCTTTATTAGATGGGTGGGGCATATATCTACCTCCAAACCATTGGATAAATATTAAAATTTAATGAGATAGACTAATATGGTCTTGGGAGTGAACCTTGACTACTAAGATGGACATGGGAGTGAACCATGACTACCAAGATGGTATGGGGAGTGAACCATGAGTACCAAGATGGTATGGGGATTTAACCATGACTACCAAGATGGTATGGGGAGTGAACCCATACTATTAAGATGGCCTTGATAGTGATTCCTTGACTACTGTGGAAATCATTTTATATGCTTATGTGTCTTCCACAAATTTCATGTCTTATTCAGATGTTATGATATCATGGATTATGTTATTTATTTCCTTATGATTCATGTATTATGAAATACCAATATTTATGATGTGATTACTATTTATGATCCTTGATAAAAAAAGGTATGATTTATTATTTTCATGATTATGTTCTCATACCCTTATTCTCCTGATTATGTTTACATGTATCCCTTGTTAACTCATACAGAGCATCTAATCTCACCCTTTTTCTTATGTTTTATTTTACCCTACTTATAAACAAAGGTTTTAGTTAGGGGTACTAAAGGGGAAGATATTTATTGGAGATTTTGAAGATCTTTTACCAAATTTTAAGAATGTGTTTTATGTTTGAAAAGTCACTAAACTAATATGGTTTGTGGGCGTCTATTTGTGTAATGTATTAATTATTATGCAGAAATGATATAATATCCTTGTACATTAAGCCTAGGTCATTATAGTTGGTATCAAAGGAAAGATTTAGTCATCCTTTGGAAATTATGATGAGAAAACTTTGTGATATCCCTAATGATATTTCTAAGGATATTTCGTGTGATGTCTTTAAGGATAAGCCTAAGGCATCATAGATTTAAAAGTAGGTATCATGATTTAGAAATCCTAAAACATATTTTCTATGATTATGTGGTTTTCCATTATGATAAATGTTTCTCACACTATGCTTCTTGGTTTTAGTCAATGGATGGAACCCAAGGGTACCACATTAATACTATACGTGATGGGAAATGTAATGATTATCCTCCTAAGAAACTAAATGTTATGGGAGCTAGAATGTATAATATTTTTTGTATGACCAAAAAAAATTATCAATCCATGAATCCTACTAGGCTTCCAAATTTCCAAAGGAGGTAACACCATTCTCTTAAATTATTCTTAAGGAAACATCCCAATTATTTTATTGGAATAACTGATCCACTAATTACTAAGAAATGGATATTTACCATTAAAAATATATTTTTCAATTCTTTACTATTCCTAATGTGAAAATGTTATGTTGGAAACTTATTACTTTTTAGGTAAATAGAATAAGTGGTGTAACATTATCAAGAATATGAGTCAACAAGATAAAATTAACTTTGTAGATTGGGATGAGTTCATAAACTTATTTTTAGTATGTACCTTCCTCGTATTCTTCTTACAAAAACGGAAAAAGAAGTTACCCATATATCTCATGGTTATGATAATAAAATAAGGATAAAATTCAAGGGAAACTCTAAAAACTATGGATAGAAGAATATTATATCTATTTTATGCTTAATGTGTGGAAGGAAACATGGTGGAAATTTTATTTAGGGGAATAATAAATGTTTTTTAAGTTTAGAAAACAAGGTATTTGGAATTTTACTATAGATGTAATGGGAATAAATAGAAATATCCAAATAATGAAACTCCCATAAATCAGTGTTTAATGTTCATGGAAAATGGAAATTTTTCTATCCAATACCCAAGTACAAGGGTTAAAGGTGATGGTCAGTGTTGAAAACCTCTTAAATAAAAAGACAAAAGGAAACTATCATGTAATAACTATTAGAAATGTGATTTATACAAATAAAGTGGGGAAATTATAGATAGTTTTTGTATTAAAATTCAAGAATAATGTTATAGAAGTACTTTTCTGGTTTAATGAATAATGAAGCATCTATAGATTGGCCCATTGTATTTTTTATTGAAGAATTTGAGAGCATATGTTGAATGATACTGGTAACCATGAAAATTGATTGAGGTGGTAAGGTGATATTTTTTAAAAACACCTGATTAAGGGAAGAATAACCCTTAATATGAACATGAAGTTAGAATAATTAGATAAATATATTATTGATTATAAATGAGATAGTATTTATAACCATGGGAATGAAAAGATGAAAATATTGATTATGATATCATGGATAAAGTTTATAAAATTATTGGATTTATGGTATGAGGAAATAGATAATTTTTTAAAGAATGCATGTTTTCACTAAGGTTTTATTATAATTTAGGTTATTATAATGTTTCAATTGAATACATGATAATAGCTTTCACATGTTTGGTGTGTAATAATTTAAATCTATGTCAAGTTGTTTTAAAGACTAATGATTATTTAATTTTGGATATTTAGTGACCATCTTCGAAAGTTTTGTATTTTAGTCTTTTGGAAGGATAAGAAGGTAAAAATTTATGAATTTTTTTACAGTGAAATTTAGATGTGGTTTTAGAGATTTAAATATTATCTCTCCATATAAGGATTTATTAGAATTGGATAATATGTGTTAACTTTTTTTATGATGTTAAGATAGCTGGAATAACCTACCATTCTATTTACAAATCTCATGATATACTAATGCTTCAGGAATTAAGAATTCAACTTCATTTCAGGGAATAAGAGATTGAGTGGATATTTATTTGGGCATGACAAAGGGTGAAATTTTTTAAAAATTTTGTAATTATATACCCTTGTGAAAATTATTCATCTTTAGGAAAATGATCTTGAAATAAAATTTTGTCCTATTATAATAATTATAGATGATGTCAATGAAATATTCCATGAATCTTCATTTTATTTGTTTTTTTATTGTTAACTTTCTCTGGATCACCCACTTTTTTGTGATCAGTGATCTTTATCACTCTCTATGATTATTTACGATTTTCCACCATGCCCAAATCTTCACCTATGGTATCATATGTGGAAATATGGTTATGAGTAAATTTGGGTAAATATTATGTTTCAAGATTTACCTTTTTAAAGGGAGTTTTATTTTTTATTTTTTATGATGTGGGTTTCTTTTCATAACCCAGATGAATTTTGAGGGCGAGATTCATTTTAAGGGGGTAGAATGTAACATTATGATTTTTTGTGATTTTTTGTAATTTTTTTATATATTATTTAATTAATTTAACATTGTTGATATTTTTCAATTTATGTAACACTGAATATATATATTTTTTGTTATAGAAAAACACTTTGTTTTGATTATTTTATACGCAACACTTTTTATGCTTCCACTACATGCAATACTGACTTGGCTTGTGTTACATGCAACACTAAGTTTCTATGAAACAATACATTACTATTATAATTGTTTAAATGATATAGTAATAAAATAGACATTAAAAATAGTAATAGTAATATTAATAAATAATTTTTAAATGTTATCACATAAATAATTCCTTTTTATATTTAAATATATAATTTTTGGTTAATTCTTTATAAGTTTAGAAATACTATTTTATTAAAGGAACTGCTTTTTATGTCCTTCTATGAACAATAATTAAATTAATTTTAGACACTCTTAGAATTTAAATTTTTTAAAATAAGCAAAAAAAATTAATTTTAAATATAAAAATTAACTTAGGGTGATTTTTTAGTATTTTTCTGAGAAGTTTCATGTTTTGATGAACAGTGAAAAATACTACATTGTAGTTAAAAACATACTTTTTCATTTAAAAAAATATTATATTTTAAATTTATTTTTAAAGTTACAATAGATGAATTATGAATATATTAATACAATTTATTTCATTTGAATATTTTTTATATTAAAATTATATATAAAACTAATTAAACTTTCGAACGTTCTTTTTACCGGTCTTCTTGCCATGTCTGCGGGATTAACATTAAACATAATTTGGCTGCTATTTAGAATAGAATTTCAAAAAATAGACATACTAGGTTGTAATAAATATGATATTTAGAGTCTAATAGGATCAACACAATATTTTGGATATTATGAATTATAACTTGAGTAAATTTTTATTTACTATTGTTAAGGGTAAATTTTATAATTAAAGGTAAAAATAATATTATAATATTATAAACATACCCCAACACTTGTCTAAATTTCATTGGATAAGTTTTATTCAACTAAAATAATCCATAGGCCTAAATTTTAAATTTTTTAAGCCACTTTGGTATGAATATGACATTTATTGTATTTTATTTAAAGATAAGTTAAAAATGTCATACTCAAATTTGTAATAACTACAAAATTTTTAATATAGGGTTATAAAGAAATTTAATTTGAATATAAATATTCATTTGAAAGATAAATTATATGTATATAATGATAATATATTTATATTTTTTAGTTATCAAATATTAAATGTAAGTTGTGAAATAAAGATTATTCATTAATATGTTAATTAATAAAAGGATCATAGAATTGATAATAAAAATATTAAAATAAATATAATTTGAATTAAATAAGGTTCTTAAAGAATTTTATAAGTTACTGCGATATGTTAAGAGTGAATTAAATGTTTTTTTTAAAATTATCTTTCTGATGGGAATTAATTTAATGAAAAATCTATGAATAGTGTCAAAATTGACTCAATGATATTTTTTAAAAATAATATTTTATTAAATTAATTCAAAATGATATAATTTTTTTATAAAATATAAATAGATCATTATAAGTCCTAAAATGTCCTAAAGTTTCCATTTATGGACAATTAACCCCATATAAGTAACAATTTACAACTACTTAATATTGATAATGTCGTTACCAAAATTAAAATTACTATAGATTAATTAAAGGTGAATCAAAATGATAAGGTTTAAAAAATAAAAAAAAAACTTATCCAAAAATTAATGGATGAATATTATTCGTCCCTTATCACCTTATAATTTAATTGGAATTGTTTAAAGGTCACTATTCCATGAAAATAACTTGTATATAATTTAATGTCCATGATAGTTACAAAATATCACTCTCTTGTATTTAATATCTTTTATATGTCCATATAGAAAAAAATAAAGATACAAATGAATAAAAATATATATTTTTATAATAATGAAATTAATTTCATTACAAAAATTACATAATTTCCATATATGCTTCTTCAATGTTGAAACATTATTTATTACATTTAAAAAATATAAAATAATTGATTTTAATAATATTAATTTTCATAAATTTTGAAGGAATTGAAGTGTATAATGCATTTTATCAATATATAAGATATATTATGGGTATTTAAAACCATTATATTATAATTCCAACTTTTTCTTGATGTATTTAATTCCAAATTAAAGGAATAGTATCAAATTTAATAATAATGATATTTTATTGAATTAATATATTACTAAATTATTTAAAAAACAGAAAAATGAATAATAATCACCAATGGGATAGTATGGTCAAAAAAATCACAACCCATTAATTAATATCTCATTTGGAAGTTTTTGCCTCTATAATAGCCTTATCATATTTTAATATTTTGAGGATTTTCAAAAGTTCCCCTCGCCTCAATTATAAAAGGGAACCACCTCCCTCACTTCCTCACACAAATTTGAGCTTTCAATATCAACCAAAACCTACCCATTTCCCTTAAAAAACTCACCTAGTAAAAATATAGAGGTGTTGGGATTCTCAAAAAACCAACTATAGTGTCCCTAAGAGGAGATCTAGAGGGAGATCATTCAAGAAGAGGTATTCTATAAAGACCGGGAAATCCCATGGAATTTTTTTAATACATGGGATTTTTACGAGTCCGCGAAAACTGAAAACGCTTGATTCCGAGGCCTGGTGTGCCCGGAATCAGTTTATAAAGTTTTTTTCAAGTACGTTTAGTAAACGTATGAGTAGGTTTTTATAACTTTTGAACCGGTGCTCGGAACTGAAATCTGAGAGCACCATTAAACTCACAGCGCCAGTATTTGCTTAAAAAGACTTTCAATTCGACGACAATGAGTCGAGGATAAAAGTTAGTTTTTTGGTTTTTGTGTGAAGTAATAAAATAATGTAATCTCACTTTATTTTATTTTTAACCAACATGTGGAGGTTGGGTGGTTAAAACCTCAACATGGGAGTTAGAGGTGGGACCACCACACCTTAACCTCCCTTGGGAGGTTATGGTGGGGGGGCTAACATGAGCATAACCTCCCGTGAGAGGTTATGACGTGGGGACCATACAAGGATTAACCCCCTATTAATGGAGGAGGGTAAAACCTCCTCAACTCCCCATCAAATGGGGAGAAACCCCTTGACCTTCTACACCTTAATGGAATAAAATCCCCTTTAATTTAATTTTTTCCACCTCTGAAGCATTAATTAGGTGGAGCCACTTAATTTAAATATCCAATTTGAATTGTTATTCTAACTCCACCCCATTAATTAAATGAGTCAACTCATTTAATTATAACATTCAATTTGAATTTACTCCAATGAACATAATAGATCCTAATCTATTATTTGGCTAAGATTTCATTTTGGGTGGAGTGGAGATAATGGAGGAACTTGGGAGAAATATTTGGAGAAGGCTCCCAATGAAGAACACCTTCGAAAACGAAGAATGATCTTCCTAGACTTTCTTCATCGAAACAACCATCGACGTGGGACATCTTCGACCGATCTTCCCTCCTCATCATCATCAATGAACTGATGCATGAGCTTGGATTGGAAGTGTGTGGTAGACGCGACGAACGACGACAACATCGTCTTCGTCCAGTGACTTCATCGTCGAGCAACGATCAAAGGTAGGGGGATTACCTTGAGTATTATTCCTTTCCTATTTCACATCTTCGTTTAAAAGGAATCGATGTTATGTATTGTAAACAATTTTTGTTTAACTTTCTTCCTCTTTGTTGAACCAATTTTCATCATCCCTAAACGCGGAGGGTGCGGGCCAAACTAACTTGGCCAAACTCCCTCCGCCGATCACTTTGCTAAATTTCTTTCGGCATGGTGACGAAGAGGCAACGAGGTGACGAAGGTCCCAATGACAAAGGTCGCGCTACGCGTGGCCTCCGTGAACCACACCGCCCCCGCGACACACTGGTGATCCCAGCCGAACACCGTTGGCCCACGCCGCACCGAACCGACCTGCCCGGCTGCCGCTGGCTACATGCCCCCGGCCTGTCGGTGCCCCGCCGGCGTGCCCACGCACTGCCCGCATGCCCCGTGGCATGTCCTTGTATTGCCTGCGCACCCCACCGGCATGCCCGCTTACTGCCTGTGCACCCCGCCGGCCTTCCCATGCCCCACGCAGCCTGCCCGTGCCCTGCCTGCTACCCTGCCGGCCAACCTGCGCCCCGGGTGGTCTGCTCGCGCCCAGGATCTCGGCCGAACCGATTGAGCCGCGCCGGCCACCCGAGCCGGTTCACGTTGTCTTTCGCG
This sequence comes from Viscum album, assembly GCA_963277665.1. NCBI lineage: Eukaryota > Viridiplantae > Streptophyta > Magnoliopsida > Santalales > Viscaceae > Viscum > Viscum album. The sequence continues at coordinate 1,574,957,154 of OY728161.1, read as the reverse complement.
GTGTCACTGGCCAAACCATCTCAGCTTTCTGATCCGATCTGCTCGAGCCACTCTCCATGTGGTGCTGGCTGAACCGGCCCCGACCTCCGGGTCGAGCCGCCTATGCGGCGACCTTCGGGCCGAACCGCCCCTGCAGTCCGCTGGTCCGGGCCCATTGGACCGCTCCGAACCTAGTAGGTTGACCCGCCATGATGGTTGGGTCAGACCCAGTGGGTCGGACCGGGTTGGACCGAGTTAGTCTGACCGGGTCAAAACAGGTCCAGGCCCATTACCGACCCTGTTACTTCCTTTGGTCGTATCTTTGCCACTGGACGGCCATTTGACGAACCGTCAGCGGTGCTGGTTTTCTTCGATCACGATAGACCCTTTAAGTATACCCCACTAGAGTTTGTGGTAATGTTGAGATACGGTCAGGTTGGGTCGTACATGAATCCAACCGGGCCCTTGGGACTAAAAAGCTAATAACTCACAGACCAGGTGTCTGATTGACAGGCTGCCTATTGTGTTGAGACCCCTATGATGAGACAGACCTTTGATATACTTCTTTGTGGTACTTGGTTTCATTTGACGTGTTGACACTTGGCTTGAGGAGAGGACCCTCCCGGAATCAAACGTGCTTTGTGGAAACCATGTGGCTGGCTGTTCTCTGACAACTGTTCTGGGATCATGTGTTTGTCGGACAGTTCTGACTTCTATTCCTGGATCATGTGTTGGTCCAACATAATAGCTGTTCTTGGATCATTTGTTGGTCTGACAGCTCTGCGATTGTTCCCGAATTATGTGTTGGTCCGACAGTTCTGACTTTTGTTCCTGGATCATATGTTGGTCTGACAGAATAGCTGGTCCTGGATCATGTGTTGGTTCGACAACTCTGATGATTTAGTGGCTATATCTTCTCATCTCTATCTCTCTATATAAGTTGTATACCTATGTGAGATGAGTCAGTAACTCATGTGTTTCCTCATGATTGAGATGGATTACTTGATAACTTAGGTATAAGTATGGGCATATACCTAATTGGGATTGTCTTTTGATTTCATACTTTGGTGGTTTATCCTTGTTGGATTTTGTGAGACCTTGAGGGTCTCGCAGTCCCTACTGAGTATCGTTATACTCACCCCTACATGGGATTTGCCCGTACCTCATTGTGTTGGTTGCAGATGATGAACAGCGCTGACCGAGGCTGAGTGGACTAAACAGGATGATACCAGGAGGTAGACTACACGGCGTGACGGTACTCAGAGGATACTGATAGACGTAGAGTTCTTTGGAGGCCTTTTGTACCTACCCTTTAGGTGGGACTTCCCGGTGGATGATCCAATAGCTTTTAACCTTTCTTCAGTTGTACTTGTTTTTCAGTTTCCTTATACTTTATAGTTGGGATTGTATTTCTGGACCCTCTACATTATATCACTCCATTGGTATACAGTTTTTACTTAGTGTTTCTTCTAGTTTGTACTCTTTTTGTGTGTGTTTACAGATTATTAAAGCAATTCCTTCCTAGTTTTAGGGATTTACACCTTTTGTGCTAGTTTCCATCCCCTGGCCTATGGAAGGCGGTCTTGGGGTAGTCATGGCATGGGCCACGGGAGACGGGTTGGGACAAATTGGTATCATAGGAGTCGGTTCTAATACAGAACTTAGGACTCTGATCATTATTTTCTGTGAAGAAATGGTGTTCAGGGTACTGAGTGTGGATTTCAGTTCAGGGAGTCCAGTGTTGGTGCAGCGGCCAACGTATCCATGAACCAGGACCCTGACTTCTGATTTCCAACTCAGTGGATGGAAACCCTGATTGCATGTATTTTTTCAAGAGTTTTTCTTTGTGATATCTTCATTCAACTCACCAGGTATAACTTATTGAACGTGGAGCCCCTGTTTCTTTTCAGGATACCTCTATGCAGACAGCTCGCCAGGGTTCAGAGAGTTGTGCGTACGGATATCCCACCAAGCAATGATGACTCGGTGCAAGGCTCTTTTCCAATAGAGGCACCAGCGGTGCCACTACCCGTTGGGCAACTGATGCCACTAGCCCCAGTAGCAGAGAGTGCACGCCGTCTGAGCGTGTTGCACGAGTTCCAGCACCAGAGGCTGCCTAGGTTCAGGGGAGATATGGACACGCAAGTAGCTGAGTTTTGGCTAGAGGATGTGGTGAGAGTCTTCAGACTAGTAGGGACACCAGCCGATCTTATGGTGATCCATATCGCATGTCTTCTTCAAGAAGCAGTAGGAAGATGGTGGAGACTGATGCTTCAGGTTCACAAAGACGTGACACTTCTCTTGATAGACTTTGAGAGCCTATTCCGGGCAGAGTTTGTCCTAGCCACTCTGTGTGCGGTGCAGATACAGGACCTACTTCATCTGCAGTAGGGTAGCATGACAGTGGAACAGTACTCAGTGAGGTTCACCGACCTTTCGCGTTACTCCACAGATATAGTGCATGAACAATTCTTCAGGGCCCAGACCTTTGAGCAGGGGCTCAGGTGAGAGATCAGAGCTTTGATGATCTCCCTCAGCATCCCGACACAGGTAGGGGTGTTAGATAGAGCCCTCCTAGTGGAGAGTTTTCTTTCTGAGCAGTCACCAACAGTGAGACCCACCACTAGTCGACTTGCAGCGGAGTCTTATGACACTGGCAGTAGACAGATTTCACAGAGGACCAAGAGGACCAAACCATCCAGAGGATGACCTCAGAATATAGGTTTAGTTGTGAGGGGCACACGAGACCGAGACAGTCATACTAGGAGCCTGCAATTCTACTCTTACGGCGGGCAAGGTCACATGGCTCGTAACGGTCCAACCCATCCTACTGATGATTAGAAGACAGTTGAGGTACCTCCTAGGCAGAGGCAAATGTTTGATCTAGGTGGTCCACTGGGAGCAGACGGACATGGAGGAGGAGTTGGTCGTGCAGAAAGTGCTGGGTGATGATTCGAGGTGTTTCCTCCACCACTGCCAAGAGGTCCACCCCGACCACAGGGAGCATGTGGATAGGGGAGAGCTCAGATCTAGGAAGCTAAAGCATATGACCATGGAGCTCCGGAGATGATTTGACGTACGATCTGTGTCTAATCTAGCTTAGTTGTAGTTCTTATAGACATAGGTGCCAGTCACTCTTTCATTTCCACTACCCTCGTTCGGAGCTTGAAGATTCCGACAGAGTCATTGGCTCGATCCTTACAGCTAGAGACTCCCACATGAGCAGACTCAATGATTACGCACCAGTACCGTCAATGTGAGCTTACTCTAGGATGTGAGATATTTGTCTAGGATCTCCTCATAGCGGCGTCGAGGCCCTACGACATCATCTTGGGTATGGAATGGTTATCAACATTTCATGCTCAGAGTGACTGTATTAGGCGCAAAGTGTGGTGTGTCTGTACGGATGGGACTAGGTTCACATTCACTGGTGAGAAGGGAGCCATTCCAGCACAAGACTAACTTACTCAGAGGAGGGTGCAGCCAATCACTCATCAGTTGGCCTGCCTTACCCTCGGAGCAGTTGATATGGAGAGTCTGAGATATCCTATAGTGGGGGACTAGTACGTAGATGTTTTCCCTGATAATGTTTCAGGACTACCTCCTCGTAGAGAGGTGGACTTTTACATTGACATGTACCCTGGGATGACACTGATATCTACACCAGTATATCATATGGATCCTGCTAAGGTTCGTGAGCTGAGGGTACTGCTAGACGACTTGCAGGGGAAGGGATTCATCTGGCTCAGTGTTTCTCCCTGAGCAGCCCCAATTCTCTTATCCAAGAAGGCAGGCATGAGACTGAGGCTTTGTGTTGACTATTGTTTCCTGAACCAGGTGACCGTGAAGAACAAGTACCCACACTCGAGGATTGAAGACCTCTTTGATCTATTGAAGGGAGCGCGGTGGTTCTAAAAGATAGACCTCGGATCAGGATATCACCAGCTCAGAGTTCAAGATGATGATGTGTAGAAGATAGCCTTCAGATGTCGGTACATCCACTACAAGTTCTTGGTTATTCCCTTTGACGTAACCAACGCCCCAGCAGTGTTCATGGGTCTCATGAACAGGATCTTCTAGCCAAACCTCGATCGCTTTGTCGTAGTCTTCATCAATGACATTCTGATCTACTTGACTACTGAGGAGGAGCATGCCTACCATTTGTGGGTAGTATGGGACACACTTCGAGAGCACCAGCTTTATGCAATGCTCTTAAAGTGGAAGTTCTGGATCTGAGAGGTTCACTTTTTGGGACATGTCATCTCATAGGCTGGAGTTGCAGTGGATCCAGTGAAGATCGAGACGGTACTTGCTTGGGAGCCACCCAGGAGTGTGACGGAGGTACAAAGTTTCCTAGGATCGGCTGGTTACTACTGGAGGTTCGTACCAGACTTCTCCAGAGTTGCAGTACCACTATAATCCTTGACGATGAAGTGGTAACCCTTTTGTGGTCGTAGAGATGCCAACAGAGCTTCTAGGAGCTGAGGTAGAGGCTGACTATTGCGCCCATATTGAGGCTTCCAGAGGAAGTCTTAGGGTATGTAGTCTACTGCGATGCATCAGTGACCAGACTTGGGTGTGTCCTAATCCAGGAGCGATCAGTGATCGCTTATGGTTCTCGTCAGATGAGACAGCATTAGCAGAACTATACTACCCATGACCTGGAGTTAGTAGCAGTGGTCTTCGCCTTGAAGATGTGGCGATACTATCTGATGGGTGAACGTTTTACTGTGTACTCTAGTCACAAGAGACTCAGGTATATCTTCTCTCAGAAGGACCTAAATCTGAGATAGCGTTGATGGGTTGAGTTCCTCTAGGACTACGACTTTGAGATAGTCTATACTATGGGAAAGGGGAACATTGTAGCAGATGCACTCAGTAGAAGATCTGGTATACAGCTGCTAGGCGAGGTGGCAAAGCAGCTTTCTACCTTACAGATATCCTTTGTGGATAGAGACAGAGCAGTATTTCTACAGTCAATCCTCCACTTCTTTAGTGATTCAGGGAGCCACAGCTTGGGGATGTTGACTTCGAGACACGATGTGCTCAGATATCCACAAGGCAGGCACCTGATGGATTTGTTGAAGGTGGGGAGCATGTCATCCTCTTCAGAGGACTTACCATGGTACCAGTAGCACTTCTAGAGGAAGTGTTGTGGGAGTTCCACACATCCCATTTAGCGGTACATCCAGGAGTGGAAAAGATGTACCTGGACCTTCGACGACAGCACTGGTGGCCATGTATGAAGAAGGGAGTAGCAGAGTTTGTCTCTCGATGCCTCACTTGTCAGCAAGTGAAGGCAGAGCACCAGGAACCAGCAGTCTTGGTTCATCCTTTAGAGGTACCAGAGTGGAAGTGATATGGTATATCCATGTACTTCATGATGGGTCTTCCACGTACATCCAGGGGTCACAACTCGATTTGGGTGATCATCAACCGACTCACCATGTCGGCCCACTTCCTACCAATCAGAGAGAAGGGTTTAGTAGAGATCTTGGGACACCTTTTTGTGTAGGAGATTGTGCAGCTACATGGATTAACTTCTTATATTTTCTCCGACTGTGATGCATGGTTTACTTCCCAGCTATGGAAGGGGTTTTAGGAGGCTTTCGGGATGCAGCTACATCTGATCACTGCCTTCCATCCTTAGACAGATGGCCAGACTAAGCAGACCATTCGGACCCTTGAGGACATGTTACGTGCTTGTGTCCTCGACTTCGGTCACAGATGGGAGGACCACTAACCTTTGGTGGAGTTTTCCTACAACAATAGTGTCTCGTGGCGCACGACGGGGTTGTGGGGAAGAAACGTGCCCTACCCGACGGTTGATTAGAGAAGGTTGGGATCTGCTTAATCACTCATATCTGTTGCACCATTTTCTGCCTCGAAACGTCCAAAGGTTCCATATCCAGAAATTTGTGGACCTTCTTTCCAAAGGCAGGCATTTTCTGGGTGTTTTCACCATCGATGCTTAAGAACTCACATCGGTCGAGAGGATGGGAAGTTGGGCTCATCACACCCTTTTGGGGGGAATTATTGTCTGTTCCGAGAATCTCTTATAGATTTAAGATGTATTAATATGTTCACAAATCTTTGGTTTATACCCAAGCATAGTATCCACAGATTACTTCTGGTTAGCAATGGTCAACTGGACGTAGGGGTTCGGAATCATTTATACCCAAGGTTTACCATCCCTCGTTGGATTAATGACCCCGAGGAGTCTGGACTCATTGAGACCGCACTGGTTTAAAGCCTCATAACCAGGCACTCTGGAGTTTATTGTCATCTATGGGGGAAAGATACTTACTTGAGAATTTGGATCGAACCCAAGGTACAGTCCTCCTACGTATCCCTATGATAGGAATCAAAATTCATGTGGTTCGGTTTGGTATGGGGATTACGCTCTAGGCTACCTGGGGTTGGTGTGGTGAACCGACGTAAAGGTGGTTGGATCAACCGGGTGTTGGGCTTGAACCTTGGGGAGGCGTACTACGTACCTTGCCTAGAAGACAGGGATCAAAGTCTATGTTGTTCAGGTGGGAGTGTCGGAGAACCGACGTAAATGTGGACCAGGGGGTCCGATGGTGATCAGGCTTGAACCATTTGGAGGCTTCCAACATATCCCTCTGGTGGGGAATCAAAGTCCACATAGTTCGAATTAAAGGGTATCAGAGAACCGATGTAAGGATGGACCGGGGGTCTGATGGGTAGTGGGCTTGAACCTCATGAAGGCTTCCTAAGTATCATGCCTTGACATGGATCAAATTCCTCATAGTTCGCGTTGGAGTGGGGCTTACGCTCTGAGGCAGGCTAGGAAAGGATTTCATGGTCGATGCTTACTCGAAGCCCGCGTGATTCATGCTCAGTGTGAGAAACAAGAGGCAGTAGGGACAAGCCGATCACGTCACGAAAGGTGCGTCCATGAGAAGTGTGATGGGGCTTACGTGTGGAGAAGCCCAAAATTTTGGGGCTTACTCCGAGATGGACGCCCAAGGTGGAAAAGCGCAACGAGAGAGAGACTTGGCCCCAAAGAAGAATGGAGCATCACCCTTCCCCACTATGCCCTTCCTTGGAAATGGCCATGGGGAAGTACAAAGGTGCATGGGGGATTCCTCCTGATGGGTAGTCTGCCACTCCTCAGGGAGGGGGAAAGTGCCCCAGTCCTAACAAGTGGAGGTGTAGAAAGGGGAATCTCAGGCTCAGACTCCACATTACCGTAGGAATGTGAACCCAGGAATGCTTTGGGAATCCACCCAAGGGTCAGGACAACCCCTTCACCTCTGCTTACCATTGGTATGTAAACTCAAAACGGCACGCTGATGCGCCTAAAGGTTACATCACGTGAGTCCGGTGGCTCTGGTGGAGGCCTCGGCTTGGGGTCGACAAATGGGCCAATGAGGGGGTTGAGGAGGATCAAGTGTGAATGGAAGGACTTTATCTGGCTCGGGGAATGGTATCTCCAAAGGATCTGGCGGGCCACACAGGTGTATGGGTGGTGGCGCCCTTCCCGTAGGGAGGTGCTACGCAGCGAGAGAGGCAATCCGTGAACCAGGGTGGTCTGCGGACTGATGGGCATCCCGCGAACTAGGGTGGTTCGCGACTTTGGGTTCGGTCCGCGTACCAGATTGGTATGTGGAGGGGTCCACGCGAGCAGCAACGGCTGAGGGTGACGCCAGTCAGAGGTTCGTCAATCGGGGCTTCTCCCGCGTAGGAAGGTGATACACGGTGTGATGGATCAGAAACGGGGCATAAACTCCCTGGTCTGCAGGGAGTTCAACCGCGGAGGGGCCATGGTTCGCGGTCTTCTATTCTTTTTTATTTTAAGTGCATGGTTCACGAAGTTGTTATGAGTTTTCAGTTCCTTATTAATTTTCTTCCAACTTCATACCTATTCTGGTTCGAGAACTAGAACTTTACCATTTGCAAAATCCTAATCTCCTTCCTTAGAAATCCTTTCACCCGAATCGGATTGATCTCCTCTCCTCTTCCCCCTCCATCTCCTTTTATAGTGTGGGGAAAGAGATGTATGTGTGGTCACAGGGTACCTTTTGCGGAGGCCCATGATAGGAAACCTGGTTTACGGATGACTTGGTCAATCCGAAACTCGTGGGGGGCATTGAACACATCTCCCCTGCGAACCAAACTAGCTTGGGGATTGCTTCGCGGCCGCGCAGGGTTCCACCTCTATTCTGCGAATGATAGCGTATGCAGTCCAGGCCGGTTGATGCGGTCCACGGCTGGGGTGGTTCGTGATGGTGAACTGGGTTGGCGCTCGTCTTGCTTCACACCAGCAGAGGGCTCCTGCCTCCATTTCATGAATGACAGCGGTCCGCAGAGGAGGCGGACTGCTGAATCGGCCACGTACCATCACTGTTGGACCGGTACGTGGACCGGTCAGTCCTTTGTTGATTTATTGGGTTCTCTTTATATTTTTTACCAATTTCATTGAGGGAAATTGGGTAGAATCCCCTCTTGAATTAAGGGGATTATCATTCTTCTTTGCGGATTTTCAGGACACTACAAATGCCCCACATCGAAATGGGGTCCGATCGGAACGAAGAGGAGGCCATTCCGATATAAAGTGGTCCAGAAACATGGATGGTTTGTGGTAGGGGATTGGACCCAATAGGGGACCACACCTATAAATATGGGGGCCCTTCCTTTTTCTTTTATTGGATTCTTCGCAAAACCAGAGATCTCTTGATTTTTGTCTCTTCGTTCTTGTTCCTTCACGAAACGCCTCATCTGCGAACCAGCTGCCACTTCTGCGAACCATTCCTTGTTTGCGCTGCACTTCACCCATGGACCAATCTCCAGCCATGAACTAACACTTTTAATTAATTAAAAAGTAAGTCACGAAGGGCCACGTAGGAACTCATTCCACGGTTTCGATGGTCCTCGAACTGAAATCTTCCCGACATTAAAAATTTCTTAAGCCTTTTGAACCTAAAAATTTAAATCCAGGATTAAGATTCTGCGGAGAAACCTGGTTCGCGGTTTTCTGGCCAACACTCCACGGGAAAGGGTACTGCGGACCTCTTCCACGTAGGGTTGGTTTGCGGGATACAGTCATCACGAACCACATTTTGAGACCTGCTTTTGTACCTATTGATGAAGGTTTCTTGACTCCTTTTCCATATGCTTGTATTTTTTTCCAGTTTTTTATTATTCTGGACTAACCATTTTCCTAGTTTTTATAATGCCGGGAAAAAATATGGTTCCCCCTCACCCTGCACCCAGGCCTGCTGCCAAGCCTCTCCCAATTGGTTTAGGGATACATCTATCTGTGATTCGTAGAGAGGAGATCATCAAAGAGGACCCTATTTGGTCCATCATTCCCGAAGATGGTGTCTTAAAGGACTTGCTCTCTCTAGATCTCCTAGGTTATCCACTATCAAATCAACTTCTGCTTTACAGCTTCTGTCTTCAAGAGGACGTCCCTATCCCCCCTACTTTCTCAGGTCTTCCATCTCCTTGCCTGTAAGGGTCACCAAAGTGCATTCAGTCAAACCTTACCTCATTGGGAGAGATGATCTCTAATTCTGATCTGAAAGACACCTTCATTTTTAGAGGCTATGTTTGGACCAAAAGTGTTCATTGTACTCAAGACTTTTCTCAAGAAGTGGTCTTCAATAATTACCCCTCTATTATCAGCTTTGCTTGAGTGGATCCTGATGCGGGGTGGATTCCTAGGTGGGATCTTCGATCTGGTGGGATTTTCTCGAATCACAGGGCCTGGGCCTTCTAGGTCCATCATCATTGCCAGGAATCTCCCAAGCCACTGGAAGCAGTCAATCTGTACTCCGCAGTGTGGGCCTCCCAGTTTGTTGTTTACCCACCATCTTTGATCCTGCCTGACCTACTCAGTCACTTGTGTTCAAGCACTAATACTTTCCACATTTCCCATGGTGAAGTTGGCATTAGTTTGTGGGACATCTACCTTTTGTGAGGGCTTCTGATCATCGGTGATATGTATGACGAGTTTCTTCCCACTCCTGATGCATGGGATGACGTCGAACAAGTTCCTTCATTGGAGAGGGATCTGCTGGTTATGGAGGAGTGATCACTGGGTCAGGCTTTGTGTTCCCGCTCTCTTATTCCCTATAGCGCCTGGATAGGGTTATTTCGGAACACCAATGGTCCCATGTCGATGATCAATCACCCCCGGACTCATCCTTCTCAACAGTCACGAACCATCCCAGGCTCCTACTGGGCGGTTCTGGAGGCGGGCGACTACCTTTCATGGGGTTATGAGGTGTGCCCCGGTGTGCCGCCTATTCTCAGGCTGGAAGGTATGTTTTCTATGTTTTTGAGTGGGTGGCTATTCCATTCTCGGGATATCAACCCAGGCATCAGGGCTTGCACCTTGATGATGGCAGTTGAGTTGGCAGAGGGCTGCCTGGTGAATTTGGTCATGCCCACTTTGGCTCGTCTTTACAAACTATTGAGCCACATGCAGAAGGGCGGGTAACCCTACCATCTGTGTGGTCTATTTCAATTATTAAACAGCTGGATAGTGAATCATTGCTGCTATTATGAGTATTATCATAACACATTCATCTCGCTTCCTGCCTTTCGGCCTACCCAGCTCGATATAGATGGGGTTCGCTTGAAGTCCCTTAGTTATGATGAAGTCATCAAGATTATAAGTGACTTCTTCTAGTTTTCCTTCACTCCCTACCCCACCCCATCTGGCGTCGTGGTTGAAAACCGCAGGGGGATCCTGGAGGAGCGTTCTTACGTGATTTCACTACGGGATGGGTTTCTGTCTGCGCGGATTGATGGGGTTTCTCTATGAAAGTTGTATTCCCCCCCATCGTTTTTTCCACCAGTTTGGGTGTATGAAACTCCAAGTTTCCCTTCCCCCTCCTCAGGCTCGAGGACTGCACCCGGCCATTCTCCATCAATGGTGGTTTATGCTGATGTGGGAGGGATCTGACACAAGCATTATTTTTCCGGGCATGGGAGTGGCTGCCAGCCTATCCTTATAGTACACAAGAATGTGGGTAAAACATTATCCTAATGGGATCCTAGGGAAGGCTATCCAGCAGGTTTTCAAATTAGGAGTCATTACGGCTGTTTTTCCTACTGCACCTTCCTCATCAGCTCTGAGGGAGGACCGACTGATGGCTCATCAGTCAAAGCTACTCAGGGGATTTTCCTCTGCCAGCCCCTCTGCGGCCGAAGTTCAGACGGACCCAACCTTCTTGGACGTGGATGAGGATGACCCTGTTGCTTTGGGTCCCAGTGGGACAATTCCTAAAGTTTTTTTTTTCTGATACCGAACTTAGCAACTTGATTCCCAAGCCCGAACCGGGGTTAGAAGCTTCAGACCTTCCGGCTTCAGAACCATCTTCTAGCGTGCACTTGTATGCGCTAATCGTAATGCCAGACTTCATTCTCATGCTATCTAGAGATGATACCAAAGATCCTCGTGTCATGGAGGACCACTGAGTAGTGCGTAGGTGGTCTTGGCCCCAAATTTTCAAGATTGTTGCAGAAACTCCTCTAGGTGAGATGGCAACTAAAACTGAAGCCCTTTGACAACTCTTCCTGGGTTTGGGGTCAGGTGGCTTTGACTATTGGTAGTTTCATTTTCTTGCTTTCCATGTTGTCATGGCCCATGATAAAGTTTCCACTAATGAACGCAAACTTTCTCACCTCGCTTCCTCTCATTGCGGGACCCGATCCCTAGAAGAAGCCATAATAAAGCTCCATCAACTGATAGCACAGGAGGTGAGATCTTGAGATCAGGAAGTCATCCTATCTTTCGAGTTTCATGAATGTGAAGTACATGCAGTGATGTTAAGGGATCAATTGTCGACTATGACTGGTCACATTGAATCCATCGGGAAAGGGATCAACGATCTCTAAACAATAGTGGAGCATACACGTTCGGTGGCCAAGGTTGAGGCCAGGGAGAAGGTAATGCTGGAGCAGACTCGCAACAACCTCCACCGCACGGTCGTCAATCTAGTATAGAGAGCGATCTAGGATCCTTTGTGATGGTTAGATCCATTCATGTACACTCTATTTTTCTTACCCCCCCTTCTATCGTTGTGAGGGAGAGGCCCCAGCTTGTGGATGTCCTCCCTTTTTGTTTAAACTGGATACAATCTATGTCAATATTTTGTTTCTGTAAAATTTTATTGTTACTAGAACAATTTTTGTATAAATAACAACTCACTGAATCAGAATTAATCATAACCCAAGAAAATAGAAACAAACTCTAACTTTTTCCTGGACCATGGGATCCAGCGAGCATAGTTTTACTATTGACAGGGTTTTGTAGAAAACCCCCAAAAAAAATTTGTCTTTTCTTTTAATACCCTAATTTTTCCTGGGCCCATTTGGTGTGGACCCAGCGGGTATGGCCCGACTTTTTCTTAGGTCACCCTTTTCGAGTTTTTGGCCTAACAGGCTTTTTGCCACTTTTTGTGAGCGGTTTAAAGTCATGCCGACAAGACTATCATTACTGATGTTTTACATCGAACAGCTTTGACCAGATATGGTGGGGTGAGGTTCCCAATGAGATTTGGTTGATTAAAAGATGTCTCAATATCCTCCAGGCACATGTGGGGGGGTGTTTATATTTGAACGACATGCAGGGAATGTCTCAAGGCATGGGAGTCGTATCGGTGTGCAGAGGTAGGAAGAACACTGCTTAAGGAAATCTTGCCATTGGTAGACAGGCCAGGGGTGATCAATATACAGAACCACTGGGGGCATGGTATGAATAGTCATGCAAAGGTGTCCTTAAGTCAATGACTCTCCATTTATGATGGCCTGAGGACTTAATGGAAGTCCGGCTTATGGAAACCCCCATGGGTGGCTTGGAGAATTATGAAAACCATGGGGGGTGGCTTGGAAAGGTTATGTGACATATGAAAGGTTCTGAGAACATCTGTATCAATCAGTAGTGTGGAAGGAAGGTTCCCTTCCTACGCATTTATCTAGAGTAAAGGATGGTTGGAGCTTGGGGCAGTTTAAAGTCATGCAGCTGGGAAACTATCTAGAATGGAATGGATTATCCTGGTTCTCGGTAATCTTGTCAGAGACGTTCCACCATATTTAGGCAGGGTTGTGAAAGAGGCTAGTAAACTATAGCTCATAGGGTTTCTGAATCCCAGGATGGATATGGAGGCTCAGGGCCCAAGAGCTGTACGGAGAGAAGCATTGCCTAAAGAAATCTTACCTTTTGTAGATGGGCCAAGGGCGATCAATATGCATAGCCGCTAAGGGAATGGTATGAATATTCATGCAAAGGTGTCCTTGGGTCAATGATTGCATTCTACCGATATCCGAGAAACTTCAGGGAAGTTGAGATTCGGGACCACCAGGGGTGGCTTATGAGAGTTCAGCTTTTTCTGAGTACAGAGTATGGTTTATGAGGAGAGGATGCCTGGATACGGGAGAAACATCTAGGACAAATTTCCCGAGAATGGGTTAAGTCATTCCTGCACATGCTGGTGTGAGACGGTGGTTTGTGCAGGTCTGACCCATGCACTGAGGGACAGAGAAAAGCCTCCATTCCTTACTAAACCTATGACAGGTTTGACCATTCAGTTTAACGCCACGCTGTAAGGATGGATTCCATGCAGTTTAACGTCATGCGGTAAAGAAGAGGGGCATTATTATGCAGTTTAACATCATGCAGTAAGAATGGTGGGAATTTTTTCCAATGTCGTGCAGTTTTAACGTCGTGTAGTGAGGATAGGGGCATTTTTAAACGAGTGAAAATGCTTGTAGTTGGAGGCATTTCCCTGCATGTTTAATGCTTGGTCTTTGCAGCTTTATGCCAAGTGGCCAAGATGTTCCATGCAGTTTAACGTCATGTAGTAAGGAGGTAGTTTCAAAGGCCTCTCTTGACCAGAATTTAACTGGGCTTGAACATCTCAGCATTCCCAAGACGTGGAATGGGGTTGATGGTGTAAATCATGGTTCCAGGGCTTCTTGGATCAGGAGAAATGATATGGGGGCTCTGAGGCCGGTAAGCGTACAGAGCTAGGAAGAGTACTACCCGAGGAAATCTTGCCTTTGGTAGATGGGCCAGGGGCTATCAATATGCAGAGCCGCTGAGGGCATGGTATGCATAGTCATGCAAAGGTGTCCACGGGTTGATGACTTTAAACTTCTGATGGTCGTGAATGGTTATGAAGATCCATAATTATCCAGGTTACGAAGTCTGTCATTTAGTAAGAAAATATCTGGACATGTCGGGCATATTCGGCCCTGGTTTCTATTAAAGCTTAGAGAGCTCCCTGCGTTGATTTATCTTGCGCATGAGGGTATACCTTCACTCCATGCAGTTTAATGTTGTGCGGTAAGGACGAAGTACTCCTATTTTAGTGGTCATAGAGCTTGGACCATTAGGTGACTATTGTTGCAGTCACTCGAAGGATAACTGAGTTACCATGCTCCGATATACTCTGAACAGGGTGGGGATGAAGGTTGTAAACTGAAACTCTGAGGTTTCTCGGATCAGTAGATATGGTGTGGGGGCTCTAAGGCCGGTAAGCATATAGAGCTAGGAAGAGTATTGCCTGAGGAAATATTACCTTTGGTAGATGGGCTAGGGGCTCTAAATATGAAGAGCCGCTAAGGGCATGGTATGCATAGTCATGCAAAGGTGTCCCCGGGTCAATGACTTTCCACTTCTGATGGCCGTGAATGATTATGGAAATCCAAGATTGCTCATAGTATAGATTTTTGCATGTGGGGATAATGGTGTCCGAGCATACAAGAAACATCTTCACTGAAATTTCCCATTGAGTCAAATTATCCTACCCAGTCTTGATCTTCGTAGATGCAGGTTGTCATGTGAACCCCGGGCGGATTCATAGGCTAACCGGGTAGGGATACCCTGGAAACGTTTGGACGTGAAAAGGGGGGAGAACTTATAAACCATTGCGCCATAAATTTCTGGATCGGGAGATATGATATGGGGGCTATAAGGTCGGTAAGCATATGGAGCTAGGAAGAGTATCGCCTAAGGAAATCATGCCTTTGGTAGATGGGCCAGGGGCTATCAATATGCAGAGCCGCTGAGGGCATGGTATGCATAGTCATGCAAAGGTGTCCACAGGTCGATAACTTTCCACTTCGGATGGCAATGAATGGTTATGAAGATCCATAATTATTCGATCCATGGAGTCTGATGTATGGAGGGGATGTATCCAAATGTGCAAGGAGTATTTCCATCCCGTTTTTTAATATATCTTGGGTGGGTCACGATGAAGTTAGTGCAGTTTTAACGTCATGCGGTGAAGATGAAGAATACACCCCATACAGATCTGGTCCGTACACGGGGGAAGAGGGAATTTTTTTATTTATCTTCATTCGGGAATGGATGGTCCAGGATGGGAAACCCTAGCATCACTATGTATCCTGCCAGGGCAGGAATCAAGCCTTATGTAGTTCTCTAAAGTTTGTGTAGTTTAACGTCGTGCGGTAAGGATGAGGAATGCACCCCGTGCAGGGTCGGTCCATACACAGGGAGAGAGTGAATTTTTAACTCTCATTCGGGCGTGGTTGGGCCAGGATGGGGAACCCTGGCGTCGCTACGTATCCCGTGAGGGTAGGAATCAAGCCGTAAATAGTTTTCTGAAAGAAGTACACCCTTTGCTGGGCTGGTTCGCACACGGGGGAAGGGGACATTTTTTAATTTTCTTCTATTTGGGAGTGGTTGGGCCAGGATAGGGGATCCCAGCATCACTACGTATCCTATAAGGGTAGGAATCAAGCCTCATGTAGTTCTCTTTGGAGTACACCCTGTGCAAGTCTGGTCCATACATGGGGGAAAGAGGCATTTTTAAAACTTCTTATCTGTGCAGTTTAATGTCGTGCGGTAAGGATGGGGGATACACCCCATGCAGGTCTGGCCCATATATGGGGGAAAGGGAATTTTTAACTTTTATTTTAGGGGTGGATGGGCCAGGATGGGGAACCCTAATGTTGCTATGTATCCCGCGAGGGAAAGAATCTAGTCGTATGTAGTTCTATGAAATCTGTACAGTTTAACGTCGTGCGGTGAGGAAGAAATACTCTTAGTTTAGGGTCATAGAGTTTGGACCGTTGGGTGCTTAGCAGTTTAACATCTTGTATCTTGGATGATAACTACTTTTAGTTATGCCGGTGAGGACGGAATACTCTTAGTTTAGGGTCATAGAGTTTGGACCATTGGGTGGTTGGCAGTTTAATGTCTTGCAGCTCGGATGATAACTACTTTTAGTTATGCTGGTGAGGATGAAATACTCTTTGTTTAGTGTCATAGAGTTTGGACTATTAGTTGCTTGTCAGTTTAACATCCTTCAGCTCGGACGATAACTTCTTTTGATTTCTATGTGAAATACTTCTTCAGAAATCTCGCAATTGTAGGAGCGGTGGTGAATTTCCCATCCATGGAGATCAGGGAATATTCTCTATTGGAGTAGACCTTGTGTATAACATATGGTCCCTCCCAGTTGGGCTCCATCTTTGGAAGTTTCTTTCCGGGTATCATTGTTTTTCGGAGGACCAATACCAATTCTCCTTCCAAGAAAGACCGAAGACAAACCTTTTTATTGAAGGCTCGTGCAATCCGTTTCTGATATACTTCCAGATGGTGCAAAGTGTGCAACCGCTTCACGTCTAGTTGTTCCAATTCACCTAGTCATTTTTCTAATTGCTCATCATTGAATAACATATCAAAAATGGTAACACAGAGTGAGGGTAATTGGAGCTCAATGGGAAGGACCGATTCTATTCCGTATACTAATGAGTACAGAGTGGCCCGAGTAGCGGTGCGGATTGTGGTTTGATAAGACCACAATGCATGAAGGAGTTTATCTGGCCATGACTTCTTATCTTTGTCCACCATTTTCTGGAGAATGTTGGACATGGTCTTTTTGTAAGCATCTATATGTCTGTTGGCCACTGCATGGTAGCGGGATGAGTGGTTAGCCTTGATACCATATTCTTGGCATAGTTTCTCCAATTCTACAGAGTAGAAGTTGGTACTGTTATCCAAAAGTATGGTATGAGGGACACCAAATCTGGTGATGATATTGGTTTTCACAAAGCTGACAATGTTTCTTGCCCGGACTTCT
This sequence comes from Viscum album, assembly GCA_963277665.1. Lineage (NCBI taxonomy): Eukaryota > Viridiplantae > Streptophyta > Magnoliopsida > Santalales > Viscaceae > Viscum > Viscum album. The sequence continues at coordinate 1,574,940,088 of OY728161.1, read as the reverse complement.
TTAAGGGGTACAGTTTCGGCCCATTTGGAAAAGAAGTCAGTTGCCGTGAGGATATACTTCAGCTGTTTGGATGTGGCGGGAGGATATGGTCCCACGACGTCCATTCCCCAGATGGAAAATGGCCAGGAGTACTTAGCCTGATGAAGTAAATCTGGGGGTTGGTGTATGAATTTGGCATGAATTTGGCATGAGTGGAATTTTGTGGTAAAGAGCTCGCAATCTTGTGCCACTATGGGCCAATAATACCCAAATCATCAAACCTAATGGGAAAGTTTGGACTCTGGTTGATGTGCTCCACATACTCCGGCATGCACTTCAGTCATGATGGCAGCAGTTTCTTCTCCATCAATGCATCTGAGGAGGAATTCATCGAGGCCTCATTTTTAAAGGAAATCTTGCTGACCCGTGCAGCCATATAGGACAAAGTTGATTGCCCTACTCCGTATTTTCTCTCGTTCATCCCTGTATGATGGAAGTTCTCCCCTTTGAAGGTAGTTTTCAATTGGGGTCATCCAGCCGGTGGTGAGAGCATATGGATCAGGGACAGTACTGACTTCGTGGATTTCCTCTGTCTTGGTCTGGACAAACGGCAAGACCATTCGATGGTGAGCAATGCTGATAACTGTTTCATCCCAGTTTGGGACGGCTAGGGTTGTGGCTGCATTAGCTAATGTGTCGGCCTGGGCATTCTAAGATCAGGGAATATAGGTCAATGTTGGTTCTGTGGATAATTCCACCATTAACCCTCGGACATGGTCAAACAGGGGAATCATCTCCACCTTTTTAATATCATAGTCACCATTGACTTTCTTGATGACCAGTTCTGAGTCTCCTTTTACCTTAAGGTGCTGTAATTGTGCATGGAGTGCGAGATCCAGGCCTATAATGAGGGTTTGATACTCTACCTCATTTTTCATACATCCTTCTAATAGGAGGAAGGAATATGGAAAGACTGCCTTTTCTGGGGACATGAGTATTATCCCCAAGCCCGCCTTGTTAAATTTGGGATCTTTCATCCTTTTCCCGGTTGGGATTCGGGATGTGTTGTCGATGTACATTTCCCATGTTGGGAACTCCTCTTGAACCACGAAGATGTCTTCATCGGGTAGATCGGTGTCTGATGCAGTGGTCCCCGTTGAGGGGTGTTCTTCCAGAAAATCTGATAATGTCTGTCCTTTGATGTCCTTCTGAGGCACAAAGCGGATGTCAAACTATTGCAGGATGACTGCCCATCGGGATAGGCACCCAGTCAGCATCGGGCGGCTGAGAATGTACTTGACCGGGTTATTACGCGAGACCAAGTGGACCTCATGATGCTTCAGATAAAGTTGCAACTTTTGAACTGCAGAGACCAAGTCCAGACAACTCTTCTTCATGTTTGAGTATCGAGTCTCAGCATCAATCATGGTTTGGCTGAGGTAATAGAGACTCGTTTCATTACCGATGTCATTCTTTTGTGCGAGGAGGGCTCCCAGCGACCGCTCTAGGGCTGTCACGTATAAGATGAGAGGTCTTCCTTCAACCGGGGGCATGAGCACTGGTGGGATTAAGAGGTACTTCTTGAGGCTATCGAACGCCTCTTGGCAGTCATCTTTCCATTGGTGCATGACTCCCTTCTTCATTAACATGGTAAAGGGAAAACATTTTCCTGTTAAGTTGGCTATGAACTGCCTGATATATGCTAGGTGTCCTTGGAATCCCCTCAAATCAGTGAAATTGAGGAGAGGTGGAAGGTCAAGGATATCATTTGTCTTTTTAGGGTCAATTTCGATGTCACTATGGCGTACGATGAAGCCAAGGAATTTCCTTGAGGTAACCCCGAAGGCGCATTTCAAGGGGTTCATCTTCAGGCTATGTTGTCGAAGTTTGTTGAAGACAGTATCAAGGTCTAAAAGGTGATATTATCACTCTCTAGACTTAACCACCAAGTCATCTACATAACATTCGATGAATCTCCTGAGTAATGGTTTAAAGATACGATGCATGGTGCGTTGATATGTGGTGCCAAAGTTCTTGAGACCAAAGGGCATGACCCTATAACAGAATATTCCTTGAGGGGATCTGAAGGCAGTGGCTTATTCGTCTTCTCGGGCCATCCTAATTTGATTATACCCATAATATCCGTCCATGAAGGATAGATCCTCATACCCGGCCGTTGCGTCGATTAATAACTAAGTGATCGGGACCAGGAAGTCATATTTCGGGAAATGCCGATTGCGATCTCTAAAATCAATGCAGATGCAGATTTGTCCATTCTTTTTCTTGACAGGGATTATGTTGACCAACCAGATGGGGTAATGGACCTCCCGAATGAATCCTACTTTAATGAGCTTATTGACTTCAACATCTATTTTGGAAGCATGTGAGGGTTGTGTCCTTCTGGCGTCCTGTTTATATCCCTGGTGGTCTTCTAGCAGACCCAGGTGATGCGTCGCCACATCAGGATCGAGTCCTGTAATTTCATTTAATTCTAGGAAAAAACATCTCGGTGTTTCCTTAGGTAGGTTGTATATACCTTGTGCTCCTCAGAGGACATGGCTGCACTAACAAGAGTGGGCCTTGGGTCTTCCTTGGTACCCATGTTTATTTCCCTGATCTCGTACACAGTGGTGAAGATACCTTCCTCAAATGAGGGAGGTGCATCCCTGAGATCTTCCTCCTCTTATTCTAACAAATCCTCATCTTCTTGATCTGGAGAAGGGAGATCTATTGACTAGGGATTCTGGGAGTCCGGAGGCGAGGCATTGTGGGCGTCCTTACTCAAGAATTTTCCCCCAAATTGAGGGTTTGTGGACGTTCCCACATTGTCACGCTCAGCCGTTATGTCTGAAGTCATGAGGACAGCTGAGTGTATGTCCGAACTTGAACCCCTACTCTCAATATGGTTGATGTGCAGTACGTAGTCTCTTCCAAGCTGTCAGAGGGGGTCGTCAAGAACCATTTACAGACTATTTGGAGTGGGGATCCATTCGACACCATCAGCCAAAGGCTTCTTCTTCTTTTTCTCATAAAACCTGGTGTCAATGTAGTGTGACTCATAGAGATCGAAAGGGGCCTTGTCGGCGTGCAATGTTCCAATTTTCCCATTGACGCAGTACTTAATACACTGGTGGCTAGATAAAGGAATGGCCATGTGCTTATGAAGCCATGTACTCCCAAGAAGGTCATTGAATGATGTGTTCTGCCGGACCACCAGGAATTCCAAATAGGCCACAAGGTCGCCAAAATGGGTCTTTAGCTTAATTTGTCTCATTGTCTTCTGTTCACCCTTGTCATAACTTAACAGAGTTGTGAACAAGGGTACCAGGTCATTCTCACTGTAGCCCAGCTTACAGTGTGTTCGTAGGGGAAGGAGGTTGACTCCAGAGCTATTGTCAATAAATAATTTACGGATCTCAACATCATTTAGTGTGCCAGACATATATAGTGGTTTGATGTGTCCTTGCACGACGACGTCTTCATTCTGATTGGTGAAAGAAATCACCGCATTGCATTTAGTTGGGCTAGTCTCCATTTAATAAATCTTGGTGGCAGATACCTCAGCATGAAACTCCAGGGGGCTGAGCAAGGATTCTATAAGTGCCTCCCTGAGGTCTGCTGACAAACTCAAGGTGTCCAGGATCGATAGTTTGTATGGTACCAACGCTAGCTGCTTAAGGATGTCATATTTCTGTTCCAGTGGTCGAAGCTTCTCTGTTGGCAGGAGAGTTTTAACGGGCAGCTTGGGAGTCGGAATACGTGACAAGGAGGGACCAGCTATAGGGTCGGATGTCAACGGTGTTCCCACATTTTGGAGATTCGGCCCGGCTAGTTTGTTTGTGTTAACTAGTGCGCTAGACATTTGTTCCTCCGCTGATGTGTACCGCAGAATAATGAGGCCATAGTGGCTGTTTGTGGAGGTGGAGGGATATTCTTTCTCCTGTTGAGTCTGTTGAAGGGTTTTCCCACGGGTTTCTGCGATATTGACGGATTAGGCCGATGTCCAATCGTAGGGTTGGTTTCGGCCGCGACCGTGCCTCCCCTGGTATCCCCTGCCTCTATGATTCCTCATCTCGGCTCCTTGTGTTGGGAACTCAGGTTCATAACCATACCCCTCGTCAGGGAACGATTCCATTAGATGGATGACATTGATGGAACCAAATATTAGCTCCTAGTCTTGTGACAGGTCAACCTGGTCGGTTGTCCCTGATGGTGTCGTTTGGTGGGTCAGTGCCTATGGTGCTAAGTTTGAGGGCATAAAATCGGACAGCATCGGGGCTAACTTTGGCCTCGTCATGGACTGATCCTCTTGCGCTTGTCTCCTCCCTCTTCGATTACTCCAGGATGACCGGATCGTAGAGGGTTGTGAGGCCGATATTGTCGGTTGTGTGGCATCAGGGGTTGTTGATGGCAACACCAACTACTGTAATGGAGCTCGGAGTATGCCCTGGGCTCAATTGATAGTCTTTCGAGTCATCCAATCATCAAACTTCAGCCCCTTCTTGCTGGTGACTTCCTGCCACCCCTCCCCTTTGTCGGAGTCGGTGGTAGAAATATATTTCCCATGTGCTGGGGGTGGTCCCAGCTCGACCTTCCCAGAGTCTACCATCCTTTGCATGAGTTCTTTGAAGACGAAGCATTCCTGAATATTGTGCCCCAACATTGGATGGTAGGGACAGCAGTCTGGCCTGTCATCACGGCCGAATTCTTTAGGTTTCCTCAGCTCCGGGAGGCGAAGCAAGTTTAAATGCATGGCGGCGATGAAGTTGCCGCAGACTTGGTCCTCTCAGAACAAGTATACTTTATGTCTTCATTCCTCAAACTGGTTCTGCTTCGACCCTTTATGATCTTCCCGCCTAGGTGGAGGTAGCCGCTGATATATAGGGGGCCCGTGACGATTTGGGGGAGGCTTGAGTGGTGGATCAGGAACAGGGTCTGGCTTGAGCATGACAGAGGATGCTTCAAATATAACTGTTCACTTTACAGGAGCCTGTGAGGCTGTTCGGGACTTCAAATTGGTCTGCTGCAGGGACTCCTCAATTCTCTGGGCAATGGCCGAGAGATGGCGGAAGCCAGTGGTGCACTCCACTGGTATGAGTGGTGTTCACAGCTCATCTCAGAGATTTTCGATTCATATGGAAAGCAACTCATCTTGAGGCATTGTCCTATTCAGAGAGTAGGTCAAACCTTTCAATCTAGCGATGAAATCTGATACCCTCTCATTCTCCCTCTTCTTGTAGTTCATGAGGTCGCTGACCGTTGTTTTAGGCAACGTTGAACTGAAGTGGAACAGGAAATACTATCGAAGGTCTTCCCAACTTTTTATTAACTGGGATGGAAGACTCGTTTACAAGACGAAGGAAGATCCTTGCATGGTCTGTACGAAACATCTGAGTTTCACTACATCTTGTTGTTCTGGAGTTCCCATCATAGGGTCGCAATAAGACGCGTAGTGCATCAAGTGTTGTTCCAGATCGCCTGATCCATTGAATACAGGGAATACAGGGCTCCCAAAATTGGGTGGAGGTGGTGTGTTACTCACCCAATCTGGGTAGGGCTTCTGCTATAGCTGTATTGGGGCGTGTTGAACTTCCATTGCTTCCAATAGAGCTGTTAGTGCCTTTGATGGTGTTGGTGGGACCCTAGTTTACATCCTATTGGGTCAGGTCCTAGGCAGGCATAGCTTGAGGCATTTCTTGAGGATCCAGCTCAGTTGGCACCAGGGGTGCATGTGTCATTTTTGACACCTTCATAGGGTTCAGACATACTCACTCTCGTTGATTCCTGAGTGGAGGTAAGTCTTGTTATTCATCTAGATCCACATTTAAGTAGTTGGATGGGTCGGGCGCCTCGTTGGGCGGGAGCCCTGACCATGCTTCGTTTTCCGGGGAAAACCTTGGTCTTTGAGGTGCACTCACAGGGAGCACATGATGTGGCTCATCTTGGGACACACTTTCAATAAGACGGTTCCTCTAGAGTAGCTCGGCATTGAGCCACCTCAATTCTTTCATTCCATCTTCCTGTCGAGTGAATCTCTCTTTGAACGTAAGCGGATTGTTTTTATCGAGAGAAGGAGGCGGGTTGATGGTAACCGACCCTTTATTCTTATCCTTGTTCGAAGCTCGCAGTGTAGGTGGAGGAGGGTTAGCTAAAGGGGTGGCCATATTTAGATCGACCCTCTGGTTCTGGGTGTGCACATCTGGTGGTTCGTTGTGAGTCATTGCCTGAACGGAACCATCGTCTCCCGATCCATCCATATTTACACCATCTTCGGTGTTACCTGTGAGATTAACCTCTATGGTGTTGATGGATGCATATCGTGGGGTGGAGAAGATGTCATCTTCCAAATATGAATAGGATCTCCCGCGTCTTTTACTGGTCTTCCCACTTCTATCCCAGGATTGCTTTCAAGCTCCTTGATGAAGGGTGATGTGGAGAGTTCATTGATGCGACCTTACGGTACGCCTCCCTCTTGGAGGGGATGATGATTCAAAGGATGGGATAGGACATGAGCATCCTTTTGTGACTTTACTCCCTAGATGAGAGAATATTGATTCTCGTGGGGGAGATTGTTGTTGAGGAGGTAAAAATGTTGCCAGCCCTGAGGGATGGGGTTGGATCCGTTCCTTGGACGTTGAGTCTCTTCCCATTTTTATTGGTCTTACGGGGGAATTTGGTATTAAAAATGCCCCCATCCTTGCAGGCTGGTGTTAAACCTAGATTGCGGTAGTGGATGCTGCTATCGCTACATGCCAGATCTTGCGTGCCCGCATTTGGGGGTGAACTGGGTTTGGTGCTGAGTTCTTCTGTGAATCAATCCATTCTGAGGAGGCAGGCAATGACCGCTGATTGGCCTCTCTTAGGCGAGAGGCCTATTGTATGCTCTTTCCGGCCTGATTCAGGAGTTCTTGAATGGCTTTTTCCCATTGGCCTTGACACTTATGGGACTTACTCAAGGCCTGACTCTATTGGGTGTGTTGCCTTTCGCGAATAGGGAGACCACTCGATTGTTGTCTTGAAGTGATGACCTTTCAAGACACCATACCGAACGGTTATTCTGGGAGGGGGGCAAAGTGAAATGAAGAGCTCCATGTTCCCCCCATCCCCTGATATGGACTCCCATCAAAGTGTCACTAATGAGGTGGCGTAGTTGGGGCAGCGCATGGAGGCAGGCTATCTCCATGTTTCCTTTGCGCCTCTCGGGTCATTGTTGCTGCACTGAAGGAAGAGCTTCTAGGTCGATGTGACGCAGGAGGTCTCCTATTTCCTTGACGTGGTCTACATACCCATTGTAGGGCAGGAATCCTGATTTCAGTCAGCAAAGGGTTTTCCATATATTGTAACGTATTTCGTGCACACATTCTTCCGAAAAATCTCTGGGTATGTCGAATTGAGAGGTGGTCGTGGGCCAAAACATAACTGTTATATCATCCCTGGACAATCATTTCCTCAGGGGAAACACATCGACATACTCCTCCGCTAGTGACTCCTCTACCTGGTCGGCCCAACTAAGATGCTCACCGATAGTGTGGTCAGAGGCAGTGGGACAGGTAAGTGTCGAATCACCATGTGGGCAATTCTAGGGCGGTTCCGAAGATGAACGTGGTCCTGGACCATCTCCTGATTGAAGAAGGGTGTTGTTAGCGATTGATTGGGAATATGACAGGCTTAATCTCGTCCTTCTGAGTGCCTCGGCATACGAGATATTTTCTATGCTTGATTCAGAAGAGGGAGGACCTTCCTATTTATATGATATGTCATTGCAGGGAGGGCCTTTGCAATGGTGGCCATAATGATGAGGACTACCATTACTGCTTGACGCCAAACTACATAAAGGACTTTTGTAGTGCATAACCTGAGGAGGACCTCCAAGGTGTGTCGCAGCAAGGGGAGGACCTTCTAGCTGCGTAGCATTGTCATAGGGAGGGCCTTCGCAACAACTTCCATCATGGTGAGGATGACCATCATGGTTTGACGTTTGATGTGCATCCTGGGGAGGACCTTCAAGACACATTGTGACAAGGGGAGGACCTTCTTGTTGCTTGGGGCCACTGTGGGGAGGACCTTCGCAATGGCAGTTGTGGTGGCGAAGACTACCATCACAGCTACTGCAATGGAAAGGACTACCATTACAGCTGCCATAGGGAAAATTTATGTGGGATACACCCTGGGGAGGGCCTTCAAATTGTACCGCAATGAGGGGAGGGCCTTATCGTTTCTTGACGTCTCTACGGGTAGGACCTCCATTATTAGGGTGGTGAGGACTACCACCGTGATCTGACGCCCAGCTACGCGGAGTGTCGTTGCAATGTAACCCCTAGGGAGGACCTTCAGAGTAGGCTACGACAAGGTGAGGGCCTTCTTGTCGTGATGAGATTTCACTGCAGGGAGGGCCTCTGCAGTTTCGACTATGATAGCTTGGACTACTATCATAATCTGTGGTCCCACTGCATGGAGATTACCTGCATCGTATACCCCGGGGAGGACCTTCAGGGTGGACCGCATCAAGTGGAGGACCTTGTTACAGCTTGATCTTCTGGTCACACGGAGGGCTGCCGTGACTCACATCAAAAGAGAGGCTCTTGTGATCGATTGTTATATGCCTATGGGGGAGGCCCCCCCAAGTTCTCTGGGGAGGACCTTCAGAGCTGCTGGTAGTGACATTGAGAGGAGGACCTTCGCAACTTCTACTGTTTCTCCCATAATATGGTAATGGGTGGGTAGGGTTCTGAGCCATCGATATGTTTTTAGAGGCGTCGGAAACCCCAGCTTCCAACAGAGCAGAGTCATGAACCAGCTCTTTATATTCCGGCTTCCCCCGGCGCGTTCGGGGTGCTTTCTTGCGGGCAGCGGGGACTGTATGCTATTGATGATGACCTTCACCTTTGGGTCCCTGTCTAATTGGGTCTCGTGATGCTGTCGGGATATGCCGACGAACAACTTGACTTTTAGAAGGGATATATGTCTGATCTGGAGCATCCACCGTGATGGACGGGTGTCCCCCAGTTGGAACAAGTGAAGTTGCTCGATCTGGTTTCCCTTGTATCGCGGAATATAGCCGACGACCCTCCTGGGCAGAAGCAGGGATGCAGATCTGCTCCTAGGCAGCTATCTCATATCCTATATGAGTCACCTCAATTGGGGAGACGGGCTCACGGGCCTGAGTCCTTGCTGTTTCCACTGATGCAATCACACGCTGGAAAGTCTGCAAGATATGATCTAGGATCGATACCCGCTCCTCCATAATTTCTAGGATATACAGAGATACATCTTTGGATGGAATGGGTATGAAGGCCCATTCTGGTATCGGAGTAGGAATATCCTGCTCCGGTCCTCTGGTGGTCAGTAGGTACTAACAATTATCCTGTGTCAGGGTAGGTTAACGAATCTGCCCCTGGGCCGGGATATGCTGGTTTATCTCTCTCTTTGCCGCCACATCGGGTTGGAGGAATTTACTTGCATCCATAGGGAGTTGGCCCTGCATATGTTGGTTTCCCACCGTATTGAATCGGTGGCCTTTGTTGGCAGGGAGACATGCCTTCCTATTAATTGCCACCACATCTAGATGGTGGGATTTGTTGATCGCCACCATGATGGGATGGTAGGCATCAAGAGAATCTTCTAGGAGATGGTCATATAGGCGCTGGGTCGCCACAACTTCGGGTTGGTGGGCTTCATGACCCTGGCCAGGGAGAGGTGCCTACCGGGTAGGTGTTTCCCTGTGTGAGCGACGGGCTTGACGGAGCTCAGCGAGGATGCGTGCTTGCTCATATGATGCCGCCATGTCTAGATGGTGGGATTTGGAGGAGTGAACAGGTGTATGTGCCTATTAGTGATACGTCTTCATGACTAGGTAGAGGAGATCCTCCTCAGGGACAAGGGTGATGACCGTTCCTTGGTTGTATGTTTACCGTCCTTGTCGGGCGGTCCGAGGGGCCGGAGCTCGGGGAGTGTGGGCCTGGATCCTCGGGGCGACATCCTCGTTATCGTGAGGATGTTGAGTCGCGGCGTGAACATGATGATGTCTTATGGTGGGGGCCTTAGAGTGGAACCCTCGCTCAGTGGGGATGAATTCCTCAGCGTCAACCTCATCCGCCCCCCAAAGTTAAGGGAGGTACACATTCTCTCGTTCTGCGGATGTACTCCCGAAATGGTTTGAGATGGCAGTAGTTTGGATCTGCTTTTGTGTCCGCTGCTGGGCAGGCGACCGGTGAGTCCTGGCGGATTGGAGGGTGTGCATGGCTGCCTCCACGATCGGGAGAGTACCATTCACGTGGTACTCTTGGATCAATGCATCTGAGACCCAGCGTTGAAGACGCTGGGTAGGTGACAGGGTCCTCTGTTGGTGAGGAAGTTCGGTCATTGCATTGTTGGAAGCATGTTCCTGTGAGTTACTTCGTGATGTCATTGGATCTAAGGGAGTTCTTAGTGGTAACTATAAAATATTTTAACAAATACAAAGAGAAAACCCGTCAAAGCAGCATCTCATGACCACATGTGTAATTAATGACCTTGATTGGCCCTCCTTGTGAGTATAAAAGGGGAACAGAATGGGATTAGGTTAAATCTGTCATGCTTGGTTAAAGATTCACGTTAGGTTCATCATTTTTTTCTCACGGCGCACGACGGGGTCGTGGGGAAAAAATGTGCGCTACCCAACGGTTGATTAGAGAAGGTTGGGTTCTGTTTAATCACTCATATTGAGTGCATCGTTTTCCACCTTGAAACACCCAATGGTTCCATATCTAGCAATACGTGGACCTACTTTCCAAAGGCAGGCATTCGTTGGGTGGTTTGACAAGTGATGCTTAATAACTCGCATTGGTCGAGAGGATGGGAAGTCGGAATCATCTCACCCTTTTGGGGGGAATTATTACCTGTTCCAGGACTCTCTTATAGATTTAATGCATATTCATATGTTTGTGAATCTTTCGTTTATACCCAAGCATAGTATCCACATATTACTCCTGGTTTTCAAAGGTCATATGGAAGCAGGGGTTCAGAATCATTTATACCCAAGGTTTACCATCCCTTGTTGGATTAATGACCCTGAGGAGTCTGGACTCATTGAGATGACACTGGTTTAAAGCCTTGTAACCAGGAACTCTGGATTTTATTGTCATCCAGGGGGGACAGATACCGACTTGAGAGTTTGGATCGAACCTGTGGTATGGGCCTTCTATGTATCCCTACAAGAGGAATCATAATTCACATGGTTCGGTTTGGTGTGGGGATTAAGTTCTAGGATGCCCAGGGTTGGTGCGGTGAACCGACATATAGGTGGTCGGATCGATCGGGTGTTGGGATTGAACCTCGGGGAGGCTTCCTACGTACCTTGACTAAGAGACAGGGATCAAATTCCACACAGTTTGGGTGGGAGTGTCGGAGAAACGATGTGAATGTGGACCAAGGGGTTTGATGGTGATCGAGATTGAACCTCTTGGAGGCTTCCTATGTATCGTTGTGGTGGGGAATCAAAGTCCATGTAGTTTGAATTAGAGGGTGTTGGAGAACCGACATAAGGATGGACCGGGGGTCCGATGGGTAGTGGGCTTGAACCTCATGGAGGTTTCCTATGTACCATGCCTTGACATGGATAAAATTCCTCTTAGTTTCCGTTGGAGTGGGACTTATACTCTGAGGAATCCCAGGAAAGGATGCCATGTTCGATGCTTACTCTAAGCCCACGTGAGTCATGCTCGGTGTGAGAAACAAGAAGCAGCTGGGACCAGACGATCACATCCCGAAAGGTGCATCTGTGAGAAGTGTGATGCGGATTATGCATGGAGAATCCCAAAAAGTCAGGGCTTACTCCAAGATGGATGCCCAGGGTGACAAAGTGCAGTGGGAGAGAGAATTGGCCCTAAATAAGAATAAAGTGACACCCTTCCCCACTACGCCCTTCCATGGACATGGCCATGGGGAAGTATGGAGGTGCATGGGGGCTTCCTTCTGATGGGTAGTATGCCAATCCCCGAGGAGGGGGAAATTGCCCCAGTCTTAACAAGTGGAGGGGCTGAAAGGGGACTCTCGGGCTCAGACTCTGCATTACCGTGGGAATGTGAACCCAGAAATGCTTTGGGAATCCTCCCAAGGGTCGGGGAAACCTTTTTTCCCCTTCTTACCGTGGGTATGCGAACTCAAAATGGCACGCTAATGCACCTGAAGGTTACATCACATGGGTCCGGTGGCTCTGGTGGAGGCCTCGGCTCGGGGCCGACGAATGGGCCAATGAGGGGTTTGTGTAGGATCAGGCTGGAATGGAAGGATTTTATCTAGCTCGGGTAATGGGAACTCCAAAGGATCTAGCAGGACACACAGGTGTATGGGTGGTGGTGCCCATCGCGTAGGGAGATGCTACGTGATTGGAGAGGTTGTCCGCAAACCAGGGTCGTCCGCGGACTGATGGACATCCTGCGAACTAGGGTGGTTCGTGACTCTGGGTTCGGTTCGCGTACCATATTGGTATGCAGAGGGGTCCACGCAAGTAGTGGTGGCCAAGGGTGACGCCGGTCGGAGGTTCATTGGTCAGGTCTTCGCCCACGTAGGAGGGTGCTATGCAGTGCGACGGATCAGAAAATGGGCATAAACTCCCTGGTCCGCGGGGAGTGCATCCACGGAGGGTCCATGGTTCACAGTATTCTTTTCTTTGTTATTTTAAGTTCTCGGTTCACCAATTTGTTATGCGTTTTCGGTTCCTTATTAATTTTCTTCCAGCTTCATACCTATTCTGGTTCGTGAACTAGAACTTCGCTGTTTGTGAAATCCTAAGCTCCTTCCTTCAAAATCCTTCCACCCAAATCTGATCGATCTCCTCTCCTCTTCCCCCTCCATCTCGTTTTATAGAGCGGGGAAAGAGATGTATTTGTGGTCTTGTGGAACCTTTTGTAGAGGCCCATGACCGGACACATGGTTTCCAGTTGACTTGGTCAATCCACAACTCGCGGGGGGAATTGAACGCATCTCCCCCATGAACCAAACTAGCTCAGGGAGTGCTTCGCAGATATGTAGGCTTCTTCATCCATTCCGTGAATGACAGCGGATGCGGTCAGGGCCGATTGATGTGGTCCGCGGCTGGGGCGGTTCGTGATGGTGAACCGGGTTGGCGATGGCCTGATTTGCACCTGCGGAGGACTTCCGCCTCCATTCCATGAACGACAGCGGTCCACGGAGGAGGCGGACCACTGAACCGGCCGCATACCATCACTGTTGGACCGGTACGCGGACCAGTCGGTATTTTTCTGATTTATTGGGTTCTCTTCATATTTTTTCCCTATTTCTTTGAGGGAAATTGGGTAGAATCCCCTCTTTAATTAAGGGAATTATCATTCTCCTTTGCAGATTTTTTAGGACCCTATAAACAGCTATCACTCTACCATCGAGGTGGCACCTTTTGAGGCATTGTATGGTCGACCTTGAAGATCACCACTGTGCTAGACTGACCCAGTGGAGTCAGCACTAGTGGGACCAGAGATGGTATGGGCTACCATAGAGAAGGTGCAGATCATCTAGGAGTGGATGAAGACTGCACATAACAAGTAGAAGTCGTATGCTGATAGGAGACAGAGACCTCTGGAGTTTGAGGATGGAAACCACCTCTTTCTATAGGTCTCACCCAGATGAGGTTTACAGAGATTTGGCTGATGCGGAAAGTTATCTCCATGATTCATCAGACTTTTTTAGTTCCTCAGTAGATTTGGTGAGGTGTCTTACTACTTAGCTCTTCCACCTCAGTTGCACCGAGTGCACGGAATCTTCCACGTATCTCAGTAGAGGAGATACGTGCACGGCCCTTTTCCACATCATCGACGATGGAGAGATGAATGTAGATGATGGGGAAACTTTCATGGAGGTTCCAGTGGAGATTGAGGATCGATAAGAGTGGGTCCTATGTGGATGGTCGATACCTCTGGTACACATTCACTGGCAGCACAGGAACCTCTTGGAGAGCACATGGGAGCAGGAGGCTCAGATGCGTGCTCTGTACCCCCCATGTGTTCCCTTAGTTCAAGTTGTGGATTATGGGGAAATAAAGCCCTGAGGTGGGGAGAATGTAAAGACCTAGAAATCCCGTGGAATTTTTTTTAATACATGGGATTTTTACGAGTTCGCGAAAACTGACGGCGCTTGATTCTGAATCCCGGTGTGCCTGGAATCAATTTCTGAAGTTTTGTTCAGGTACGTTCAGTAAACATACGGGCGAGTTTTTATAACTTTTGAACTGGTGCTCAGAACTGAAATTCGAGAGCACCGTTGAACTCACAACACCGGTATTCTCTTAAGAAGACTTTCACTTTGACGACAGTGATTCAAGGATAAAAGTTAGATTTTGGGTTTTCGTGTGAAGTGATAAAAAAAAAGTAAGCTCATTTTATTTTATTTTTAACCACCATGTGGAGGTTGGGTGGTTAAAACCTCCACATGGGAGTTGGAGGTGGGACCACCACACCTTAACCTCCCTTGGGAGGTTATGGTGGTGGGGCCCACTTGAGCATAACCTACTGTGAGAGGTTATGTTGTGGGGACCACATGAGGCTTAACCCCCTATTAATGGAAGAGGGTAAAACCTCCTCAACTCCCCATTAAATGGGGAGAAACCCCTTGACCTTATCCACCTTAATGGAGCCAAATCCCCTTTAATTTAATTTGTGCCACCTCTCAAGCATTAATTTGGTGGACCCACATAATTTAAATCTCAAATTTGAATTGTTATGCCAACTCCACCCCATTAATTAAATGAGTCAACTCATTTAATTAAATCAATGAATTTGAATTTACACCAACGAACATAATAGATCCTAATATATTATTTGGATAATATTTCATTTTGGGTGGAGTGGAGAGAAAGGAGGAACTTGGGAGAAATGTTGGGAGAAGGATCCCAATGAAGAACACCTTCGAAAACAAAGAACAATCTTCCTTGACTTTCTTACTCAGAACCCCCTTCGATGCGGGACGTTTTTGACCGATCTTCCCTCCTCATTGTCATCAACGAACTGACGCATGAGCTTGGATTGGAAGTGTGTGGCAGACGCGACGAATGACGATAACATAATCTTATTTTTGCGACTTCATCGTCGAGCAATGATCAAAGGTAGGGGGTTTACCTTGAGTATTATTCCTTTCCTACTTCTCATCTTCGTTTAAAAGGAATCGATGCGATGTATTGTAAACAATTTTTGTTCAACTTTTTTCCACTTTGTTGAACCAATTGTTATCATCCCTAAATGCTGAGGGTATGGGCCAAACTAACATGGCCTAACTCCCTCCATAGATCTCTTTGTGAAGTTTCTTTTGGCATGGAAACAAAGCGGCAACGAGGCGATGAAGGCACCAACGACAAAGGTTGTGCTACCCGAAGCCTCCGGGAACCGCGCCACCCCCGCGGCGCACCGTTGTTCCCAGCCGAACACCGCTGGCCCGTGCCAACCCGAGCCTTGCCGAACTAGCATGCTCGACCTCCACCGGCCGCCAGACCACGGCCTACCCGCGCGCTGACCGGCCTACGCGCACGCTGCCCGCGCGCCCCAACGGCCATCCCGCTCGCTACCCGCATGCCCCGCCGCCCTTCCCACGCATTTTCCGTGCTCCGCAAAGCCTTCCTGCAACTCTTGCGGCCTGCCCGCGCCTTGCCTGATGCCCTTCCAACCTACCCGTACCTCGCACGGCCTATCTGGGCGCTGCCTGCCCACACCCCAGCTCCCAGCCAAATCGGCCGAGCCGCGCTAGTCACCCGAGACGGCCCATGGTGTCCTTCACGGCGACACTGGCCGAACTAGCTAGGCTTTCCGGGCAGAGCCGCCTGAGCCGCGCCCCACATGGTGCTGGCCGAACCGGCCCCGGCCTCCGGGCTGAGCCGCCTACGGGGCGACCATCGGGCCGAACCGCCCCTGCATTCCACTGGGCCGGGCCCAGCGGACCGGGCCGAACCTAGTGGGAGGACCCGCCCAATAGGCTGGGTCAGACACTGTGGGTTTGATTGGGTCAGCCCAGTCGTTGTGGGACCGAGTCGGTCCGACCGGGTCGGACCGGGCCCAGGCCCATTACAGACGTTGTTACTTCCTTTGGCTGTATATTTGGCACCGGATGACCATTTGACAAACCGTCAATGGCGCTGGCTTTCTTAGAGCATGAAGGTCCCTTTGAGTATACCCCACTAGAGTATGGGGTAATGTTGGGAAACGGTTAGGTTGGATCATACACGAATTCAACCGGGTCCCCAGAACTAAAAAGCTAATAACTCACAGACCGGGCGTCTGATTGACACGCTGTCTGTTGCGTTGAGACCCCTGTGACGAGACAGACCTTTGAGATACTTATTCGTGGGACTTGGTGGTAGTTGACGTGCTGACACTTGGATTGATGAGCGTACCCTCTCTGAATCAAGCGTGCTTTGTAGAAACCCTGTGGCTGGTTGTGTTCTGACGACTATTCCTGGATCATGTGTTGGTCCCATAGTTCTGACTTCTATTCCAAGATCATGTGTTTGTCTGACAGAATAGCTTGTCCTAGATCATGTGTTGGTCTGATATCTCTAACAATTGTTCCTGGATCATGTGTTGGTCCGACAGTTCTGACTTTTGTTCCTGGATCATGTGTTGGTCTGACAGAATAGGTGTTTCTGGATCGTGTGTTGGTCCGAAAACTCTGATGATTTTGTGGATATATCTTATCATCTCTATCTCTCTACATAAGTTGTATACCTATGTGATCTGAGTCAGTAACTCATGTGTTTTCTCATGATTGAGATGGATTTCTTGATAACTTAGGTATATGTATGGACATATACCTAAGTGGGGTTATCTGTTGATTTCATACTTTGGTGGTTTATCCTTGTTGTATTTTGTGAGACCTTGAGGGTCTCGGGATCCCTAATGAGTATCGTTATAATCACCCCTACACGGGATTTTCTTGCACCTCGTTGTGTTGGTTGCAGATGATGGACAACGCTGACCAAGTCTTAGTGGACAGAACTAGACGATACCTGGAGGTGGACCACACGGCGTGATGGTACTCGGAGGAGACGGACGGACGTGTAGTGATGTGGAGGCCTTCTGTACATACCCTTTATTTGGGACTTCCTGGTGGATGATCCATCAGTTGTTTACCTTTCTTCAGTTGTACTTATTTTTCAGTTTCCTTGTACTTTAAAGTTGGGCTTGTATTTCTAGACCCTCTACATTATAGGACTCCATTTGTAAACAGTTTTTACTTAGTGTTGCTTCCATTTTATACTCTTTTTGTGTGTGTTTACTGATTATTAAGGCAATGTATTCCTAGTTTTAGGGATTTACACCTTTAGTTCTAGTCTCCAGTCCCTGGCCTATAGAAGGAGGGATTGTGGTAGTCACGACACGGGCCCAGGGGACGGGTCGTGACATATTCTTCTTACCGACCCTTTCAAAATTATTTCTTGTCCTATTTCCTATTCATGTGATGATTACATTATAAATTAATAACTCAATTATATATAATATTCGAATATTTTATTATGGTCATGTAACCACCATACTCTACCATTTACTCATCCTATAAAAAATGAAAGTACCACGCATTCGTACGTACGACTTACAGTCTCCACACCGTGGTGTAATATGTTTTTCATCACTAATTTATTTGTATGAGTATAATGATGAATATATTGGATATTAATAATAAATATAACATTATATTTATTCTTCATTATTAATATACCATCTAATTCTTCACCCTTTACCATTAAGATAATGATATTGTCTCTTGTGCGTATGTACGACCTACCATCTCCACAATGCGATGAGATTCATCTTCCACATTAACCACATAAATAATGACTATAAAAATGTATATAATGAATAAATATGAAATATATGACATAATAATTCTAATTTAATGACATAAATATAGATACATTTTATTTTTCTTCTTCTGTTTTGTTTGATAAGAAAACAGAAACAACATTCATGCGTATGTACAGCTTGCCATCTCCAAGAATGGTGTCTTCCATTTCATATTTATATCTATTATATATATTAATGAACTAAATATATATGAAATATAAATATTTTTTAACATTTTTTAAGTAATTAAACCATGACCTATATAATAATATCAATAATAAAAAGTCAAAACACATATGATAAACAAGGCAGTTACTACCTAAAACCTTGCTTTAACATAAAATTGTTAATAAAAGGGTAATAAAAAGTAAAAATTAATCTAATATGATATCATAAATATTATTATGATTCTATTATAAGTTATAAATTTGTTTAAAACCTCTATAAAGGAGTTTTCAATATGTACAGAGGGAATCAAACCCAAGGTAAGGGTTAACCTCATAATCTCATTATTATTTAGGATTGTTTATATGAAAGTATTTACTAGGAAATATTTATCATCCAAGTACATGTTTCTTAAAAATGTATTTCAAAATATTATTATGAGTCTTCTTAAATTTTTTAAACTCATTTTTACCCATGTATGACTTTTTCTAAATGGTTTGAAATGAGTCTTTTTTCATTTTCCTAATGAGGTACTTTTTGAATTTTCTGGAAAAAGTATGAGAATAATGTTTTCTTAACATATACTACATCAACATATTTGTGTACCTTCATTATTTATTAATGAATTGAATCATAATTTACAATATTATGAGGTTATTTTAAAGTTAATTGTTTTCTTTTAAAATTATGCTAGATTTTAATAAAAGAAAATGATTTCAAAGAAGAAATGATATTTTCTGTAAAAATTGTTTTCAAGTGATCTCTCAAAATTATTTTCCATATAAGATAACATTATTTGATATTACTAATGTTTTATTGGGGATATGATTCAATTTTTCCATTCTTATTCTATCAATTAATGGTTTGTTTTTATGATGTAATGATATTTATGAAACTTATCTCTTTCTCGTGGGTTATGTGTTGATTGAATGATGTTTATAAAAACCATTTCATTACATAGATTCTGATATGATAAATAATTTATGTTATTGTGGAAAATATATGTACGATTTCATTATGAGATTGGTGGGACCTATATATCTCTCTAATTAATTGTCTAAAGATGTATATCTCATGAGATAAACTAATATGGTATTGGGAGTGAACCTTGACAACTAAGATGTACATGGGAATGAACCATGACTACCAGGATTGAATGGGGAGTGAACTCATACTAATAAGATGGTTGTGGGAGTGAACCATGACTACCAAGATGGTATGTGGAGTGAAATCACACTACTAATATGTCCTTGATAGCGATGGCTTGAAAACTATGGAAATCATTTTATAAGATTATGTGTCTGCCAAAAATTTTACGTCTTGTTCTTATGTTATGATTTCATGGATTATATTCTTTATTTATTTATTATTCATGTCTTATTCACAACCAATATTTATTCCATGATTCTTATTTATGATCATTGATACATAGGGATATGATATTCTAATTTAATAATCTTGTTATCATACCCTTATTCTCATGATTATGTTTACATTCCTCCCTTGTTTACCATTACTAGGCATCTAAACTCACCCCTTTTCTTATGTATTCTTTTCCCAAGGTTATAAAGAAAGGGTTTAGTTAGGCATTCCAAAGTGGAAGATAATTATGGGATATCTTGGATATCTTTCACCAAATTAGAATAATGTGTTCCATGTTTCTAAAGGCATTAAACTAATATGGTATTTTGGTGTCTGTTTGTGTAATGTATTATGTATTCCTAAAAAAGGATTTAATATGCATGTATTTTAATCCTGGGTCATTATACTATATACATATCTACAAAAAACAAGTCATGTAATCTAATATCCCCACTAAGGGACTAGATAAATCCATCAGGGCCATCTATCAACCTGAACACAAAGAAAAAGGTTCCACCAACTATGAAGAAATCCACAGGTGAGGAATGATAAGTAAAATAATACTATATGAGAATAATTGTTGTACAAGATATAAAATAAAATATAATTAAGGCACAACATATCATGTAATAAACATATTATATAAAATCTTCCATGACTAGGAATTAATCTCATGTATACTAAAAAAGGTAAGAAACACCCAATATATAAAAAATAAAGCTCGTGCAGGCTATCCACATGCACCACCATACCATATCATTAAAGGGTCACTAAACTAGAGACATATACATAATACATGCTTCTCAAAAACTCCATTCAAAGGTCTCAATACTATAATGAATTTCTAACTCAAGTGCATTGATTCCAAAAGGCATGTTCCATAAATTGTCTCATCACTCTTATCCAAAAAAATTCTTCACACTAACGAGAACAATCCGACACGCCAAGGGTTCCATTGAAAGAAATACAAATCCATCATAACAAGGGTTTTATAGTGAGATTAATAAAGTTATTCATGCACATAGGAAAGAACCACATGAACTTACCCAATGATAAGGTATGAAAACCAATTATAATGAAAGAGGAACTCACCAAGAATCACTAATAGATGATACTCTAATGTTAGAGATGAATCCAAGAATTTTAGAGCTATAATTACTCTCAAATAAGCCCTAGATTCTCCTAAGGTTTGAATGGATGGTCTAGTAGAAGCTTGAGTTCAAGGATTTTGATAATTTATATGGAAACCTAGAAAAATATTGTTGACGCTCCTTTTCATCACATTGTCTAAAAGAATGGAAAGGGAAATGACTTAACACAAATTGATTCATCCTTTGAAGAAAACATCACAAATTGACAAAGTCATGAACAAGGATTAAAAAGCACAATGGTCGCGCAAGTTTAATCACTGTCGCGCAAGTATACTTGCACACCACCTAATGGTCGTGCAAGTGACTTGCGCGCCCTAAAGGATAACCGCCCAGGGTCTTCTCCAGCCTATAAATAGACCCTGTGCGCCCCCCATTTCGAGGGGGTAATTTCTCCAGAATTCAGATTTAGAGCTCTGAATGCCCAAGTCTCTTCTTCAGGTCTTCCGAATACTTCTAAGGTAATTATTTACCTAGAATGGAAGGTCTAAACAAGAGGAGTAAGGTCTAAGTGTTAGAATTCACTAACACTTGCGCACCTAAGGTGTTTTACCTTTAAGGGAAATGAACATACTTGCGCGCCACCCTACTTCCTCACTAAAACTTGCACACCTCTCTTCTGGAAGAACCTCAGGATAATTCTAAAGGCATTGGTCAAGGACCGCCCAAGTATTACCATGCTGGTTTACTAACGCACAAGTACCCATGTGTCGCGCAGGTATACCTGCACGACTAGGACTTGCGCGCCCACGCAGTACCTGCACCCTTGCCAGGACCTGCGCGCCCCTGCCTTTTTGGGTGCCTTTCCTACCCATTTCACCCCTCTTATGCCATTCCACCTCTTCTACTCAAGATTCAGTCTTCAAGACACTCTTCAAATCCATTTATGGCATGATTCCTTGATTTGGATTCCTTATCTGAAATGAACTCCGTGGAATATCTCTCAAAATCTAGTGATGTACACATCTTTATGTCACTAAAGATTGAGATTTCATTCATTCAACCTCATCCTTTAAGATGAGAGAGCTCCTTTTGATCTGGGCCTCCTTTTCAGGAGTAAGCCCCAGTCATAATTTCCAAATATGGGAATCCTCCTCATGAGTAAGCCCCAATCATAATTTCCCTTAATTTGGGCCTCCTTTTCAGGAGTAATCCCTAGACCAAGTTCTATTAATTGGGCCTCCTTCTTAGGAGTAATCCCCAACCATAATTCTCTTAACCTGGGCCTCCTTTTCATGGGTAAGCCCCAGTCTCAAATATGGGCATCCTCTTCAGGAGTGAGCCCCAAGTCCCTTAATTTTTCAAGTCCCTTAACCTGGGCCTCCTTTTCAGGAGTAATCCCTATTCTTAATTTCTCTTAACCAGTCCTAATTTACCTTTGATCTAGGATTCCTTCTCAGGAGTAAAACCCAATTATATGTCCTCTCCTAATTTGGGCCTCCTTTTTAGGAGTAAGCCCCAAGTTAGAGTATTAAAATCTCCATGAAGTACATATTCCTTTATGGACCCTATTCCTGAATTTCTTCCCTGAAGTAAATCCTAATATTCATATATCTGGGTAGTCATACATACATAATCCCCACATTATTTTTTATGATTGAATCTTTCATGGAACAATTTTCTGGTTTTTACCAATACCTCTTGTTTCTCACACCGAGCATGACACATGTGAGCTTAGAGTGTAAAAGTAATTATGACATCCTTCTTTGAGCCATCAATCATAAATATCATACTCCCTTACTCGAACTACGTGGGTTCTGATTCCTTTTCTAAACAAAGGATACGTAGGTAGCCCATCTGCGGGTTTGATCTCAACTCTAAAATAATCCATGTCCTTCTGAATGACAATAAACTTTAATTGCCCCACTGAGTGGCTTTAAAACCAACATGGTCATCATAATGACCAGGAGACTTCTATATAAATGTGTCGAAGGATACCATTGACCAAGAATATCTAACAAATACATATGGTTCTCTATCGATGAAGAACCTCGAATACATATAAAATATTCTCTAAATTTCCTACATATTTAATCATTGATTGTCAGATCTGAAGGAAAGATCATTTTATACTTGTTAATGTAATAAGGATTCATGAACATAACTTAAATCTATAAAGGGAGTCCCGGAGTAGACAATAATTCCCCTCAAAAGGTGTGTTGAATCCGACCTCCCATCCTATCGACCAATGCAAATTCCTAAGCCTCATCAGTCCACAAACTAATGAGCGCCCACCTTTGTAAAGTAGGTCCAAATGGATGTGGAATCATTGGATGTTTCCAGTTCTATGAACAAACCCATTAGAAACCGATTGGAATGTTTGAACCTTCAATCAAGGAGGTCATCCCCAAATTCCGAGGGAAACAAAAAATGGCGAACCCGACTTGAATCCTTAACCAAGTTAAAATGATGTTTTACCTATTTGTTAGGACCATATTTAAAACTCAATGAGAGGGCCAACAAAAACAATCATTGACATATGTTCTCATCCAAAAGATGTAGTGGATGAATTTATCTTGATTACGTCTATTATATCAAATAGGCACTCTTTCCCAAGATTATTTGCATTCAGAGAAATGGATGCTCTCAAGTTCACACCTGTGAATACCGCTGCTGTGAATGCCACTGCTGATACTCCTGCTGGATCGTCGTCCGCTCTGAGGATGACATCACCTACTCAGCGTCTTCAACGCTGGGTATCAAACGCACTGGTTAAGGAGTACCATCAACATGGTACCATTCCAACTCTGGAGGCTGCCCGACAATCCCTCCAAGTGAACAACTCACACCGGTCTTCCGGAAAATGACGACCAGTGATCAAGAGGAAGGCGGTGCTAACCACCGTCTCCAACCATTTCGGGTCGTTATCCTCAGAATGAAATCACCATTATCTACCTTATTCTAGGGAGGTGAATGAGAAGGTCCCTCAGGGCCTTAATTCAAGCAGAAAGAAGTCCTTCCCGAGGGCTTCCACCAACAATTGCCACCAGACTCGTGCGGCAGTGCGCCCTCTACATGATGAGGGTAACGAATCCAGGCGTTCGGCTCAGGTTCCTCGAACCCGAGCAGGCAAGACGAATCACTAGAGGCGAAATCTGGTAAACAGTGAGCAGGTTCTCATCTCTGCCATCTCCGGAGAATTCCACCAACCTAACTTGGTGGCAAGCAACGAGCGGGCACACACACCTGCCCGTTTTAATTCCATTGTCTAGCAGACTCGTCTGGCAGCATCACACCAATCCTGCCAAGAAATTCCTATGGAGTACTATAGACAGAAACATATATCTATTTATACATCATCATACAGTCAGCAGGATCGTCTAACTACATATTATGGATCCCGCCAGCCCAATGTATTTACCACTGGTAAACAGGCACATACACCTGCTTACACTCATCAATCTTGCCAGCAGCCTCGTCTGTCAATGTTGAAGGAAGTTCGTCAACCACGTTTGGAGGAGTGCAATCAGTAGGCACACACACCTATTAGTATTGATCAAGCCTACCAACAGTCTCGCTTGGTATCATTTGGAGAAGTTAGTCGGAAAGCTCCAGCGAAAAACAGGAGGTAGACTCAACTTTCTTCCCCCACACTTGAGTACTGTCAGGATTCACTGACAGGAAAAGGAGGACAGGAGAAGGCACATACACCTACTCCAATCACGTAATGGACGTATATCCCCGTTCTGGCAGATGAAGTCACCAAGCATATTCTATCAATGGTGAAATATTAGAAGCAAATCCCTACTCATATTCTGGATGCCTGCCAGGATATTATAACAACTTCAGTGGCATCTCAGGGAAAGACACATAAATCTATCCCTACCAGTGGAGTAACACATCAACAGTTCACTCTGAAACAGACACACACATCTGTTCCAGTCCAAGAGGTTTGTGGGGAATACTCCCCCATATCATACGGACAACCAAGTCAGGAATATAAACATGATTGGAGTGGAGATCATCAGCCTAACCTGGCCATCTCTCCTGATCAGGCACATGCACCTGCTCAGAGCAGCCACTTTCATCAACAAGTGGTTTCCAAGGCGAGTAAGAAGGCGTCTAAGAAGAAGACCCACCTAGCACAGTCAAAATATCAAGATCCAATCTGTAACAAGTCCTTGCTCGATACTGGAGTTCTTGAAGCCCTCAGACAACTATCTGTTGGAATCCAAGATTCTACTCCCTCATTTCCCAATAGTGGGAACATTAATCCTGAAGGCCTTCAACAGACACTTCCTCATGAAGGCTTGCTTCATGACAATTTGGTCAATCTCGAAGTTTCATCTTCAGATGAGAGCTACAATAACCCTCTGTGTGGCCAGAAGACCAAGGAGCAAGAGATCTCATCTTTTGCTGTAACCCACCATGGTGGTCCTCCCCATGATGATGAATTTCTCTGCGAAATTCCTCTTCATAGTAGTGATGCACATTGCCCGGAAAATTCTCTAGTGGACAATGTAGTGCCGAGAAAGCCCTCTTATCTTGAGTCACTTGAAAATGTGAAACCAGTCATGTATGATGCTTCATCACTAGCAGGTGAAATACTTTCTCAATCAGAAGATAGCCCAGGGTGTAGGTCATTCTCTGAACCACCCCTAAGTCATGCATCTTCTAGTTTGATCAATTATTTCTCTACCAATCTTGTTGAATCCAATAAAGCAACAAGGAAACACCATCTCTGGTCAAATTAGGTAGAAGAATCTTCATTTAATGATAAAGAGGAAATGATGAACATGGGTAAACAACTAGAGAAAGGTGAAGTGCCAGTCATGTTTTGGCCTCTAGCTGACTCTCAGTACGACATTCCAGAGATGTTGACGGAAGATGGAATTCATGATATTCATCTCAACATATGAAAAACTCTTTTTCAGTTAAAAAAGAAAGTATTATCTTATGATGAATATGAAAATAATCTTAAGATAATAGAAGGGTTACAACGTCAGATTGATTTTGAATCTCTATTAGTATCTCGATATCTGAAGGCTGTAAAGAAGTAGAGATCCCTTCAACGTTCATGCCTTGGCGCACTAAGATGATTGTGTCAGTTAATTGCCAATACCCCATCTGGTATTCATGTCAGAGGATGGGGTATTCATGGAGCACTACATTTCACTCTACTCTCCAGTCAGCAAAGCCCACCAAAAATGGTCTCATGCAATGTTATTTCCCATGGCTGGCCATAGTCAATGAGTTTTGTTTGTAATCAAAAGCTTGCCCAAGAAGTTGTACGCACAGACAGAAATGAAGAAGGTGTGCATACACAAAATCAAAGGATTACCCAAAATCTGGGTGTTCCATCAAATAACCCACTTCCCCCTATCCAAAAGGGATCAAACAAGGGGAAGGAAAAGAATCAGGTTACATATCCTTCCTCTGGAGAAGGCCAATCTCTCTCACTAGAGAAAATATTTGCGCAACAGGAAGAAGAGATGAAGGAATTGAGGAGGTTGAATGCAGAGCTACTTCAGGGTAGTCTTCTTCCTAACCATGCTGGAGTCAGTGAGCCAAGGGATTTTGTTGCAGCTACTGAGATGGATCAAGAATATCCTCTTTTATTAGTACACCCTCACAGGTCTAATCCTACGGGTCAAGTGCAACAAAAATTGGCAGTGCTACCATCGGTTGCAGTACCAGCCACCACATCTGTCCAAGCTCCAGTCATTGCACCTGCCCATGTCCAAGTTCAACTGGATGTTTCTCAAAATTTAATAACTACCATTGAGTCATTAACAACTCGGTTAAATACTATGGAAGGTAAATGTGCGTAGGTTCAACCGAAAAAGAAAGATTACCCTGAATGTGTAGATTCAATCTCTCCCCCCATCAAGTTTTGGGAACCATGTATTCCCTATTTTCAATGGATCAGGCGGCCCTGAACATCATTTTATGCATTACGTGTCTTGTTGTGATCCTATGATGGGAATTCTGGAGCAGTAAGAAGCAGTAAAACTCAGATGCTTCATGCGAACCTTGTAAGGACTAGCTTTTGTATGGTATACAAGCTTGAAATCCCGGTCAATTACTGGATGGAAAGATCTCCGTCAACAATTTCTTCTTCAATTCAGCTCAACTTTTCCTAAGACAATAGTTTTCGATATTATAAACTGTAAGAAAAAGGAGAATGAAAGAGTCTCTGATTTCATTTCTCACTGGAAGGGATTAACATATTCCTTGAGCTTAGCACTCCCTCAAGAGGAACTGTTGCCAATTTGTGTGGAAACTTTGTGTGACGAATTACGCACGCCGCTGATCCCTATGAAATACACAGGAGGGTTTCGAGACCTTACCTCAATCGCTCAACAGATTTAAGATTCTCTTATACCGACTAAGGATAAATCTCGTGTAATTCCATCATCTCTAGGAAGGAGAATAGGTAAAGAAGAGACTGCTACAGTTATGCTTAAACAATCACATGTACCTGCTCTACTTCAAAACCTTCATCTTATCGAAGGGCTCCATCTACTGAGTGACAACAACAAAGGCCGTTTTGTCAAGACGATCAAAGAAATCAAAGACAAAAACAATTTGAGGATATGAAGAGAAAAACATACTCTTTCTGAAATGAACAAGTTCCTAGTTACTTCATTTCGGCTCTGGAGAATAATTTGGTTCAGCTGCCAAAGACCAAGAGGCCAAACAAGGAAGGAGATGAAGACCGCCCCAATTATTGCCCCTTTCATCAAATGTTTGGGCTTCCCATCCAGGAGTGTTTTGTATTCAAAGACCTCCTGCAAAAGATGTTCAACTCGGGACAAGTTAAACTGAAAGGCTCTTTAGCCCAGGTAGCATGTGTTACTGCTACAGTTCTAGAGGAGGAAGGCGAGTGGAAAGAAGTCAAAAGAAAAAATGCAAAAAAATATGAAGATTGGATGGTCAGAAAGAAAATCAACCATACTCATGCTATTTTGCGAATGCAATTGAAGAAACCAATTGTACCTTATGCTATAAATGCCGCAGCAAAACCCTCTTCCTCGTAGGAAAAATCCTCAAAGAAACGGCATGATTTAAATAAAGAAAAAGAATCAGAAGAAGATGAGTACGTATCAAAGCCTAAGTTTTCTTTGACCTTGGTATTCTTCATGCCATCTACTTCAAATCAATGGGCACCATCCCACCAAATGGCATAGCCTAAACAGGATAATCATGCAGAATTTTCATTGGATGAAGAGTTGATATTTGGTTCTGTTAATATGATTCAATTAATAGATCCATATGCCAGTTGTAGTTTTGATTTCGACGAGCCTGAATTCCCTATATCAAACAGGGGAATCATAAGAAGTTCCAGAGGCTCAGGATACAGGGGAAGACGTGGATATTTCAAAAGACACTATTCCAATTCTACCCCTGCTAGAACTGTGTGCGCAGTAGAAACTCATGGTAGATCCCTTCAGCGAGCTCAGCAAGAAAAAGAAAGTTCTTCTACCAATAGCAAATTCAGTCCTGGAATAGTTATTTTGGAAGACCGGTTGAAGGTTCCATCTTCTTCCTCTCAGCAAGTAAATGGATCTAATCGGTCTAATCTTCCAAAACCAGGAATATTGCCAAATCCTATCCCAATACAAGATGCATCAACTTACAAAGCATCTGCTTCCAAGGAACCTGCTAAACCACATATTCTTGTTGGGAAACGCAGACCTTTGGATCAAAAGTATGATGTATTGAAACAGTTGGCCCAAGTACCAGACATGTTATCAATTATGGGGTCTTTGAATCTGTCAAAAGATCTTCGGGAAGCACTCATTGAGGCTTTGTCAAGTCCTCAGGAGTTTGAAACTGAAATTGCTGCAGCTGAAGTCTATCACATAGAGAATAATCCTGCAGAATGCCATGCAATAATATCTTTTACTAATCAAGATGAAGATGATGTTGTGCATGGTCATATTAGACCTTTGTACTTATCTGGAAAGGTCAATGGTGTAGACGTCAGAAGAGCTTTCATTGATAATGGTCCAGGAGTCAACCTCATGCCCATTCGTACACTTCGTCGATTGGGCCTCACGGAATCTGATTTATCTCCTTCTACCATGATGTTACAAGGATATGATAAAAATGAACAAGAACCACTGGGCGAAGTTACACTCAGAACTCAGTTTGGAGATCTTGTATCCAATTCAGATTTCATGGTTGTTGATCAAGACTCAGCCTTCAACATCCTGCTTTGAAGACCCTGGCTACATCAACATGCGGCTATCCCTTCATCATACCATCAATGTCTCAAATTTTGTTTTTATGGTCAATTTGGGACATTGTATGGTGATAAGGCCCCGTTCAAGACATGTGAATCTCAATACATTGAGGCAGAATTCTATCACATGAAGGGAAGGGAGAAATCCACAACAAAGGAGATTACCAAAGTTAATGCTCCATATGGTTTGGAGAAGATTCCAGTAAATCCATTTACACATGTGAGTACAGATTATGTGTTTCCTATCAGTCAAATTGACAAGATAGACCCAAATCAAAATACTCTTATGGAAAGATCTATAATTTCAATTACGGCAATCGAGCCAGACAACATGGGAGAAATTGGTAACCCACCAAGCAGTGATGAAAGCACAAATGGTGCTGTCTTTATTTCATCTGCTGAAATCCAATAATTATATACTTTTCCAATTAGTCCAGAAGAAGTTATAGAAACATCGTAGGTGAACAATGATGTCGATTCTCAATCCATCATCTCCTCTTTATTACCCAAAGAAGACCCTTCATTATCAATCGGGTCGGAAATGGAAGCTTCTTCTTTAAGATGTGCAAATTTTAACATCTCTTCTGATCATGAAAATTCTGCATTGTCATCTACTATGGAAGTAGAAATGAAATAAATAACACATGATGAAGAAGAAGAGGAAGATCTCAGAGATTCTCCTAAATCATTTGAAGAAGGTATCTCTACCACTGTGGATGAACTCAGAGAAATAAATCTGGGTACAAAAGAAGATCCACACCCCACTTTAATCAGTGCGGCCATGACTCTTGAAGAGAAAGAGATGTATATTTCCTTTCTAAATAGAAATAGAGATATATTTTCTTGGAACTATACAGAAATTCCCGGGCTTGATCTGGATGTTGCTACTCATCATTTGGGTTTACCAGAAGAACATCGAGGATTTAAGCAAGCCGCGAGAATAAGACACCCAACTTATGCTTCCAAAATTGAAGCTGAAGTGGATAATCTTATCAAAGATAACTTCATCAGAGAAGTTCAGTATCCCAAGTGGTTGGATAATATTGTCCCTGTAAAGAATAAGAATGGAAAAATTATAGTTTTCATCGATTTCATAAATCTTAATCGGCATTGTCCTAAGGATGATTTCCCAGTTCCGATTACAGAACTTTTAATTGATGCAATAGCTGGATATGAATAAATTTCCTTCATGGATGGATATTCCGAATATAATTAGATCCGAATGTCCCCAGAAGAAGAGGAATCCACAGCCTTCAGAGCCCCTCAGGGTGTGTTTTGCTACTGGGTAATGCCCTTTGGCTTAAAGAATGTAGGTGCAACATATCAGCGTTCCATGCATCGTATCTTCAAACCCTTCTTAGGAAAGTTTGTTGAATGCTATGTAGACGATTTGGTGGTTAAATCCAAACAACGTTCTAATCACTTGGATAATTTGGAAGTCATATTCCATAAGCTTCGACAATATAATTTGAAGATGAACCCCTTAAAATTTTCTTTTGGGGTAACCTCAGGAAAATTTCTCGGCTTTGTTGTACGCCATCGTGGTATCGAAGTCAATCCTGAGAAGACCAAGTCAATCCTTGGTATGTCACCTCCTCGAAATTTGAAATATTTAATAGGACTTCAAGGACACTTAGCCTATATTTGGTGTTTCATCGCCAATTTGGCAGGAAAAAGTTTACCCTTCACCAAATTGATGAAGAAGGGAGTCACTTACCAGTGGACTGAAGAATGTCAAGAATCATTCGATATTCTCAAGAAATACCTCTTGATTCCACCGGTACTCATTCCACCTATTGATGGAAGACCACTTATCCTTTATGTGACAGCTCTAGAGCGATCATTGGGTGCCTTTCTTGCTCAGAAGAATGATGTTGGGAATGAAAACAGCCTCTACTACCTCATTCGGACTATGATTGAAGTAGAAACTCAGTATTCAAGTATTGAGAGGTGCTTCCTGGCATTAATATTTGCAGTTCAGAAGTTGAGACACTACCTGCAACATCACGAGGTCCAATTGGTATCTTGCAATAACCCGCTCAAATTCATCCTTAGTCGTCCAATGCTTACAGGACGTCTGGAAAGGTGGTCAGTTATTTTGCAGCAATTCGACATTCAGTATGTGTATCAAAAGGTGATAAAAGGCCAAGATCTGGCTGATTTCCTGGCTGAACACCCTTCAGTGGAAGACACATCTTCAGATATTGAACTCCCTGATGAGGAAGTCTTCTCTATTCAAGAAAGTCCTCAGGCATGGGAAATGTATTTTGATGGTGCTTCCAGAAGTCCAACAAGGAGGAAAATGGAAAATCCTAATTTCAACAAAGTTGGATTAGGAATTGTGCTCATTTCTCCAGAAAAGGCAGTGTTACCTTATTCCTTCTTATTGTGGGAAGGTGGTACCAATAATGAAGTAGAATACCAAGATCTCATCGCAGGCTTGGAATTAGCGCTTCAAGCACAAGTTAATAACTTAAAGGTGAAGGGTGATTCAGACCTGTTAATCAAGCAAGTCAATGGGGATTATGCCATCAGAAAAGAAGAACTAATCCCTTTGTATGATTACGTCAGAGAGTTAATGGCAGAATTCCCTTCATAACTGACATTTTCTTATGTCCCAAGATCACAAAATTCCCAAGATGATGCACTGTCTAATATATCCATAGCTCTGGAAGATCAAAATCGGGACGAGACAACCATCAGTATTGCCCACCGTCATGAAATTTCACCTTATGTTCGAATCAGAACAGAGGAAATTAATGAAATTAGTCCCATTCCTGAACCGTATGGTCATACTACAGGATGGATGTCACCTATCAGGGAATACCTTCAAAATGAACACTTCTACCTGATAGAGCAGAGAAAGAACAAATCAGGCGACGTGTGGTCAATTTTACTCTTTATGATAGCCCAGATCACCTAGATAAAATTCTCTACAAACGTGGTTTTTATGGAGTTCTCTTCAGATGCATTGATGGAGAAGAGACAATGGCTATCATGAAAGAAGTGCATGTAGGAATCTGTGGTGCCCACTAGTCTGGACATAGACTGTCTGATCAAATTAGAAGGCTTGGATACTTTTGGCCTTAAATGATACAAGATTGTGTTGATTTCACAAAGAATTGTCATTCATGCCAAGTACATTCCAACTTCATTCATCAACCTCCAGAGTTTCTTCATATAGCTAAATACTCATGGACATTTTCCACATGGGGAATGGATGTGGTGGGGCCTTACCCTTCAACTAAGGCCAAGCAGTTTAAGTATATTGTTACTGCTACTGATTTCTTTTCCAATTGGGAAGAGGCAATACCTCTTAAGGAAGTCAGTTCTAAATGCATTGTTAGCTTCATCAAGTCTAACATCATTACCATATTTGGTGTCCCTCATACAATATTTACGGACAATGGCACCAACTTCTATTCATCTGAGGTGAAGAAATTGTATCAAGAATACAACATCAAATCCAACCATTCATCTCGGTATCATGCAGCCACCAATGGCCAGATAGAATCCTTTAATAAGACTCTATCAAATATACTGCAAAAGATGGTGGATAAAGACAAGAAATCATGTCCTGATAAACTCTTCCATGCTTTATGGGCTTATCGGACTACCACCCGCACTGCAACGCGGTCAACTCCATATTCATTGGTATATGGAATGGAAGCAGTCTTGCCAATCGATGTTCAACTAACCTCACTCAGAGTTTCCATTTTTGATCAATCATCTACAGATGAACAATCTCAAAATCGATTCAATGAATTGGAATGGTTAGATGAGAAAATATTGTGCACTTTGCACCACTTGGAAGTCTATCAGAATCGAATAGCAGGAGCTTTTAACAAAAACGTTCGTCTTCATTAATTCACTCAGGGAGAATTGGTATTAGTTCTCAGAACTCCAATGATACTAGGAAAGAAACCTCCCAAGCTTGAGCCAAAATGGGAAGGACCTTACTCAATACATAGGGTCTACTCCAATGGAGCTTATTCTTTAATCTCAATGGATGGAGAACTTATCACTACTCTGACCAATGCCAGATTTTTGAAGAAGTATTTTGTCTAAACACAAAATATATCATCATTGGTCCATTATGACCTTAAACTGCACCATGGTCCAGTATGACCTTAAACTGCACCATGGTCCAGTATGACCTTAAACTGCACCATGGTCCGATATGACATTAAACTGCACCACCGTCCAGCAAGATGTTAAACTGCATCATCCACGGTCCATGCATATGACCTTAAACTATTCGCACTTTCGTCCAACATGATGCTAAATTTTATCGTCCCTTTTTTTCATCCAACATGGCGTTAAACTGTGAAAAAGTCCCTAATACGTCCAACATGACATTAAATGGTGTACTCTTTTGTCCTTACTTCATGACATTAAACCGCACAATATTCTTTTTTGTCCAACATGACATTAAACTGTGTTTTCCCCATCGTCCTAACTACATGATGCTAAACTGTACAGAAAGTCCTTCATATGTCCTATATGACATTAAACTGTACTTTGTCCATGCTACATGACACTAAACTGTGTAACACTTATAGTCCTAACTGCATAGTCCCTTTATATGTCCAACATGAAATTAAACTCTGCATCGTTAGGGTTGTTGCTACCTCTTGTTTCTCACACTGAGTATGACTCACATGATCTTAGAGAAAACTTCAACCATAACACTCTCTCTGGGTTACTAACCATGTGTAAGTCCCAACACCATCATTTTTTAGGTCTTTGTCCCCAAGAACAACTTGATCATTAATTCATTCTTTAATTGAACTACACAGACTTTGATCCTTGCCTTCCAGGCTGGGTACGTAGGCAACCTCCCAAGGTTCAATCCCAAAACCAATCTTTTCACATCGGTTCACCTCCATCTTATATGATTTTGATTCATGAAACCATCCCCAGAATCAATATCTTTACATTGGTTCACTTTCGTCCTTGCTATACGACGTTAAACTGTACAACACTTTTGTCTAGTATGACAATAAACTACAATATTCTTTGATACCCTCACCTAAGAGGGAACCATTATTTATATTGATTTTTCAATCATGTTTCATTTCAAAGACTACGTGCATACATGGAAATTCCCAAACCTTTTATCTTGGGTCAAACCATCATTACACTAAAGTCTCCTTTCACCCTTCACTTGTATGAACCAAATTTGTACAGAGTGTATTTCTAGAACTACATGGGCTTGATTCCCATCTTTATGGGATAAGTAGGAACGTTCGAGTGTCCCTCGAATCCATCCCCAAGTCTTTGGGTCTACCCCCAAATTCCACTTTCAGTCCCTTGGCTGAAAAGTCCCCATGAAAACACACACTGCATATTTCTTAAAATGGTCCAAGCTCAATGACCCTAAACTAAGATCTCTAATCCTTTTGTCCCACATGACATTAAACTGTAATTCAAGAACTACATATGGCTTGATTCCCATCTTTATGGGATATGTAGTGAAGTCCAACATTTCAATTCAGGACTCAGCCACAACATGATTATGGTTAGCATTGATCTGTGTATCTTTGTATACATTAGAAAATACCCATCTTTATGTGTCATAATCCTAACCTTAAATATTTTTAGATCTTCATAACCCTTTTCTTGACTTTAAGTCACAAAAATGTCAAATTTCTGAGAGTTCTTTTACCTGACTATGCAACACGTGACCTTAGGAGACCTTTCATAAACAGTCTATATAACAGAATTGTCAGCCAAAAGATACTAATATTTGACTATGCAGCCAATGCCCTTAGGTGGCCCTGCATAATTCAACCCCTTAACGGGTTTGTCAGATACTGGTAACTTCATTCTTGGGAAGAAAGCCTCTTTTTTCATTATTGGTCTTAAATGACAGTATGTAGGGATCCGAAAAATATCCATCCTTAACATATTTTTCCCATATCCTTTTTCATGATCTGAAAGTATTCAAGTCTATGGTTTATATTCTCCTTCCCTATGTTTGGTTCAGACCTTCGTAGGAGTGATATCCATCCAGTTCTTCGATAATCTTGTTCAGAAATATCTTCTCTATATTCAAGTACCTCTTTCCATATAGAAAACACTATACTTTGGAAAATTTGAATCTCCATAAACTTTCACTAGCTTTTTAGCACTAGGAAAGTAATCTTCTGAGAGTTCTTTTACCTGACTATGCAGTATGTGCCCTTAGGCGACCATGCATAAACAGTCAACATAACAGACTTCTCATCCAAAAGATACTATTATTTGACTATGCAACCAATTCCCTTAGGTGGCCCTGCATAATTCAACCCCCTAACGGGTTTGTTAAATAATGGTAACTTCATTCTTGGGAACTACTTCTTCTAATGCTTTTAGCTCTTTTTCATATCATTCCTCATATCCAAATTTTCTTAAGTTATAGTTTACATTTTTTCCCTCATACTTGAGTATGGTAATATGTTTTCAGATAAATTGTCAAAGAATTGAGTCAATTATAATTCATTCGTTCAAAGCTATTTCGACCTTAAACATTAGCCTCTTTATGTCTGATGTGCATGACTTTAAACTGCCCACAAAAGGCAAAGGATCTCTGAATAAAAGTCAAGTTCCAACTCACTAAACATTCATTTTGTATGATTTAGGTATTATTGATCAATTAAAAGTTTCAAATTTTTTAGGGTTATTTATATTAATCCTAGTAAAAATCATACTATTCTTACTAGGCTCATTGGATTAGGTAAAATTTAAAGCAGGTAGCGAAAGAATACAAGCATGAATGATTGAAGATAAAAGTACTCTCCATTGATCCACAAGAATTAGAGGGACATCCATAGATTGGAGCCTCTTCTCTTTTTCAGGAGATTACAAAAGACTGTCAACATAAGTCTTCACTTGATGTACAGCATCCCGAGCTTTATCAGCAGCTACTTGAAGCTCGTGCACTCGACTAGCATCACTCTTCTCAGCTTGATGGAGTGCCTTCATGGAATCTGCAATGGCTTTCATACCATTCATTTGAGATCCCTCCAATGAATTATTGAGCTGATCAAGTTCCCTAGTAACAACATCTAACTGTTGCTGGAGCTTCACCTGCTGGATGACTTTTTCTTTGATTTTATGCTTCAACTCCTTCATCTTGACAGCATTATCAGCCTCATCTTGGGATACCGCAACCTCAAATTCGCCGATTTTAACTGACAGTTTCACTCTAGTCATATCTTCATGAAAATTTTGCTCTTGCTCCCTCCTGAAGATGACCTGTTTCACCATGGCATAGATCTTTTCATATCCAAAACTGCCAAGTCCTAGCATGACAAACTGGGACGACAATCGAGGGATCTTCGATGATATCTCTTATAAAGGCACCTTAGATATGATTTTCCATATTTTGTTCCATGCCTTGTGTCATGAAAAGATGAACACTTTAAGCACCTCTGGGTCTGATTCAAAATCATCATCGCAGGGGGGCATGTAATCTGGGATTAATGCACTTAAGGAAGTGACATGTTCTGCTCTTTCCCCCCTGACCTGTGCTTCTTCACTTTCAATTCCTGTTGGGGAAGAGGCTGAGGCCTCACCTCCAGATCTATCCACTGCAGTTGATGGCCCTGCATAATTAATTGAAAACTTTGGTTAGTTTCAAAAGATAACAAAAGAATCGATTGTCTTGAAAATTAAGTACAATCACAAATTTTGTTATCCCTTACCCGACGGTAGATCAGCAACCTGAGAAAACTCCTCCCCATCATTCCCAGTCTCAACAAGATCTTCAAGATGGGTCTTAGGAGGGTTTACTAGGTTTAGATCTACTTGAGCTAATGTTTCTACAATGGTAGGGTTGACATCAATGTCCACACCCTCTTCAAGCATTGGCAGTTCAGCAGCTTCTATGGATGGAACTGCATATTATTTTCAGTCATGATTAGAAGTTTAAATTATAAGAAAATTTATTGGGAAAAGGATAACACTCACGCCCAAGGTCTTCTAAATAACATGACAACTTAGCATGATCATAAAATTATTCTAAAGACATGCCACGATTCATCATTTCATCCAATGATATTTCAGAATCCTGGTTAGTCTCACCAGTGGGAGCGTTTGATGTATCTTCTTCACAACTTATGTCCTACAACCCCTGACCCTGGACAGCATCTTCGGATAAAATCACGGCATCAGTTGCAACAGCCACTAGAATCTCTAATGTAGGATTTGAACCTGAAGTATCACAGAATGGAAGTCAGTCGGTGGTTCGTTCAATATTTTTATGAAGCATTGTTAACTTACCAGAAATAGGTTCTTCTCTTCTTGCAACAGCAGCAGGAGGGATACTGGGAACAGATGCTAGATCTTCTCTAGGAGCAGCCAAGTCAGCTTGAATCTATGATTGTTCCACAGCACCCTCCGTGGTCCTTGAAGGAGGATCAGTCCTTTCCCTCAGGGGGGAAATTGAAGAAGCCCCTGCAACCCCCAGAAATATGAGTAACCATTTCATGGGTATAGACTCATGATTACCTGAAGGACTTACCGCTGCTAATGAAGCATTTAGCTGTGGACTTCCTCCTTCGTTGCCTTTGCTTCTTTGTTTTTTTGGGAGTATCGGAAGTCTCCCTTATTGGCACCTGGATTGTAGAATGAAAAGTTGTTTCCAGCTCCTCATTCATGGCCTACTGGCCTAGAGATATCTCACCCGGTTCACGAGGAGAATCAGCAGTATCCCCGATGGCAGTACCACCAAGGCTATACTGTGGTGAAGGAACCTCAGTTCCTTTCTTTGCAAGCTGCAAGATGAAGAAAATAACTTCATTAAGTAACAATGCTTCGACTGGAATCAATTTGCAAAGAAAATAAGGAAAGAAAACCTACATCTTCAGGAGCATCATAATCATGCCACTCCTCATCTCCGGAACCACCAGCCCCCTCAGCGGCGCCATGATCAATCAATTCCTTCACTTTCCTGGTGACAGGAACAGACTCATCAGTGGCATATATGAGTATTTCCATCTCTCTGATGTAATCCCACACTTCATTGGGGTTATCCTCGTACTGGATATCTGTAGAATCTAGAATATTACCTATTCCAGGAAGTTTTAGGCCCTCACACAAATCCATCCAGGCGGTCTCAGTACCACAGTATAAACTCTGCCATAACTGGACAGCCTCTGGTCTTAGATATGAAGGCTTCAAGGAAGGTCCTACAATCTTTGACTTTAATTTCTTCCTAGCTTCTGCAACTGCAGATAGAGAATAATAAAATAAGACTTATTGCTTTATAAAGTAGCATTGATTAAATTACCACAATGAAGTAACTCACCAGGAGTTGATGGAGTGGGTCTTTTAATTCTGACCAAAGGATTATATCGAGCATGAAACCACTTTTCCACTGGTTGTGCCTCATCATCCCCATCATGGGAATCCGTTGAATCAGTCCTAGAAGAGGAATATGGAGAATCAGATTCAGGTGGAAAAGTATCCCCTTCATGAGGAAGGGTTTCTT
The DNA here is from genome assembly GCA_963277665.1 of Viscum album. Classification (NCBI taxonomy): domain Eukaryota; kingdom Viridiplantae; phylum Streptophyta; class Magnoliopsida; order Santalales; family Viscaceae; genus Viscum; species Viscum album. The sequence goes on along the minus strand of OY728161.1, from coordinate 1,574,901,952 downwards.
TCTCTACAGTCCTCTTCCTTTTCCCCACCTGATAAACTGGGTGATTCAGTACCCCTTTTGGGTATGATGCTATCCAATTCTCGGCATAATATGAAGTCAATTTATGTGCCACTTTTTCAACTGGTAGATCAAATACTGCCCCAGTCTTCTCCCATGACGTCAGCAGCCACAATTCCCAAGCAACCATCGGATGTTGCTCTAACCTAACATGTACTGGAGGAGATACAGCAATTTGTTGCAGACATTTGAATTAACGTGACAATATATATAGAGCATAGGCCTCGCATATAATTTCTCCGTAAATCCTGGCAACTAGCACACCATCCCTGCAAGCTAGCATGTATGCCCTCAAATCCAATTGGGCTGATCCATCATCAACAAACCGCCCGGTTGGCAGATTTCCATAGGGAAAGAAGTTGAATTCCTTAAACATGCTCAGCCTCACTTTCATGTCATAGGCATTAAGATCTAATGAAGCAACTCCAGAGAATGCTTGCACTGACAGCCTGAAATAACTTCCAGGAATTTTTAATCCATTCTGTACATTATAAGTCCTGAAGTGAGTGGCGATCCATCCCCATAAAACTTGGAATGGTCCCACTATTCTTAAAGGAGATTTACCCATGAAGACAGGAAGTAAACTCCTGTGAATCTTTGCTAAAGTGGGGGTAGCCAACCCAACCATTTTTCCCTCAGCCAATTTTGCCGCAATGATGAAGGTCCCTGGCCTGACGCCTCCCTTCGAATCCCTGACTGACAAGAGATAAACGCTGATCCACAAATCCAAGAATCCCGCCAGAAGAGTCTTCTTTGGGATCCTTTGATTCACCTGATATCCCCATTTCTCAAAATATCCTCCTTCTAGAGTTGGCCAGAATGTTCCAGGAGTACCCCTCTTCTCAGGTTTTGGGCAGGTGGTAGGATGTTTGGGCCTCTTATCCTTGGATTTATTTTTCATGGATCCTTTTTCGTTCAGCTCTTTCTCCTTTGGCTCCCTCTCGTTATTATCAATAAGAAATATATTCATCCACTCCTCCAGATTAATATCCTTTCTATAATGAGTTAATGAGGTCTCCGAACTCTTGAGCCTGTGGAAGATCTTAAATAATTCCCGATCTAAAGCAGGAGTTTTCTCTAAATCACTGCATGTCACCTTTAGAGGAATGAATTCATCATACATATCACCCAAAATTGGATCCCCTGAGATCTTGTGGACATCCCACATACTGATACCTACTTCTTTATGAGTCAGATGGAAAGAATTAGTTTCTGGGCTCTAGTGGCTGAGTATCTCTGGCACAAAGTTATCATTTCTATAAACATATGTTTGCCCAACACAAAAATATTCGTATATCGCCACTCCTTTCAGATCCTCGAAAAACTCTGAACAGGTTTGTTGTACCCAGTATGCCCACATCCAAGTTGGCTTCACACCTCCCCTAGGACGGAAGTCCCAACTTTTCTTCCAGCCTTTGGATTGATCCATCTGAGCGTTTAGGAAGATTGAAGGATGACAATGTGGTTGCATCTTGGGCGTATGAGGTTTTAAATCTGGCATACAAGGGCTATGATGCATCATGTGGGACTGCACCACTGTTCCATCATTTATAAATCCTCCTCCACATGAGATATTTGCTGAATTAAAGTTGGTGTAATTATGAAACCATGAAAATGGAAGATAGTTCTTTGCTTCTGGAATAGTGACTTCTTGTAGATGACCATAGCCATACAAAGGAAGATAAGTGCTTTGGTGGAATCCATGATGATATTTCTTCAGATACTTATCCAAATCCAGAAGAGTGCTACTTTTGATGGTATAATAATCGTGGCCAATGATGTTCATCATATCATCAATCTGCTTGCTAGCCAGTTCATCAGCTATTCTGGTTCTAAGAGCCATTGATTCCGCACAAAAGTTGAATAAATTAACTTTTAAGTAAGTTTATTTTTCATAAAATTTGTAAAGGAATTTCAAAAAAATGGCTAAGGCATTAAGTCGCACAAGTCTAAACTTGGTGCGCAAGTATGGATGTGTCGTGCAAGTGTTAATGTGCTGTGCAAGTTTTTGGTGCGCAAGTATCACAGCACAAGTCCTATTACCTTGAAAACAGTGTGAAAACGAAGAAATAGTGGAAAATGAGCAACTTGCACGGTGAAGGGGACCTGCACAGCGTGAGCTCAAAAATCCGGAATCAAATTCTATGCACGAAAAATGACCGCGTATTTATAGGTCAGGCTACCCACCTGCGCGCCTATCGCCAGCGCACTCCATCCCGCGTGCTCCAGCCCTGCGCGACTCGAACCTGTGTGCCAAGTGTTGCACACTAAACACTTGTGCTCTGCCTTTCATTTGGTTTTTTTCTTTTCCTCGGAGTCACATCCTCATTTCTTTCGGATCCAACTATAAGGGGGGACTTTGGTTGATGATATGTTTCGTCACATTGTCTAAAATAATGGAAAGGGAAATGACTTAGCACAAATTGATTCATCCTTTGAAGAAAACATCAAAAATCGACAAAGGCATGAACAAGGCTTCAAAAGCACAATGGTCGCGTAAGTTTCATCACTTCCGCGCAAGTATACTTGCGCGCCACCTAATGGTCGCTCAAGTGACTTGAGCACCCTAAAGGATAACCACACGGGGTCTTCTCCAGCCTATAAATAGACCCTGTGGTCCCCCCATTTCGAGGGGGGAATTTTTCCAGAATTCAGATTTAGAGCTCTGAACACCCAAGTCTCTTCTTCAGGTCTTTCGAACACTTATAAGGTAATTCTTTACCTATAATGGAAGGTATAAACAAGAGGAGTATAGTCTAAGTGTTAGAATTCACTAACACTTGTGCGCCTAAGGTGTTTTACCTTTAAGGGAAATGAACATACTTGCGCGTCGCCCTACTTCCTCACCAAAACTTGTGCGCCTCTCTTCTAGAAGTACCTCAGGATAATTCTAAAGGCATTGTTCAAGGATCGCCCAAGTATTATCATGCTGGTTTACAAACGCGCAAGTACCCATGTGTCACGCAGGTATACCTGCGCGACCAGGACTTGCGCGCCCACACAGTACCTGCACGCCCCTTCCTTTTTGGGTGCTTTTCCTGCCCATTTCACCCCTCTTATGCCATTCCACCTCTCCTATTCAAGATTCAGTCTTCAAGACACTCTTCAAAGCCATTTTTTGAATGATTTCTTGATTTGTCTTCCTTATCTGAAAGGAACTCCGTGGAACATCTCTCAAAATCTAGTGATGTACACATCTTTATGTCACTAAAGATTGAGATTTCATTCATTCAACCTCATCCTTTAAGATGACAGAACTCCTTTTGATCTGGGCCACCTTTTCAGGAGTAAGCCCCAGTCATAATTTCAAAATATGGGCATCCTCCTCAGCAGTAAGCCCCAATCATAATTTCCTTTAATATGGGCCTCCTTTTCAGGAGTAAGATCCAGTCCAAGTTCTCTTAATTGGGCCTCCTTCTCAAGAGTAAGCCCCAAGTCCCCTAATTTGGGCATCCTCCTCAAGAGTAAGCCCGAGCCATAATTCTCTTAAGTTGGGCCTCCTTTTCAGGAGTAAGCCCCAGTCTCAATATGGGCATCCTTTTCAAGAGTAAGCCCCAAGTCCCTTAATTTTTCAAGTCCCTTAACATGGGCCTCCTTTTCAGGAGTAAGCCCCAGTCTTAATTTCTCTTAACCAGTCCTAATTTACCTTTGATATGGGATTCTTTCTCTAGAGTAAAACCCAATCATAAGTCCTCTCCTAATTTGGGCCTCCTTTTCAGAAGTAAGCCCCAAGTTAGAGTATTCAAATCTCCATGAAGCACATATACCTTTATGGACCCTGTTCCTGGATTTCTTCCCTGAATTAAATCCTAATCTTCATATATCTGGGCAGTCATACATACATAAGCCCCACATTATTTCTTATGATTTCATCTTTCATGGCACAATTGTCTGGTTTTTACCAATACCTATTGTTTCTCACACCGATCATGACTCACGTGATCTTAGAGTGTAAAATTAATCATGACATCCTTCTTTGAGCCATCAATCATAAACATCATACTCCCTTACTTGAACTACGTGGGTTCTAATTCCTTTTCTAAACAAAGGATACGTAGGTATCCCATCTGCGGGTTCGATCCCAACTTTGAAATAATCCATGTCCTTCTGAATGACAATAAACTTCAAGTGCCCCCACTAAGTGGCTTTAAAACCATCATGGTCATCATAATGATGAAGATAATTCTATATAAATGTGTCGAAGGATAACATTGACCAATAATCTCTAACAAATACAAATGATTCTCTATCGATGAAGAACCTTGAATACATATAAAAGATTCTCTAAATTTCCTACATATTTAATCATTGATTGTTAGATCTGAAGGAAAGCTCATTTTATACTTGGTAATGTAATAAGGATCCACGAACATAACTTAAATCTATAAAGAGAGTCCCGGAGTAGACAATAATTCCCCTAAAAAAGGTGTGATGAGTCTGACCTCCCATCCTCTCGACCAATGTAAATTCCTAAGCCTCATCAGTCCACAAACTAATGAGCGCCTACCTTTGGAAAGTAGTTCCAAATGGATGTGGAATCATTGGATATTTCCGGTTCTATGAACAAACCCGTTAGAAACCGATTGGAATGTTTGAACCTTCAATCAAGGAGGTCATCCCCAAATTCTGAGGGAAACACATATCACCATGGCGCAATGCCTGGAAAATAATAAAGAGGGGACTGAAGAAGAAAAAAACTATAGTGAAAGGTAAAGTAATAATATACAATAGTGTCTAGTCAAAAGTGTTTCTATATTCTATACTATGGTCAATTGAGAGATCCTATAAAATCTAGAAAAGTGATTACACCACTAGGGAACCTCCATGCCATATAATTATGAAACTAACAAGAAGGCCATGATGTAACCGAGCTCTACAATATAGTGACCCCCCAAATTGCCAAAATTTCCCAAGTTCAACCTTTAAAACCACCATTCCATAGCCCATTATCTAGAACACTGCTATGATAAAAGAGGAAGAACCACTAAATCTAACCACAAAATTTTACTTTCCCAACCATGCAATAACTATAGTATCCATGGTGTCAAAAAATCCCCACACCATAGAATCCAATTCCACCTAAAAATCCATTTTAACTTCCCCCTTTCCCCTTAGAAACCAACCCTAGGACATTTATTAAAAATTTTGGGTGTTACAACTCTCCCCCTTTAAAAATTTCTTATCCATGAGAAGTTTTTATAGTGGTATTTATCAAATAGATCATGACCCTACACTCAAATATCATACTCATGCTCCTCGGTCTCCTCTTAAAACCAATTGTGCTTCCATATGAAACTAAAATGTGAAACAATCATATCTCCTAATATTTTCTCACTCCAACCTATAATCTATACTAGTTTATCCATTAAATATGCATCATGATCTCACTCAATGTCCTCATAGTTGACCCAATGTATAGGATTGGGCATGTACCGTTGAAGTTGAGATATATAGATGCCTCAATACTATAGAGAAAAATACAAAAGGAATTCCACTATCTCGATACACTAAAAAATATCGAATGGTCTTAAAAATATGGGAGATAATATTCCTTTCTTATGTAATTATCAATTTCCTAACTGAGGAGTTTCTCACAAGAAGGCTTGGTTTCCCATTATAACATCTCGAGTTTTTGGAGTGGGTTGAAATCCTCAACCTGTTTGAATTTTTGGAGTTTTTTGGTCTAAACAACTATTTTCTTGATCTTAGGAACTAAATTATGATAGTTTTTTTTGTCTTGAGGAATTTTTTCTAGATGAGTTTAGATGCTAAAAATATCCTTGGGTTTTTGAGTGGGTTTTGGGTGCATTAGATACAGAAATCCCAACTATTCAAGGTTTGTAGACTGGGGAACTTGGTTTGGGAAAACATTGTGGCTCCCAGGGAAAAATATTCAGCCCTACTAATTTATTGAACATGGTTTGGTAAACCATGTAGGGGTGGAGCATGACCGTGTAGGGAATTTTATAGTTTTTAGTAGAGGTGCGTGTATGGTGGGAGCATGGTTTGGTAAACTATGTGTTATAACCATGTGTGTGTGGTTCCTAAGCAATGGGAGCCACATGGCTAGCCATAATGTGTGTCCAAACCATGTGGACAGTTTAAATTTTCAAATTTACCAATTTCCCCCTCTCTACTATTTAGGCTTTCTCCCTCATTTCTCCTCTTATTCACCCATGTGAAAACGGGGTCTCCATTTCCTTATCTTCTCCTATAACATGATCTAAATCTCTCATCTGATCTCTGATTCAATCACTTTTGGGTGTGTTGGAACTGCATTAGTAAGACCTTGGATCTGTTACCTTTTTTCCTCCTTTGATCTCACTATACATAGCACTAAATCCTTAGAAGTAGAAATATCCTATTTTTGGGGAATTTGTATAAAATCCCAATTCCATCCAAACAATATCAATTATTTGTTTTCCCTTTTGTTTTGGGGGTGTGTTTTTTAACATTCCATTGGGTTGTCCGAGAGAGACCCTAAAAATGAAATGATTCTTTTTTATTAAAATAATTGAACCCAATAGATGTCTTTGGAAATGATAAATCATGTTTAAAAATTGTTTAGGCCTAATGAGTGGATTCAGACCTTGGGTAGACTAGGTTAGGGTGTTAATTATTAAATTAAATTGATTTATATGTGGTTATGTTTATGATGGTTCCGTGCGAACATGATGGGTTAGGCCCAAGGATTTAGATGATGATGACCATATGGTTAGATGAGATTTTGGTTGTCTGGATGGAATTATCCCATATATATTGGGTGATGTTGATCACTGGTTGGGTGACATGGTCATCAAATTTTTGGGGAAAATGTTACTAGATTACTAGAATAACCTAGATGATAGTGGATGGTCTTGACAATCAGGATGACAGACATGGTCACAGGGGTATGAAGTTCTTAAATGATATGTATTAGTTATTTGTTTGTGATTATTGATCACTTTGATTATCATATGTGTCGTTGGATTCATGTGCGCAAATATATTACTCGTATTATAAGGTGGTGTTAACCACTTGTGTGGGTAGAGGCCTCTATTGGATGTGGCTTAGGGTGGTGTTGATCACCAGTATGGTTGTAGGTTCTAGTCATAGAAATATTCATGGATTGTGAGGATCCATTAGTATATAGTGTTGAGACCATCAATTGGGGGATGATGCTCACTTTATTTTGTGAATCTTGGGATGAGATTATGTGGGAGGATTAACATCACCTCTCCTTGGGAGGTCAACTATTGATCTAATAGTTTTAATATTTGGAGGGCAGGTATTTTTGTGACTCATAAGTCCGACATTGATCCGATGGGGACTCTTCTGAGCTATCTTCCATGGGAGCATGTACTTGTTTGGGTGTGCCTTTAGGACATCAGTTACTTGATAGATGGCATGAGGTTACGAGTTATAACTTGGAGGTGGAACCTGAGGGTTCGCTTCAAAAGTACATCCATCGGGGGATGCCTTGTACATTGCGCTATGGATCCTCTCTACTATAGTTGTTCCAAAATGGTAGACCTAGGTGATTGATTCCTTGTAGCTTCTAAGAACAAGGAAATTAGGTTTATTTATTCAATGTGCATGTACTATTTTATTTATATTTAGATACACTTTCTTTATCATAGATGTAAACTAGAAACACATTGGTGGTGGACAACTATGAATATTCTCACACCATACACATGATATGAATATTCTCTCACCATACACCGGCCCTTCGGGACACATGTAGACATTAATATATTGTGATTAGGTAAGGGATCGAGCTTAGGAGTTGTCCCAGAGTGACCTTATTGGGATTTTATCATGGGATGGATGGTAAGGGACCTTGGAGTTTTTTCCATTAGCTGGAGTAAATTTTTTCCTTTTTTGTATCAGCATGCTTATTAGATGTATTTACTAGTGTTTAGCCATAGGAAACCCTTTATATTTATTTTAATATATTACCTAACTTTGATTCATGTTTATATATATGGTATCTTATGGAATTTTTGTCTATAAATATTATGACAGTATTTATTATTCCCTTACTACTATTGTTTATGATTCTTCTATAAAAGGTTATCAATCATGTTTCTTATGGAATTTATTTTATGATGCTTATATATACTTAGAAAGTTATTATATTATCATCAATAGGGGATATTTTCTCCCAACTATCACCACTTTACACCATCTTTGCTAGTCGATAACTTTTTGCACATAAGGAGGGGTTCCTAAGGCCTAGTTTCCCTCTATCTCGAAGCATTGTTTGAGTGTAGAACTGGGTTGGAGTAATAAAAATGGTATCAGAGGAGTTTATTTTACCTCTTTTGGGTCTTACTATTAGGGATATGGTAGGCCTGATATTAGGATGTCGTCTAAACTGGGTTGAGGGTTCGTGTTTGGGTGCCTGTAGCCCCATGCATGGGAGACGTACCAAGTTGTTAGGGGTGGTAATTTTTATTCTTATTTGTATGTTTATATTTGATATGATTTAATCCTATAATGGTGTACTTTGGTATGGTTTTTTTATTATGATATGTGACCCTTGGCAGAATATGGAAAGGGAGGATTTATAAACCCTTGGCCTAGTTTGGAAAGTGATGATTGATTATGATTTCTAGATAGGCGCATAGGATTTGATATATATATATATATATATAAGTTCTTTAATTAAATTTCATGTGATTTTCATTGGGAACTTAGATATAGTTAAGAGGTTTTGATTTGTTTAATGTGGCAACAATGGAAGCTAAGTAGTGTTTTCTTGTGTGGCCTCTCTTTGGGGGAATTCTACTCAACCATACCAACCATGGGTTTCTAATAAAATATGTATGTGATATGTTAAATATAGATGGATGGTCCTAGATCAGATAGGATCAATAAGGGATGATGTTTTGGGAGTGATTTTTTTAAAATGTTAACAAAGAAAGAAAAATAATTTTTTCTGGTATACCCTTCTTTGGTTGAATCTTACTTAGAAACCCCAGACTGATATGTGATGTCTGAAACCAATGGGGGTAGGTGAGGGACTATGAGGATAGATTTATATGTTATACTTGGCTTTGATATGGGAGGGTAAGGGGCTAAGAGGCCAAATTTCATGAGACATTGTTGCTATGGGGGAAAGTGAGGGTAGTGATATTGCACTACTTGTTACTTCTTTTCCTATCTATCTTATATATATCTATGTGCGTATGTGTGTGTGTGTGTGTTATTATGTCTTTCTGGCCATTATATTATCATTTTGTGGGTTTCCACTTAGATGATTTTTGATGGATTCTTTTGCAGGTGGTGATTTGGTGTCCTATGAGTGTGCAAAGTTTGAGACCCTTAAGGGTAAGGATAAGGTACCATAGATCCCTGAAGATCATGGGCCTCAGTTACATGAATAGGTACATGCTCTAGTACAGGCGAGTTATCCACATGACTTGAAAGATTTTGAGTTGAGGATTGGTGAGTAGCTCCGAGCGAGCCTGGTATGTGTCATACTGGGTATTGATAGAAGTTTTAAAGAGCAGATACTTCTATGGAGTTCTTGATTTGGGAGTTCTATTCACATAATCCACCACTATTTAAGGGTGAGGGTGGACCATTGTAGGTAGTAAGCTAGATCTAGTTATTGTAGACCATCTTCGAGAAGCTTGAGACACCCCCAGACCAGAGGGTGAAGCTATAAACATACATTATCAAATGAAAATCAAAACAGTGGTGGGACATGCATGTTTATATAGGAAGAAACTAGGGACTATCATGGAATAACTTTGAGCCCAGTTTCCTTGATCACTTCTTTCTTGAGAGACTAAGGGCTGAGAGAGATCAAGATTTCATGAGGAAAAAAGTAGGGAGATATGTTTGTCATAGAATATGGAACTACTTTCACCTTTTTCTTGTTCTGTACCCAATATGGTGGGAGATCTGTTTTGAGAATGGTTTATGGCACACTATTTGGGTGTAGGTAAAAATAATCAGGTTAGACTCATTCTTAAAGGTGGTTAATCAGTTGTTGATATCCAAAAACAACATTATGGATTCATCATACTTGATTCGGGTGATGACATCAGGTGATTAGAGCGATGATGATTTAAATAGAAGAAACCAAGGCCAAGAGGAGTCTCAGATGGGTTTTTGGGATCGAGACTCTCACAGACCACTGAGGAACGGGTATTCAATAGTGTGATTCTAGTGCGGTCATTTTGTACATGTGCGAATGTAGTGTGATTAGGTATCAAAAGAGTGTGGAGCATTAAGCTGGTTGGGAATCTCAAGAAGATTTATAGGAAACCTTCTCATATAGCCAGTAGTTAAGGACTGGGGTAGACTCAGGGCACTGAGGTCAAACTAGGAACAATACAAGGAGCTGGTATCCATGATTTAGTTGCATGCAGAGGACATGGCGAGGACAGTGGGACCCAATAGTGGGGTTAGTGGATGATATCTAGTGTGGATCTACTGGGAAGCCAGGATATAGGGTGTCATGACTCAGTCTAGGTGCATTCCAGTAATCTTCTTGGGTCTGTGTAGTTTAGTGAGTTGACGATAGTCATAGGTACGTTTTGGGCATGATCAGGGTACTTTTTATTTTAGCATGGACCTTTTTTAGGCATGTCTGGTTTCAGGGTGCATGCGGTGAATATAATATTTTGGTACTAAACATATTCTATTAAGTAGGTTGACATAACATCATATGAAATATATATATATATATATATGAGGTGAATGGAACTGGGATTTTCTATGGGAATCAATGTGATGTGGGATTAATTGTGGTGTGTTGGCATCTAGGAATCAATGTGATGCAGGTTTCTTTGAGGTGTATTAGCATCATGGAATCAGTGGGATGTAGGATCTATATTAGGTGTTGGGAACCAGGACTGATTTTGGGCATCTGAGGAGATGTGTGACCTCATAGGTGCCATGTGATGCATGGGCACAAGGAAAGAATCTGATGATATGTGATACTTAGTGGGTTCCATATGTTTCATGGTTTTGATGGAGCATCTGTTGAGGATAAAGAGTTACTATGCATCACAGGAGGAATTATGAGTTTGGGAATGGTCATTGGACAATTGGTTTCTTTGGATTTTTCATCTGGGAAGTGACCAAGGTAGGTAACTCCTATGGGGGGGACACCTTGAGGGTGTTGACCAATGCCCTTATGATTATGATAGGCAATGTTAATTTTAAATGATATGGGTATGTTTAATACTATATTTAGGTAATTTTACATAGATCAAGGATGACCTCTATTAATGTGGGACAATTATAACCTCCCGGGTTTTGGGAGTGGGTAAAAATCCTGAACATGTTTGAATTTTCAGAGTTTAGTGGTTATACCAACACTTATATTAATATTATGAACTTAATTACAAGATTTTATCTAAACTGATATTTATTTTCAGAAGATCATATGTGATCAGCAAGTGCCTTGAAATTTTGAGTGGTTTTCGGGTGCATTGGAGGCTGAAATCCTTGCTTTTCAGGGTGATCAGATTAGGATGCATGTTTTGTACAAACCATGTGACTCCATGGGAAAAGTGTGTGACCCTATTTATTCAATGGACATGGATTTTTAAACCATGTATAAGGAGTTTCATGACCATGTAGGGAACTATAAAATTTTTAGTAGAGGCTCGTTCATGGTTAGCACATAATTTGGAAAACCTTGCACTCTTACCCAACTTGTGGGGTTCCTAAGCAGTGGAAGCCGCATGGTTTTCAAAATTTTATCCATACCTTTTGAGACATTTAAATTGGATAATTTACCAAAATTAACCTCTATTATATTTAGTCATTATCCCTCATTTCTCCTCTCCTTCATCTGCACAGATAGGGGGTGTCCCATTTCTTTATCTTTTCTTAAGCCTCAAGCCAAATCTCTCATCTGTGCTCTAGTTCGATCATTATCGGGTTTGTTGAAATCACATCAGAAACCCTTGTATCTATTACCTTATCTTCTCCTTTACTCTATCAATATAGATCACTAAATTCATGTGATCCAATTCACCCAATTTTCAAGTCTTTAGATGATAACTCCAATTTCTTCCCAAACGGATTGAGTTAGAGGCTAATAATAGATGAGCGAGCATCTATGAAAAGAATAGGTGGTTCCTAGATTTCAATTTTTTTATCAATTTTTTGGAGTGTAATTTTGGGTGCACCATTGGTTTTTCTAAGATATGTCCTAAAAATTAAATGGTTGTATTTTAATTAATTAATTTAACCTCAGATAGGCATGTGGGAAAAATCAACCAAGACTACAAATAGTTTAAGCCTGGTGAGAGGCTTTAGATCTAGAGAAGATTAAATCATGGTGGTAATTGTTAAATTAAATTAATTTATATGTTATTATTTAAATGCCCCGACCCTAGTTACCCAGAGTCAGTGCATTATTACATAACATTGGCATGATTACAAAGAATCAAGTCCAAAAGGACCGATTGGTTTAGTAGCCTTGGAAGTACTAAATACATACATGAGTTTTACATTACATTATAAAATGAGAAACAACAAAATTGTGTATCCTTTTAACACACTTTTATCCCTTATATTATCCCAGCAAGTTATTCATAATATACTTCTTCGCATCCTAGGAAAAATCAAACATAGAAATGGGTGATATCATATGCTAAGTACGGGTAAATAATATAGAAAAAACTATAAAAATTTAAGGCAAGATGTGTAATAAAAACAAAATCCTTTTAAAAATAATCATGAAAATAATATGGAAAAAATAAATCAAACATTACCATATAAAAATGAACAGGGATATTCTAATAGTCGAATAATCACAAGTAATGACTAATTTCATAACGAGGGAATGCATAATGTCGGACATCATAACCACATAGTCAAGACCTCGTGCCAAGTCTACAAATAAATTTTTTTTCAAGGCCTTGTTCCAAGACACTAGTTTGTCTCATGAGACCTACCGATGAATAGAGGAACTATAGAGGGCTCCACCCATCCCTTACTAAGTCCAATACATTCCTCATATGAAAATGTTGAAACATAACATAAACATCCATAATAAAACTAGATTACGAAATGTCAATACTGTAACCATAAATCATGAATGGTATAAAAATAGCACATTCATAGTCAAAAATATTATAACTCATTAAATAAAATATTTAAGTCTATATTTACAATAAATAAACCTCAATCAATAATAATATCCTATAAAGGATGTTGATATAGTTAAAAATGATCAGTAAAACTCTTCGAGAGGAATATCACTTTATGTGAATTCATTTAAAAGTCGCACATTTATAAAATAAGTAATTTAAAATATATTTTTGAATCAAATTTTCTCATACCAATTTTAAACTTTGGAAAGGAATTAACATTTTAAAACAATCATATCCATATAAATAAATCCTTAAAATCATTTTGAAAACATGGACTTTAATTAAAAATATTTACAAAAATAAATCTTTAAAAAATTTAAATGATGATATAGTTAAACAGTACCTTCCATAAAACTTAAAAGAATATTTTTGAAAACATTTTTATGATATATTCACATGGATGATAAATATGTCTTAGAAAATACTTACACATAATTAATCTCATATAATAATGAGATTGATAAATTAACTATTACCTTGTACTTTCCTTTAGTCGATGGTATGTTTAACCTCATGTATAATGATCATAGTATATTATTAAATTATACCAGAACCATATTTATATTTATTATATCACACATGATTCATTTATGACTTTATACTTCCCATTAATAATAATTTCCATGTTAAACTAACATTTCGGGTAATAATTACTTTCTTTATCGTATGTGTTTTAACTTGTTATTATTGATTGTATTACTTAGATCATGATTTACATATTTCAAAAATATAAAACATTATTTATAAATCATATATAATAAGAATATAAATATTTATAATAGATAGATATATGAAATGGAAACACCATTCATGGAGATGGTAGTCCGTACGTACGCATTGACGTTGTTTCTGTTTTCTTATCGTATTTAATGGAAGTAAGTGGTTGAGATATATGTAAATACACACACACACACACACATATATATATATATATATATTTACAGTAGAAATATTATTTCATATATTAAATACTTATTGATAATATATATTTTTATAATCATAGTTTAATGGTGAATATGGAAATGAACCTCATCGCGACGTGGAGACGGTAAGCCGTACGTACGCAAAAGCAATGATATCATTTACTTAGTGATAAAATTGTATGAAATTGGATGGTATATTAATTATAAAGAAACATTAACATGTTATATTTTTACATCAATTATACTCATTATTATACCCATCCAACTAATGAAGTGTCGAATAACAAACTACACCACGGCATGGAGACAATAAGTTGTACGTACGCATCTATGGTGACTTTGTCATTCATAGGATGGATAGAATAATGACTATGGTTGTACCATATTTATAATAACATTAAAGTATGTATAAGGTACTGGATTTATTATTTTGGAATGGAAATAACAAATAAAGAGAAAGTTGAATAAGAAAAGAACTTTGAAAGAGGTGATGAAATAATTACCTCTTCTTGGGGTGCTTCCTTTTGATTTGATCAAAAGGGATTATTAGGTTGTATTTATGATCAAATTATGGAATATCGTTTTAATTGAGGGTATTTGGTAGGATATTTTAGCATGAGTTGTCTGAGACAAATGGTTTTGGAGGTGTGAAATTAAGACAAGGGAAAGTACCCTTTTATAAGAGAGGTGAGGGGCACTTTAGGAAAAGCATGAAATATTATTTTATTGTAAAATAATTTTCGGTTTCTAATTACTCAAAGTGGATTTATTTCGAGTATAAGGTGGTTATAGGTCGAAAAACTCTCAACCAATAGGTTTTAGACAACTTTAGGTCACAATATTGACCTTATCTTTTAGATTTAACTATTAGTTAAATAGTTTGACATTTACCATGTCTTCTTAAATAATTATAATACATGGTTAATAAACTTACTATAAAATTACAAGATAACCCCAGGTGGTTAATTAATGATATTACTATAATTATATATGTCTTATGGGCGAGCCTTATATTTTTAATACTGTTATATAATTTATTAAAATACTTTTTTTTAAACACATTTATGTCAATTTTGACACTATTTAGTATATAGTTTTTTTGAAAGTCATAAAAACTTTATCAATTTAAAATAAATTTATTTAATCAGAAGTAACATGTAATATTAACCTAGAAAATTAGTTTAATTAATCCAAACTCACAATTTAAATTAATTTTAATATTTATAATATCAATTATTTTAATCTTTCATTAATAAGGTAATTACTACATCGTTATTACATAATAAATAAATTTAATTATTTAATGTCTAAAAATTATAAATAAAATAACATGATGTAGAAAATCTTTTTATCTTTATATTGAATATTTATAGTTGAATTTATCTTATGTATAATCCTATATTAAAAATTGTTTAGTTACTAAACATTGAATTTAACACTTTTAACTCTTCTTTAAATAAATTAATAACAAATGTCCTAATCTAATAAAAGTGGATGAAAAAGTGTGATATTTTATTCCAAAATATTATTTTGGTCCAAATACACTTATTCAATAGAATTAGGACATGTTTTAGGGTAATTATAATATCATTTTTACCTTTAATTACTCTATTTACTTTTAACTGTGGTAAATAAAATTCAAAAGTTATTATTCACCAAAAATTATTTTCATCCTATTGAACCAAATTTTTCATAATAATTTCAACTGTGTTTCTTTATTTTTTGAAATTTAATTCACAAAAGTGTAAAATTATGTTTTATGCAAATTTGAAAATATGCCTAGAAGGTAGGAAAAAGACGTTAAAAAGTTCCAAAAAAATCATACATCTAATATTATTATAAAATGATTCTAATGAATTAAATTGGGCTAATATAGGTATTATGTGTATATTTTTAATTTGAAATAAATTTAAATAAAAATAATGATTATTTAAATAAAATTCTATTTTAAACAATATCAAAGTGTTTTTCACTATTCATCAAAAATTGAATGTTTTTAGAAAAATACCAAAAAATCACCCTAACATAATTTTGATATTAAAAACCCAAAAATGAAGTCCATCCTGAAAAATAAAATTTATAAAATTTCAAAAAGTGGGTATTAATATTCATAACATCTTTTTAAACTGTTAGTTTGATTGGTCGTGGTGTGCTAGAACTCGAAGTAGCATATAGCACAAGTTATTTCATTATTCAAATAGAAGTGTATAGTGGAAGATCTAGGTGTTGCATTATCCCCTCCTTCAAATAATTTCATCCTCGAAATTCCTGTAATATTATTGAATAAAAATATTCGTTCGGTTCTTCATCATAAGATCCTCGAGTTCCCATGTTTCCACTTCCATATTATGGGTTCTCCAAAGAACTTTTACCATAGGAGTCATCTGGTTTCTCAACACTTGTTCTCTGCTATCAAAAATCTTGATAGGCTCTTCACAATAAGACAAATAAGGTTCTGGTTTTAATTCTTCATTGGTGAGTACATGCGTTGGGTCTGGCATGCATTTTCTCAACAGTGATACATGGAACACGTCATAAACTTTGGAGAGACTTTGCGGTATTTCCAAATGGTAAGATACAACTCCAATTCATTCTAGAATTTTGAATGGTCCGATATACCTAGGAACTAATTTACCCTTATTACCGAATCATAAAAAACCCTTCTAGGGGAATACCTTCAAGAAAACATAATCACCTACTTGAAATTTCAACTCCTTCCTTCAGTTATTAGCATAGTTCTTTTGCCTACTTTGAGCTGATTTGATATGGGTGTGGATAATCTTCACATTTTCCATTGTTTCCTCAACATGTTCTAGGACTACAAGTTTTATTTCACCAACATCATCCCAAAAAGTTGGTTAGTGACATCTCTTTCTATATAACACTTCATATTGTGCCATATGAATACTTTAATTGAAGCTATTGTTATAGGAAAATTCTACCATAGGTAAATACTGATCCCACATACCTTGAAAGACAAGTGAGAAAGATCTCAACATATCTTCTAAGGTTTGAATAGTCTGTTCTGATTGTCCATCAATTTGAGTGTGGTAGGAAGTGTTCAAACAAAGATCAATATCGAGAACTTTCTGAAGACATTTCCAGAATCTTGATGTAAAATGGGGATCACTATTAGAAACAATCGATAGGGGTACACAATAAAGTCTTAAAACGTCATTAATATATAGTATTGCTAAACGTTCAAGTGGTAAATCTTCTCTTATAGAAAGAAAAGATGTTGACTTGGTAAAACGATCAATAATGACCCATATTGCATCATTCATTCTAGGAGTCTTTGGTAGCCCCATGACAAAGTCCAATGTAATATCATCCCACTTCCACTCAAGTATGGGAAGATGTTTCATGACTCCTCTTGTATGTGGTCTTCCAGGCTTCACCTGTTGATACACTATACATATTGACACATAATCAACAATCTCCCTCTTCATGTTGTCCCACCAAAAATGTTTTTTCAAAATCTCTATAAATATTAGTGCTACCAGGGTGTATAGAGAAATTGGAGCTATGAGCATCATCCAAAAATTACCTTTTTAGATCAGGTATGTTAGGAACAAAAAGTCTCTTCCCAAATTTCAAAATTACATCTTCATATATGAATTCAACTAACCTCCCATCGTTCATAGCTTTAATTTTCTTTTGAAACTTCTCATCATCAGTCTAAGAACTTTTTATCCATTCTAGTAAAGATGGTTTGGAAACCATTTGGAAAAATATTGATGTTTCACCTTCAATGATTATTCCCATATCTATATTTACTAGATCCATGAACAAAGGATCCCTTTGTACTCTCATATTATTTAGGACTCCATGATCCATTCTTCTCAAAGCATATGCAACCTTATTTTCATTCCTCGGGTGGTAGTGTATTGTGAAATCGTAATCCTTGAGTAGTTAGAGCCATCACATTTACCTCATGTTGAGTTCTTTTTGTGAGAAAATATACTTCAGTCTCATGTGATCAGTATATATGTCACATTTTTCACCATAGAGGTAGTGTCTCCATATCGTTAGAGAAAAGATTATTGTTGATAACTCAAAATCATGAGTGGGATAGTTTTGTTCATGAATTTTTAGCTGTCATGACGCATAGGCAATAACTCTATCATTCTGCATAAGGACACAACCAAGTACTTTCTTTGAAGCATCACTATAAATAACAAACCCATCATTCCCTGATGGTAGAGTCAAGATAGGAGCATTGACTAATCTTCTCTTCAATTATTCAAAACATTCTTCACACTCCTTTTTCTAAACAAATTTAACCCCTTTACGTGTGATCTTGGTTAATGGATTATCCAATAAAAAAAATTCTGGATGAAATGTCTATAATAACTTGTTAAACCATTAAAACTACATACCTCAGTTATACGCATCGGTGCTGGCCATTCTTGGATTTCCCCTATCTTTGATGGATCAATAGAGATTACATCCTTAGAGACAATATAGCCAAGAAAAGAAATATACTGATGCCAGAATTCACATGTGATAAACTTCCCATATAATTCATTTCTTCTAAGAGTTTTCATAATAGTTCACAAGTGATTTTCATGATATTTATAGATTTTGTAGTATAACAAGATATCATCAATAAATACCACTAAAAAGTCATCAAGATATTCCTTGAAAACTCTATTCATTAGATCCATGAAAACAGAGGGTACATTAGTATGTCCAAAAGGCATTACTGTAAACTCGTAATGCCCATACCTGGTTCTAAATGCTCTCTTTGTAATGTCCTCCTTTTTCATGCACAACTTATGATATTTAGATCAAAGGTCAATATTTGAAAAATATTGAGCTTCGTGAAGTTGATAGAACAAATCATCAATGCGAGGTAGGGGATACTTTTTCTTTATAGTTATAGAATTGATCTCCCTGTAGTTAATGAAAAACTCAATTTCCCATTTTGGAGGATGTCTAGGTAAATCTTATAGAAACACATCAACATATTCATTAACAATAGGTACATCCTCTATTTGAGCATTCCTTTCCTCACCCATATTTATTTCACTATCTTCCTCCCTAATAATTGAATTTAGTAGAGCTATTGGGGGTGGATCCAAATGAGAATCAGATGGTGATGTTTCTTCTCTAAAGATAAGGGATTCTTTATCATCATCAAAAAATTTAACCTCCTTATTCTTAAAATAAATTTTCACATCATGTTCTGAAAGACAATCCATTCTGAGGATTATATCAAATTGAATCATGGTTATGACAATAAGATTAGCAAATAAATCATGTTTATATGACATAATGGTAACTGATTCAGAAAATTTTGTTGAAATGATACTTCCCTTAAGATTTTTGATAGAAAAATACCATGTTAAATCAAATTGGAAATATCTAATTTTCTTGGAAAACTGGGAAGATATTAAGGAATGCGATAATCCAGAATCAAATAAAGCATTGTCTAAATTTGAGAAAATGACTAAAGTGCCTGCCACCACATCATTCGGAACTTAAAACTCACTAGTTGTGCTCACATAATCTTGGACCTACTCCCTTGGCCTTTGTTTAGGTTAGTTTCCATGGAAATTAGTACATTAATTTTCATAATGCCCCATTTCTCTACAATTGTAGCATTCAACATTGACATTCTCTTTCTTCCCCTTGAAATCATGAGCTTGGTGGCCATTTTCTCCACACCTGTAACAAACTCTCATCCCCTTTAGCCAAGTACCAGGGTGTTTCTCCCCACATTTATTGCAGGATGAAAATTAAACTTTTCCATTCTTCCCCTTATTTCCATTTCTAGAGTTTTTAGTAGATCTCTTCTTCTCTTGCTTTTCTTTAAATTCGTAAGACATAGAAAATTCCTCTTCTATTTTGATTGCACATGAGACTATATCTTCATACGAAAAGAAGTATTGTGAGACTAATGCTCAATGGAGAAATGGTTTTAACCCATCAAATAATCAATAAATATTACTCCTTGGGTTACATATATAATCAGAAACATTCCTTGATAACCTTGTAATGTTAGCCTCATACTTTGTGACATTCTCATCCTCCTTTTGCCTCAGACTCGGAAATTGACTTTTCATATCTGCTCGATGTTCATGAGGAAAGTATTTTTCTAAGAAAATATCTTTAAAATCCCTCTACTTAATATTTGATACTTATTCATACTCCTTTTTGTTTTTAATTAATGACCAATATTGATTTTCATCTCCTGTGAGGTGATAAACTACCATGATAACTTTTTCCCTTTCGCTGCTCCCCAAAGCATGAAATATTTTCTCTAAGGAACTTATCCATTGCTTAGCTACAAATGGATTTGTATTCCCATTGAATTTTGGTGGTTTTTGCCTCATGAATCGGTCTAACATTGATCCTCTGTGTGGTGGATCAGGGTGCTTCATATGGGTAAGGTTATTATTCATAACCTGAGTGAGTTGTCCCAGTATGCTTATAATATGTTCAGCACCAATTGCAACACTAGCTCCACTATAATTATCTTGAGTCGGAGGTAAATATCTAAATGGATTACATGAATTGATATGATTTCCATTCCTTCCACTAGGCACTATTTCTAAAAAATGGCATACACTATGTCCGTTTCCGAATCGCAATGCATAACTCCAAACTTTTAAAAAACTTTACATAAATTGAACATTTTATGCATATAATTCATAATCATAAAAAATGTTTTCTTTGAGGAATTAATTACTCATAAATCCCTCATTATTTTTTTCAAAGAAAAATTGAATTATCCTAAGCATACCTCCCAGGTGTGTTGTAACCAAGATTGTAGCAAGGCCAATTGTCATGTACCAGGATACCCCAGTTAAATCCCGAAACTCCTTCTCAGAGTTTTCACTCCCAGGTACATATGTTCCAGAGTCACCTCTACCTTCTCATATTCAGATAGGGGTGTATTTCTTTGAAAACCTACATAATATTTACACAACCAAAATTTTAAGATGCTCTTCTATACTAATCCTCAAAGTCTATCTTAGGGTAATGTTTTCTAATCAAAGTTTATCTAAATCTAGTTTACATGGTTTGTACTAAACTTCCTCTAATACCAACTATAATTCCCCAACCTTAGTTACCTAGCATCGGTTCATTATTACATGAAATTGGCATGATTACAAGGAATCAAGTCCCGAAGGACTTATCGTTTTACTTTCCTTGGAAGTACTAGATACATACACGAGTTTTACATTACATTATAAAATGAAAAAACAACAACATTTTGTATCCTTTGAACACACTCATATCCCTTAGCTTATCCCGGTAATTCATTCATAATATAATTCATCGCGTCCTAGTAAAAATAAAACAAATAAATGGGTGAACTTAGATTCTCAGTAAGGGTAAATAATATAGTAGAAACTATAAACTTTTAAGGAAATATGATTAATAAAAACAAAATCCTTTTAAACATAATAATGAACATAATATGGAAAAATAAAATAAAATATTACCATATAAACATGTGCATGGATATTCTACTAGTAGAATAATCACATGTAATAACTAATTTTATAATGTGGGAATGCATAATTTCAGACATCATAACCACATAGTCAAGGCCCCGTGCCAAGAGTACAAATAAAAAAATTTCAAGGCCTTGTGAAAATAAACTACTTTGTCTCATGAGACCTACCGATGCATCGAGGAGCTATAGCGGGCTACACCCATCACTTACTAATTCCAATACATTCCTCATATGAAAATTTTAAAACATAACATAAACATATGTATTAAAAATAGCATATAAAATGTCAATAATTTAACCATAAATCATGAATGGTATAAAAATAGCCCATTCACGGTCAAACATATCATAACTCATTCAATAAAATATTGAAGACTGTATTTAAAATATATCAACCTCAATCAAGAATAATATCCTATAAATGATGTTGACATTGTTGAAAATGATCAGTAAAACTTTGTGAGAGAAATATAGATTTTTGTGAAATCATTTAAAAGTCACACATTTATAAAAGTCATTTAAAATCTTTTTTTGAATCAAAGTGTCCCATATCATTTTGAAACTTTTTAAAGTAATTAAAATTTTAGAACAATCACGTCCATATAAATAAATCCTTAAAATCATTTTTAAAACATGGAATTTAATTAAAAAGATTTAGAAAAATAAATCTTTAAAACATTTAAATGGTGATATAGTTAAATAGTACCTTCTATAAAGCATAAAATATTATTTTTGAAAACATTTTAATGACATATAGACATGGATGATAAATATTTCCTAGAAAAATACTTACACATAAAAAATCTCGGATAATAATGAGATTGAGGAATTAACCCTTACCTTTTACTTTCCTTTAGTCGAGGGTATGTTTAACCTTATGTATAATGACAATAGTATGTTATTAAATTATACCATAGTTGTATTCATATTTATTGTATCATACACTATTCATTTATTACTTTATACTTCCCATTAATAATAATTTTCATGTTAAAGTAACATTTCGGGTAATAATCGTTTTCTTTATCGTATGTGTTAACTTTTTATTCTTGATCGTATTACTTAGATCATTATTTACATATTTCCATAATATAAAACATAATTTATATATCATAAATATTTAGAATATAAATATGTATAATATATAGATATATTAAATGGAAACACCATTTTTGGAGACGGTAGTCCGTACGTATGCATGAATGATGTTTCCTTTTTCTTACCGTAATGAATGGAAGTAAGTGATTGAGATATATGTAAATAAACACACACACACACACACAGACACACACACAGAGAGATATATATATATCCAGTATCATTATTATGTTATATATTACATACTTATTGATAATATATTTTTATAATCATCATTTAATGGTGAATGTTGAAATGAATCTCATCACGTCATGGAGACGGTAATCCGTATGCACGAACGATCAACGATATCATTTCTTTAATGATAAAATGGTATTTAATGATAAAATGGTATGGAATTGGATGTTATATTAATTATATAGATACATTAACATGTTATATTTATTATTTACATCAATTATACTCATTATTATACCCATCCAAATAATGAAGTGTTGAATAACAAACTACACCACGACGTGGAGACGGTAAGCTGTACGTACGCACGTATGGTGACTTTTTCATTCAAGGGATGGATAGAATAATGAATATAGTTGTACCATATTTATAATAACATCATAGTATGTATATGGTACTAGATTTATTATTTTTTTTATGGAAACAAAAAAGAAATAGGAAGTGGAAGAAGAAAAGAACGTTGAAAAATGTGATGAAATAATTACCTCTTCTTCGGGTGCTTCCTTTTGATTTGATCAATAGGTCTCCTTAGGTTGGCTTTCTAATAAAATTAAGGCCTCTCAGTTGAATTTAGGGTAGTTGGGAAGATATTAGTGTAGGGTTTGGCTGATCCAATGGCTTTGGATATGTGAAATTAAGATAAGGGGAAATACACTTTTATAAGAGAGGTGAGGGTCACTTTAGGAAAATCTTGAAATATTATTATATTATAAAATCATTTTCGGTTTCTATTGGATATAAAAGAATTCATTTCGAGGATAAGATGGTTCTAGGTCTAAAACCTCTCAACCAATAGGTTTTAGACAAGTTTAGGTCACCATATTAACCTTATCTTTTATATTTAACTCTTACTTAAATAGTTTAAAATTTACCATGCCTTCTTGTATTATTATAATAAATGGTTAATAAACATACTGTAAAATTACAAGAGAACCTAAATTTTTTCATTAATGACATATCTATCATTATATAAGTATTTTTTCCAAACCATATATTTTTATTACTATTATATAATTTAATAAAATAGTATTTTTTTTAAAACCCATTTCTGCTAATTTTGACACTATTTAGTATTTGGTTTTTTCGAAAGTCATAAAAACTTTATCACTTGGAAAAAAAATTATTTAATCAACCCCAACATATCATATTAACGTATAAAATTTGTTTAATTCATTAAAAGTCTCAATATACATTTATTTTAATATTTATAATATCAATTATTTTAATCCTTCATTAATAAGGTAATTACTTCATCATCATTGCATCATAAATAAATTTAATTATATAATTTCTAAAATTTATAAATAAAATACCTTGATGTAGTAAATATTTTTATATTTCTAATGAATATTTATAGTCGAATTTATATTTTGTATAACTCTATATTAAAAATGGTTTGGTCACTAAACATTGAATTTAACACTTTTAACTCTTCTTTAAATAAAACAATAATAAATGTCATAATATAATACAAGTGGATCAAAAAGGGTCATAATTTATTTCTATGGTTTATTTTTGTCCAAATAAACTTTTAAAATTGAATTAGGACATGTGTTAGGCTAATTATAATATCATTTTTACCTTTAATTAAACTATTTACTTTTAATTGTGGTTAATAAAATTCAAAAGTTACTATTCAACAAAAATTATTTTCATCCTATTGAACCATATTTTTCTTACTGATGTCAACCATGACTCTCGGAGCTTTGAAACTCAATTCACAGATGTGGTAAAATTACCTTTTATGCAAATTTTCAAATGTGCTTAGAAGGTGGGTAAAAGATGCTAAAAAGTTCAATAAAATTTTATACATCTAATTTTATTATAAAATGACTCCAATGAATTAAATTGGGATAATATAGGTATTATGTGCATATTTTTAATTTAAAATAAATTTAAATAAAAATAATAATTATTTAAATAAAAAATCGGTTTTAAATAATAACGTAATGTTTTTCACTATTCATAAAAAATTGAAAGTTTTCAGAAAAATACAAAAAATCACCCTAAGCTAATTTTGATATTCCAAATCCAAAAATGAAGTCCATTTTGAAAAATAAATTTTAAAAAAATTCAAAAAGTGGGTATTACTATTCATAACTTCTTTTTAAACGGATAGTTTGATTGGTCGTGGTGTGCTAGAACTCGAAGTTATGTACAACGCAAGCTACTGAATTATTCAAAGAGAAGCTTACCATGGAAGCCTGGGGTGTTAAAATTATGCTTGTGATGGTTCCATGGGAACATAATGAGATAGGCTTGAGGATTGATCTGGTGATAATTGTCTGGCTTGAGGTGACTTCTGTTGTAAGGATGGGATTGGACTAAATACATTGGGTGATGATGAGCACCATTTGGGAGACATGATATTTAGTTTGAGGAGACACGGTCATTAGGTTCCTCGCATGGCCTATGTGATATTGGAAGATGTTGACCATCAGGATGAGCGAAATAGTCATAGGGTCACATGGTGTCAGGATGATGTGGATTAGGTACTTGTTGGTGAATGTTACATAGTGTTATTGTCCAATGAGCCATTGGATTCATGTGCACATAGATAGGACTCAGATGATAATGTGGTGTAGACTACTTGTGTTAGTAGATGCCTCCATTATTTGCAGCTTAGGGAGTTCTTGATCACCAGTATGGTTGATGATTCCTTCCACTGAAATCCATGAGGATGGTAAGGAGCCATCGGTTGAAGATGTTGAGACTGTATATTGGGGGATGAGGCTTTCCATATTATTTGAGGCTGTTGGTCCTGGATTATGTGGGATAACGAATATTGCGGCTACTTGGGACATGGGTTGTTGATTTGATGATGTTATTGTTTAGAGGATAGGTATCTTTGTGCCTTGTGCATGAAGGTTCAAGAGGAAAAGTACTATAATGTGATGAGGTCTATGGGCCTCTGTCCTGATATGGGAATGCCTTTGGAATGTTAGTAACTTGATAGATGTTATGAGGTGTTGGTTTATGACATGGAGGTGGAACTTGTGGGTTCACTTGGGATCTATATCCATCAGGGGATGCCTTGGGATTTATGCTAAGGATCCACTGCACTATAGTTGTACCAGAAAAGGTTGAAGTAGGAGATTGCTTCCTTGTGGATATTGATCACATCGGAAGAATTTTTATTTACTAAATGTGGATTTACTATTTTATTTATATTTATATATACCTATTTTATCATATATTTATGTTTGGAACATGTTGGTGGTGACATACATAGATTATTCTCACACCCAACATAGGCCCTTTAGGAAACATATAGATTTTATATTATTGGGATCAGGTAGGGGACAAAGATTATGAGATAGACCTTGGTGACCTTGTTGGAATGTTATCATGGGATGGATGATAATGGACCTTGGAGGTTCATACATCAGTTGTAGTTACTTTTTCATTTCTTTTGTATTAGTATTCTTATTAAATGTATCTACTGGTGGTTTTCCATAGGATACCCTTTATATATATTGAAATGTATGACCTGACTTGGATGCATGATTCTATATATGGTATCTTGTGGTGTTTATGATTAAAAAAGGTAAGTTTTTATTTATTTTCCATGGTTTATGTTGTTTATACATCCAATACAGTGGCTTGTTGGTCATATTGTCTTGTGGTATTTATTTTTCACTACTTTTATATACATGGACCATTATTGTATTATCATCACCAGTCTTTATAGTCTCCCCATTATCATCTATTTACACCCATATTTCTAGTTATTAGCCTTTGGCATATTGGGAGGTGCACCTAAGGCATAGTGGCCCTTCGGCCTAAAGTACTGTTGGTGAATCGCGTTAGGGTTCTACACCCATTATGAACTCTAAAGGTCATCTCTTATGTCTAGTATATAGTCTCTATATACATAGATTATTAAATAACCAATTTTGGGTTAACTACTCACACTCATTGGTCTTATGTACCAAATTCACCTCAAAAAATACAGCTTCACTAGCCTCGTTCCAACATAGCAGTGAGCTATACGACCAAACGTAAAAATCCTAATAAGGTGAAATTAGAATTGAAGCATGGAAGCTATTTTTAAGCACAAATCAGACAAGTCTTGGTTATATTCCAATACTTCATTGAATTTTATAACACATTCCCATAACATATGATCTAATATTTCAACCATCTTCAATGACTTTCCATCATTCAATAGATGATCCGCTATACTCAGTTTTAGTTGGGGTACTTAGGACCTTCTGTAAGACCTAAAAAATACGATATGAAATGTGAGTCCTTATCAATAATAATTCTCAAAGAAACTCCATGAATATATAGAATATCCCATAAATCTTTCCCAATTCATCAAATAAAAGGTTCTCTTGAATTGGGAATAATTGAGACACTCTTATCAGTAGATCAACTATCACCCAAAAAACATCATGAAACTTTGGTGTCCTAGGAAACCTCTTCATTAAGTCCATCTTCACATCATCCCATATCCAAATAGTAGAAGAAAACCACTAGGAATTTAATTCTACACCTTCACCATTTGTAAGGTAAGTAATCATGAAACCATGTTCACAATATCTCCCTTCATTCCCAACCACCAAAAGTGACACCTTATTTCTCGATGTATATTTGTCAAACCTGGGTGCACCTCCCACTAAGAGTAATGGTATTCCATCATCATATATTACCTCATTGAAGAAGGAACAAAAACTCTCCCATGGATAATGATCACATTGTTACTATCTAATGACCATCTTGGATCTGGATCACTTCTCACCAATTGTTCTTGTATATCTTAGCATTCAAGATTTGATTCCCAAAAAGTATTTACTGAGTAAAAAAATATCACAACCAAAGGCTTACATTTCATAATTTAAAGATCCCCATTTTCATCCATGATCCATTTATCCATCAAACTTAGCAGACTTCATTACTGTTGTAAAGGTCAGTCTCCAAGATCCAATGTCTCAAACATTTTCTTGATAATAGAATAAAAAATGACATTACCATTCCCCAAGGTATAGGTCACTATGGATTGTTATGTATATAGATACTCCACTCAAGTTATCTGCCTTATATTTAGATCATGCTGAGAGAAGATGTATCTCAAGATCTTGTGGTCAATGTACGTTGAAAAACATCTCACTGAAGATATAATTTAACCAACACTTTAGAGTATGGACCCCAATCACCAACTCCAAGTTACATATAGGAAGTTCCTCTCATTTTTTCATTTCTATTGGGACATATATACCACTACTTAATCCCTCTAAATCAACACATATCTTAAAATAACACTTGATACATCACACTAAACTACATATCCAATTATAGGTTCTGGAAAAATTAGGATCAAGTCTATCATCAACATCCTCTTCAACTACAAGAAGGTCTCTTTTCACTAGTAGTTTCACTCTAGCTTCATTGCCTTCATAGTAATCCTAGTAATAGGTTCTACTAAATGGGTAATCCTTGTATGAACTATCAGTAGAATCATTCAAATCCAAGGAAACTCCTGATTTCATATGCAATTACAGGGGATCCCATGACATCATAACCAATATAATCTCTAGATCTGATAAAATTCTTTATCATAAATTATATTTCCAAGGAACCACACCTCCTGAAACCAAAAGTTAAAGTCTATTTTTTGGAATATTTTTTTCTGCTCAAAGTTTACTAAATAAAATCTAAAGTCGCCTAGAATTCATATATAATGTTCTTAAATATATTCAGGATACCTTCTATGAATAAAATTAATAAAGAGTCCTAGTATATAGAAAAAAATCATATTCCTAATATTTGTGAACCCTACAAGTTTATTTTTCAACCCAAAAGGTGTGAAAATATACTCATACAATCAAAATAAACTCTTAAATTTTTTCATGGGAATATACTCTTTTATAAACCATAACATACAGTAGCTTGAACAAATAAATATATTGAAAAAAACAACGATCTCACCAAAACTGATTAAACAAATCATCCATCTAGGGTAAAGAGAACTTTTTCTCCACCATTAAATAATTCAGCTTACTTAACACACATAGTTCTATAAACTACCATCTTAATTTATATAATACAATCTTGGTGTACACAAAGGAGAAGTTTTTGGTTGGTTAAATACATTCATATACAAATCCTTTAATTTCAACTTCAATTCTCTCAACTCAGTTGGTTCCATATGACATGGAGGAATCAATATCATTTTTTCCCCATGTATAAGCATAATCTCAAATTCAATTAAATTTTATAGAGGAATACGTGATAGTTCATAAGGGAAAATATCTTAATAATGATCCAAAAATGGATGGAAATTAGAGGGATCTACTGCTGATTCTACAATGAGAACCAATGCATCTACTTTTTGTAACACCCCATGTTTTTATGAAATATTATTTTTCGAATAAATTAAATTTCTTCAATATATTTCATTAAATGAAACACTGAGTATTAATAACCCATAATAAACTATTAATAATATGATTTAAAAATAATCCTTATAACTAAAACATTAAAATTGGACGCATGAATAGGAATAAGAACATTTTAAAAATTTAGTATAATGTTTTTATATAATTAAATTATATTGATAAAAATATCTAATATTTATAAAATCCTTTATATGTTTTGAAAATACTATTTTATCAATAAATGTTTTTCCCTTTTTGTGAAAAAATAATAAGAATAATATTTTTCTCATTTTAGAAAATTTATTTGAAAAAATAAATCTCATTTTATTAATATATAGTTAAAAATTATCTTTGAGAAATTTTATAATATTTTTTTTCAAATGTTAATTCTTTGATGAAGTGATAAAAATACTGATGTTTAATAAAAATTTCCATTTCATTTAAAGAATTTAAAATATCTATTTTATTATAAGATAGTTTTAAAGTATATATATGATATTTATTAAATAAATATAATTATTTAATTATAGTATCACATATTAATTCTTAGCTTCCATTCTATGGGAAATATGATAATGCCACTCGTGTTTATGGTGGAATTCCACCTCATGAAGTGATGTGATACCTTTTTCACTTACGGTTTACATGTAATGTGACATGGATAAAGTTAATGAATATATTTTATATATGAAAAATCATAATTATTATATATGGGTTAAATTTTATTTACCTTTCTTACATTCCTTAAATTGAGAAAATGGAAACAACATTCATGTATACATACGACCTACTGTCACCATGAACGATGTGATTCATTTTCTATCTATAAATTTAATGAATTAATATAAACACAAATATAATTAATATATATAATATTTATAACATTTTTAACATTTTGGAAATTGTGGAACCCTAATAAATGTGATAGGACTAAAAATAATAAACCAAATCATAGATGAAAAATGAATCATCTATTACTCAAAATGTAATTTAAAACAAGGAATTGTTAATAAATGGGTAAACAAAGTCCTAATTAAGTAGAATATGGTATGATATATATATATATATATATATATAAATTATCATGGAATAAATTTATAATAAACCAATATTTATTATACAAAGTTTCTAATTTTTATAAATAGAGTTGATCTTTGAGGTATTGGATTTCTGTCTCACTTTTATTTTTTGTGAGACACATTCAATATTTATCACTTGCTTCTTTTATTTAGTATATATACTTCCAATGAATGTATATTATGATTATAGTAATTAAAATTATAGGGTTTAACATATCAAATTTAGTATTTCCCTTTCATGGGGTTTACGATTCAAAGGTTACCAAATTGTTGAGGATTTTATGACAATGTCATTGTTTGTCCGGATTGTCTATGATTAAGTTTACAATAATGAAATTCAATGATATAACTATCAATAAATCTCATGAATTTATTTATCCTTTGGTTATTTCTAGGGAATACATTTTTTTACTTTCATTTTTGTGTCTTTAATTACCCATGAGATCAAAAATATGTTTTTAAGTAAAAATAAACTTTATTTCACTCTTTGGTCAAAATTGATTTTTCATCCATATACATGTTTACTAACAAAATTAAATATGTTTTTTAAAATATAATATGATATTTTAAATTAATTTTTACCCATTTTCACTTTTTTTTAAAAAATTTAAAAATGAATATTCTTGTTGATTTCTAAATGGTGTGATTTTGACTATTTACTGAAAATGTGAAAGGAATCATTGTTTTAACATATATTATATGTACCAAATTTATTGTCTTCATGACCACCCCATGTTTTGATAATTATGTTGCATGTTTTGAAGGTTATTTTCAAATAATAAATTGTTCATAATATTTTCAAAATATTTTAATTTTAAAAATTATTTTTAATGTAGAAATTTTTTTCCCTCAAAAAATTTTCCAAGTGATATTTTAAAAATAATTTATTTATATAATATTACATAATTTGATATTACATGATCTTCACTGGGGATATGATCCAAGGATAATATTATTATTATTTATTTAAATGATTTATGTTTATAATGATATGAATTTTATGATACTAATTCCTTCTACATTGGTTATACCATGATGAAATTCTTATAAAACCCGCTTATTTTTTCATGCTTCAGGATACGATGACATGTTTATGAATCCTATTTCATTTCTATAGGTTGTTCTATGTTGAAATTTTTATAGACCAAATTTATTTTCATGGGTTTTTATTTGATTAATTTTTTATGTTATTTTAGGAACATATTTATTTTATTTTCATTATATGATGGGTGGGACATATATCTCCATCCAATTCATTTGGTAATGATTAATGTTTTATAAGAAAATAGGGTAAAAAGAAGGTTATCCCATGACCAAAAGAGAGAGTACATTAAGGGTTATCCCAAGATAGAAAAAGGGGACACATGAGGTTATCCTAAGCTAGAATATGGTATATATGTGGTTATCCTAATCATAACATGTTATAAATGGATTGGTGGGTAACCTAGACATGTGAGTTTATATACATATATATTTTCTAGAAATATATGTTGTGTGAAAATATTGTGTTCTCGAGGACTATGTTCTTTGATTCCTTTAAGATTCATGTATTATTAACTATAAAGATTTATACAATGAATCATGTTTATGTTCTATGATAGATTATGTTTCAACTTTGTAAGTGATGTTCATAACCTCATAACCTTATTATTATCTTATTATTTCATATAATTGTATAATAATATCTCCAATGTTTACTCGTACTGAGAATTTGATCTCATACTTTCTTATGTTTCTTACACCCAGGTTATAAAGAATAGTTTTTGGTAGGGTATATCTATGAAGAGTACTAAATTAGAATATATTTATGGGAGAGGTTGAGAATATTTCATACAATAATAAGATTATATATCTTGACTCCAAAAAAAATAAACCATTATGATCCTTATATTTGTATTTGGGTAATGTAATGAATATTCATATAAAATATGTAATATATATTAATGAAAAACATGGGTTGATATAGTTGGTATCATTGACTAATTTATTTAACATTTGAAAACCAGGATGAGAAAACATTAGTGAGAACCCTTAAGATATTCCTATGTATAGGATAACATCCTAAGGTTTCAGTAAAGAAGATATTATGTAGTTTACCTAACTATATATTCCTATTTGGGTAATACAATTTGATTTGTTTTTGACACAAATGTATTTATGGGTAATAACTCTTAAAATGGTGCATCAATATTGACTCAATAATTTCCCAGTACATGACAAATGGGCAGGAATAAACACCTGGCTTGACACTCCCAGATGATATTCTTTGGTCAATTCTCATTTTCTTTAAAAACCATCGTGGTGTATTTGAATAGATGGTGATTATGGAAGAAGTAGGTTAAACCTAAGTGGTCATAGATTTAAAAGAATGTGTCTTGATCCATAAATCATATAAATTATTTTTCAGGACTATTAAATTTCTCATTTGGATTATTATGTATCACAATATTTTTTTTCTTTATTCACTATTCAAAACCCAAATGAATCATTATAATGTCAAAAGAAATAGACAATACAATTATATTCCTCCAGATCAACTAAATTTTACGGGAGATGGAGTAAAAAATATTATTTCTATGCTCATACAACTTTCTCAAGCTATGAGTCATGATGAAATTCTAAATGAGAAAAGGATGGAACAATGTTTTATTAAGTCCTTCATGAGGTGATGAAGACCATATATTTTTAGTTCTATTGGTCCTTTAGTTTTCAAGTAATGGTTCAGTATAAATGATAAGATATTCTCTATTCTATAGTGTTTGGATCATCAAAAATTCATTTTGGTTTTCTGTAATTTGGAAGGTAAAGAAGAGTAATGGTGTCCTTTTACCAAAAATATGAGGCAACAGGAAGAAATTGAATCCATGGAGTGGGATATGTTTGAGAGTTTATTTTTCAATAATTAATTTCCATATATTCATCATATAATTATAGATAAGGTATTCCTGAGAAAAAATAAAAGGAATCTAAACATGTTGGTACATATGAGGAAAACTTTACATGACATGTGAGGTATGCTTCTTGTATTATCATCCAAACTGAAACTAAGGTTGATATATTCTTTAGTTCATTAAAACTAAGTCTTTTAAAGGTGATATCTATAAGGGAATTAAATATCTATTATGAAATCATTTCATGTGCTATCAAGGTAGAAATGGAGGTTGGAGTTACCCATAAATCTCGTGGTTTTTAGAAGAAAATAAAGATGTAATTCAAAAGAAACTATAAAATCCACAGAGGGAATAAGATTTGAATTCCTTTATGCTCTAAGTGTGGAAGGAAGAATGGCGGTAACTTTCTTGTGGGGACTAATAAATTTTTTTAGTATGGAAAGGAATGTCATCAAGTGGCTTAATGTTGGAATGATGGTAAGAAGTTAGATAATTGTATGAACAAGGAGAAGGACTTATATAAGGAACCTCTCATACTTCAGTGTTTAAAATGCATGGATTTTGGGAATAATGTGATGAAGTACCCAAATATGAGGGTTAATGATGTTAATCAACATAAGAAACATATTAAGCTAAGAAACAAATGAAAATATCATGTGATCTCTATCTCTAATGAGTGTTATAATAAGACATGATGAAAGGTACACATACCATCCACTCTAAAACTACTAATTCCTTATTTGACTGTGGATCTATCCATTATTTTATATCTGAAAATTTTAATAAGGTTATAAAAACCCCAAATAATGATTATATGTTGAATTAGTGGTGAAACCAATTAATGGAACAATGATCTAATCTCTATTATTTGATTCTTACCAAGTTAAATTTTGTAGGAATGTGTTTCCTACAAACCTGTTTATTCCAACTCTTATTGAATTTGATGGTAACCTAAAAATGGATGGGATTTATCTATATAAATCCTACATTAATATCCATGGAAGGGGAGTGAAATTTTATATTCTAAAAAAACCTATGATTTTCTACTAGTGCAATGAGAAATGTGAACTTTATATGGATATCACATTAATTTTATGGGTATTTATTCCTATTCAAAACAAGAGTTTATGTAAAATGGTTGGGTAGAAAATCAACATATATGATATTCCGATTGTTATGGAGTTTGATAATGTATCTATTGAAGAGTATCCTAGTAATCTACTAAATCATGAAATCAGATTCTCAATATAACTCATACCTAGTGATTCACCTATTTCAAAGACTCCCAATTGAATATCTCTGACCATGTTGTAGGATTAAATGAAGAAACATTAAGGAAATATGGAAAAGGGATTCATTTGGCCAACTATGTCACCTTTGGGTGCTCTTGTTTCGTTTGTTGAGAAGAAATGTGAATCAGTGAGACTTTGAACTGATTATCAAGAACTTAACAAGTTCACAACCTAGAATAATTATAATTGACACCGTATTTTTGACTTATTTGTTAAATTACATGGAGATCAATACTTTTCCAAGTATGAAATTCATTAGGGATATCATAAATTGGGGGTTAAGAAGGAGTATATACCCAATATATTATTCCAAACAAGGTATGGTAACTTTGAATAAATATTAATTCCATTTGGTATTACTATTTTACTTTCTATCATCATGGATTTAATTAATAGTGTCTTTAGAGATTACCTTGATTAGTTTATACTAGTATTTATAGATGATATTGTTATATATTTAAATAGAAAGTAATAGCATGAATATCAGTTTAGAATTGTACTGAAGACCCTAAAGAAGGAGAAACAATATAAAAATTTAAAAATTGTAACTTTTTGGTACAAAAGGTTTCATTTTTGGGACATATAATCTTAATAGAGGGTATATGTGTGAATACATCAAAGATGGAAGTTATTAAATGTTATCCCAGACCAACCACTATGATTGATATCTGTATTTTTCTTAGTTTTGATGAATATTATTGACAAGTTATTGAGAAATTATCAAGACTATCCAATCCAATCACCAAGTTAACTCAGAAGGGATACAAGTTCTTTTGGACAGGTGAATTTAAAGAAAATTTGAAGGATCTAAAGGGAAGGTTAGTCATCACACTTGTTCTTACACTATCATGTAGTGGATAAGGTTATTTGATATTTAGTGATGCATCAAAAATGGGACTGGTATTCATTCTCATATATAATGATGTGGTTATATATTTCCTCTATAAAACTTAAGGTTCATAAGAAAAATTACCCAACTTATTATTTGGGGTTAGTTGTGGAATTATTTGCATTAAATATATAGAGACACTACCTTTACTGGGAAAGGTGAGATATATATACTGATAATAAAATTAAAATGTACATATTCCCATAGAAGGGCTTGATTATGCGTCAGAGAATATGGTTGAAGTTGATTTAAAATTATGACTACTCAATAAATTACCAACTTGGGAAACCCAAAAAGGTGGGCGGTGATTTGAGTCGAAAGGACAATTATAGATTATCTATGATGAGGATAGAAAAGGATCCAATATTTATGGATTTGCAAAGGATGGATCTTGATATCTTGATCGAAGGGGGGAAGCATTGTCTTTATTAAATGATTGTTCAACCATATATCCAAGTGAAGATTAAATATAAATAGAAGGAAGATGTATGTCTACAAAATAAGGTGAGAAATTTTTATGAGTTTAACCTTGATGGTGATGGAGTGATAAGGTCCAGGTACCATATCTGTGGTCTATCTATACTATATTTGAAGAAGGATCTATTAGAGGAGGCTCATAGTTTTTTATTCATTATGCATATTGGAAGTATGAAGATGTATAAATATTTTAAATAGTATTTATTATGGGATAACTTGAAGAGAGATAATGTAGAATATGTATCTTGGTGCTTGGAATGTCAGTAATTTAAGGATGAGATTAAAAAATTCAAAGGGGATGTTACCACTATTACCGACACCAGAATGGAAATGGGAAAACATAACCATGGATATTTTTCATAGGACTCCACAAAATTCTTGAGGAAATGATGATAAATGGTTTTTTTTCAATCACTTACAAAGTCAACCCACTTTTTTACTATCAAAAAATATTTCTCACTGAATTATATTTCCATGACATACATTAACAAAGTGGTAAGGTTTCATCGAGTGCCACATTCTATTTTATATGATTAAGATATGATATTTTCCTCAAAGTTAGCCAAGGTCTTTAGGATGATCTTGATATAGAGTTGAGTTTTATCACTATGTATCATCCTCATATAGATTTTCAGTTTTATAGGAAAATTCAAACCCTAGAGGATATGTTGAGATCTTGTTATTTGGATTTTAAAGGTAGTTGGTATCAACACCATACTCAAATTGAGCCTTCATACATCAATATATTTCTCTCAATAATTCAGATGGATACTTATGAAGCCCTATATGGAAATAAGTGTTGAGTTATAACATGTTGGAATGAATTTAGAGAAAGAAATCTATTAGGAGCTGATCTAGCTGAAGAAATGGAAGAGAATCTTAGATCCATTCAATAGCACATATGGACATCACAAATTAAATAAAAATGTATATAGACAATCGTCGACATGATTTGGAATTTGAAGTTTGTAATAAAGATTTTTGTGAATTTATCCACAGAAAAATGTTATGATATTTAAAAATAAATAAAACCTGGGCCCTAGGTATATCGGCCTTTTTGAGATTCTTGATCGAGTTATAATGGTTTCTTATCTCATGGAACTTCCACAAAACCTTTATCAATTTCAAAACATTTTCATTTATCTCTCTTAATGATGTATAAAAATATCACCTCACAGGTACTAAACACATAATTCATACCATTAGATTAAGATATTTCATATAAGGAGAAGCTAATGGAGATTTAGGATCATAGAGAGAAAGTGATGTGAAAAAATACCAATCACACAGGTCAATGTTCTGTAGAAAAATCACAAGCTTAAAGAAGCTATATAGGAACTTGAGGCTATGAGGAGGTAGAATTATCCTCATTTATTTTTATCCGAGTGAAAATATTTGAGGGAAAAATTCATTTTATAGAGGCAAGAATGTAACACCCATATTATTTGAATTATTTTTTCTAAATAAATTAAATTCCTTCAATAGCTTATGTTACACACATCACTAAGTTTTAAAGAACCATAACATTCTATTAATAATATAATATAAACATGACCATTATAACCTATCCATTAAAATTATAGGAATTAATAATAATTACAGTATTTTAAAAATCTATGTTTAATGGTTTTAGGTAAATAAATTATATTAATAAAAATTACATAATTATTAGTAAATTATTTTTATATTACTAAAATAATATTTCTCCAAAAATTGTTTTTATTTATTTTTATACACAAATAATATATGTAAGTTTCTGAAAATCCTAGAAAATATATTTCAAAAAATAAACATTAGTTTTGAAATCTTCAATTCAAATTTATCATCGAGTGAATTTTTTAGAATTTTCTACAATGATTATTTTTTTGGATGAATATTAATTAAATATTTATTTTTATTAAAATTCGCCTTTTTGTTTAATGCATTTACATTATCCATTTTAATTTAATATGATTTTAAAATTAAAATTAGTAAAATTAAAAATTTATTAAACCAGTTTATGTTATTATAATCAATTTCAAATTTAATTTTGATATTAAAACATTCTATACTTATGAAAATTTTCTCTTCGAATGATTTCTTTTTCATCGCATCCACATGTTTAATTTTAAATTAAGATTTTCCAATTTGGTCAAAGGAATTTTTGAAAATGGATTCCAAATTTGTAATTAGGAAAATTTATATTTTTTACTAAGGGAAAATTTATCATGACTTGGTCTAATAGGGATTGAACTACGACTACCCCAAACACACCTCCAATATGTCAGGGGCTGGCGACCAATGCCTAGAAGGAATATCATTCACATAGGAAAAATTAGCCTAATGTACCTTTATAAATGAACACATATCCAATACTATACAATAGTTAAATGTAAAACAACTGAAACCAATAAATGTATATATATATATAATCCCTAAATCAGAGTTTGATAATAAAGTATTGAAAGCAATAAAAAGGCCAAATACAAGCCCAACCAAAAACTGTATAGTGTCGAAATTGCTCAAAAGGTGAGGAATACTATCAAATGAACCCACCCAGAAAAAAAAACCTTGGTTTCTATAGATCAAGATATGCTCTAACAAGTCCCTTTCCTCTCAAGATGCTGTCAAATAGGTAATCATCTAGTAAAGACACGACACATGCAGGCAGAGCCCGTGTGGGTGTGTGTATAACAATTCCAAATAGGAAACCATGAAAAAATTAAACACATAGAATCAAGAATATTCAAATCATAATAAAGAGATATCAATCAAAGGAAACCCCAAATATATGGAGGATGGACACCATGCCTCCTGGAGGTCTGCACCAAACTGCGAGCCATAAGATTCTGCTCAAAGATTATAGGTCATTCTCATTCTGGGAGAACCCACTGCACAAGCCATGATATCATCTAAGACACTAATCCAAGAGGTTGTGACCATTGGACCTACCCAAGAAAACTCACTGGTCTCGACAGATCATGATACAAAGATAAAATATCACACCCATGACCTATAGTACACCAAAAACCCAATCTAGATCAACCCACAATACTGGGGATCATATTCTAATGATACTACGAACCCTACTAAAATAATGTGAAATATGGAGGATCAGTGCCCCACAAATGGAGTTCATACCGATTCCATGAACAATTCCTAGGTTATCAGAAGTAATGATAGAGGATAACACTCTGGTCTCATTGAGGGACACCACAAACTCTATCCAAGGCTCATCCTCTAGAGGGGATCACAATCCAGAGTTATGGATGAAATTTCATAATGTAATATAGAGGGGATAGACTAAGGGAACACACTCAAATGATACTGTTATAATAAGGAAGAAATTAAGGGATACAAATAACCACAAAGGGGGTGCATGACATGTACTAGCGGTACACAATTTGTCTATCTAGCCCTTGGTATTGCCATGCGGTTCTGCCTCACACAACATGTAAACCTCTATATACACGGTAGGTACCAAAGGGTACACAACATGTAGAGGTCTTCTGACACCCTTCACATGTCATGTTTCCATATCTGTGTACTCATAGCCTTCCCATGTACCACCCAATATACCTTGAATTGTATTTTCCCATGCACACCAAGTTACATACCAAATAGCCATGGGAAGGTCACAAGTTGTGTGGTAGGGACCACATAGTGTGTTAGCCTTATCTTCACAATGGAAACTCGAGCATTGCATAGGGGATCCCACAAGACATGTATTTTTGAATTACGTGTCATGTAATGTGGTATTTTCTAGAACATAGGGTTTTTCTCTATGTCACCATCTAAACCACCACCAAAACAATTCCATCCAGGAATCATGAATCTGAGTTTAGCCATCCCCTGCTGTCATCGATCATTGGGATCCAGGCTATGATCCTCTTGAAAATCACCTCTATCAACTCATCCATCACTATCATGCATAAAAAAATGAGAATATCAGAAAACCTCAGTCTTTTCTGGTCAATATCAAATCATCCTCCATCATCGCACCTTGATTTCACCCTCAATCATGAACCACACCCGCAATATCGATATGTTATGTTGAATAAAGGTTTCACAATGGCTTATGTAACAACTGAGTCCTGGTGAAAGCACAGACAACCCTCCTTAACATGGTCATTGGGTTCTGGCCCACCAGGTACCACCAGTTGCCCCGCAGACACGTGGTCCGCACCTTGGGGCCCACCCATGTGCCCGAATGGGTCATCTGACTAATGACTATCCCTATAGGCCAACACATGTCCTTTCCATTGTTCTTTTTCGTAACTCACACATACCCTAAGAAACTTCCTAGAAGGTCACCCATCCTGATCACTACTCCAAGCCAAGCATGCTGAAATATGGAGTTCAAACCAAGAAGAATTCTGGAAAGGAAGGTTCACCTTGTTGACATGAGTCATGTCATTTATTCGTTTAACCCTTTCTCATTCAGGGGTGTTACATTAACCCCCCCCCCCCCCCCAGAGAAAATTTTCCTCATTTTGGGCCCTACATGTCAACCCAGGAAGTGCACTGCACTTAAGGCTGGGTACCACCTCTGATACCAACTGTAACAACTGGGTTCTATTGATAGCATAGACACCACACATTAACATGGCCGTCAGGTACTGGCCTTCCAGGTACCACCAGTTGCCCCGTAGACATGTAGTCCCCACCTTGGGGACCACCCACATTCCTGAATGGGTCATATAACTAATTATTATCCCTATAGGCCAACACATGTCCTTTCTATTGTGCTTTTTCCTCACTCACACACATCTTGAGAAACTTCATAGAAGTTCACCTAACCTGATTACTACTCCAATCCAAGAACACTTAACTGTGGAGTTTTAATCAATCAGACTTCTGAAAATGAAGGTGTACCTTGTTGACATGATTCATATCATTTAGTCATTTAACCCTTTATCATTCGATGGTGTTACAAATGAATACTAGTTATTTCATCAAACTGTGTGCTGAAGGATATTCCCATAGTGAACATGCGATTAAACGGGGGAGATATCCATGTACCATAAAAAGTGAGGAACAAACCTCAGACTTTGTTCATTTTGGAATCGATTCATTTTTGAATAATTAGAAAAACAATGATGGAAATAATCAATTAAAAATAAATCAACCGTTGTTGCATAAATCAATTATTGTTCATAGAATGGATTAGTGTTTGACTGAGATAAAGACCGGAATAGAAATCACAAAAATAAAAACATCACACCTAGAGTTTCGATTGAATATTAATGAATAACGGTCGTGAATTTCCATCATTATTGGGATCCATGAACTCCAAAGGCACAACAATCCTCAATCTCAATCTGATCTGATGTCATTCTCTAAGAATTCTCCTCTCTAATAGTCTTTTGTGTCTATAGTGTTAAGTGGATAATCATGAGATATCATCACGACTATTCATTTATAAGAAATTTCAGGTCAAGAAAATTTAATAAAATTAATTAATTTTATTTAATTAATTTAAATAAAAATTCACCCATGACTGAGTCCAACACGAGCACCCGACATGCTCTAAGAATATGTCACACCTTCGGTAAAACTCAGACTTTAAACTCAATAGTGAAATAAAGTTTTTCCAATCTGAGAATCCATTTATGATTCATTCCACTTTATTTGGAAAATTGAGGGTGAGTGATATTAATAATTTTAACATCATTCAAATATTAATTTTTTACTCATCAATCCCTATAATCTCACACCATCTTAGGGAAAAAAATCCAAAAATAATCCTTATAATATTATAAATTAAGAAATAGAAAAAATCAGAGTTATTACATTCACCCCACCTTTGGTGTTTTCATTCAAAAAAGTGAAAAACCAACTAAAAAATGAGAGTACTGAGTATAGGGACCCATTCTTATGATTAATGGATATAATATCATTTTAGATAAATATTTAGTACCTTACCAAAATACATGCAGGAGGATCTTAATAGTTAAGTGTCTTTGAAAACATGGAAACATAATCCTCTAACTTGGTGGAGGATCTTCAAAATATCCCTTAATGATATTCCCCTTTAGCTCTCCTACATAAACCTTTATTGATAACCTAAGGTAAGGAAACATAAGAAATAGGTGAGCTCACAAGCTTAGTAATGGTAAAAAAGGTAAGTATATAAGCATAACATTAGTATAAGTCTATGAGAACATGATCTTAACATTATAAGATCATTCCCTGCATATCAAATATCTTAATCAAGATTCATGGCATAAATATTGGTAGTTCATAAGATATTAATCATATGAAAATCAAGATCATAATCCATGAGATCCTAACATAAGCATAATACATGTAATTTTGGAAGACACATAAACATATAAAATGATTTCCATATTAGTCAAGGCTTAATTAAAATACAATCTTAGTGGAATGGGTTCACTTACCAAACCATCTTATTAGTTTAGGTTCACTCCCCCGAATATCTTAGTGAAAACATTCCTTTATTGGACTGGGTGCACTCCCCATTCCACCCTTGTATTGTTAAACCAGATTCACCTCACATTCCATCTCTATATTAATAAACCAATCTCAATACACATTTTAGCTCTATATTATTGAATAATATTAAACTCCCATTCCAACACTATATTACTGAACTGGTTTCACCTCCTGTTCTATCCTCGTATCAAAGAACTGAGTTCCATCATTATTATGGCACTCTATTACTAAACCAAGTTAACTCCTCATTATATCCCTGTTTATATCATGAGTTATATAATTATTTAACCAATGCATTTAATAAAGATATTGTTCCCACATATATCATAATTAAATCATAAATATGATTTCCACAAGACAATAAAACATTCATTACATCGTAACGCATAAAAAAGAGATCAGTTTCATAAACATCATATCATAACCCATGAAATGAAATGGGTATCATAAACATTTCATCATATCATATCCCATGGAAAATAGAAAGGTTTCATAATCATTTCATCATAGAATAAATCATTAAATGAAGAATCTTTAATAATATTTTTATCATTGTATAACCTATGGAATAGAAAAAGGATTCATAAACAACTTGTCATCTTAATCATAAACTATTCATTATATCATGACACACAAAAAAGAGAAAGGTTTCATAAACATCATATCATAACCCATGAAATGAAATGTATATCATAAAAAGTTCATCGTATCATAACATATGGAAAATAGATAGGTTTAATAATCATTTCAGCATAGAATAACCTGTTAAATGAATCGGTATTCATAAGAATTTTATCATGGTATATCCCATGGAAGAGAAAAAGGATTCATAAACATCATGTCATATTAATTATAAAACATTCAAAGAAAGAATAAAAATGGTTTCTTTGGATCATAAAAATAGTAAATAATAAACTATACCAACGGATATCAACTTATATGGGGAAGGAATTTGAATTTTCACATGAACATAACTTTTCATTGAAAATCACTTTTAAAAAAAATATAAATTTTTTAAAGTCATTTTCATTAAAACCACTTCTAAAAAATATATAGGAATCATGAAAATGTCATTTGAAAACTTTCTTGATGAAAATATCATTTCCACTTTTTAAAACATTTTTTTAAAAACATAAAAATTTTAAAAAAAAAGATTATTTTAAAGTAATTTTGAAAACATAAAAAGAAATATTTGAAAACCATTTTAACCACTGTTTAAAATATAAAATATTTTTGATAACATTTTTCTTTGAAACCCACATTAAA
Organism: Viscum album; assembly: GCA_963277665.1. NCBI lineage: Eukaryota > Viridiplantae > Streptophyta > Magnoliopsida > Santalales > Viscaceae > Viscum > Viscum album. The sequence goes on along the minus strand of OY728161.1, from coordinate 1,574,858,354 downwards.
ACATTTAATTTAAATAATATTTGAAAAAAAAATATTTAAAAATAAACTCATAACATTTAAATGGAATCTTCAAGGAAATTATGACAGATAAATCCATACTTTTCAGACATTCCTTTTTCATCATAAAAAGTTTATAAAAGTGCCTTGATTGAAAAAAAATAACAAGATACCTTTTAAAAAATTATTAAAAAGGTAAAACATGGGTAAAAATGTATTTTACACATAATATTAAAAAAAATTAAGAAAATATGCTTCTAGGAATAAGATTATTTTCTAACCTAAGATAGAAATATAGTACGATTTTCTTAAAAACACTTTCATATTTATAATATTTACCAAAGAGTTGAAAAATGATACCAAAACATGGATATATCATGGATAAACATAGGATAAGAAAATTTATGATAATTCTTGAAATATGGATCATAAAATTTCTTCAATGGAATCATAATAATAAACAATCTTGATAAATAATGAGATTATAGAAATAAATAGTTAGCACATAGGTAATAATGAATCATAATACTATAGAAAGAATAGAATTAAATAAAGATTAAAATAACATAAAAATAAGGATATTTAAGATATAATATTTTAAAGGGAATTATATACACCTCATATAAAAACATTAGTGCATAACATGGAAAGTGTCTTAAAGAAGGCAAATTGAGACAAAATTACTTTACCAATAAGGTAATTTTCAAACCATAAATACCATGAAATAAATATCATCAAAGGGATTTGTAAAAAACAATAAAATTAATTATAATAATCATAGAATAATTCACGTTAATTATATACACCACAAAAAATAAATGATTGGGGAAAAGGCATAATTCTCACAAAAATAAAAGTTATATGAGAAAACCCCTTAGTACTTGGGTAATTTTTGAATCATGAGATCCATGAAAGAATAACATAAATTTAAACTTTTAATAACTTGAAATAAATTATATTCATGATTTAACATGTCATAGGAAAGTATATTCACCAAAAAATAAGAATAATAGATTAATATAGCATATATCTCGTAGAAATATACATGAGATTAGCGAACTCTTAACATAAGTCTTAACATTCTTTTTACACATCCAAAAAGATTGTATAATAAGTGTAAGTTTATTCTAAATATTCCAAATAACCATATTATCATATATCATATCATATATGATTTTATTATGACTTTATATTACCCTTTTATTAACAATTTCATGTTAATGTTACGTTTTTTGTGTAATATCCACTTTGTTTTTCATATATGTTTTGACTTGTTATTATTGATCCTATTACTTAGATCATTATTTACTTATTTAAATAATGTAAAATATTAATTTAATATCATATAAATTCATTATATAATTATTTATAACAATCAATAAAATATATAAATATGAAATGGAATACACTATTCACAGAGACTATAGGTCATATATATGCATGAACGTTGTTTCCGTATTATTTTCATATTAAGAGAAAAAACATTAAATTACATATATTTATATGTATATGTATCATAATTTCATTATAATTATTATTTCATATATATCATATAATTTTACTAAATCCATCTGTAATACATTCCACGTAAAGTGTAAATGAATCACATCACATTGAGGAGGTGGTAGTCCACATGTCCACAAACAGAGTTATCGTATTTACACAAATTGGAAACAGTGAGGGAATGTCTTATATAATAATTATAATAGAATAAGGACATCATAAATATCATATATATCATATAAAAATATTATGTCCATTATAATTCTCAATCCTGAGGGGTCATAAAGGAAAAACAAACAACATTCGTGAGTTGGTAGTCCAATATACACACAAACAGTATGTTTGTTACCTATTTGATGGAAGTGTGTGTTGGTGTAGGTAGGACACTTAGAATAAAAAATATCTAAGTATTATTAGGATAATTTTTTTATTATATAATTATGTAATAATAAAAATTTATTGGGTGGATAATGAAAATAAAACAAAATAGCTTGCGGGAGGATGTTGCCTCTTCTTTGGGTAATTCCATTTGGTTTGCACCAGAGGACTAACTTGGTTTAATTTTTCTCAACATTATTCTTATAGGTTGAGAGGAGGTAGTTTGGAGATTATTTTTTCAGTGGTTGGATGAGAAAATTTGGCTTTATAGGTTTGAGAAAGTGGGGGTGAGTTCACTTTTATAGTGGAGGAGAGGTGGAATTCTTGTAAATATGAAAAGGTAATCAATATTGAGAGGTCTCTTATACATAAATTGCCTCAAATAATAGTAATTTTTTGATAAAATATAGTATATGGTCTAAATATGGTCATCCAAGAGATTTTGGAAATGTTTCTATGGTATTTGGATCCTTAAGTTAAAATTTAACCACTAAGTAGACTCATTTTTACATTAATCCAATAATAAATTATGATTACATTCACTAATATTTTTATAAAAAAATATAAATTGATCTTAATAGATGTTATAAATTATGATTATTCAAAATATTTAATAAATTTTAGAATATTATTTACATAGAACTAAAAGAAATTAATTTAAAATCAACCCATATGCATTGTATTCGAATGCATGAAAAATATATTTTGCTGTTTATTCATCAAGTTAGTCTGAAAATGATAATCCCTTCTTTTAAAACTGTATTTATTTTCTCACTATTTATTTCTCTTATATGTGATTTATAAATTTTTAAAATAAGCATCATTCATAAAATATGCATTGCATGTTCAGATTTCATGAATATATCTTTAATTGTTCTATATGGTCTATATACACACGTCTTGGTAAACAAGATTTCCCTAAGTCATTATAATGAGTAGCCCATATAACCTTCCATAATCCATAAAAATCATTTTTACTCCTTATTTTGTATCATAAATGAGTAGAAAAATAATTAGGTATGCACTCATAATTCCCCCTTTCAACTTTGAATAGTAATTGAGCATAACTAGCATAACAATAATGTAGTTAAGGTAGTTCTAGACCAACCTGTTTGCAATATGATAGGCAATGATTCCAATAGCTCCAATTATGAATAATTTCATGTGTGTGTATATATCCATGTCACAATACACATGCATAATAATATATTATCAAAAAGGTTAGTTATGGTTTAAAAATTTGGAGTGTAAGACAAAAACATTATTTATAAGGCCACAGCCTTAAACATTACATAATCTTGAGTTAAGTTAATGATTTGACTTTTAATTCAGATCAAAGATATTTTCAGGTTTAGAGGTTTATAGAATTTGGTCATAAAGTATACATAACAAATTGAATATTACAAGTAGACACTTCTACTCACTATCCATTTTTTCATAAAACAAAAACTCCTTAAAATGAAACATGACATTATTTCATGTTTCAACAACATAACTTTTCCTTGATCCCATCATTGACTTTATTCTTCTTTATTTCCTATGAAAAAACATTTAAAAACTTGGGATTAGCATAAAATCTTAGTAAGGGATACATAAAGAAAGAAAACTGTTAGTCTTGGGATAACAGGAATACCATGAATACTTTATTATAAAGTAATACTTTTCACCTTTAAGAAGTGGTAAATATACTTCACTAAAAATAAGCTCCTTGATTACCCTTTATGTAATCAAAAGATTACCACAATACCATAGAAAAAAACATATAACATATAAAGGTAACTTGGGACATAAACATACTTAAATGGAATAATCATACGGTCGACTTCCACACATATCTCTAAATAGAATATCTTTACGACCGACTTTCATACCCAATGCATTGGAGGTTATAACATAACCACCCATCCTTGGTTTATCACGAAACCACCCATTATTTGGTTTATCATTTAACCACCCATCATTGGTTTATCACATAACCACCCATCAAATGTACAAGTACCATTATATATTCATAACACAAAAAAAATTGTAAATATCAAACTTTCACTAATAACATTTCATTGGAAATCATAAGAAATAATTTCAAGATATTGAAATAATCAATCATTTTCAAAAATCATTTTCAATACAAAAACAAAAAAAAATGGAATAAGGGATTTATTTTCCTTTTTAAACAATTAAGGCTTATAGAGGAATCCAAATATCAAATAATAATTACAGTGGTGGAGAGTTCATTGTCACCTCATACATTAAAAAAAATCCTTTTGTCATTTAGTAAACCGCTTCCTAGAAAAAAAATATTCCCTTTGAATGAAAGTCAAAGTCAAAGGGTTTTATTATACATCGTGTAAAAGAATGAGGTGTATATTATCAAAACATGCCTCAATGAAAGGATATTGAGATGAAGTCCCTTACCTTGAGTATGATTCATCACGTATATTCCTTGTTCTTCCTGAATAATAAACTTAAGTTAATTTATAATTTCTTATGAACCTTTTTCCAGTTTATTATTACTTTTATATCACTTATTATCACGTTATAAAAATTACATAATTATTTAAGTTAATATCGGTCGTTTTGTCGATATTGGGTACTTGAGTCAAAAATGATATTGTTATAATTAAAAATTATTCATGCAGTCAAAATTACATTATCTCCAGAATATTATTCAAGATTATATCTAGTATAATATGTATTTATAATAGTCTATAACATTTGGAGATAACAAATGAAATGCACCATTCATGGAGACGGTAAGTCGTACATATGCATGAACATTACTTTCATTTATTTGTCATATTAAAGAAATGAAAAATAAATGATTCATAGGTATATTATACTTAAATTATAATAAAATATGATATATATGTTATATAAGTTCATAAATCCCCTCATTTATACATTCCATGTATGGCATGAACAAGTCATATCACATTGAGGGAGTGGTAGTCTATACTTCCTCAAATGAAATTATTGTATATACACATCATGAAAAGCATAAAGGTGTGTTTTTAAATAAAAAATTTCTTACCATAGAGACAATATAAATATAATATATATCATATATAAATACATTTCCATTATAATGTCCACCATGATAGGTGGTAGGGGAAAATCGAACAATCATCGTTTCGGGAGGCAGTAGTTCGCCGTACAGAGAAATAGTATATTCATATACATTAGATGGAGGTATGTGTAAGTTTAGTTAGATTACTTCTCATAACAACATCCTAGTATATTGATGATACTGTTGTTGTAATTTAATAAAATAATAAGAATATAATAAGTAGTGAAGAAGTAAAATAATGGAAGGGAACTTTAGAGAAGATGCTACCTCTTAAAATAGGTAAATCTCTTTGATTTGAGTCAAAAGGATTTCTTGAACTACATTATTCCCAAGGTAAGGATTTTGGGAGGAATATAGGGATTTTGGGAGCTTATTTGTGTATATTTTGGATGATCAATGGTGCTTTAAAGGTGTGATTAAATGGGTAGAGGTGATGCCCTTTTATAAGAGGGAGGAGGGGCACTTTTGGAAGGTATTGAAATATTATTTTATTATAAAAATATTTTCTATTTTAAATGGTCCCAAAGTCATTTATTTAAAGTATAATAATCTTTTCGGTCTAAAAAATCTCAACCAATTGGTTTTAGACAATTCTATGTCACAAATTTAACCTTATCATTTTTCTTTAACCCTTAGTTAACTAATTTGACTCTTACCATGTCTTCTTGTATACTTATACTATATGGTTAATATAGTTACTGTAAAATGACAATAAAACCTCAAGTTGTTTATTAATGAAATTTTCAACATTATATAAGTCATTTTTCTGAATATTATATTTTTAGGACTATTATATCAATTAATAAAATAGTATTTGTTTTAAAAACTCGTTTATGTCAATTTTTAAACTATTCATATCATGACTTTTTTAAAAATCCATAAAAACTTGATTCTATCAAAAAAATAACAATTAATTCAAATATAACAAGTCATACTCATCCCTAAAATTAGTGTATGGTATAAAAAGTTTCAAAATAAATTTATTTTAATATTTATAATCTCATTTAGTTAGATAATTCATTAATAAGGTAATAACTACATCATCATTGTGTCATGGAAAAATTTATTTATTTGATGTCTAAAAATTGTAAATAAAATACCATGATGTAGGAAATCTTTTTATATTTATAATGACTATTTATAGTCAAAAAAATCACTTATATAACCCCATATAAAAATTCTTTTACTAAAAGATACATGTTTATGTTACATTTTTCTTTAAATTAATTCTTATAAAATGTCATTTTCACATCCAAGTGGCTCAATGGGGTCCCAAAATCAACACTAGAATGCCCATGGTCAGAAATATCTCATCCATTTGGATTAGTACATGTGTTAGGGTAGTTTAATATAATTAAAATTTTATTTTCACCCTTATTTACCAGATTTATCCTTTAACCATAGTAAATAAAATAATTACTGAAGTTACTATTCATAATGTCTAAAAATAAAAGGTACCTATTTACACAATTTAGAACTCCTGATTCCAAATATGGAATCAATTTTTCTAAATTCAAAAAATAGAATTGGTAGAAATTAATTTAAAATTAATTATCATTGTCAATACCAAAAAATGGGTTTTTAAGAAGTAATAACTATAAAAAGATCGATATGTGTTTATGTCCAATTTAATAATGAAATTACATCCAATGAACATAATTGGATTAAATTATAAAAACTTAATCCAATTACACTTCAAAACCAATAAAAATAATACTCTAAATATATAAATAAATTAGATTAAAGGGCAGTTTTGAATTAAAATGTTGTATTTTTTACTATTCATAAAAATATAAATTTTATCAGAAAAATACAAAATTTCATTCAAAGTAACTTTTGATTTCCTAATTATAAATAATAAATTTATCTTTTCAAATTGAACATATAAAAGTGACAAAAACAACATTTAAAAGGTCTTTTCAATCAAAAGGTGGTAAACTGACCTTTTAAAAAAAATTAGAGTATTTCATGCTTAAAATTGGATTCATTATAATTTTAAGCCTATAAAATTTATTGAATAAATGTAAAACATTTAAAAAAATGTATAATCATATTGTAGTTAGTTCTGTTCAGTATCACCATTACAACGGTTATGCGTTAACTACCATTTGAAAAAATAATATTATTATATTATTTTTCGGTATAACTCAAAGTTGTGTGCAACGTAAGATTTCAAGGAAACGCATTATTGCGTGTTGAGTACGCTATGAGACTAGATTTCATATTTAATGTAAAATTAATATTTTATTCATAAATAATAATAGATATAAAAATGTATTATTCAATAAATATCTAGGTTGATACATCCTTCCCCCTTTTGGAAATTGCGTCCCTATAATTTTATTTACTTATCAAATAAGTGAGGTTATTTCTCCCTCATAGAATTTTCTACTCTCACATTTCCTCTTCAATCATATAGTTTTTTCATAAAAAAAATTACATGATGAATCACCTTATTTTGCTATACTTTCTTTCTGTGGTCAATAATCTATATTGGATGTTCATTATATGAAAGATTCTCTTCCAAGTAAACTACCTCTGGACTCAAAACATGAGATGGATCTGGCATATACTTTCTCAACATTGAAACTTGGAAAACATTATGTAACTGGGATAAATATGGTGGTAAATCCACCCTATAGGAAAATGATCCAACTTTCTCGAGGATTTCATAGGGTCCAATGAACCTCAGACTCAACTTTACCTTTTTACCAAAACGCATCACACTTTTCCATGGAGAAACTTTTATAATGACAAGATCACCTACCTCAAAAGAAAGAGCCTTCCTCCAGTTACCCACATAACTTTTCTGCCTACTCTAAGCTATTCTCATATGCTTCTAAATCAACTAAACTTTTTGTGCCATCTCTTCTACCAATTTTGGTCCCATCAACTTCTTTTCACCTACTTTATCCCAAAAATCTGGAGTTCAACATAGATTTATATATAATGCTTCAAATGGTTCCATCTATATACTAGAATGAAAAATGTTATTATAAGAAAACTCAACCAAAGAAAGATTTACGTCACATCTTCCCTGGTAATATATTGAACAAGCATGCAGTGTTTCTTCCAAGGTCTGAATTTTTCATTCTAACTACCAATCTGATTGAGGATGAAAAGTTGTACAGAAATTTAATTTAGTTCCCAATGACTTTTGAAGACCTTTCCAAAAGTTAGATGTGAACCTAGGATCATGATTATATACAATAGAGAGGGTAACTCCATGTAACATGACTATATCATTAATATATAATCAAGGAAGTTTATTTAGAGATAGAGTATCTCGAATAGGTATAAAATGAGAATATTTAGTCAATAAATCAATAATAACCCAGATTGTAATGTTACCTTGAGATGTTTTTGGTACCCCCACTACAAAATCCATGGAAACATTTTTTCATTTCCACTCTGGCACTAGAAAAGGATGAAGCTTCACTTTTGGTAACTGCCACACTACATTTACCTACTGAAAAATCAAACACTTCATAGTAAAGTTAGCAATATCTCTTTGCATTCCATCCCACCAGAAATACTCCTGAAGATCTCTGTACATCTTAGTAATTCCAGGATGAACTGAAAATGAAGTACTATGAGCTTCACATAGCAACTAATTCTTTAATTATGAATCACAAGTCACACATAATATCTTTCAAAACCTTAAAACACAATCTTTATCAATTTTAAATTCAGGTAATTTACCCTCCTGAACCAATCCTACCATTTTCTTCAACTCACTGCCTTCTTTCTGCACTTTCTTAATTCTGTCTGATAGAGATTATTTCAATTCCACCTGAAACAAAACATATCAATTCCCTACACCAACAAATTCCAATCCAAAATTCATTAAATCAGAAACCAAAAGATCTCATTCCAAATGTAGCATGGTTAATGTATCATTACTATTTTGACTCAAAGCGCCATCCACATTATTTTTCTTTATGAGATGGTAATGGATCGTGCAATATTAATCCTTGATTAATTCTAGCCACATCCTATGTCTCATGTTTAATTATTTCTGAGTGAATATATACTTCAAACTTTTTTGATCAGTATATATTTCACACTTTACGCCATACAAATGATGCCTTTAAATTTTTAATGAAAAAACAATAGAAACTAATTCCAACTCATGTGTTGGATAATTTAGCTCATGAGGTTTCAACCGACGTGAAGCATAATCATTTACCATATCATTGTGAATTAGGACACAACAAAATCCTTTCAATGATTCATCACTATAGATAATAAATTCACCATTCTTGGGAGGTAAGTCCAAAACTGGAGCATTTACCAACCTTCTATTCAATTCTTGAAAACAATCAAAACATTATTTTGTATATATGAACTTAACTACCTTAAGTGTTTACTTAGTTAGAGGCTAGATAACCAAGAAAAGTTTTCAACAAACCTTTGTTAATAACCTGCTAAACCAAGAAAACTATGAATCTCTATGATATTGGTAGGTATTGGCCACTCTTCAACAAATTTTATTTTAGAATGGTCAACTGTAATGCCATCTTTAGAAATAATATGACCAATGAAAGAATTTTTTTGCAACCAAAATTCCCTCTTACTAAACATTCCATAGAGTTTCTTTTATTTAAATTTTTGAAAGACAGCCCTTAAATGACTTTCTTTCTCCTCTTTACAATTAGAATATACCAAAATATCATCTATAAACACAAACACCATTTATCACCTGAGTCAACTGGGCCATCACTACAACAAACTATTCAATTATAATTTTTACCATCTCAAGATGATGATTTTCATGGTCATTTCCCTCTGTATTCCTTCCCATCACAACTACCATGTTTCCTCTACAAAAAAACCATTCTCAACACAGAAATATATTAGGTGAAGAAACATGGTAATATTAAAATTTTATATCATTTCAATCTCACCAAAAATTAATTTATGGATATTAATTTAACAATATCGTAACTTCTAAAGTTGTCTAAACTGACCTTTGATACCAACTATAAGACCCTATCCATAGACATTACATAATCTTGAGTTAAGTCAATAATTTTACTTTTAATTCACATTGAGAATCCTTTCAGGTTTACAGATTTAGGGAATTAGGTTATAACTTATACATAAAAAATTGAATATTATAAGTAGACACTTCTATCAGCTATTCATTTTTTCATAAAACAAAAATGATTTAAAACGAAACATGACAGTGTTTCATGTTTTAACATCATAACTTTTCATTGATCCCATCTTTGACTCTATTATTCCTCATTTCCTATAAAAAATATTTCAAAACATTGGATGATCATTAAGGGATACATAAATAAAGAAAATGATTAGTCTTGGGATAACATGAAAACCATGAATACTTTATTATAAAGTAATACTTTTGACCTTAAGAAGTGGTAGATATACTTCACTGAATATAAGATCATTGATTACCATTTTTGTAATAAAAATATTACCACAATCCCATAGAAAGAAACATATAACATATAATGGTAACTTGGGACATAAACATACTTAACTGGAATAACCATACGGTCGACTTCCACACATATCACTAAATGAAATAGTCATATGAACGACTTCCATACCCGATGCATTGAAGGTTATAAAATAACCATCTGTCCTTGGTTTATCATATTACCACCCATCATTTTATTTATCATGTAACCACCCATCATTGGTTTATCATGTAACCACCCATTAATTGTCCAAGTGCCATTATATAATCATAACACATAAAATATTGCAAATATCAACATTTCACTAAAAATATTTCATTTGTAATCACAATAAATCATTTCAAGATATTGAAATACTCAATCCATTTCAAAAACCATTTTCAATGCCAAAACAAAAAAAGGAACAAGGGATTTCATTTCCTTTTGAAAACATTAAGGCTTCTAGAGGAATCCAAATATCAAATAACAATTATAGCGGTGGAGAGGTCGCTGTCACCGCATACGTTAAAAATATTCATTTTGTCATTTAATAAAATTATTCATAGAAAAAAAATTCCCTTTGAATGAAATTAAAAGTAAAAGGGGTTTATTTTTCACTGTGTAAAAGAATGAGGTGTATATTATCAAAATACGCCTCAATGAAATGAGATTGAGATGGAGTCTCATACCTTGAGTCTGATTCATCACGTATGTTCCTTATTCTTACAGAATAATAAACATAAATTAATTTTTACTTGATTAAGAAAATTTTTCAAGTTTACTATTCCTTTTATATCACTTATTACTATGTTATAAAAATTACATAATTATTTAAGTTAATATTAGTTGTTTTGTCGATATTGTGTACTTGAGTCAAAAATGATATTGTTATAATTACAAATTGTCTATGTGGTCAAAAGTACATTATCTATAGAATAGTATTATTGATTTAAATATTATATATATCCATTATAATATGTATTTATAATAGTCAATAACATTTGGAGATAATAAATGAAATGTACCATTCATGGAGATGGTAAGCCGTATGTACGCATGAATGCTACTTTAATTTATTTTTAATATTAATGAAAGGAAAACTAAATGATCCATCGGTATATTATAATTACATTATAATATAATATGATATATATGTTACATAATTTCATTAAATCTATCATTTATACATTCTATGTATGGCATGAATGAGTCATATCACTTTGAGGGGGCAGTAGTTCGCACTTCCTGAAATGAAATTATCGTATTTACACATCATGTAAAGAATAAATGTATGTTTTTAAATAAAAATTATAGTATAATAGAGACTATATTAATATAATATATACCATATATAAATACAGTGCCATAATTATGGACACCATTAGAGGTGGTATGGGGAAATTGAATAGTCATCGATTCGTGAGGCAGTAGTTCGTCGTTCACAGAAACAGTATATTTGTATCCATTAGATGGAGGTGTGTGTAAGTGTAGTTAGAATCCTTATAATAAAAACATTATATTATATTTAAGATAATGTAGTTGTTATGTAATCAAATAATAAGATTATAATATGGAGTGAAGTAGTAAAATAATAAAAAGGAACTTTAGGGAAGACGTTGCCTCTTAAAATGGGTAACTCCCTTTGATTTGAGACAAAAGGCTTTCTAGAATTCCCTTCTTCCCAAGGTAATGATTCTAGGAGGAAGATAGGGATTTTGGAATCTTATTTGGGTAGATTTTGTATGATCCAAGGGGCTTTAGAGGAGTGATTAAATGAGTATAGGTGATTCCCTTTTATAAGAGGGAGGAGGGGTACTTTAGGAAGGTATTGAAATATTACTTTATTAAAAAAATATTTTCTATTTAAAATGGTCCCAAGGTTATTTATTTAAGATATAATATGCTTTTAGGTAGCAAAAATCTCAACCAATAGGTTTTAGAAAATTTTAGGTCACAAATTTAACCATATCTTTTAGCTTTAACCCTTAGTTAACTAATTTGACTCTTACCGTGTCTTCTTGTATATTCATACTATATTTCTAATATAGTTACAATAAAATGCCAATAGAACCTAAATTCGATCAATAAAGAAATTTAAAACATTATATAAGTCATTTGATGAATATTAGATTTTTAGGACTATTATATCATTTAATAAATTAGTATTGTTTTTAAAAAACTCATTTATGCCAATTTTTATATTATTTGTATTATGACTTTTTAAAAAATACATAGAAACATGATTCATTCGAAAAAAATTCATTAATTCAAAGATAAAAAGTCATAATAATCCCTAAAATTCGTGTATGGAATAAAAATATTCTAAATAAATTTATTTTAAGATTTATAATCTCAGCTATTTAAATCATTCATTAATAAGGTAATCACTACACCATCGTTGTTTCATAAATAAATTTATTTATTTGATGTCTAAAAATTATAAATAAAATACCATGATGTAGGAAATATTTTTATACTTCTAATAAATATTTATAGTTGAAAATATCACATATATAACCCCATATAAAATGCGTTTTACTAAAAGATACATGTTCATGTTACATTTTTCTTTACTTTAGATTAATTCTTATAAAATGTCATTTTCACATCTAAGTGGCTGCATGGGGTCTAAAAATCAACCCAAAGATTCCCATGGTCATAAATACCACATAACGTAGGATTAGGACACATTTTAGTGTAGTTTAATATTATTATAATATTATTTTCTACCCTTGTTTACCAGATTTACCCTTTAACCATGGAAAATAAAATAATTACTGAAGAAATTGTTCATAATGTCTAGAAATAAAAGGTACCTATTTACAAAATTTGAAAATCATGATTCAAAATATGGAATATATTTTTCCAAATTCAAAACAAATAATTTTCAGAAATTAATTTAAAATTAATTCCTATTGTCAAAACCCAAAAAACTGGTTTTTAAGAAGTAATAACTATCAAAAGATTGACATTTGTTTATATCCAATTTAAAAGAGAAATTACTTCCAATGACCATAAATAGATTAATTTATAAAAACTTATTCCAATTAAACTTTAAAACCAATTAAAATAATAATCTAATTATATAAATAAATTATATTTAAAGATGGTTTTGAATTAAAATGTAGTATTTTTCACTATTGATAAAAATATGAATTTTATAAGAAAAATACCAAAATTTAATCCAAAGTAAATTTTTATGTTCTTATTCTAAAAAAGAAATTTATTTTGTCAAATTAAACATATAAAAGTGACAAAAACTATATTTAAAAAGGCTTTTTCCATCAAAAGGTGGTAAACCAACCTTTTAAAAAATATTAGAGTATTCTATGCTTAAAATTGGATTCATTCTCATTTTAAGACTCTAAAATTTATTTGATAAATGTAAAACATTTTACAAACATTTATAATCATATTTTACTTAGTTCTATTCATTACCTTCATTACAACGGCTAGGCGTTAACTACCATTTAAAATAATAATAATATTATATTATTTTTCAGTATAACTCAAAGTTGTGTGCAACGTAAGATTTCAAAGAAACTCATTGTTGAGTGTTGAGTAAGCTATCAAAAAAATGTCCTATTTAACGTAAAATTAATATTTTATTCATAACTAATAATAGATATGAAAAATTAGTATTCTATAAATACCTGGGATGCTACATTCTTACATATCAACAACGAAATTTTGAGAGGAATACTACTGTTATTGGGAACTTTACAGTCTCGAGTTTTTCTATTTATTTTCACTATAGTATCTTCATTATTTTGGTTAAAAAATAGTTTCCTTAAAGATTACAAAATTAATGTAAAAATTTTCATTGACCATTGAGACTAGACAATATGATATCACTATAACACAGATTGTATAGATTCTATATTTGTTGTAATTTGTAGACATTTCATGTATTTTTTATCAGCTCTTGAATGGTATTTTTTTAATATAAATTAATGTATAAAAATAAATCTATTATATATTATTTTGTTCTAGTTCCATGATATTAATATACAGTTTCAATATGTCCTTGTTATAGTATGAAATAATAGTTTTTTTAGGAATCATTTCAATATACGTACATATACCTAGAATGTTTAACCATGAAAAATTATGTGGTTACCAATTCGTAATTATCCTTTATAGGCTTAACAAAATTGATAATATTTATTATCATTCATTTATTGGGTGACATTATATTTTTATATCTATCATAGTGTTGTTTTGTTCATGCATGTTTGTTTTCTTTGGATAACATCAATATTTGATGATCATTATTTGATAGAATGATATTAGTTTTTCCATTCTATGTTCTTGACTTTTTTTATTTATAATATCTTAGTTTTATGTTATGTTTGGAATATAATCATAAAAAAATAATTTTTATCATTACAAAGTTGATGTTAATATCTAATTATTCATTTTTATTGTTTTGTTTCTACTATGATATGAATTATTTCTATTGAGTGAAATTAATCTGATTTGTTTTTTGTGTTCACTATTTTTTATTAATGGGATGATTCATGTTTCTATATATCTTCCCCTTTTAGCTGTATAGTTAATAAATAGATAGGCTTGGAGAAATTTTCAACCTTTAACTGAGTTAATGTGTTGATTGTTAAAATCAATGGAAGGGAATTTACGATTTCTATAGCAGGTTGGTGTGGTTGGTGGTTGGTTTATCTATAGGAAGCATAACCCATAGGTAAGGGGAAACAACCATTTGTGGTAATGAAAAAATGTGTGCACTTCACTATGATGATGATGGAATGACATAGATATGGGATCCTGGGGATGGGAATGAGTGAAAAATCATCGGTAAACAATGACACTTGGTTATGGAACTGATATTGGGTATGTTTTTATTATACTATTCAGAATTTTAATTATCCATATGATTCATTTTTTCATTAATGTAATTGACTTCTCCATCATGAGTAAATATTCTGGATAAAATATTTTATGTCTTCTCAAAGGTGTGGTTGAATCCTTATAAAAGGTTTGATTATAAGGCAATCATTATATTTTTATTTCCTTGATTTATTGCTTTTAGAAGGATATGGATGATCATGTTTTCAAGAAATATTTTTGTTTTTGAAACCTATTTAGATAGGGTTCTGAGTATGTTTTCAATCATTTTTTAAATCTACTGGGAACTTCATTTCTTTTCATCCACAATTGTATGATAAAATTTATCCATATCTAATAAGTTCATTAGTTTTATATTTTTTTTCAAATCTACTAATTGATTATGTTCTTTGAGTTGGAAAATAACAAATGATGATATGTGATTCTTAATTTTTTTTCTACTTGTCCTATTATTTTTATTTTGGATTCCATGAAGCATGAGAGAGATACTTGAAAGTCATGCTTTGTGGTCAAGGAACCTCGACTAACTAAAACAACCCACTCTTGAGTTTCATGTAATCAAGTTTGTGTACTCCTACATTTCTTTTACAGACATATCACTATACTAGACTAAGCATTTGTTCAATTGGTATAGTGGAAATCATATCTATCAACCATTATTATATCTCTAAATCTAATTGTGGTCTGACTAGATTTTCCCATGCCAATTCCTAGAAAGCATAAAATAGAAAAATGAGTGGAAGGATATTTTGGTCTTGATCGTTTCCACTTGAAGAAGCCAAAGAAGTTTCTTGATAACAAATTGAGTGATGTGATTGAAAATAAGGTTGAAAATTCAATCTCTAACTATCTATTTCCATTTCCTTATTCATTTTATTTCTTTATTGTGTCATTAAACATTCATTTATTTATTTATCAAATTATTGTTCAGAATTATATCTCAATATATTATCTAAGTTCGCCTAACTCTAGCACCATACTTCTTCCTTCACCACTATCACCCATGGTAAAGGTATGTTGTAAATGTTAAACAAATGAATCAGTTAAATGTTTTATATAGATTATAAATGTTTTATGTTCATAAAATTTTTATATAAAATAGTTTAATTTTTTTTAACTTCATTTTTAAGTCCTAAATTGTCCATTTAGTTGGTAATATTATTCTATAAGTCAGTCTACTTTCACAATTCCCTCTACAATAACACTAAAACATATTTAGTGGGTTTTTTTTAAAAAAAACTATATAATTACTTAAAAATAAGATTTTACATATGTTGAATGACATGAATCATGATCTTAGGGAAGAATCTATCTTGTGCATTGAGGTTATTTATTTTTATCAATAACATGGCCTAATTTTTAAGCATATACCATGTCTTATATTGATTCTTAAATTACCTGATATCTTTTTCTATTAATTCAAATTTAATTTTCTGTAACTTATGCTATGTGACTTGAATTCCCTCAACTATCGTGATTATCAATTATATTTTCTACTATTTTAACTGTCTCCAAGTTTAATCCACTTTTATTGCAATATTTTGTACAAGTAATTTATGCTTTCAATATATTCAATATAATCAATGTTAATACAGGGTTTTGATCAAACATACAAGGTGACTAGGTGGAGTAACACTATATTTTGGATAAATACACCATCATGTAAGACTGGAGAAGGGGAATAAATTGGAGAATTAGGTCATTTTATTTCGTTTCAATTATTAGTTTCTTTTACTTGTACTAAATATGAATTTTGATTTATTTTATTTTAGGAGTTTTTTTATCTAAAATGGTTTCTAAATATTCACATATACTTGACTATTCATATGACCAAGACTCTCACATAGAGAGTTTCTTAAATAACAATGATCTAAAGAAAAAGAGTGGTCATGGTTTCCTTTGGTATTATTTGGAGCTCTACAAGAATAACTTTCCTCTTGAACAAATTGCCATGTCATCTGAAAGTTATATGAATATTGTGAGTCGACTAACTGATCTAGATATTGGATATTCTAGTTTTGGTTTTTGGATTTCCTTTCTATAATTCATTAATTCTCTATCTTGATGTGGTTTTGAAATTTTAGGCACACTACAAACACAAAAGAAAAAACCAGTTTGGTGGAATATTGATTCAGGTTTTACTCGAATTTTTTATTTTTAGTATGTGGAATCATATTTTTGATTGTTTTGGATACATTGAAAATATATCTAGGGATTAAATTTTTAAATTTTATTTAAATTCACTTAATCTAGGGATTTTTTTTAGATTTTATAAAGTTTGATATGTTTGAGAATATTTAATAGAATCATCAGTTAAATTATGTTAAACAACTATGTATTTAGTCACCCTAGATCTTTATGGGACCATAAATTATCTAGGAAGTGATGATGTCATTGTTTTTTTATAATTTCAAATTGTTCTATATTAATATGCTTGATCAAACAATTAAAATAATTTCATTGAGATTTTTCCAATATTATCTTATTTTTCTTCGTTCAAGTTCCTAATTCCTATTGGTTAGGGGCATGAGGATAAAGGGACAAAGGAAAAGAAGTAAGGTGCATATGAGGATAGAGATGATGAGATACAGGATGAGAATGAAGAGCACAATGATGATGATGATTATAATCAGGTTCTCATTGAATATCAATCAATATTCCACCCACCTCTTTAGGCTTTTCGAAATATGGTTTCACTACCAACCTCTAGCTTATACACATTAACATTATTTCTTCCATAATTTGGTTGTGCCTATGATTCTATAGAATAATACAGAATCTAAACATGAGTTAGGTTGTTCATCCCCATCTACTAATCCCTCAAATCTAGAAATCACTAGCTGCAGATCATCCTATACATTCAGATCCTTGAAAAGTAACCCCTCTTCGTTGTTCGGGTCATGTAAAATCTGATGAAGATGATGAAAAAATTTCTTTCACTTCTACATCATTCTCATCACTTCTTCATCCTTGATGTTGTTCTGATATACTCTATAGGTAAACATGATCGATAGCACCTCTATGCTATTTTTGGTCAAAAGAATGTATTCTTTCTTTTCTGCGGTTTTAAGCTACTGTTTATTATAGGGTACCCTCTATGAGGATATAGTGGATGTTGAAATGATAAATCCAATGAATATTCCATGGGTCGGGAATTACCATATTCAAGAGGTGGCGGCGTTCTCCTTTCCTTCAAACCTATATAAGTTTGACGAAATAGGTAAATAAGAAAGGTTCTACAACTCCCCCAACACCTGTATCATCTCCCAAAATCTCCTCTTAATTGTCCACCAACTATCAAATTATCGATTATCATCATCATCTCCTCTAATACCTTATCTGACACTACCTTGGATAAAACCTTCTTGCAGTTCATGATGCTTGTATCCTCCAATACCTCTTCCTCCTTCCATTATCATAAACATTGTAACTTTTATTAAGAAAGTTACTTTCAATAGTCAATAAAAATTAAGGGTTTCTTTCATGCATACAATGTGATTGGATTTACTATATCTTGACTTTAGAGATATACAACATCATTCAGTATAGAAGCATAGGGGTATTGCATGACTAGTGGATCATTTTATATTGTCTCAATTAGTAGTTTCTTCTACTTTTACTACATATCACTTGTGATATGTATTTTTGAAAACTGGATTATGTACTTTGTTTTAGTAGTGGATGATATTTTTCATTTGAGTAGATGATGTCTTTTTAGAACATCGGAACATGTATTTTATTTCAGCAGTGGATTATGTTATTTAATTGAGTAGTGGATTATTTTTTATATAATAATTTTATATCACAATGAAAATTCATGAGCGAGTACCAATAACAAATAAAATATAGTAATATGAAATGGAATACATTGTTCATAGAGACTGTGGGTTGTACATATTCATGAACAATGTTTCCATATTATTTTTATATTGAGATAAAAAATAAATGACATATATGTATATGTATTTGTATTATCATTCCATTATAATTATTATTTCATATATATCATAATCATTTACTAAACTCATCCATAATAAATTCCATTTAATGTGTGAATGAATCACATCACTTTGAGGAGGTGGTAGTCCACATGTCCACAAATGAAGTTATCTTATTTACACAAATTGGAAACAATGATGGTTTGTTTTATATAATAATTACAAAAACATAATGAAATCATAAATATCATATAAAAATAGTGTTTCCATCATAATTCTAAACTATGATAGGTGGTGAAAGAAAAACAAACAATATTTACCAGTCTGTAGTCCACCGTACACACAAATGGTAAGTTTGTTACCCATTTGATGGAAGTGTGTGCAGGTGTAGGTTGAAAACATAGAATAAAAATATCTAAGTATACATAGGATAATTATTTTATTATATATGTATAGAATTATAAAAATTTATGGGATGGATAATGAAAATAAAATAAAAGAGCTTGTGGAAGGATGTTACCTATTCTTTGGGAAATTCCTTTTGGTTTGCACCAGGGGAATAACATGGTTTGATTTTTCCCAAATTTAGGATTTTAGGTTGAGATGATGGAAATTGGATCTTATTTTTTTCAGGGGATAGATGAAAAAAATTTCCTTGATATTTTTGAGTAAGTGAGGGGGTGGGTTCCATTTTAAAGTGGAGGAGAGGTGGTATTCTTGTAAATATAAAAAAGTAAATAATAATGAGAGGTCTCTTATACATCATGTGCCTCAAATAAATTTCAATGGTTTGATAAAAGTTATTATATGGTCTAAATATGGTCATACAACGGATTTTGGAAATTTTTCTATGGTATTTTTCCCCTTAAGTTAAAATTTAACCATTAAGTAAACTCATTTTTTCATTAATCACTATAATTAATTTGAAGTACATTCACTAATCTTTTTAGGAAAAAAACTAAGTTGATCATAATATATATTATAAATTATGATTATTCCAATTATTTAATCCATTTCTCAAAATCATTTTAAGATAATGGGAAGAAATTAATTTAAAATTAATCTCGTAGTCTTATCCTGAAAGCTAGTTTTAAAAGCAAAAAAGTCAAAAAAGTTTGAAATGTTTTTAAATCACATTTCAAGGTGAAATTTGTTCCAATGGACTAAATTGGATTAATTTATGTATAATGAATCTTATTATAATTTAAAACCAAAATTATATTTAATTTTACTATATAAATAAATTAGATGAAAAAGAAGTTTCAAATTAAAATTCATTATTTTTCACTATTCACCAAAAAGTGAAACTTCTCATAAAAATACCAAAAAATTCACCCAAAGTAAATTTAATATTCCAATTTCTAAAAATAAGTGTATTTCATCAAATAAAAATTATTTAATTTTCAAAATTGATATTTTAAATTGTTTCTCCATTAAATTGCAGTAAATTACCCATTTTGAAAAATAATTCTCTTTATTCATGAAATTGGATTTATTTTAATCATATACCTATACAGTCTATTGGATGAGTATTAAAAATATATATTTAATATATAATAGATAAATTTTATTGAAAACATTCATCAAAAGTTGTTTTTTTGATTAATTGAGATAAAATTGTGTTTTTACAAAGAGAAATAGTTTTCTTAGAAAAGAAATTTCCTTATTTTCACATAGTTCTTACATTCATTTTTGACTAACTGATAACCAAAGGATTAATTTTATGTACATGTGTAAATAATATTTTCACATTTTAGTTAATCTTATTTTCAACTTCCATTCTATCAGCTAGGTGGTAACGATAATAATATTTTAATAAAAATATTAATATTATATTATAGTTCTACAAAACTCGTCCTTACATGTAACACAAGCTATAAAAGGAACTCAATATTATGTGTAACAAAAGACAAACATAGTGTTGTGTGTATTGAGAGTCAATCTATGTGATTCATGTTTCTAAAGCTTAACTTTGGTTTTATATAATGAAATCCAAACTTAGTTCTTTCATATAACAAAATTTATCTTTAGTGTTGTGTGCAATGAAAATTTTCAAAAAGATTTAATTAACTTGAAAAAAACTCTTGGGGTGTTACATTCTTCCAACCTTAAAATTAATTTATCCATCAAATTAATCCTAGTTATAAAAATTTTAATACTTGAAATTTCATTTCTTAGAAACCCACATCATAAAAATGAATATTAGAACTTCCTATAAAAAGGAAAGTTGTAACCTAAACGGTTACCCAAAATGAATCATAATTAGGTTTCCATGTAATTGAACATAGGTTGGGTGTGAATATTAGACATATATAAAAAGCCTAAATAATTATAAATAGTGATAAATATCGTTGATCACCAGTTAGTCAACGAATAATGGAAATTTAAGTGCCTAAAAACCATAAACATGTGATAATTTATAGGTCCATCAGTTCAACAGAAATGAATGTATTGGGAAAAATATTTTTAAATATCCTTTACCTAAAGATTTGGAATTATTTTACCATATATTGAAATAATTAAATATACTTATTTTATGTTATTCATTTCATATGAAAAATATCACCCTTTTTTGTCCCTTTATTAATTTCTACTTCATCTCTTACTATTCTAAATAATGGTGAATTGTTTATCCTTGAAGTACGAATAGATCATGAGGTAGAATGATAAGGTATTCCATCTATCTTTAGTTAGACTAAAAAATGGATAGCCTGAGTTATCAAATATGCATAAATCCTCATATTAATAGATAATTCTTTAACCTCTAAAACCTCATATGAAGTATAACTTAAACAATTCCATAAATTTTCAACATTTTAACCCCTCTAATAGATAAAAAACCGAAACTTTATAAAGAATTTCAACAAATTTCTCAAAAATAGTTTTGCATTGATCCCCCTTATATCATAAAGTATCTCTTATTTTTTACAAATCAAACATTTGAATACATTAATCATGTAATCTCTTGAAACATGGTAATATCCGGAATTACCATAAATCCTTATAGAAATCATGAATGTTTCCTTATAATAAAGTTTATTGGATGTAATCCTTATATCCAAAAAGTTGTAAACTTCATCAATAATATTATAAACCACTTTTTCAAAAAATCCTTAATCAGTTCATAGGTAATTAGTAACATCCAATTTACATATTCATATCCAACATATATTTAACCAAACATCATTATCTGAACATTACGAACACATTAAGGGTTACCTTACTTGAATCAAAATTTCCCATTTTCATTAAATCACTTTTATAAGTCATCAGCATCACTTATCATATCATTTTTATTACTTAATGAAAAACTTATACATAAAACTATAAAATATTTATTTATTCGTATAACATAAACATTGAATTCCAAAAACATATACACTTTAATTATCCAACATTATTCTTAAACATTACTCAGGCTTCATCATCTTATTCCTTAATACCCCTTTCCAAGAATATAAAATATGAATCATTTATTAAGGTTCCTCAACCACAATATAATCATGATTTTTGTGTTCAATGTAATAAAATACTGTTAGAATGTCACATAACTTTTACAGGTAGTTTTCAGTCTCTTTATCATCAATAATATAACAAATACTCATACCACCTTCCAGATTCTCATCATGGGATTTATGCATAGGAAATCAATTTGAATAATGCCCATCATTTTATTATATAAACCATTCAATGTTAACCATGTTTCAAATAGTTCCTTTCATTGACTAAAACAAAAAAGAATAGGGTGAGAAACACATATCATAGAAGAAAACTACATAATTATGAAAAATTTCTTATAGGATTCTTAAATCATGACACCAACTTTTAAATCTATTATATCGTAGGCTTATCCTTAGATACATCCCAAGACATATCCTTAGAAATATATCTAAGTATATCACTAATGTTTTCTCATCCTAGTTTACAAATTTTGACTAAACCATTATTTTGATACCAATTATAGGAACCCAAGCTTAACTTACATCGATATTACATCATTTTAGATTAATATTTACCACATTAGAAAAATACATGCCTAGGGGCTATAATAGTTTAGTGTCTTTGGAAACTTTTAAATATAATATGCTAACATATAGAATGATTTTCAACATCCCCTTAAAGATATTCCCCTTTAGTAATCCTCTTTAAAACATTTATTCATAACTTGTGGAAAGGAAAAATAAGAAAGGGGTGAGCTTAGATTTCCATTAAGGGTAAACAAGTGAGATATGTTCTTATAAAATGATCATAAGGGTATGATAATGTGATATTAACATTAGAAGATCATATGGTTCATATCAAATATCAAAATCAATAGTCATGGAATAAATATTGGTAGTTCATAAGACATGAATCATATGAAAATAAAGAGCATAATCCTTGAGATCATAACATAAGAATAATATATGTGATTGTGGCATAAATGTAACCATATAAAATGATTTTCATAGTAGGCGAGGCATAATGCTAATTCTATCTTAGTATAATGGGTTATCTCCCAAAATCATCTTAGTTGTCAAGGTTCACTCCCAAGACCATTTTAGTAGACAAATTTCTTTAATGAATTGTCTTTAATCACCATTATATCCCTATATTGAAAAACTGGGTTCCCCTCCCATTCTAGTCTTGTATTACTGAACTGAGTTCACTCCTTGTTCTAGCCCTATGTTATTGAACTGGTTCCACCTCTCATTCAATCCATGTATTACAGAACTGGGTTCACCTTCCGTTCCATCCCTATATTATAAAACCACATTCGCTCCCCATTCTAGTATGGTGTTAGAAACCAAGTTAAATACTCATTTCATCCATGTCTATCTCATGAGATATATAATATTTATCAAATTAATTGGATGGAAATATAGGTCCCATCAATCAGATAATGAAATCATACATACATATTTTGTAAGATAATAAAACATTCATCATATCATGACTTATAAAAAAGAGATGGGTTTCATAAAAATAAAATCATAACCTATGAAATAAAATGGTTGCCACAAACTTTTCATCATATCATAACCTATGAAAAAGAGACAGTTTTCATAATCATTTCATCATAGAATAACTCATGAAATGAAGAGGGATTTGTAAGTGTTTTATCATTGTATAACTCATGGAATAAAAATGAGTTTTATAAAAAACTTGTCATCCTAATCATAAAATATTCATAGAAAGAATATTAATAGTGTACATGGATCATAACTGAGTGAATCATAAACTATATCAAAGGATTTCATTGTATATGGAGAAGGATTTCTAAGGATCACTTGGAACATAACTTTTTTTGACAATAAAGTTTTAAAACATATAACATTTTCAAAATCCGTTTCATTGAAACCACATTGAAAATATATATAGGAATCATGAAAAAATCATTTAAAACTTTTCTTCAAGAAAATATATTATCCACTTTGAAAAAAGTTTTTTTAATATAAACATTTTGAAAACATTTCTCCACATAAAATAATCATGAAAACATATAAAGGAAGATTGAAACCCCATTTTAAAAACATTATAAAATACAAAAACTTTTTGAAAACCTTTTTCAATAAAAACCAATTTTAAAAAATAAGATAAATAATACTAGTAAAAACGTTTTATTATAAAAATATCATTGTAAACTTTTAATTGAAGCTCCAAGGAAATGACGGCAGGTAAATCTGTACATGATGAACATTCCTCTTGCACTATAAAAAGATTAGAAAAGTTCCTTGATTAAAAAATGACAATGATATTCCATTTAAAATCTTTTTTATTAAAAAGGTAAAACACGGGTAAAAAATTAATTTATAAATCATAGTAAACCATTTTTAGAAAACATGGTTTTTTAATAAAACAAAATTTTGGCCGAATGGAGAAATAAAGTAATATTTTCTTTAAAAAAAATGTCTTAGTCATTTTGAGTACCAAAGAGTTGAAACATTTTACCAATAAATGGATATATCATGTATAACTAGTGTATAATAAAATTCATGATATTTATTGAGATATGGATCATAATATTTCCTCAATGGAAGTATAATCATAAATTATCTTGATAAACTATGAGAATTTAGCTATAAATTGTTACCACTTTGGTAACTAGGAATCATAATAATATAGAAATAATAAAATTACATAAAGCTTAAAATATCATGAAAATAATGATATTTATTGTATAATGTGTGAACGGGAAGTAAATACACCACATATAAAAATATAGGTGTATAACATGACATGTGTCTTAAAGAAGGAAAATTGAGACAAACTTATTTACAGATTTGGTAACTTTAAAACCATAAACCCCATGAAAAAAGAACATAGATGGGATATGTAAATACTGATAAATTTAATTATAAGAAACATATAATAAATTCATGGGCATTATATACACCACACAAAAGAAATTATATGTTAATATGGAATAAGTTTCATAGAAATAAAAGTGAGATGAGAAAAACTCTTACTACTTGAGTATCTTCTGAAACATGAGATCTGTGAAATAATAAATCAAATGGGAGATTTTAGTATCATTAAATAAATTAAATTCATGAAATAAACTATCATATTAAATTATATACACCACACAAAAAATAATAATTTTTTAACATAACATATGTCTCACAAAAATGAAATATAGACAAGAAAACCCTTAACTTAAGTCTTGACTTACTTCCTACACGTTAAAAAATCTTGTATAATATGTATATGTTTATTATAAATAAAAAAACCATATTATAATACATAATTCTATATATTATTTTTTTATGACTTTATATTACTTTTTTAATAACAATTTCTTATTAATGTTACTTTTTCGGTAACATCCACTTCTTTTTTCATATATGTTTTGACTTGTTATTCTTGATCCTCTTACATGGATCATTATTTACTTATTTAAAAATTTTAAAACATGATGTAAATATAATATATATTTAGTATATAAATATTTCTGATTATTTATAAAATATATAAAAATTAAATGGAATACACCATTCATGGAGATGGTTGGACGTATATAAACATGAACGATGTTTTCGTTATATTGTCATATTGGAAGAAGGAATGTAAATAAAATATATGTTTATATATATATATATATATGTATTATCATTAAATTATCACTATTAAAGAATATACATCATATAATTTTACTAAACTCAACCTTAATAAATTCTGTGTAAAGTGTCAATGAATCACATCTCTTTGAGGAGGTGATAGCCCACACAACCACAAATGATGTTATTGTATTTACAAAAAATGGAAATCATGAAGGTATGATTTATATAATAATTATATAAGAATAAAATAATAATAAATATCATATAAAATCATTATTTACATCATAATTCCCAACAATGATATGTAGTAAAGAAAAAAAGGAACATCATCGTTTCTCAAGGCGGTAGTCCACCACACTCATGAACAATATATTCATTACCCATTTGATGGAAGTGTGTATAGGTGTAGATCCAAAAATTAAAATAAAAAAAATAATATTATATTAAGGATGATTAATTTAGTATATAATCACAGAATAAGAATAATTTAGGTTGTGTATCATGAAAATAAAACAAAAGACCTTATTGAAGGATGTTACCGCTTCTTTAGGTAATTAATTTTTGTTTGCACCAAAGTACTAACTCGGTTTGATTTCTCCTAAAATTTAGGATTCTATGTTATGATTATGGAATTTGGGAGCTTATTTTGGTAGGTTTTGGATGAGTCAATGTGTCTTGAGAGGTGTGATGAAGTGAGGGGGTGAGTGCCCTTTTAAAGTTGATGAGGAGTGGTATTCATGTAAATATAAAAAGGAAAACATTATTGAAAGGACTCTTGTACATAATGTGCCTACAATAATTTTAAAAATTATATAAAAGAGAGTATATTGTAAACATATTGTAATAAAATGGATTATGGACATGTTTACGGGGTATTTATTCCCTAAATTTAAAATTTAATCACTAAGTAAACTCGTTTTTATGTTAATCACTGTAATTACTTTTAATTACTTTCACTAATATTTTTTGTCAAAACTAATTTAACCTTACTATATATTATAAATTATTATTATTACAAATATTTAATCCATTTTTTGATATTCTGAACATAGAGTTTGAAGAAATTAATTTAAAATTAATCCTATAGATGTGTCGTGAAATTGGGTTCTTAAAAGTGAAAAATTCCAAGAAGTCTAAAATATTTTTATGTCCAATTACAATGTGAAATTGGTTTTAATGACCGAAATTAGATTAATTGATATATAATTGATCTAATTATTTTTTAAAACCAAATTTATATATAATTTAACTATATAAATAAATTATATGAAATGATAATTTGGAATTAAAATTCAAAAGTTTTCACTATTCATCAAAAAATAAAACTTCATAGAAAAATACCAAAAATTTACCCAAATTATATTATGATATAAAAATTTCCAAAAGGGTTTTTATTTTTTCAAATAAAAATTATGAAAATGTCAAAATATATATTTAAAATGGGTTTTCCATTAAATGGGAGTAATATTTCCTATTAAAAAAATACAACTTTGTATTCATAAAATTGGATTATTCTTATATTATACCTATAAAATATATTGTATGAGTGTAAAAAATATTGATTTAATATATAATATAAAAATTTATTAAAAATATTCATAAAAAGTGGTTTTTTTAATTTTTTGAGGTAAAATTGTGTTTTTATTTAGATAAATAGTTTTCTTTAAAAAGTAATTTCTTAATTTTTAAATAGTTATTACTTCATTTGTAAATAATTCATAACCAAAGGACTCTTTTTATATACTTGTATTAATAATATTCTCACAATTTAGTTAATCTTATTTGCAACTTCAATTCCAATAACAAGGTGGTAAATATAATACTATATTAATAATATTAGTAATAGTGTATTGTAGTTCTGTAAAACTCAGGAATGCATTTAAAAAAACATATTTAAGAAACTCATCATTGTGGGTAACCCAAACCAAACCTAGTTTTGTGTGTTCCAAAAGATAGTCTAAGTGTTTCATGTAGTGTAATATTAACTTGGTGTTGCATATAATGAAATCCAAACATAGTGATCTCATATAAAAAATCTTTATTCAGTGTTGTGTGAAATAAAAACTATCAAAAATATAAAATTAATTCTATATATATATATATATATTTCAAAAAATCTCAGGGTGTTATATTCTTCTCTCATCCAGGTAATCAGCTCCTAGTTTCTCTCCTAAAGATTCTCATGCTTCCACCAAACACACACTAGGGTAATCAATCACCCATGAAGGATCTTATCCTTCTAATCCTTGAACTTCGCTAGGTACTCAAGAAAGGTAGCCCCATCCTTGATGTCTGGATCACCCAATTTGATAACATGTGATGGGTCATTCAAATACCTCCTTAGCTGTGACACAAGAAATATGTCATGTACCCATCCTAAATATGGTGGTAGATGTAAGTGATAAACCACCTCTCCAACCTTACACAGTATCTGGAAAGGGCTAATGAATATCAGATATAACTTGATGCCCCAAAAAATCTATTTAATTAACATTGATGTGAGACCATAAATAAAAATTGGTCTCCATCCTTGAATTCTAAACACCGCTACTTTTATTCTATATTAGAATTATAATTTCTATCTATAGTCTTCATCATCTCTTAAATGATCTGAACCTTCTCTATCCTTACACATACCAACTCTAGGCCCATGAGTACTGACTCAATATGATCCGTCCAAAAAATTGGTGACCTATATGGTCACACAAAAAAAGGCCTTGAATGGTGCCATATCAATGGTGGAATGGAGGTTTTTGTTTTATGAAAATTCCACCAAGGGTTGGTTATCCCCCCAACTACATCAAAAATCTAACATTCAGACCCACAACATGTCCTCCAAGTCCTAAATCATCTAATTAATCCAATTGTTATTCTGAGGGTGAAATGTTGTGCTCAATGGAAACTAAGTCCCAAATCCCTCATGAAATCTTATTTATAATCATGGAATGAATCTAAAATCATGGTTTGAAATTATTTTTGAGGGCACTCCATAGAGGTAGACTATCTCATACACAAACAAGAATCTCAATATCTATAATGAACTCTAATATTGAATAGCTAGGAAGTGTGCTAACTTGGTTAGTTGGTTTATGATCACCCATATAGAATCATTTTTCATGGATGTACGTGGTAAAAACATCATGAATTCCATGGATATCCAATCTTACGTCCACTTTTTCACTTCAAGTGGTTGATCTGAATCCACTGGAACCTGGTGCTCAGCCTTTATTTTAAGAGAATGAGGCATCAAGAGACAAACTATACAACATAACTCTTCATGAATGGACACCAAAATGACATCAAAGTTTCTAGTATATATTTTTTACACCAGGATGTACCAAAAAATAGGATTTATGAAACTCACATATCACCTCATCTTACGACATCACAAGTACCATCATATGTCCTCTGAAAAGGATAATGTGCTCTCCATCTTCAAAAAATCCATGTCACGAACCACCTTCACCAAAAGGAGGGAAGGGATAGAATATTGCCAGGACCTTCCTTCATTACATTGAAGGAGAGATAATGACCCCCAAAACCCGCCTTCAATAGGTCCTAGAGTGGCGACCAGCACCAAGGGTATAGAGTCTCACACAAAAATGTAAGGCATTACCCTTTTTATTTTGATAGAATCGAGAGATAAGATAGCAACCCCAACTATACCAAAGTTTAAAGTAAAGGTAAATCCAAAAGTAACCCATTCCCATATGCATGTTCAATAGTAAATGATACAAGCCACAAAAAATCCAAAGGTAAAGTACCAAGAAAAAGGAAAAAGACAACAGCAACAGCCCCAAGGTCTGAGCTAGTATGGTCCCGCACGATCCCTGAAGTCCTCCTAGAATCCTAAAATTAGTTTTATATATGTAGGGTGAGAATACAAGTATACCCAATAGGGAAAACCGAAAGCCCTCGTGCACAAGTGGGGAAGCATTCTAATGCCCTGTGAGAAAAGAGAAACCAAATCACCTAGCAAGGAAAACTATCCACCCAAGCCTCACAAAGGAACACTCCCCAAATAATGTAAGGAAAGTAAAGTATAGTAATAGCACATCTATATTTGGGTACCCCATGCCAATTTACCACTATTTATTGAAGACATCCTATGCATCGAACCAATCTTGTAATTCTCACCACAGTCCCACTGCCAAACCCCACCCGCACACACCTGGGCCATAACCTCACCGTAGTCCCACTACCAAACCCCACCTGCTCACACCTAGGCCATAACTGCCATCCCGCCCGCAGACACCTGGGTCACAACCACCACATGTAACCACACTTGCAAACACCTGGGTTAGAACAACTACTACCATGCCCGAAGACACCTAGGCCAGAACAACTACTGCCACGCCCGAAGGCACCTGGGCCAGAACAACTACTGTCGTGCTTAAAGACACCTGGGCCTCATCCCAAAGACACTTGGGAAACAACCTTCCCTTAAACACATGGGCCAACCACAAAAAAAACACTGCCCAAAGATTCGTGGCCTAATAATGGACTTTCGGCCATCACGTCCTGCTTGAAGAGTCTTGGGCTATTCAGGAAAGGGAGTAAAAAAGGAGCTAATAACCAGCCACTCATAGGAGTGTTGCAAAAAACACCCTCCCCCATGAAATGGGGGTGTTCGGTACTAAGTGCTCAACTTGGGTGGGGCGTGAATAATAAACATAAAAACTACAGATATATGTATAGGTAACAAGCACTCATCCCAACCTAGGGGTTCCAAAACCTAAGCACAACCACCCTCATTACTATTCATTCGTAAAAGAATAGTACAACACTCACAACCAAGTCACAACTCATTCCCAAAACCAATTCCATTTTTAACCCATTCATAGCTTCATGTTAAAGTGATCCCATTTAAGTAAAGTCTGGCACTACTGGGCAACTAACAGGCATAACCACAAACTAGGAAAAGAGAAACATCCAAACAGCAATTTAAGCATTCACTCCTGGTTCTCTTGTGAAGTCACAACAAAAAAAGGATAAGTGAGATCCCTCAAAGTACTGGAAACAAAGAAAACCCTGAGTCACAGCCCCATGTCCCCAAAACCAGGAACCAACTATTTCTCAATAATAGAGGATCCCACCCGGGTTCGTGTCACAGTAGAGCAACCACACAGCTTCAAATTCACAACCAACAACCATACCACAACAGAGGATCCCATCTGTATCCACATCTTCCTATAAGCACCAAGAAGAACAACACACCTACTACCAAACTGAGTGGGAAACTTCCAGGTTCAAGAACATCATTCATTAGGTTCTTCTTTCTGTTTGTTAACCGGGGTGGTCACACATGGATTCTTGTTTTACTGAACATCCATTTAAACCAACTGAGTTTAGGTGACTACCCAATTTCCATGTTACAATTATTTAGTCATCAAAAAAGACAAGGGTTTATTAGGACATAAGGAAATACCACCAACGGCCATGATTTTCATTGAGCACAATCCCATACGGTTCACAACACATATCAACATAAAAGAGTACAACAGAACATCGATCATAGCCCCTTCATTCTTTAAGGTCTGTTCATTATCTTTGTTAAGTTTGGTTTCAACAATCCCCATAGAAACAAAAGCATACCCACCCCGCATGATGCACAGTAAGGAGAGACAAAGGAATAACCCAACTTGATTGATCAAAGATCAAAGTTCTTCTCCACGCGCCAAGAACAGAGAAAAGAGAAACTTGCAGGGGAGGGACATCGAGAACTCCAAGGACGAGCAGAAAGACTCCAGCACAGGCACACCACAAGCCTCAGAAAGGGGAACTCCAAATGCACTAATAAGAAAAGGAAGCCAGCCAAGAGGAAGAGGAAGGAAGAAGGAATTCCCATGCGATATATAGATAAGATCCCGTTGTTACGGGATATGGGGATTTGAACGGATTTAAATTCGAATCGTGGTTCCCCACACGGTTGGGTGGTTACACACGACAGGATTAATTGTAATTTAATATCTCCCATTGGGGAGGTTCCTAGGGATTTTTGGTCATTAATTATGGGCTTTAAATGGCTTTGAACCACTTAAAAGGGTTAAAAAGGACCAAAATAGGTGTTACGGGAAAACTGTAGAAGAAAAACCCGACAAGGCTGGGTGACACCGATCAGTCGCACGCCTGTCGGTCGCACGCCGGTCGGTCGCACGTCGGTCGGTCGCACGCCAGTCGGTCGCACGCCGGTCAGTCGCACGCCGGTCGGTCGCACGCCGGTCGGCCGCACGCCGGTCGGCCGCACGTCGGTCGGTCGCACGCCGGTCGGTCGCACGCCGGTCGGTCGCACGCCGGTCGGTCGCACGCCGGTCGGTCGCACGCCGGTCGGTCGCACGCCGGTCCGTCGCACGCCGGTCGGTCGCACGCCGGTCGACCGCACGCCGGTCGGCCGCACGTCGGTCGGTCGCACGCCGGTCGGTCGCACGCCGGTCGGTCGCACGCCGGTCGGTCGCACGCCGGTCGGTCGCATGTCGGTCGGTCGCAAGCTAGTAGGTCGCACGCCGCTCGGTCGCACGCCGCTCGGTCACACGCCGGTCGGTCTCACGCCGGTCAGTCGCATGCCGCTCGGTCGCACGTCGGTCGGTCACACGTTGATCGGTCATACGCTGATCGGTCGCACACCGAAATGACATCCTACCACCAAGACGCCACCCTTAGGATCCGGAAATTGTCAAATGGATGAACCATGAGGGTCTGGGTCATCACATCAGATACCTCTCAAAGCATTCTCTCCCTCGAGAATTTAAAACCAGACCTGAAGAAAGGAGGGGTGGTCTAAACAACCACCCTGGAAGATACCTCTCAGGAGTGAACCTCTCTGACACATGGTAAAACCTTCCCTCCTTAAGAAACCATGCAACATTTAAGGTTCAAGATTTCCAATCGTATGGGTTAGGGAGTTTCTTCCTCCATGTCAAGATACTATTCGCTTTGGGCGGCACTGACTCACCCACACAGGTTTAATCGCATCCACCTTAATGCGTCTTGATTGAGGATCAGGTTCCCCCCTCCCCGCAGTCAGGATTTTTCACACGCATCTAGGGAATAAGGAAAAGAATATATTCAATATTTAACAAGGTAAAGTGTTCCATCACAACCAAGTACAACAAACAAAACTACTCAAAACAGCTCTGGGTACTAGTCATGCATCTGCGTCTCCCATTCCCAGGTACTTTCCTCAATCCCACCATGCCTCCAAAACACATGAACCAGAGGAATGATTCATCCACGGAGCACCTTCTCCTCATGATCCTCAATCATCACTATTCTCTCCACAAACTTTGCATCATCTTTGATATCTAGCTCTCCCTAGTCAAGGATGTGTGAGTCGTCATGCAGATACCGACGAAGCTGGGACACATGGAAGACATTGTGCACCCTTTGTAGCTGTGGTGGCAATGCAATCTGGTAAGCCACCTCACTAACCCGCTACAAGACCTCGAAAGGTCCCACAAACCTATGAGAAAGCTTACTTACCCTGTCGAACCGCCGCTGCCCACAATGAGGGGAAACCTTCAAGAACATGTGGTCCCCGAACTCAAACTCCAAGGGTCTCCTTCTATCGTCGGCATACGAATTCTTTCGGTCCTAAGCCGCCTTCATCCTCTCTCGTATAAGCTGCACCTTCTCTTTCGTGCTCTGTACCACCTCCAGGCCAAGGGTGCCCGCCTCTCCGACTTCTGTCCAGCACACGGGTGAGCGACATAGCCTCCCGTACAAGGCTTCGAACGGAGCCATACCAATGGTAGAGTGGTAGATTTTATTGTAGGTGAACTCTACCAGAGGCAAGTGTCTCATCCACGATCCCCCAAAGTCCAGAACGCATGCTCACAGTATATCTTCCATGTTCTGGATGGTGTGCTCTATCTGTCCATCTGTCTGGGGGTGGAAGGCAGTGCTAAGTCATAGCTGGGTCCCAAAATCATGTTGCAATCCCCTCCAGACTCGTGAGGTAAACTGTGCATCCCTCTCCGAGACTATGGACCTCGAAAATCCATGTAACCATACCACATCATCCACATACCTCCGTGCTAAGGCATCCACTATGCTCGACCCCTTGATCGTCAGAAAGTGGTCTGATTTCGTCAACCGGTCCACTACTACCCATATAGCATCGCAGCCTCCTTGAACCCTGGGTAGCCCGATGACGAAATCCATCGAGATTTCATCCCACTTCCACTCGGGAACGTCTAAATGTTTCAATAGGCCTCCTAGAACACGGTGTTCAGCCTTCACCTGCTGACACACTAGGCACTTTGCTATGAAATCTGCTACTGCCCGTTTTACCCCGGACTACCAAAACTATCTCCTCAAGCCCTGGTACATCTTGGAAACTTCTGGGTTCACTGCTAGGGGTGAGTTGTGGAACTCACCAAGAACTCTCTCTTGCATCGCCTTCAGAATGAACGAAATCCCTCAGAAAAGCATCTGATTCTGACCATCCTCCATCCACCCTTCTGGAGCATCACTTTGGATAACCCGATCATGCATCACTTCACTCTCTGAGTCTCCCCATTGAGACTCATCTACCTACCATAACAGAGAAGACTGTACTGTCATCTGATATAGGAAACCTCTACAACCATCCATCCTTGCATCCAGGTGTAGGGCAGCCAACTCTTCCATCGCCTTCCAAGCATTTGCCGACTTCCGAACCACATCCTTCTGTGATTTTCTGCTCAAGGCATCAGCCACCACATTCCCTTTTCCTAAGGTTTAGGAAATCTCGATGTCGTAGTCTTGAAGGAATTCCATCCACCTTCATTGTCGTAAGTTCAAGTCCTGCTGGAAGAGTACATACTTCATGCTCTTGTGATCGGTGAAGACCACGAAGCGCTCCCCGACGAGGTTGTCATGACCCGACCCAACGGGGCTCGAGCTGCGACTCCCCAAGCCCGCCTCCAATAGGCCAGGGGCTGGCGACCAGCGCCGAGTAGGCTATCACACACATGGGAGGCATTAGCCTAAGGTACCTGTACACACGCACCCACAAACATATCCATGAAACAGTGCAGAGATATAGAAACTGGAAAGTAAATGCATGCATACACTATCCCACAACCAGAGAGCAACAGCAAAAGTACAAGGGAAAAATAGGGCCCGCCAAAAGAAAACTACAAGCGCGTCCAACCTGCTCTGAAGAAGGGGAACGCTGCCACAATCACCCGCCGGAAAGCTCCCTCGGCACAGCTCCGGTGAACACCCCGGTCAACTCGCTCACTAAGCTCCGCCTGCTCCGGGTCCTCCTGGGACTCCGTCAAAAGGCCTGTGGTCTGCACAAGACACAAACATGTGTGGGCAAAGCCCGTGCAGGGGTGAGTATAAACATACTCAGTAGGCACCCCAAAAACCCAAAACCCAAGGGAGCAACTGAAAGGCAACAGTCCGCTCAACCCAGCCAGAGGGAACCCAGACGAGAGAGAAACTCCATCTCGTGACCATCCTCGGCTAAACACAACTAGTCAGCTCAGCTCAGCTCAGGTGTATGCCCATACATACACCCTGAACAATCCAGATATACACAGCTCACGCCACAAAGCCACAAGAGGTACCGACCTCATCACCAGCAACTGTCCCAACCAGGAGAGTACACCACACGAACACTGTCATACCAGATGACACTCATCCGAGAGATACACTCCATCGGGATACTCGCAAACATCTCAGACGCTCACCCGAGAGACCACGCTCATCGGATAACATCACTGAGGAAACATCACTGAAACACCATAACCACCAGACTCCTCGGATAGGGGATCGCCACTAGGGTCCTCTAGGGGATACCAAGACCCACTCCGGTATACGTAGCTCACAGATAGGGGATCACTCCCAGGGTCCGCTGGGGGATACCACGACCCGATCTGGCATACGTAGTTCTCACAGATAGGGGATCACACCCAGGATCCGCTGGGGGATACCACAACCCGATCTGGCGCTCGACAGAAGCTCAACACTCAGATAGAGGATCATCGTCCATATAAAGATGGTCACGACGATACCGGAACCCTATCTGGTATAACTCGCGATGTAGGGGATCGAACCGACGATGCCGCAACCCTACCGAAACCACACGCTGAGTAGGGGATCGTATAACCAACGATACGGCAACCCTACCATAAACATCATGCTGAGTAGGGGATCGTAAGCCCAATGATGCCACAACCCTACTGTGCACGACCCACCGCGTAGGGGATCATATGTTCGATGATGCCACAAACCCTACGGGGTTAACCTGCTAGATAGGGGATCACCGCCCGTAAATAAACGGTCACAGCGATACCAAGAACCCGATCTAGGGTAAAGATTCTAGAGGATCCACTCCGGGCCCACCGGAGGGATACCACAACTCTAACAGTTTAAACATCCCATCGAGAGGATCACAAACCCATACGAAGGTTGTGATACCACACGAACCCTCGTAGGAACGAACCAAGGGAGAACCCTCAACCACTGCTGGTCCAAACATCGCTAACCCAAGCGACGCTCCACAACGCCACACTGCGCACCTCTGAAGCCAAAACCGAGGCCACCATCGCGTTCCACGCGGAAAAACATGCAGGATAGGCTGTTTACTCGCCCGAAACGGAGCACCGGTGAAAAAGGCACTATTCACCATAGCTAGCTCGTGTGGGGCCCACACAACGATCCCGAAACCCATCGAGCGGATCACACCACGACGATCCCCTCGGAAAAACAAGCGGAATCGACTACTCGCTCACCCAAAACGGACACCCGGTGAAAAAGGTACTATTCACCGAAGGCCGGCTCAGGTGGGGCCCACGCCTGGATTCCGAAACTCATCGAACGGATCGCACCATTTCAATCCTCTCAGAAAAACACACAGGATCGACTATCCATCCGCCAAAATCGGACTCCTGGTGCAAAAGCTGCGTTTCTCCGTAAACGCCAAAACCCGGCCTCGTGGGGCCCGCACCCCGTTCTCATACCCAACACCCGGAAACCATCTCAAAAAGTCCGTCGTACCATCAGGGTCTCAACTCCACTGACGGCACGTCAATTGGACGCTCCGGGTAGAAGTTACAACGGCCCGAAGTCGTAAAATAATAAAATAATATTATTTTATACGACGTTTCTAACTCCCGGGTCACCATCCCGAACCCTTAAACCATCAAAGTGAGTTCAAAAGGTCCGTCTCGACGCAAGGAGCGCGTCGCCGCAAACGGCTCGCAAATTGGAGTTACGGTTTGCGAGTTACAGGGGTTTAAAGAACCCCCGGAACATTCTGGCCGGACCACCGCAGGGTCGCCGGAAACCACCGCGGCGCCGCCGGACTCCGCCGTGCCGGAGCCGGAAACCACCGTGTCGCCGTCGCGCTGCCGCAGAACTCGCCGGAATCCGCCATGGTCGTCGCGGGTCTCGCCGGAAAACCGGCTTTTTCGCCTGAAAACTTCCGGGAGCCACCGGGAGCACCCCGGTGCTCCAAATTCAGATCCGAAACATGTTTCGGAAAGCTCGGGACCCGAACTATACAAATCTTATGAAATTTTGAAGAAAAACAACACAAAAATGGGATCCGGGATTGTAAAACTCAAACCGCCTACCTCACGGGCGAAACGCCGACGTTCTGCCTCAGATCCGCGCTCCAGAGCTTCCGTTGCGCGCTCCTGGAACGTCCGCCGTCGAATTCTGAGCTCGTGGGCGCTCCGTTTGCTCGATTCGGCAGAGTGGCGGCGAAGAACGGCGAAGAACGATAAAAGGGGGGGCGCTGATATTTATATCAGCCGCCCGCCAGCGCCAAACCCGCCTCAGACCCGACGCCCGATGCGAACAAAAGTAAGGTCACCCCTAGGGTAAACGCGCCATTCTGAATGCAACGGCGGTCTCAGATTTTCCATCCGAGACTCCGTTCAGAAGTTATTTGAGCCGACGCTCGCACACTAACTTGCCACTTATTTATGGAAACGCCCCTGGTGGCGTTTCTCACCGCAGGCCCGCGCCCGCAAAGATTACACCCCGCCTAGGGTAAACGGCACGTTCCGGACGCAACCGTGCCCTCAGATTCCCGTTTTGAGCTACCGTTTAGGAGATATCACACCCTCGCTACGTGCATAGTATAAAAATACTTAATAGTTTTATAAAATTAATTCTGGGCACACCGGGCCTCGAAATCGCACGTCGTCTTCGCGCCTAGCTCTGGAATTATTCGTAGAAATATTCCAAAGTCTGACAGGGCCAAAAACCTGAGTCGCTATATCCTCCCCCCCCCCCTTAGAACTTTTCGTCCCCAAAAAGCCCTAAGCACAAGGAAAGCGACTGGACTCTCAACTAGGTCTCACACACCAGCGTGCTCACCAACAACAACCACTCAGGGTCTTACCAACGCCCTGAACAAAACTCGAGCAAGCAACAAAAGGAAAGAGTACCGCTAAACAGTGTCTGACAAACTACTGCAGTAAGTAGAAAAGACACAAGGCGTACCTCTATCCATCTGTGGTGCCTCTGGGTCGACTGCCTCCAGGGCATGCAGCTGTCCTCGCCCTCGGCCTCCAGCTCCCTGAGCTTGGCGTGGACCACCTGGGGGTGGGGGTGGTGGTAACTGGTACTACCTACCACCGCCTCCTGCTGCACCAGCTCCGCCGCCACGTCTGCCGCCTTGCAGACCTCCTTGCTCGAGACGCTGCCTCTGTCAAGGCGGTCCATCGACCGACTCCCTCTCAGCAGCACATCTGGTCGGACAATCTCTAGCAAGATGTCCCCAACCTTCGCAAGCGTAACACCGCCTCTCCTGCGGCTGACCAAAACTGGCATGCGAGCCCTGTGAGCCCTGAGGCTCAGATCCTCCATCCTGGGGTCGCCTCCTGAAACGTCGGCCATGTCCAGACCCCTGAGTCTGACGTCGGCTACCAGATGTCGATCTGACCGACGAAGTCTCAGCTCTCGAGTGCCCAGTACTAATAGGGGGAAACTGCTCAGCCAGAAAACTCTCCACCACCAACGCTCGCTCCAGCACTCCAGCATAGGTGGGCAGGCACAAGGAAACCACACCTGCTCGGATGTCCCTGCGTAAGCCCTGCTCGAAGGTCCGAGCCCTAAAGAACGGGTCTCGAACCATATCCAGGGAGTAGCGCAACAGGTCTGTAAACCTCGCTGAGTACTCTGACACAGTCAGTCTCTCCTGTAGAAGCTGCAGAAGCTCCTGGATCCGCACTGACCTCAGCGTCGCCGGATAGAACTCCTTCCTGAAGAGTCGCTCAAACTCTGCCCACATGAGCGTCTCCTCGTCATGGGACTGCGTCACCAAACTCCACCATCGTCCGGCCGAACCATGCAGAAGGCTCGCCGCTAGGACCACCATCTGATCTGGAGGTGTCCTCACTAGGCGGAAAACTCAGGTGACTGCCTCAAGCCAGTCATCAGCTGCCTGGGGGTCTGGATCACCCCGAAACCTCAAAGGTCACTGCCTCTGGAACTCATGCAATGCACTCAGCCTGCGTGCAACCTCATCCTGCACCACCAGCACAACCAGCTGCTCAACAGGTGGTGGCTCAACTGGAAGACCACCTGGAGGTGCAACCTCAGAACCTGCGCCCTTCTCCACAGCCACAACACGGGGCGGGTCATCAGCGCAATCCTGTTGCGGAACCCTTCCTAGCTGTCGTCATGGAGGCATCCTGAAATACATTCAAGACGCACCACAGTCAAGCATATATCTGGAGAGCTGACTCAAGAAGGACAAGGAAAAACCAAAAACCCAATCCTATATGATGCATGTACCATTATGTCCCCACGACCAGTGTACGAATGTCCCGAGTCGAAAGGCAGGTTATCAGAGTCCTGGTGTATGGATATGTCAGCCGCCGCACCAACACTGGAGTCCCTGGCCTGAAAGCCGAACTCGAAACATCCTAACACTACCGCTATGCAACCCAAACCAAGCTCACAGCTAGACCAGCTACGCTCTGAGATCCCAAAGGTGGAACCTCCTCTGATACCACTCTGTCATGACCCGACCCAACGGGGCTCGAGCTGCGACTCCCCAAGCCCGCCTCCAATAGGCCAGGGGTTGGAGACCAGCGCAGAGTAGGCTATCACACACATGGGAGGCATTAGCCTAAGGTACCTGTACACACGCACCCACAAACATATCCATGCAACAGTGCAGAGATATAGAAACTGGAAAGTAAATGCATGCATACACTATCCCACAACCAGAGAGAAACAGCAAAAGTACAAGGGCAAAACAGGGCCCACCAAAAGAAAACTACAAGCGCGTCCAACCTGCTCTGAAGAAGGGGAACGCTGCCACAATCACCCGCCGGAAAGCTCCCTCGGCACAGCTCCGGTGAACACCCCGGTCAACTCGCTCACTAAGCTCCGCCTACTCCGGGTCCTCCTAGGACTCCATCAAAAGGCCTGTGGTCTGCACAAGACACAAAC
The DNA here is from genome assembly GCA_963277665.1 of Viscum album. NCBI lineage: Eukaryota > Viridiplantae > Streptophyta > Magnoliopsida > Santalales > Viscaceae > Viscum > Viscum album. Next base: position 1,574,817,736 of record OY728161.1, on the reverse strand, counting down.
ATGTGCGGGCAAAGCCCGTGCAGGGGTGAGTATAAACATACTCAGTAGGCACCCTAAAAACCCAAAACCCAAGGGAGCAACTAAAAGGCAACAGTCCGCTCAACCCAGCCAGAGGGAACCCAGACGAGAGAGAAACTCCATCTCGTGACCATCCTCGGCTAAACACAACTAGTCAGCTCAGCTCAGATCAGGTGTATGCCCATACATAAACCCTGAACAATCCAGATATACACAGCTCACGCCACAAAGCCACAAGAGGTACCGACCTCATCACCAGCAACTGTCCCAACCAGGAGAGTACACCACACGAACACTGTCATACCAGATGACACTCATCCGAGAGATACACTCCATCGGGATACTCGCAAACATCTCAGACGCTCACCCGAGAGACCACACTCGTCGGATAACATCACTGAGGAAACATCGCTGAAACACCATAACCACCAAACTCCTCGGATAGGGGATTGCCGCTAGGGTCTGCTAGAGGATACCAAGACCCACTCCGGTATACGTATCTTGACGCAAGGAGCGCGTCGCCGCAAACGGCTCACAAATCGGAGTTACGGTTTGCGAGTTACAGGGGTTTAAAGAACCCCCAGAACATTCTGGCCGGACCACCGCAGGGTCGCCGGAAACCACCGCGGCGCCGCCGGACTCCGCCGTGCCGGAGCCGGAAACCACCATGTCGCCGCCGCGCCGCCGCGGAACTCGCCGGAATCCGCCATGGCTGCCGCGGGTCTCGCCGGAAAACTTCCGGGAGCCACTGGGAGCACCCCAGTGCTCCAAATTCAGATCCGAAACATGTTTCGGAAATCTCAGGACCCGAACTATACAAATATTATGAAAATTTGAAGAAAAACAACACAAAAACGGGATCCGGGATTGTAAAACTCAAACCGCCTACCTCGTGGGCAAAACGCCGACGTTCTGCCTCAGATCCGCGCTCCAGAGCTTCCGCTGCGCGCTCCTGGAACGTCCGCCGTCGAATTCTGAGCTCGTGGGCGCTCCGTTTGCTCGATTCGGCGGAGTGGCGGTGAAGAACGGCGAAGAATGGCGAAGAACGGTGAAGAACGATAAAAGGGGGGGCGCTGATATTTATATCAGCCGCCCGCCAGCGCCAAACCCGCCTCGGACCCGACGCCCGATGCGAACAAAAGTAAGGTCACCCGTAGGGTAAACGCGTCGTTCTGAACGCAACTGCGGTCTTAGATTTTCCATCCGAGACTCCGTTCAGAAGTTATTCGAGCCGACGCTCGCACACTAACTTGCCACTTATTTACGGAAACGACCCTGGTGGCATTTCTCACCGCAGGCCCGCGCCCGCAAAGATTACACCCCGCCTAGGGTAAACGGCACGTTCCGGACGCAACCGTGCCCTCAGATTCCCATTTTGAGCTACCACTTAGGAGATATCACACCCTCGCTACGTGCATAGTATAAAAATACTTAATAGTTTTATAAAATTAATTCCGGGCACACCGGGCCTCGGAATCGCACGTCGTCTTCGCGCCTAGCTCTGGAATTATTCGTAGAAATATTCCAAAGTCTGACAGGGCCAAAAACCTGAGTCGCTACAAGGTAGTGCTGCCACAAATTTAGTGCAAACACGTTCGCCACAAGCTCCAGATCATGGGTGGCATAGTTACACTCATGGGGACGTAACTTCCTAGACCCATAAGAGATAACCCCTTGCCACTGCATCAACACACATTCGAGGCCTTTCCCTGAAGCATCACATAACACCTCATATGTTGCCCCTTCTTCTGGCATCCTCAGTATTGGGGCACTAACCAACTTCTCCTGTAGATAGCTGAAGGATGCCTTGCACTGCCTATCCTATACGAAAGCTCGATCCTTCTTTGTCAAAGCTGTCAAAGGTGCTGAAACTCGGGAGAAGTTAGGCATGAATCTCCGGTAGTACCCTGCCTGCCTGAGGAAACTATGAACCTCCTCCACATTCTTGGGTGCTTCCCATGAAACAACTGCCTCAACCTTTGATGGGTCCACTGCGATTATAAGTCCCTGGCCTTAAAAATTACTTAATCATGAATTAAATGAATAATTCACATAGAGCATCTTTTCAGTTTTAGATTTTTAGAGAATTAGGTCATAACTATTACATCTCAAAAGATTACATAGCAGACACTTCTACTAAGTTTCCATAAAATAATAAAAAAAACTCTTAAAAAGAAACATTTCTAGTTCCATGTTTTCGATAGCATGTCTTTCCTTGAACCCATCCTTGACCCTATTCATCTTTAAGTCCTGTGGAAAACATTTCAAAAACTTGGGATGAGCATAAAAATCCCAGTAAAGGATACACAAAGAAGGAAAACTATTAGTTTTTCAAAAACAACAAGTAAACCATGATTACTTTACCAAAGTAATACTTTTTACCTTTATGAAGTAGTAAAAACTCTTCCCTGAATAAAAGACCATTACTTACCCTTTTGTCACCAAAAGATTACCATAAAACCCATATAAAGAACACATAACATATAAAGGTAACTTGGGACATAAACATACTTAAATGGAATAACCATACGGTCGACTTCCACACATACTTAATGGAATATCCATACGGCCGACTTCCATACCCAATGCATTGGAGGTTATAACGTTACCACCCGTCCTAGTATTCCCGACACCACCCGTCATATGGTTTATCACGTAACCACCCGTAAAATGTCCAAGTACCATCATTACACATAAAATATTGAAAATATAATCATTTCAATAACAATATTTCATTTACAATCACAATAACTAATTCCAAGATATTGAATTAATCAATCCATTTTCAGAAACCATTTAAAATAGATTTTTGAATAAAGTGTCCCATAACACTTTGAATATTTTAATGGAATTATAATTTTAAAACATTAATGTCCATATAAATAAATACTGAAAACCATTTTGAAAACATGGACATTAAAAATAAAGATTTAGAATAATGAATCTTTAAAACATTTAATACGATATTTTTGTTAAAGAGTTTTTAACAAAGTGAGAGACTCTTGAATACAAATAATTGCAGAATAACATTTAATACGAGCTTTATAATATCATGAGAATAAAGGGATTCATGATATAATATGTCAAAGGACAGTATACACACCATGTAAGAGTGAATTGGTGCATAACAACAATGAAGTCTCAATGTAAATGTAAATTGAGATGAAATCCATTATAAAGATAGTATCCTTAAATTAAGGATAAATCTATCACATAATTATGTGTGATAAATATAAATACACCCAATATAAGTGGATATTAATTGTGATACAATCATAGTTCATTCACATATATTCATAGGATTACATTTTCAAGAAGTACAAGTTGAACCCAAAGAAATCGAAATTGGGTTAAGACGTTCCCTTGTAAAAAAATTCGACAGCCTAACGGCATCACTTCAAAATTCAGAAAATGAGTCGATGAGAGAGTGAATGGTATATAATCAATTGGACATAAACTTTACATCAATAAGGATATAGAAGAACATATCCCAACATAATAATATGTAAATTAAAAGACATAACAAAAGAAGTCTTTTAAAAAGAGGAGGGTGAAAGGTTCCCTTACCGACTTGGGTAACTTTAAAAATGTACACCCCATGGAAGAAGGGTCATACAATGAAGATGTAAATACCCATAAATGAAATTATACTACACAAGGATTATAATAATGGTCAGTAAATACACCACTCAAAGGAAATAGTTGCAAACGTAGCATAAATGTCACGGGAATAAAAGTGAGATGAAAAATCCCTTATGAAAACTCAACAGCCTAACGACGCCACTTAAAACCTCCAAAAAATGGATTTATGAGATAAAATAGGGTCTCTCATAATATTAACATAAAAATTAAATTATTAGGAATATAAAAGAACATCCCCAAACATAATAAATATTATCTTAAAATAAATGACATAAAAGAGAGTACTTAAAAAGAAAGAGAGAGGTTGGATCACTTACCTCAAGTCTGACTTGTCTTGTTCGTTTCTTTATATTCCTGAATAATAAACTTTGGTCAATTTATAATTGCTTAAGTACCTCATTTAAATATTATTATTCAGTTAATATCACATATTATAATGTTATAATAATTGGTTAATAAAGTGAGTTCATATCAGATGTTTTTGTCGATGTTCGGTACATGAGTAAAAATTGAACTTGTTGGAAAAGCATTTTCCATGTAGTTATAGTTACATCATCTCCAAAATAGTATTAATGTTTTAAATATCATATATATCCAGTATATATTCATTTTGTACTATTACATAACATTTGGAGATAAAAAATTAAAAGCACCGTTCGTGGAGACGGTAGGTCGTACGTACGCATGAACGCTACTTTCATTTTTTGTTATATTAATGGAATTAAAGTTAAAAGAGAGATATATATATTATAATTCCAGAATGATATCCATAATTTAGATGTAATTTATGACATATATATCCATTATATATATGTACTTATAATAGTACATAACATTTGGAGATAAGAAATGAAATGTACAGTTCATGGAGACGGTAAGTCGTACGTACGCATGAACGCTACTTTCATTTCTTTGACACATTAATGGAATTAAAAATAGATGAGAGATATATATATATTATAATTACAGTATAATATATATTTTATATAGATTACATAAGTTCATCAATTTCATTCTTTATACATTCCATGTATTGCATGAACGAGTTACATTACTTGAGGGGGCGGTAGTCCACACTTCCTCGTATGAAATTATCGCATTTGCACAACATGAAAGGCATAAAGACATGTTTTAAATATAGAATTCAGAAACATATAAAAAAAAAAATACCATATATATCATATATAAAATATATTTACATCATAATGTCCACCATGAAAGGTGTTAAGAGAATATTGAACAATCATTGTTTCGTGAGGCAGAAATTCATCATCCACAGAAACAGTATGTTCTTTAACCATTAGACGAAGGTGTGTGTAATTTTAGCTCGAATCCTTCACATAAAAACATCATAGTATATTTAAGATACTTTTTTTGTTACAAAATAAAGGAATAAAAAGAGTTTGGAGGGTTGGAGAAGCAAAATAAAACAAAATAAAACAAGGGAAGACATTACCTTTAAATCGGGTAACTCTTTATGATTTGAGCTCAATGGCTTCCTTGGAAAGGATTCTGCCCAAAGGTGAGGCTTCAATGATGAATAGAGGTATGTGGAGATATGAAATGGGCAGGTTTTTGCCGATTCAAAGGCTTGAGAGGTGTGGGTAAGGTGGTAGAGGTGGGGGCCTTTTATAAGAGGAGAGGAGGGGCACTCTTGGAAAGTTATAAACTTTTGCTTTATTATAAAATGCTTTTCGGATTTTAAAGGTCCCAAAATTATATATTTCTAGGATAAGGTGATAAGAGTTATAAATCCACCCATCCAATAGGTTTTTGACAAGTGTAGGTCTTATAATTTACATTATCTTTTCATTTTATTTAAATCGTTAAATAATGAGGTAATCGCTGCATCATCATGGTGTCATAAATAATTTAATTTATTTAATGTATAAAAATTATAAAAAAATATAATGATGTAAGAAATATTTTTATCTTTATAATGAATATTTATAGTCAAAAATATGACTTGTATAACCCCATTTTAAAATTGTTTTAGTAAAACAACTCATGTTTGTGACATATTTATTTTAACTTTAAATAAAAAGGTATTAATGTCATTTTCCTACCAAAGTGGCTACATGGGGTCCCCATGTTGACCCGTGGATTTTCTTGGTCGGACATGACTCATCCAATAAGGGTATGACATGTTTCAAGGTCATTTCATATTATTAAAACATTATTTTTACCTTAAATTACACTAATTGTCTCTAATCGCGATTAAAAACATAAAAGTTACTATTCGCCAAAAAATTATTTTAATCCCATTGAACCAAATTTTACATCCTAATGACAACCATGTATGTAGGATTTTTGAAATTCAAATCACAGAAGTAGTAAAGTTTCATTTAAACGAAAAATCAGTTTTTAAACTACCACTTAGTGGTTTCACTATTCATCAAAAATTGAAGTTTTTCAAAAAAATACCAAAAATTCACCCTAAGCTATTTTTGATATTCAGAAATCAAAAATGATTTCTATTTTACAAAATTCAAAACATATAAGTTGCATTAATTAATTTAATAATTAATTCCCGTTGTCAAAACAAATAGCGTGTTTTTAAGAAACAATATCTATTAAAAGATTGACACTAGTTTAAGTCCAATTTCAAAGTGAAATTAATTCCAATGACCACCATTGGATTAAATGATAAAAATATATTCTAATTTTACTTTAAAACCAATTCAAAATACAATCTAATCATATAAATAAATTATATTAAAAAGAGGTTTTGAATTAAAATACAACATTTTTCACTATTCATTAAAAAAATGAACTTTATCGGAAAAATACCAAAAATTTACACAAAGTAAATTTTGATGTCCCGTTTCTAAAGAAGAATTTTATTTTGTCAAATATAACACATAAAATTGTCAAAACGTGGATTTAAAAGAAGTTCACCATCAAAAGGCAGTTAATTGACCTTTTAAAGAATATTAGAGTGTTTACGATTAAAATTGGATTCATTCGCATTTTTAATCCTCTAAAATTTATTGTAAAAAGTAAAAATATTTGACAAACATATATAATAATTTTGTAGTTAGTTCTGTTCATTCCCGTCATTACAACGGCTAGGTGTTGACTACCATTTAAAATAAAATTATTTTATTATTAGAGTGCAACGTAAGATTTCAAAGAAACTCGTTGTTGCGTATTGGGTAAGCCATCGAGCATAGCGTTCCCTATAAATTAATATTAACATTTTATTCAAAAATAGTGATAAATATAAAAATTTCATATTCTTTATTTACCTGGGGTGTTACATCCTTCCCCCCTTTTGGGAATTGCGTCCTCGCAATTTTAAAATTGGGCTCGGAAACTTCATTTAAAGCCCCACATCGGAAAAGGAGTCAGTAAAACTATCAATTTAAAAGATTGGGAGAGAAGTACAGAGGTCACATGAGTTAACCCATACTAGGATTCCAAGTATGAAAATATGGATATGTAGGAAAAAACAAAGGGTCATGTTCTGATGGAAAGTGATAGAAAACATATTTAGGAGAAAGTTAACCACAAGAAAATCACAAAATTGTGGTGGGTTAAATGGTATTCAATTCCCCAGTAGGAAAAGTTAACAGAAAACATTTTTGTTTTAAGTTACTTTTCATTGAGGAATTTATTTATGAGCATAACTAAAACATAAGGAAACGTACTTGTCATTTTGACTTTCAACTTTTACTAGATTTCTTACATGAACTCATATTTTCTACAAAAATGAGTATTTAGGATGACTTGTTTACATTAAGAGAGCAATAATTAACTTCTAGAGAATCACCTAATCCACAAAAGAGAACTATATATTTCCCATGTCTTTAGACAAAAACAGAAACCAAAATTGTTATAACAAGATCCACAAATGAATAATCCTTTATAAAAAAGAAAATATATTCTTAATCTCAAAAATTTGTCGAAAAATACCTAAAGTTCAACAAATACCATTCAATAAACATCTATCCATAAAATTCTTCAAATTAAACCAAACTAAGATTGAAACCCAAATATTTTAAGGATTTAATGACATCGTCTTTCAAGGTATAAATTTATCATCAGTTTCTCTTAAAGTCTCATATTGAAAAGTAATTAACCTAATCACACATCCTCCATGATAGGTTAATAATTTCCATAGATAACCCAAAATAAACTTACTCTTGATTCCTAAAATCATCTAACCAAAAAGAAATAGTCAAACTAACTAGGGACTTCACGTAGTCCAGTGGTAGGCGATAAATACTAGTCACACTTTGGTTGTGGGTTCGATTCCCGCAGCTTTGTCCGACGCGACGGGTTGTCACACGGTCTGTGTGTTGTCCTTTTTTCAAAACTACATAATTCTTAAAACATCCCGCAAAATGAGATAAAATCTTCAAAAATGATCATAACATATTTTAACCTCAATTTTATCTCATGCCTTTCATTTTCCATCATATCATAGAGTAAACCATAATTACCTAAAAAGTAAGGATCATATAAACCCAAATGGTTATTTATAACTATGCCCACAAAAGAACAGATAACTATTCCTTGAATAAAATTTTCATATATCAAACATCAAGGTTACACATACTATTAAAAGTCTTCTAATGTAACCCCATCATCAAAAGCGACTTAATACTCTTAAGAATTTCACCATAACTCTTGAATCCCTTACATGTTTACCTCTTACTCATTCAACATTCTTCATGATCCATTAACAATTCATTTCAAACTTATTCTGAAATACTTCTTTCCTACAAACAAAATCATGAATCATATCCTAAGATTCCAAAATAGGAAAATAAAAGTTAAGAAATAATCCATACCTTTGATTGGTCATTCTCAGTTTCTTCATCCTCAATCGGAATGGCATTAGGTATTGGTAAACGAATATTTGTACAATCTTGGTGATCCCATTCCCGAAACTTCTTCATAGGACATGTGTTTGCATAATGACCATTCACACCAAATTTAAAACATTCAATTGATCCCTTAGAAAGAAATTCTTTCCCTTTCCTCGAGTGAACTGGATGATTCCTTTTTCCATGGCAGGTTCTTGCTTTATGACCTTCATTTCCACATCTATAGCATATTTTTGTCCCTTTGAAACATTTTCCTTGGTGTTTCTTTCCACATCTTTGACACATAGGTTTTTGAACACACTTACCTTTATGATTATTACCTGTAGTTCCGTAGGGATTTGTTTCTTGCATATATGATGACTTGTAGAAATCACCAAGGTTTAGGTGGTCAATCATGTCTCCAGATAGTTGGTTGAGGATAAACACAAGAGTTCTCATTGTAGCTCCCATATCATTCAGTTGTTCGCTCAGAAAACTTTCACAGTTTCCTTCACATCCACTTTTACTTTGGTGCCTGCTAGATCGAGCCATTTACTAAAACCAAAATGGTCAGTGTGAGTATATCAACAAAACCATCATGTACTAATGAGGAAGATAAACACTAAGATATACTTACTCATTCACTTTATCTAAAACTATGACTCTTTCTAAAATCCTTACCATTATGGTAATGTCACTTATGCTTAGAGAATACCCTAACCTCTAAATTTATCTAAACCGACCTCTGATACCAACTAAAAGGCCCCGAACTTAAACATTACTTAATCATGAATTAGATGAATAATTCACATAGAGGATCTTTTCAGGTTTAGAGTTTTAGAGAATTAGGTCATAACTATTACATATCAAAAGATTACATAGAAGACAATTCTACTAAGTTTCGATTAAATAATAAAAAAAACTCTTAAAAATAAACATGTCTAGCTCCATGTTTTCGATAGCATGTCTTTCATTGAACCCATCCTTGACCCTATTCATCTTTAAGTCCTGTGGAAAACATTTCAAAAACTTGGGATGAGAATAAAAATCCCAGTAAAGGATACACAAAGAAGGAAAATTGTTAGTTTTTCAAAAACAACAAGTAAACCATGAGTACTTTACCAAAGTAATACTTTTCACCTTTATGAAGTAGTAAAAACTCTTCCCTGAATAAAAGACCATTACTTACCCTTTTGTCACCAAAAGATTACCATAAAACCCATATAAAGAACACATAACATATAAAGGTAACTTGGGACAAAAACATACTTAAATGGAATAACCATACGGTCGACTTCCACACATACTTAATGGAATAGCCATACAGCCGACTTCCATACCCAATGCATTGGAGGTTATAACGTAACCACCCGTCTTGGTATTCACGGCACCACCCGTCATATGGTTTATCACGTAACCACCCGTAAAATGTCCAACTACCATCATTACACATAAAATACTAAAAATATATTCATTTCAATAACAACATTTCATTTGCAATCACAATAAGTAATTCCAAGATATTGAATTAATCAATCCATTTTCAAAACCCATTTAAAATATATTTTTGAATCAAAGTGTCCCATACCACTTTGAATATTTTAATGGAATTATAATTTTAAAACATTAATTTCCATATAAATAAATACTGAAAACCATTTTGAAAACATGGACATTAAAAATAAATATTTAGAATAATTAATCTTTAAAACATTTAAAACGATATTTTTGTTAAAGAGTTTTTAACAAAGTGAGAGACTCTTGAATACAAATAATTGCGGAATAACATTTAATCCGAGCTCTATAATATCATGAAAATAAAGGGATTCATGATATAATATGTCAAAGGACAGTATACACACCATGTAAGAGTGAATTGGTGAATAACAATAATGAAGTCTCAATGGAAATGTAAATTGAGATGAAATCCATTATAAAGATGGTATCCTTAAATTAAGGATAAATCTATCACATAATTATGTGTGAGAAATATAAATACACCCAATATAAGTGGATATTAAGTGTGAAACAATCAGAGGTCATTAAAACATATTCATATGATTACATGTTCAATAAGTACAAGTTGAAACCAAAGAAATCGAAATTGGGTTAAGACGTTCCCTTGTAAAAAATTTCGACAGCCTAACGGCATCACTTCAAAATTCAGAAAATGAGTCGATGAGAGAGTGAATGGTATCTCATCAATTGGATATAAAATTTACATCAATAAGGATATATAAGAACATATCCCAACATAATAATATGTAAATTAAAATACAAAACAAAAAAAAGTCTTTTAAAAAGACGAGGGTGAAAGGTTCCCTTACCGACTTGGGCAACTTTAGAAATGTACACCCCATGGAAGAAGGGTCATACAATGAAGATGTAAATACCCATAAATGAAATTATACTACACAAGGAGTATAATAATGGGAATTACATACACCAATCAAAGAAAATATTTACAAACGTAGCATAAATGTCACGGGAATAAAAGTGAGATGAAAAATCCCTTACGAAAACTCAACAGCCTAACGACACCACTTAAAACCTCCAAAAAATGGATTTATGAGATCAAATAGGGTCTCTAATAATATGAACATAAAAATTAATATATGAGTAATATAAAATAACACCCACAAACATAAGAAATATGAGCTTAAAAGAAGTGACATAAAAGAGAGTACTTAAAAAGAAAGAGAGAGGTTGGATCCCTTACCTCAAGTCTGACTTGTCTTGTTCGTTTCTTTATATTCATAAATAATAAACTTTGGTCAATTTATAATTGCTTAAGGACCTCCTTTAAATATTATTATTCAGTTCATATCACATATTATAATGTTATAATAATTGGTTAATAAAGTGAGTTCATATCAGACATTTCTGTCGATGTTCGGTACATGAGTAAAAATTGAACTTGTTGGAAAAGAATTTTCCATGTAGTTATAGGTACATCATCTCCAGAATAGTATTAATGTTTTAAATATCATATATATCTAGTATATATTCATTTTTTACTATTACATAACATTTGGAGATAAAAAATTAAAATCATCGTTCATGGAGATGGTAGGCCGTACGTACGCATGAACGCTACTTTCATTTTTTTGTTATATTAATGGAATTAAAGTTAAAAGAGAGATATATATATATTATAATTCCAGAATTATATCCATAATTTAGATGTAATATATGAAATATATATACATTATATATATGTACTTATAATAGTACATAACATTTGGAGATAAGAAATGAAATGTACCGTTCATGGAGACGGTAAGCCGTACGTACGCATGAACGCTACTTTCATTTCTTTGGCACATTAATGGAATTAAAAATAGATGAGAGATATATATATATTATAATTACATTATAATATATATGTTATATATATCACATAAGTTCATCAATTTCATTCTTTATACTTTCCATGTATTGCATGAACGAGTCACATCACTTGAGGGGGCGGTAGTCCACACTTCTTCGTATGAAATTATCGCATTTGCACAACATGAAAGGCATAAAGGCATGTTTTAAATATAAAATTCAGAAACATATAGAAAACATAAATTCCATATATATCATATATAAAATATAGTGACATCATAATGTCCACCATGAAAGGTGTTAAGAGAAGATTGAACAATCATCGTTTCGTGTGGCAGAAATTCGCCATCCACAGAAACAGTATGTTCTTTAACCATTAGACAAAGGTGTGTGTAAGTGTAGCTCGAATCCTTCACATAACAACATCCTAGTATATTTTAGATACTGGTGTTGTTATAAAATAAAGTAATAAAAAGAGTTTAGAGGGTTTTAGAAGCAAAATAAAACAAAATAAAACAAGGGAAGACATTACCTTTAAATCCGGTAACTCTTTTTGATTTGAGCTCAATGGCTTCCTTGGAAAGGATTATTCCAAAATTTGAGTCTTAAATGATGAAGATAGGGATTTGGAGAGATGAAATGGGTAGTGTTTGGCCGAGCCAAAGGCTTGAGATGTGTGGGTAAGGTGGTAGAGTTGGGGGCCTTTTATAAGAGGAGAGGAGGGGCACTCTTGGAAAGTTATAAACTTTTACTTTATTATAAAATGATTTTCGGATTTTAAAGGTCCAAAAATTATATATTTCTAGGATAAGGTGATAATAGTTATAAATAAACCCATCAAATAGGTTTTTGACAAGTGTATGTCTTATAATTTACATTATCTTTTCATTTTATTTAAATCGTTAAATAATGAGGTAATCACTGCATCATCATGGTGTCATAAATAATTTAATTTAATTAATGTATAAAAATTATAAAAAAAATTATCATGATGTAGGAAATCTTTTTATCTTTCTAATGGATATTTTTAGTCAAAAATATGACTTGTATAACCCCATTTTAAATTTTTTTTAGTAAAACAACTCATGTTTGTGACATTTTTATTTTAACTTTAAATAAAAAGGTATTAATGTCATTTTCCTACCAAAGTTGCTCCATGGGGTCCTCAAGTTGACCCATGGATTTTCTTGGTCGTCCATGACTCATCAAATAAGGGTATGACATGTTTCAAGGTCATTTCATATTATTAAAACATTATTTTTACCTTAAATTACACTAATTATCTCTAATTGTGATTAAAAACATAAAAGTTATTATTCACCAAAATATTATTCTAATCCCATTGAACCTCATTTTACATCCTAATGACAACCATGTATGTCAGATTTTTGAAATTCAAATCACAGAAGTGGTAAAGTTTCATTTAAACGAAAAATCTGTTTTTAAACTACCACTTAGTGGTTTCACTATTCATCAAAAATCAAAGTTTTTTAGAAAAATACCAAAAATTCACCCTAATATATTTTTGATATTCAGAAATCAAAAATGATGTCTATTTTACAGAATTAAAAACATATAAGTTGCATTAATTAATTTAATAATTAATTCCCACTGTCAAAACAAATAGCGTGTTTTTAAGAAACAATATCTATTAAAAGATTGAAACTAGTTTAAGTCCAATTTAAAAGTGATTTTAATTCCAATGACCACCATTGGATTAAATGATAAAAATATATTCTAATTTTACTTTAAAACCAATTCAAAAGACAATCTAATCATATAAATAAATTATATTAAAAAGAGGTTTTGAATTAAAATACAACATTTTCACTATTCATTAAAAAATGAACTTTATCGGAAAAATACCAAAAATTTACACAAAGTAAATTTTGATGTCCCGTTTCTAAAGAAGAATTTTATTTTGTCAAATATAACACATAAAATTTTCAAAACCTGGATTTAAAAGAGGTTCGCCATCAAAAGGCGGTTAATCGACCTTTTAAAGAATATTAGAGTGTTTACGATTAAAATTGGATTCATTCGCATTTTTAATCCTCTAAAATTTATTGTAAAAAGTAAAAATATTTGAAAAACATATATAATCATTTTTTAGTTATTCCTGTTCATTCCTGTCATTACAACGGCTAGGTGTTGACTACCATTTAAAATAAAATTATTTTATTATTAGAGTGCAACGTAAGATTTCAAAGAAACTCGTTGTTGCGTATTGGGTAATCCATCGAGCATAGTGTTCCCTATAAATTAATATTAACATTTTATTCACAAATAGTGATAAATATAAAACTTCCATATTCTTTATTTACCTGGGGTGTTACAGCGATCCCCTGCTCGGACACCACGTGCCCATGTAAGTGCACTTCTCGCCTCCAGAACTTGCACTTGGACAACTTCCCATAGAGTTGGTGCCATCGGAGGACCTCTAAAACCATTCTCAAGTGCTCAGCTTGATCCTCCTCTGATCTTGAGTAGATCAAGATGTCATCAATAAATACGACTATGAACCGATCCAGGTACTCCTGAAAGACGGAGTTCATGGGCCCCATCAACACAGCTGGAGCGTTTGTGACGCTGAACGGCATGACCACAAACTCAAAGTGCATGTATCTACACCTGAAGGTTGTCTTCGAGATGACGCCCTCCTTCACCCTCAACTGGTGATATCCAGATCACAGATCAATCTTAGAGAACCATCTTGCCCCCTTCAACTGGTCAAAGAGATCGTCTATCCTTGGAAGAGAGTAGCGATTCTTGACAGTTACCTGATTTATTCTCTTGTAGTCTATGCACAGCCTGAGACCACCATATGCCTTCCTCGCAAACAAGACTGGAGCACCCCATGGTGACACACTTGGTCGAACAAAACCCTTCTTCATCAGATCTTCAATCTGAATCTGCAACTCCCGTAGCTCTGAAGGTTCTATCTGGTAGGGAGCCATCGAAATCGGATGAACACCAGGTTGCAAGTCTATCCCAAAATAGATGTCACGTCTAGGGGGTAGAGTCATCACCTCCTCAGGGAAGACATCCATAAACTCACTGACGACCCCTGGAACTTCCACTATCTTTTCATCCACCGACTCCACTGATAGGTCAGCTAACAAGTAGAGGAGGGGTTCCCCTCGCTTGTTGCTTTCCTAGAAACTCCGCTCGCCGATGAAAGTCACCCTTTGGCCTCCCAATTCTGAAAACACAACCCTTCCTCAAAAAAATTCAATGACGGCACATACAGAGAACATCTAGTAAATTCCTAGGATGAAATCGTATGGTTGTATCTGCAACAGTAGAAGATCCCTGACTGACTGATGTGGCCCTATCATCAGTCTGCATCCTCGACAAACGTACAACAAGTCGGTCTGACCTCTGACTGATGTGATCAGCACCAGGGTCACTGGAAGTCTCTCAGCATCTGAACCTAGACCATTGTCCATACTGGGTGTAACAAAGGAGTGCAAAGCTCCTGTATCGAACAAGGCATATGCATGGGAACTAAACAAGCTGATCGTACCTCGAACAAACTCTAGCCCTACTAGAAATGCTGCCTCTGCGGCATGCAACTGCCCACGCCCAGCTCCTCTGCCTCTTTTATATTGTCCACCACCCTCGAACATGCCTGGTTTGAGGTCCCTGAGGAACTCCCTGAGGTCGGCCTCCACCTGCAATGTCTGCCCTCGGAGAAGCGGGATCCCACAGCCCTTGTTGCTGCTACTGAAAGGGCCTAGCTGGGAACTGCTGCTGCTGAGGTGGGTGCTGGACCTGCCCACCCCCACCTTACTGTAATCTATCCGGGCACTGATTCCGAAGGTCCCCATGGCTTCCATAGATGAAGCATCTTGGCCCTGGGCCCGAAATAAAAGGGCGAGGTCCGGAAGTTCGGAACTGGAACTGCTAAGGCCTACTCCCTGGTGGTCGAAACCTAGATGGTCCTGATACTGGAGTCCTGCTGCTGACGGCATTTCCCTTCAACGAGCCCAACTGGATCACCTATCGTGACACACCTCCCAGTGTGTGCATCCTCTCTACAACTTCAGCCTTCTTCTGCACCTCTAAGTATGTCGGTAGGGTGAAGGGAGTAACAGTGTAATGAAGAGAAGGTCGGAGCGCCTCCTCTAAACATATCGCCTGAGACTCCTCATCCGGAAAGAGGTCCAGAGCAAAGTGAAGGAGATCCTTGAACTTGATCCCCAACTCTCTCACTAACATACTCCCCTGCTGGAGGGAGAGTAACTCCTGCCTCTTCTTAGCCTTCATCATGGAAGAGAGAAATTACGCCCGGAACTCCTTCTCGAAGTCTGTCCACATCACCTCGGTCTCCCTCTTCTCCCTAAGATGAAGCGTCCACCACTGACGTGCTGCTCCACACATCTAGCTTACAGCCAGAGGAACCCAGTACTCCGTCAGAGCCTAGATTAAACTAAAGTCTATCACCAGCTCTTCTAGCTAGCTCTCCATCTCCACGTTTGAGATGCTTCCCTCATACTTCCCGAGGTTCTGTCGTTGAAAGGCTCAAAGCATCTTCTACCACTGATCATCCTCCTCTTGGTCGGTCCTATTCCGATCAGCCAAGTCAACCTCTTAGGCCTCGATCACCCGCACTACTCATGGTATCCTCCCAGGTGCCATAGCTGCAATGTAAACAAGGAATGCCTAAACCCAAATAATTTAGAATATTGTTCTTAAATTTTCTTAAATTTTTTTATCTATTTTGAATCCCCAAGACACCCATGAAACATAAGAACACAAGTCATTATGATGCATGTACCTTTCCTAGGGTCTCTACCCTAAAATCAGTGTAGCCTCACTTGGTCGTTCGGTAGGTCCAGAGTCCTTGCATCGGATCATGGGGGGCCCTAAAATCCCATGTCCTAGTAGGTCTTCCCTGGATTAATTCACACACCAAGTTCACCCAACACTGTTTCCCTACCTCCCCATGCAACCCTCACTATGCCTAACTCCAGACTCCATCTTATCTCTCAACCCACTTCTCTGATACCATTCTGTCACGACCCGCCTTCACCAAAAGAAGGGAAGGGATAGCAGATTTCCAGGCCCTTTCTTTTTTAAGTTAAAGGAGAGATAATAACCCCCGAAACCTGCCTTCAATAGGTCCTGGAGTGGCTACCAGCACCAAGGGTATAGAGTCTCACACAAAAAATGGAAGGCATTACCCTTTTTATTTTGATAGAATCGAGAGATAAGATAGAAAAACCAACTATACCAAATCTAAAAGTAAAGGTAAAGCCAAAAGTAACCCATTCCCATATGCATGTTCAACAGTAAATGATACAAGCCAAAAAAACTCCAAAGGTAAAGTACCAAGAAAAAGGAAAACAACAACAGCAACTGCCCTAAGGTCCGAGCTAGTACAATCCTGCACGATCCCTGAAGTCCTCCTAGAAACTAGAAAGCAGTTTTATATACGTAGGGTGAGCATACAAGTATACCCAGTAAGGAAAACCAAAATCCCTTGTGCACAAGTGGGGAATAATTCTAATTCCCTGTGATAAAAGTGAAACCAAAACACCTAGCAAGGAAAACTATCCACCCAAGCCTCACCAAGGAACACTCCCCAAATAAAATAAGGTAAGTAAAGTATAGTAATAGCACATCGATATTTCGGTACCCCACACCACTTTCCCACTGGTTATTGAAGACATCCTACGCATCGAACCAATCTCGCCATTCTCACTGCATTCCCACCGCCAAACCCCGCCCGCACACACTTGGGCCATAACCTCACCACAGTCCCACTGCCAAACCCTGCCCGCACAAACCTGGTCCATAACCGCCATCCCACCCACAGAAACCTGGGCCACAACCACCACGCATAAACACACCAGCAAACACCTGGGCCAGAACAACTACTGCCACACCCTAAGACACCTGGGGCAGAACAACTACTGCCACTCTTGAAGAAAATTGGGCCAGAACAACTATTGTCACGCCCGAAGACACCTGGGCCTCATTCCGAAGACACTTGGGAAACAACATGCCCGCAAACACCTGGGCCAACCACCACAACTACCCTGCCCGAAGATTCTTGGGCTAATAATGGACTTCAGTCCATCACATCCTGCCTGAAGATTCTTGGGATATTTGGGAAAGGGATCAGAAAAGGAGCTAATAACCAGCCACTCATAGGAGTGTTGGGAAAAACACCCTCCCCCATGAAATGGGGGTGTTCGGCACTAAGTTCTCAACTTGGGTGGGGCGCGAATATGAAACATAAAAACTAAAGATATATTTATAGGTAACAAGCACTCGTCCCAACCTAGTGGTTCCAAAACCTAAGCACAACCACCCTCGTTGCTATTCATTCGTAAAAGAACATCCCAGCACTCACGGCTAAGTCACAACTCATTCCCAAAACCAATTCCACGTTTAACCCATTCATAGCTTCATGTTCAAGTGATCCCATTTAAGTAAAGTCCTACACTAGTGGGCAACTAACAGGCATAACCACAAACCAGGAAAAGAGAAACATCCAAACAACAATTTAAGCATTCACACCCGGTTCTCTTGTGAAGTCACAAAAACAAAGGGATAAGTGAGATCCCTCTAAGTACTAGAAAAAAAAAATCAAACCCCGAGTCACAGCCCCATGTCCCCAAAACCAGGATCCAACGATTTCTCAATAATAGAGGATCCCACCCAAGTTCGTGTCACAGCAGAGCAACCACATAGCTTCAAATTCACAACCAACAACCGTATCACAACAGAGGATCCCATCCCCGTCCACATCTTCCCATAAGCACCAAGCAGAACAACACACCTACTACCAAATAGAGTGGGAAACTTCCAGGTTCAAGAACATCATTCATTAGGTTCTTCTTTCTGTTTGTTAATCGGGGTAGTCACACAGGGATTGTTGTTTTATTGAACATCCATTTAAACCAACTGAGTTTAGGTGACTAACCAATTTCTATGTTACTGTTATTTAGTCATCACAAAAGACAAGGGTTTATTATTATGCAAGTAAAGACCACCAACAACCATGATTTTCAGTGAGCACAAGCCCATATTGTTCACAACACATATCAACATAAAAGAGTATAGCAGAACATTGATCACACCCCCTTCATTCTTTAAGGTCCGTTCATTATATTCGTTAAGTTTGGTTTCATCAATCCCCATAGAAACAAAAGCATACCCACCCCTCATGATGCACACTAAGGAGAGACGAAGGAAAAACCCTACTTGATTGATCAAAGATCGAATTTATTCTCCACGCGCCAAGAACAGGGAAAAGAGCGACTTGTAGGGGAGGGACGTCGGGAACTCCAAGGACGAGCAGAAAGACTCCAGCACAGGTTCACCATAAGCCTTGAAAAGGGAAAATCCAAATTCACTAAGAAGAAAAGGAAGCCATCCCAGAGGAAGAGTAAGGAAGAAGGAATTCCCGTGCGATATATAGATAAGATCCTGTTGTTGTGGGATATGGGGATTTGAACGGCTTTAATTTCATATCGTGGTTCCCCACACGGTTGGGTGGTTACACATGACGAGATTAATTTTTATTTAATATCTCCCATTGGGGAGGTTCCTAGGAATTTTTAGGCATTAATTATGGGATTTAAATGGATTTGAACCACATAAAAAGGGTTAAAAAGGCCCAAAAAATGTGTTACGGGAAAAACTGTAGAAGAGAAACCCAACAAGGCTGGGTGACACTGATCGGGCGCGCCGATTGGTCGCACCGATCGGTCGTTCCAATCGGTCGCGCTGATCGACCGCGACGATCGGTCGCACACCGGTCGGTCACGATGATCGGTCGCACGCTGGTCGATTGCGCAGATCGATCGCGACGATCGGTCGTACGCTGGCCGGTCGCACACCGAAATGATGTCCTACCACCAAGACACCACCCTTAGGATCCAGAAATTGGAAAAGGGATGGAACATGAGGGTCTGGGTCATCACAATCCATTAGGAGCATATCCAATAGATATCTGAGTATGAAAGGTCTCAAAGTTAGTATTTACATTTTGATCATTCCTAACACGTTGTAAAATTAGTGGGGTAACAACTATGGACTAAAGATAAAAGGCGCCATATTTTTTCACCAAGGAAAATTGTAATGAGGTTAACTGCTATGCTGCCTCGACCAACAACTAAGAACAAGATCTTATACTAAGAGAATTTGACACCATGTTACCCTTCCCAAGATCATATAAAATCTTGATGTCATGGTCTTGGAATAACTCTATCCATTTTATGTGCCTTAAGTTAATATCCTTATGAGAGAAGATATACTTGAGACTCTTGTGGTTAGAGTATATGATAAACTGCTCACCCATTAGGTAGTGTTGCCACATATTTAGGATAAATAATACCACTTCTAGCTCAAGATCATGGGTCACATAGCTCTACTCATGTGGTATCAACTATGTAGAACCATAGGAAATCACTTCCAACCTCTTCATTAGGACACGACCAATCCTAGACCCGGAGGCATCAAAAAACACTATGTAATCAACACCCTATTATGAAAATCTCAAGATGGGTGCACTCATCAACCTCTACCTCAACTCTAAAAACACTACTTTCACTTTTTCATCAACATGATTGGATTCCCCTTTTAGGTGAAAGTTTTCAAGGGTAGTGAAACTATAGAGAAATCAGGTATAAACATCTAACAGTACCGTGCTGACCCAAGGAAACTCTATACCTCAGTAACACTCTTGGGTGGTTCCATGATAGAACTACCTCAACCTTCACTAATTCCACTAATTCTATTGTTTTTGAGATGTTGTGTCCTAGGATGTAGACCTCTAAAATAAAATACTAGAACTTAGTGAGATTCTCATAAAGCTGGTACTCATGGAGTGTGTCTAAGACTATACTCAAGTGTCTCATGTGCTCTTCCTCAGACAATAAGTACACTATGATATCATTGATGAAGACAATCCAAACTGGTGTTAAGATATTCTGAAATATCCAGTTTATGATTCCCATGGACACTTATGGGGTTTTTGTTACACCAAAAGGAATAACCAAGTACTCATAGTGAACATAGTTGCACCTAAATACTATATTTAGTATATCCTTGTATTGTACCCATATCTGGTGATAGCCTAATTTCAAGTCAATCATCGAAAACCATCATGACCCTCTCAACTGATCGAATATGTCATTGATCTGTGGTAGTAGATAATTATTCTTCATTTTCACCTGGTTCAAGCACCGATAATCCACACATATCCTCAATATCTCATCCACCTTCTTAGAAAACAACACTCAGACTTCCGATGGGAAAACACTGGGTCTAATGAAGTTTGTCCTCTACAATTATTATAACAACACTATTTGTTCATGAAGCTCTGCGGGATACATCTGATATGCTGGTGAAGATATCAGGACTATACCAGAGTGTAAGTCATTTTATAATTATAGCTACATGTTTATAAGTAATCCTCACAAATGTTCAAGAAATAAATCCTTATACTCTATCACCACCTTAAGGAATTGGTAGTCTATAGAATCAAATTTTCCAAGAGTCATGTTATCCAACTAGTGAGTAATTAACTTCCCTATCCTATGCCTAATCCTATCCTACACCTCCAAGATTTCTTTTTCATGAAAAAATGTGAACCTCTTCCCATCACAATGTACATGCCACATCCACCACCTGAAATAGAAAATCTGTACATGAACTGTGGATATATAGTAAAAACCTAAGTTTATGTCATAAGGACTGATTTCTTCTAAAAATAGATCCCATAAAAATATATCAACTCCAAGAATCATATCTCACTATCATTTGAAGTTTTAGATCATTGAATCATATCAATTTAGAGTCTATAAGAGCATTGGTTGATCGAAAGGCACAATTGAAATTTTCTTGTCTCGAACTAGAGAATTTGAATGAAATGAATGACTCACACCCGTGTCTATCAGTAGTAAAACTAAGGTAGAAAATACATAGCTCATAACTTATATCATCCCTAGTACCTCGGGTTCATTGGTATCCGTAGCCTGCAATTGTCCTCATCCTTTACCATTATCTCCTTAATCCTAGTGTGGACCACTTGGGGGTGGTGGTTCCAATAGGTTAAACCTTTAAAAAACACATGTTTCTCTACATTCACCTCTACCACATTTACTACCCTATAGACCTACCTCCCCCACATCTATCTCTAGATGGTATTTCCCTATACTGTATCCTTATTAGTTGCAATATGGGTCATATAATCTTGTGAAAGTTTTCATAGATCATCACATGAGAAGCACCATCTCTCCCATAGATGATTTGATCCATCCTGAGAGCCCTAC
Source organism: Viscum album (assembly GCA_963277665.1). Lineage (NCBI taxonomy): Eukaryota > Viridiplantae > Streptophyta > Magnoliopsida > Santalales > Viscaceae > Viscum > Viscum album. Next base: position 1,574,795,646 of record OY728161.1, on the reverse strand, counting down.
ACTATTGATCCTCTTTCCTTGAATCATATCCTGAAGCATCTGACATGCCTAGATCCCTGAAACTTCTATCAGCTACAATATTTCAGGTTCTAAAATCCTGGTTAGCCACTACTAGCACCCACAGTTGGTGGTTGCTCTTCCAAGGAGATATCCACAACTTAGTCACACTTCATCACTCCATATTAAGTGTGAATACAAATAGATATCTTTGAAACCCTAATATCTCAATGCAATACCTACGCAAAGGTCTTGCTCTATAGAACTGATTATGTACCATGTAAATGGTGTTTTTTCAGATATTAGTAGATCTAATTGAATACTTCACTATAGTCATATTACATGTCTGTGGATGTAGAATCTCCTAGATGTACACTGATCATAATGTGGATGGATAAAAATCATCTCTGAAGAGATTCTTGAAGTCTGGCCTAGGGAGAGTTATCTCGTTATGTGGTTGAGTCACTAGAATTCACCATCATCCATTATATACCTAAATAATACTTTCCATAAGGACTATCATATGATCTATAGGTATAATCATAAGGTAGAAAACACTAGTGTCTACCTCTAGATATTACTCAACCTCTTGGGAGTCTAGATCACCCCAAAACCTGGGAGGTCACTGCATTTGGAACTCATGCAATGCACTAAACCTACATGCATCCTCATCTAGCACTGTCATCACTAATTACTACTCAAAGTGTGGGGGGGTAGTTGGAAAATCATCCATAAGTACTATCTCTAGTATAGACCCTCATACTTATTCATCATTAATCATAGGATCATCCTCGTTATCACACAATGGATTCCTATCTGGATGTCTTCATGGAGGCGTCCTGAAATAAAAAAATGATTTACCACAGTCAAAGAGTATATCTAAGGAGATGAATAAAGAAGGAAATTGAAACTACAATCAATTATTATATGATTTTTGAACAAATTTTTTCCATACAACCAATTTATATATATACTAAATCTAAAGGAAAGTTATTAGAGTCATGGTGTATAGATACTTTATCCACCACACAAACACTAGAGTTCCTAGCTTGAGATCCGAACTTGAAACACTTAACACTGTTTCAACAAAACCCAAACCAATATTACAAACTTTGGTCCTAAGGTAGAACCTACTCTTTGATACCACTCAATCATGTCCTTTCCTGATGGGGCCTAGACCATGGCTACCTGAATCCCATCTCCCATAGGCCAGGGGCTAGAAACCATCATCGAGTAGGTATATCACACACATCATAGGAATTAGGAAAATATACTTGTACAAATTCACACATATCAAAACCCATACAATGAAAAAATGTATAAAAACTAAAACTAATGCATTCATACATCTATAATCCAACAATCAATGTATGAAAATTGAGTACTGAAAGTGATAAAGGGGCCAAATACATGCCCAACCAAAAACTACAGAGAGTCTAACCTTCTTAGAAGGTTAAGACTACTATCAAATTAAACCACCCATAAATACCTCAGTCTTTCTAGCTCAATCTATGATCCACTAGCTCCTTGTCCTCCCGGGACACCATCAAATAGGATGTCTTCTACATAAGACGTGACACGTGCGAGTAGAGCCCATGCAGAGGTCAGTATAGAAATACTTATTAGGACATGTAGAAAAAACAAAACACATAGAATCAAGAATATTCACCTCATAAAAAGGATAATGAAATCAAAGTAAACTCCATATATACTCCAGAAGGATGTTGTTCCTCCAATAGGTCTCAACCAAACATTCATCTATAGAATTCTACTCGAAGATTTTAGGTATTTTTTTCTTTTGGGAGAACCCACTCCACAAGCCATTATATCATCAGAGACACTCATCCAATAGGTCATGATCATTGTTCCCTACCAAATAAAACTCACTACTCTTAGAAAACCACGATACTTAGATAGGGGATCACACCTATGATTGCTAAGGTAAACCAAAGACCTAATCATGATCAAAATGCTATTTAGGTGATCATATGATAATTATACCATGAAACTTACTAAAAATTTCTTCTAGATGGAGGATCAATTCCTCTTGTATGGAGGTCATGCCGATTATATGAACCCCAACTAGTGTATAATAACGAATGGTCGAGAATCACACTCTAGTCTCGTAGAGGGACACTGCAAGCTCTATCTAAGCATCATCCTCTTCAGTTAATCAAAATCTAGAGATTTGAATGTAACTTCACACTTTACCCTCAAGGGGATAGACCAATGGAACACACTCAACCAATACTATTCTAGCCAAACCCTGGTCTTACTGTGTGGTGCTAACTCACAAAATATGTAAATCTCCATAAAAACGACATGTAATAAAAGGTACATATCATGAAAGGTATATTGGCACACTTCCTATGAAATATGTCCATGTTTTTGTACTCTTATCATGCCCTTGTACCACCTCTTGTACCTCGATATGTAACATCCCATAACCTTGGGTTACACACTGAGACACAGGGGGATGTTCACATGGAGTGTGGTAGGGACCACATGGCATGTGATCCTTATCTTTACCCTGAAAACCCAATCACCACATAGGGGGTCCCACATGGTGTGTAGTTCTGGATTAAACTCTATGTAATGTGATATTTTCCATAACTCATGGGTTCTTCTCCATTTCACTATATGCACTACCTCCACTAGGATTCCATACAGGAATCAAGGATCTAAGTCTAGTCATCACCTTTCACCGTGATCGCCAAGATCCAATCTATGATCTTCTTGGTAATCACCTCTATTAATCCATTTTTCACCACCATTTATCAAAATCAGGATAAATAGAAACCTTGGAACAATTTGTTCCACCTTCAATCATCCTCTATGTCTGCACCTCGATCACACCCCTGATCATGAATCATACCCACAATATCGATCTGTTACACTAAAGAATGGTCACCCAATGATGGAATGCTAGGTATTTCCTTAAACTGTGGGCCAAAGGAATTTATCATGATGAATGAGTAAGAAATAGTGGAGAAATAAATGAACCATAAAATGTGAGGAATGAACCTCATACTTTGTTTTTTTCCTCAATTAATTATCGAATACTTAGATGAATGAAGAGGGAAATAATCAATGAAGAATAAATTTACCATAAATAACAATCAATCATCAATTAAAAATTATATTCTTATTCAAGGAATTGATCCATGTTCAAATAAGATAAATAATGAGATATAAATTACAAAAATCAAACATCCTATCTAGATTTTTGATAGATCGATGAAAAAAATGGTCCTACTTTATCATCATTTGTGAGATCTACAAACTCTAATGACGCAGCAATCCTCAATCTCGATCTGATCTAGTGTCGTTCACCAAGAATTATCTAGTCCAACGGTCCTATAGATCTACAAGATTATGTGGATAATCCTATGATCTCATCATAAAAATGTATTTATAAGAAATTTCAGGTCATGAAAAATTAATTAAATAAAATAAAATAATTTAATTTAATTATTTAAAAATTCTCCCATGACCAAGCCCAACTGAAGCATCTAATGTTCTCTAAGGTCATCTTATTATTAGGGTAAAAACCATGCTCCAGACTCAATTATGACAACATATTTCCCATCTAATAATCCATTTAATATTTATTCTACATTTTTCAAGAAAACTACATGTCTATGATATTAATATTTTTAACATCCTTTAAATATTAATTCTGGGCTCACCAAGCCTCAAAATCTCATGCCATCTCAGAACATGGATCTAAAAATAATCGATATAATATTCTGAGGAAATATATAGAAAAATTGGAGTTTTTTAAAACCTATTTTTTACATAATTAATAATTAATAAAATGAAAATTAATTTTCATAGTTTATGTTAAAATAGATTTATTGGGCGTCAAACAAAAAAGATAAGGGTAATATTTCCATTCATAAATGTCTAAATCTAATTGTATGTCTATATTTTAATCTAATCCTGTCCCAAGACTAAATATATGGTGATTTTTTAAAAAATTCAATGGGTAAACCTTTTTTATTTTGTAATCTTTTGGGAAAGTGGGTTCCTTTCCTCACTTATAAAATGCCACCCTCTCTTATCTCCTCTTTAAACTTCTTAAACCATTTTTTTGGATAATGCCTATCCAAATGCATTCCTAACATACCTCCCAACATCTTCTAGTCGTTATATTTATTATTAAACCATATTAATGACACTATGTTTAAACTAAATGGTGTTCCCCTAAGAAGAGGTATAAACCTTAACCATGTGTTTTCATTTTATTTATTCATCTAACTCCTTCAAATATTAATCAACCATGCTAATGTAATATATTTATCTCCCATATACTTATATTTTAATATGGTAATGTAATGACCTACATCTATCTCCTCTTCCATCATGTGGGAAACAAAACCATTGATCATGTGCATGGCAGACTATCACCTCGTGAACCGATGTAATTTGTTTTCTATCACCACTTATCACAGGTTAGTATAATGATGGATATAAATAATATATATGTACGATATTTGTGTCATAAATGTACTTATGTAATTATAATATTTCATATTCCTTCTTACTTTCCATTTTGTGGGAAAGACAATAATGTCACTCGTGTGTACGACAGACTACCACCTCGGGTAGTGATGTGATTTGTTTTTCACTTAAAATTTACATGGAAGGTAATAAGGATATAGTTAATAAATATATTTGATATATATGATATCATAATTATTCTATAAGGGTGAAATATTATTTAAATTTATTATGTTACATCCATCGAGAAAATGGAAACAATGTTCCTGCGTACGTATGATCTACCCTCTCCATGAATGATGTAATTTAAATTCTATATGTAACATTACGAATTACTATAAATAAATATATATTGAATATATATGATATTTATATCATGTTTAAAATTATATAAATTATGTAACCATGATAAAATTAAGAGGAACAAAACTACCAAACCAAAACATACCTAAAAAATGAAGTAGTTATTACCTGAGAGAAGCGTTTTACAAGGAATTGATAGTAAATGGGTAATAAAAGGTCATAATTAAATCATACATGGTATAATATATATTAGTATGGTTATTAAATAAATTTATAATAAACCTATATTTGTTATATAGTACATTCTAATGTGTATAAAGAGTGTTCAACCTTAAGGTAAGAGATTTATGTGTCACTTTTATTTTTTTGTGATGCACATGCCATATTCACCATGTGTTTCTTTTCTTTGGTTTATATACTACCTATAATAGTATTTTGATACGCATTTCATGAAAATTGTGGGTATTTACATATCCATTTGGGTATCTATCTTCCATGGGGTTTATGATTCAAATGTTACCAAAGTGGTAAATATTTTATGTTACAATTTCATTTTTTATAGGGATTGTTTACACTTAAGTTTCCAATGATGAAATTTCAAGATCTAACTCGCAATAATTATCATGAATATTATTCTTCTATAGTTATTTATTGAGAATTTAATTTTTTCTTTAACCTTCCTCACATTAAGTACTCAAGATATAAAAATATTTTTTTTAAAAAAATCACATTATTTTTTTCTTCAGTCAGAAATGATTTATATTTAAATATCCATGTTTTATAAAAATATTTTAATGATTTTTTGAAAAATATACTATGATTTTTTGAAAAATATACTATGATTTTTTGAATTTATTTTACACATGTTTTAATTTTTACAAATATTTTTAAAATGAATCTTCATGCTATTTTCCAAATAAAATCATTTGAATTTTTACCATAAATTTGAATGGAATATTTATTTTAATGTATACAGAAAGGTGCTAATTTTCCAACATCATGAACATTCCATGATTTTAATCTTCCTTTACATGTTTCTAAAAAATTCATTAAATTTTTTTTCAATAATATTTTTGAAATATTTTTATTTTGAAAATAATTTTCAAATTGGAAATGTTATTTTCCTCAGTAAATGTTCCAAGTGATAAAAAAATCATTTTATAAATCTAAGGATAAAACCTTTTAAATTATTTAAGCTCTATAGTGTATATAATCCAAGGATACCATTATTATTCATTATCTGAATGGTTTATGTTTATGATTACAAGATGTTTATGAAACACATTTCTTTTCCATGGGTTAAACTATTATGAAATGCTTATGAAACCCACTTATTTTTCCATTGGTTATATGATGATGAAATTCTTATAAAACCAATTTATTTTCCAATGTTTATGGTGTGGTTAAATATTTAAGAAAATCATATATTTTCATGGGTTCTAATATAATGAATATTTTACGATCTAATGGTGCACATATATCTTATTTTCATTATTAGATGAGTGGAACCTATATTTCACTCCAATAAATTGGGTGATGGATAATATTATATGATCTTAGATGGTACACAAGAGTTTATCCCAATCCTAAAAAAGAGTGTTACACCCCAAGCTTCCACGGTATGATAACGTGCGATATACGCAACACCGAGTTCAAGCACACCATGACCTATCAAACTAGCCATTTTAAAAGTGGTTATGAATAGTAAAAAACAAATTTTGAATTTTATATATATATCCCAAATAATTTTAACATTCATTATTTTTGTTTCAAAGACATAATATGAAGACAAATTCAATTTTTCAATAAAAGAATTGTTTTTAAGAAAAATACAGTTCTTCCACCTTTTAATGGAGAACCCTTTTTAAAACCAATATTTGACACTTTTATATATTAAATTTAATGAAATAAAACCATTATTTATAATCAGTACATAAAAATTTAGTTTCAATTAATTTTTGTTACTTTTCTGATAACTTTCATATTTTGATGAATAGTGAAAATTACTAAATTTTAATTAAAAACAACTTTTTTAATCGAAATAATTAATAGTGAAAAATTATGAATTTGAGTGGTTTTAAAGAATTTAATACAATGTTGTTCATTGGACGTAATTTCACATTTAAACCAGACATAAACAAGTGTCAATATTTTAATAGTTATTATTTCTTAAAAACATGCTTTTTGTTTTGACAGCGGGAATTAATTTTAAATTAATTTCTACAACTTATGTGTTTTGAATTTGTAAAAATGGATTCCATATTTGGAATCAGGATTTCAAAATTGTATAAATAGGTAAATCTTATTTTTAGACATTTTGAATAATTACTTCAGTAAATATTTTATTTTCCATGGTAAAAGGGTAAATCCAGTAAATAAGGGTGAAAAAATAATATTATAATAATATTAAATTACCCTAAAACGTGTCCTAACCCTATTGGATGATACATTTCCAACCATGGGATTTTTTGGGTCGATTTTGGGACCCCCATGGAGCCACTTTTAAGTGATAATGACACTTTATATGAATTAAGTTAAAGTAAATACAAAAATGACATAAGCATATATCTTTTAGCAAAACAATTTTTACATAGGGTTATATATGTTATATTTTAGACTATAAATATTAATTAGAAATATAAAAATATTTAATACATAATGGTATTTTGTTTATAATTTTTAGACATTGAATAATTAAATTTATTTATGACACAATAATGATGCAGTATTTTCCTTATTAATTAAAGAATCAAATAATTGGTATTATAAATGTTAAAATAAATATAATTTGAAAGTTTTGTTTCCATCCATTAATTTTATTGGTTAATATGACATATTATAATTACTTAAATTAATTTTTTCGAATTAATAAAGTTTTTAGGAGTTTATCAAAAATCAATTATTAAATAGTGTCAAAATTGACATAAAGGAGTGTTTAAAACAAATATTATATTATTAATTGATATTCTATTCCTATAAATCTAAGGTTTGGAAAAATGACTTAGATAAGGTTATATATATTAATAATGAACCACTTCGGGATCTTTTGGCTTATTATAGTAAGTTTATTAACCATGTAATATAAAAATTCAAAGAGACATGGTATATGTCAAACTATTTAACTAAGAGAAAAATATAAATGATAAGGTTAATATAGTGACCCAAACCTGTCTAAAATCTATTGGTTGAAAGGATTTAGACCCATACCCACCTTAGTCTCTAAATAAGTCACTTTAGAGCCATTATAAACCGAATATGAATTTATTATAAAATAATATTTTAAGTTTTTCCTATGGTGCCCCTCACCCCTCTAATAAAAGGGCACTCCCCCTTCTCTCAAATTCATACCTTAAAAGCATTTTGGTTCAGAAAAACCCTACCCAGATATCTTCCCAACTTCCCTCACTTCATCCTAGAGGCCTTCATTTAGACATAAAGCCAACTTAATGTGCCCTTTTGATCAAATCAAAAGGAAAAAGCCAAAAAAGGGGTCAAAATATCACCACCTATTTCAAATTCCTTTCTTCTTCCACTTGCTTTTTCTTTGTTGTTTCCATTATAAAATAATAACTCCAGTATCTTCTATATACTATGATGTTATTATAAATATGATAAACTAAATTCATTATTCTATCCATCCCTTGAATGACATGTCACCATACGTGCGTACTTACGACTTACCGTCTCCACGTCGTGGTGTAATTGTTATTCAATACATTATTATTTGGATGGGTGTTATAATGATGTTTAACTCATGTAAATAATAAATATAAGATGATAATTATTCTGTATATATGATACATCATCCAATTATATGTTATTTTGATATCAAAAGAATGATATTTTCACTTGTGCGTACGTACGGACTACCGTCTCCATGAACGCGATTAGATTCATTCCCCATCGTATTCATTTAAGACTAATTTTCATTAGATGATTAAAAAAAATGTTTAAAGACTTGATATAATTCTGTATAAGAATAATATACATTCTATCCATAACATATAAGACTTACGTAACAAATCATATAAAGGAAAACGAATCAGTTAACACCCGAAACGACGGTAATACTAAGATATTATTAACAAAGAAATGATAAAAGAACATATATGATATCATATTAATGTATATGATTCTTGTATAATTTAATAAAAATTATTTCACCATTATACAGGAGGTTAACCTACCCTTGACCAAGGAAAAAGTACAAAGTAAGGGGTTTCTTATCTCGCTTTTAATTCCGTGAGATTTCAATTGTTCCCCAATTATTTATTTCATGTGGTGTGTGTACTGCCAATGATTGTATTCATTGTGTAATATACTTTAATTTATAGATATTTACATCATCATTTTATGGTCCTTATTTCATGGGTGTATGTTTTTTAAGTTACCAAATCGATAAGGGAATTTTAAATTTCAATTTCCACTCATTCGGCTTTGTGCATACTTTATTGATTATTTTACTCCAAGATTATGTGTGGAATAAATATTCATTTTATTATGTCATAATTTCCAATCCCCTTTCTATGGATATACTTTTGATACACATAATCACTCTTTTGATAAATTCTCAAGTCATCGATATGAACTTGATAAGAGTAATTTTAACTCAATCTCCATTTGTTGAGTTAAGCATCCAATTCATTGGTGTTTTTTTACAAGAATACGTGTGAATGTAATCTGATTGATTTACACTGAATATCCAATCATATTGACTGTATTAATATTTTTCACACATAATTATGTCATTCATTTATCCTTAACCTAAGGATATGATCTTTATAAGATATTTCATCTCAATTTACATTCCATTTAGACTTATTTGTTGTTATACACCAAATCACATTTATATGGTGTATATAATGTACTTTGAAATAGTATATCATGAATCCCTTTATTCTCATGATATTATAAAGTTTTTATTACCTCAGTTATTTGTATTCAAGTTTCTCTCTTTTGGTTAGGAACTATAACTAAAATATCATTTTAAATGTTTTAAAGATTTATTATTCTAAATATTTCCCGTTAAAGTCCATGTTTTAAAAATCGTTTTAAAGATTTATTTATATAGAAATTAAAGTTTTAAAATTAAAACTCCTTTTAAAAGTTTCAATGTGGAATGGGACACATTGATTCAAAAATCTATTTTTAAATGGCTTCTTGGAAAATAGTGTGACTTTTAAATGTTTTCAAGAAAAGGGGGATATTTCTCTCAAATGATTTTGATGTTTATTTTCATCCATATCAATTTCCTTCATTATTCTCGATTGAGGTTAATCTATTACAATAAAATCTTCCATATTGTATTGAATGAGTTATGTTTGACTGTGGATGTGCTATTTGTATACCATTCATGGTTTGTGGATAAAGTATTGATATTTGGTTTGCTAGTTTTAATACGAATGTTTATGTTATGTTTAAAACTATTCATATGAGGAATGAATTGGACTTAGTAAGTGAAGGGTGGAGCCCTATATAGATTCTTGATGCATCAGTAGGTTTCATGAGACAAACTAGTGTCTTGGAACAAGGCCTTGATAAAATCTTATTTGTAGTCTTGGCACAAGGCCTTGACTATGTGGTTATGATAGTCTGTCATTATGCATTCCATCATTATGAAAGTGGTTATTGATATTGCATGTGATTATTAGACTAGTAGAATATCCATGTGAATAAGTAAATGGAATTATTTCATTTTATTTTTGCCATATTATGCTGAAGTTCAAGTTTAAAAGGCTTTTTTTTAGTCATACATTGCCTTAAATGTTTATGCTTATTTATGAAAGTTTCCGCTATATTGTTCTCCTTACTAAGCATCTGAGCTCACCCCTTTCTATATTTTATTTTTTCCAGAATGTGAAGAAGTATTTTATGACTGACCTATAGGGATAGTATGAGGGGATATGAGTGTGGTCTATGGAAACAATGTTGTTGTAGTTTTTCATTTTATGATGTAATGTAAACCTTATGAATGTATCTAGTACTTCAAAGGCTACTAAACTAATCGGTCTTTCGAGACTTGATTTTTTGTGATCATGCCAATGTTATGTAATAATGCACCGACTCTGGGTAACTAGGGTCAGGGTGTTACAGTTGGTATCAGAGGAAGTTTAGTACAAACCTTGGAAGCTAGATTTAGATAAACTCTGATTAGAGCACATAGACCTAAGATGGACTTTGAGGATTAGTATAGAAGAACTTCCTATAATTTTGGTATTGTATAAATTTTGTGAATTTTTCAAGCAATACATCCCTTTTTGGATATGAGCAGGTAGAGGCGGCTCTGGCATAGATGTACCTAGGGGTAAAACCCGAAAACACCACTTTAGGCTAAACTCGAACAGGAACTGGTGCACGAAAACAAACCTTTCTGCACTCTTGGTTACGACACTCCAGGGGGATAAGCTTAGGATAATTCTCATTTACTTTACAAATAATTATGAAGGGTTTATGAGTATATACTTCCTCAAGGAAAACATATTTATAATTATGGATTATATCCATAAACCGTTCAATTTAAGTTAGGTATTTTACAAGTTTGAAATTATTCATTGCAATTCATAAACTGGCCTAGTTTATGCCATTGTATAGAAATGGCGCCCAGTAGAAGGAATGTGAACTCCAGCAATACGTATGATCCAAAGAGTAAGAAGGATCATATTTTTTACAATATTAATCCAGCATTTAGAAGGGAAATAGTCTCCCATGTATTCTAAACATATGAATAAATAGTATCATGGGTTAATAAGATAAGTAAAGAATTCTCTGAGTCCTATGGCTTTGAAGGGAAGCAAGAGAAGAAAAGGATGGAAGAGAGATATATGAATAAAGGGAAGATGGAAAAGAAGAATTTTCCCATATGTGATAAGTGTGGGAAGAAACACCCTGAAACATGCCTGAAGGGAATGGGAGTTTGTTATAAGTGTGGAGAAAAAGGACACCATGTACGTGACTGCAAGGGTAAGAAAAAGGTTTCAAATGTACAATGCTTCATCTGCAAGGAGTTGGGACACTATGCAAACCGATGTCCAAATCATCAGAGTATTCCCCAAATTATGTTATTGGATAATAATCAAGTTATGATACTACCATAGATGAGGAGGAATTATTAGAGTTCTTATGTTGTTATTAAAGAATTATGTCATTTGAGTGTTGTATCAATGATGTACTGGTTATAATAATTATGGAGTATATAAGGATTGTACTGCAATACTATTTCATTAAGGACTTGAGATTGTGTGGAACCAAGAAAAGTGACTCAATAGTAGGTTAAATTTTTGGAAAATATATGGTTGAGAGAATGATAAACCATAATATGGTTCTGAAACCGAGGTAGTGATTTTGGAATAATACATAATTGATTTGGATAAATTATATTGGATATTCTTGACTCCCTTGAAACTGATTAATGATTTGTATATTCCATCATTGTTGGAGTTTACAACATTTTTGGATGGACGAAGTATATCCAGTATTCTATAAGGAATAAGGGAGCGTGAATGTAATCAGTAAGGTTTTATGGTAATTCAGGATGTTTCAATGTTTTAAAAGAATACATGATGAAGGTATTCACATGTTATTATATGGTAAAAAGGATCTACATTATGTTTACCTTATATATAAATTTTGGATTGAGAGTTTGGACAGAAGTATTTTGGATAAGTATAAAGGTTGTAATGGATTATATTTTACATTGGATACTATTGTTAAGGTAATTTTGGGATATTTATAAAAAGGACAACATGCAGACCGTGTGAAAACCTGTCATATCGGACAAAGCTGTGGGAATTGAACCCACAACCATAGTGCGATTGAGATTTATCACCTACCATTGGACTACGTGAAGTCCCTAGAGTGTATAATGTAGTTTTTTTTTAATTTCTGATAGATGAATTATAAATTTATTTTTAGAACCCTATACGGTTAGGATAAATTGACTATTTTTGAGTTCTATTACCTTTTGGAGTGAAAGATGTGTTTGTTGTAAAAATTTATTAAAGAATGAAAATCTACATGAAAAGTAAGTATATTTCCTTACGTTCTTAGTAAATATCATAAATAAATTCCTTAACTTTATTAAAGGTAACTTAAAACAAAAACGTTGTTCGTTAACTTTTCCTACTGGGGAATTAAAGACCGTTTAACCAATCATAAGTTTGTGATTTTCTTGTAGTTAAATTTCTCTTAATCCTATTTTCTAAAACTCTCCATCAGACCTTGATGGTTTTTTTCTCATCCATATCCATGTTTTCATAGAATCCTAGTATGGGTTATCTCAGGTGACCTTTGTACTTCTCTTTCTTTCTTTTAAAGTTATATTTTTATTAACCCTATTTCCGATGTGGGTTTTCCAAAAAGGTATTTTCTATTTTCAACCATTTATTTTCAAAGAAAAATTTCAAATTGCAAGGATGTAATTTATTGAAGTATAGGAGAATGTAACACCCCAAACTTCCACGGTACGATAACGTGCGATGTACGCAACACCGAGTTCAAGCACACCATGACCTATCAAACTAGTCATTTAAAAGTGGATATGAATATTAATAACCACATTTTGAATTTTATATATATCTCCCATATAATTTTAACATTAATTATTTTTGTTTCAAAGACATAATATGAAGACAAATTCAATTTTTCAATAAAAGAATTGTTTTTCAGAAGAATACAGTTTTTCTGCCTTTTAATGGAGAACCCTTTTTAAAACTAATATTTGACACTTTTATATATTCAATTTAATGAAATCAAACCCTTATTTAGAATCAGTACATAAAAATTTAGTTTCAATGAATTTTTGGTACTTTTCTGATAACTTTCATATTTTGATGAATAGTGAAAATTACTAAATTTTAATTAAAAACAATTTTTTTAATCGAAATAATTAATAGTGATAAATTATGAATTTGAGTGGTTTTAAAGTATATTTATAATATATTTTTACCATTTAATACAATTCTGGTCATTGGACATAATTTCACATTTAAACCGGACATAAACAAGTGTCAATCTTTTAATAGTTATTATTTCTTAAAAACACGCTTTTTGTTTTGACAGCGGGAATTAATTTTAAATTAATTTCTACCACTTCTGTGTTTTGAATTTTTAAATAAGGATTCTATATTTAGAATCAGGATTTCCAAATTTTGTAAATAGGTAACTCTTATTTTTAGACATTTTGAATAATTAATTCGGTAAATATTTTATTTACCATGGTTAAAGGGTAAATCCGGTAAATAAGGGTAAAAAAATAATATTATAATAATATTAAATTACCCTAAAACGTGTCCTAAACCTATTGGATGATACATTTCAGACCATGTTCATCTTTGAGTCGATTTTGGGACCTCATGGAGCCACTTTTAAGTGATAATGACACTTTATGTTAATTAAGTTAAAGTAAATACAAAAATGACATAAGCATATATCTTTTAGAAAAACAATTTTTACATAGGGTTATATATGTTATATTTTCAACTATAAATATTTATTATAAATCTAAAATTATTTCCTACATAAAGGTATTTTATTTATAATTTTTAGACATTGAATAATTAAATTTATTTATGACACAATAATGATACAGTATTTTCCTTATTAATGAAAGAATCAAATAATTGGTATTATAAATGTTAAAATAAATATAATTATAAATTTTTTATGCCATAAAATAATTTTATTGGTTAATATGATATATAATGATTTCTTAAATGAATTTTTTTCTAATTAATAAAGTTTCTAGGAATTTATTAAAAATCAATTATTAAATAGTGTGAAAATTTACATAAAGAAGTATTTAAAACAAATATTATATTATTAATTGATATTCTATTCCTAAAAATCTATGATTTGGAAAAATGACTTATATAAGGTTATATATATTAATAATTAACCACTTGGGGTTCTCTTGGCTTGTTATGGTAAGTTTATTAACCATATAATATAAAAATACACAGAGACATGGTAAATGTCAAACTATTTAACTAAGAGTTAAATATAAATGATAAGGTTAATATAGTGACCCAAACCTGTCTAAAATATATTGGTTGAAAGGATTTAGACCCATCCCCACCTTAGCCTCTAAATAAGTCACTTCTTATCCATTATAAAACGAATATGAATTTATTACAAAATAATATTTTATGTTTTTTCTAAGGTGCCCCTCACCCCTCTTATAAAAGGGCACTCCCCCTTCTCTCAAATTCATACATTAAAAGCCTTTTGGTTTGGCAAAACCTGCCCAAATATCCTTCAAACTTCCCTAACTTCATACTAGAGTCCTTCCTTTAGTCATAAATCTAACTTATAGATCCCTTTTGATCAAATCAAAAGGAAGAACCCGAAGAAGAGTTAAAAATATCACCACCTCTGTCAAATTCCTTTCTTCTTCCACTTCCTTTTTATTTGTTGTTTCCATTATAAAATAATAACTCCAGTATATTCTATATAATTTTATGTTATTATAAATATGGTACAACCAAATTCATTATTATATCCATCCCTTGAATGACATGTCACCATACGTGCGTACGTACGACTTACCATCTCCACATTGTGGTGTAATTGTTATTCAATACATTATTATTTGGATGGGTATAATAATGATGTGTAATTCATTTAAATAATAAATATAACATGATAATTATTCTGTATATATGATACACCATCCAATTATATATTATTTTAATATCAAAAGAATGATATTGTCGCTCGTGTGTACGTACGGACTATCGTCTTCACGAACGTGATGAGATTCATTCCTCGTCGTATTCATTTAACAATAATTTTCATTAGATGATTAAAAATAATGTTTAAAGACTTTATATCATTCTAGATATGAATAATATACATTCCATCCATAACATATATGACTTATGTAACAAAACATATAAAGGAAAATGAATTAGTTAACACCCAAAACGACGATAATACTAAGATATTATTAACAAAGCAATGATAAAAGATCATATATGATATCATATTAATGTATATGATTCTTGTATAATTTAATAAAAATTATTTCACCATTATAAATAAGGTTAAACTACCCTCATCCAAGGAAAAAGTACAAAGTAAGGGGTTTCTTATCTCACTTTTAATTCCATGAGATTTCAATTATTCACCAATTATTTATTGCATGTGGTGTGTGTACTGCCCATGATTGTATTCATTGTGTAATATAATTTAATTTATGATTATTTACATCATCATTGTATGATCCTTCCTGCATGGGTGTATGTTTTGTAAGTTACCAAATCGATAAGGGAATTGGAAATTTCATTTTCCACTCATTCGGATTTATGCATACTTCATTGATTATTTTACTCCAAGATTATGTGTGGAAGAAATATTCATTTTCTTATGTCATAATTTCCACTCCCCTTTTTGTGGATATAATTTTGATACACATAATCACTCTTTTGATAAATTCTAAAGTCATCGATATGAACTTGATAAGAGTAATTTTAACTCAATCTCCATTTGTTGAGTTAAGCATCTAATTCATTGGTGTTGTTTTTACAAGAATATGTGTGAATGTCATCTGATTGATTTACACTAAAAATCCAATCATATTGAGTGTATTTATATTTTTCAAAAATAATTATGTCGTTCATTTATCGCTAACCAAAGGATACAGTCTTTATAAGATATTTCATCTCAATTTACATTCAATTGAGACTTGTTTGTTGTTATACACCAAATCAATTTTATATGGTGTATATAATGTACTTTGACAAAGTATATCATGAATAACTTTATTCTCATGATATTATAAAGTTTTGATTACCTCAGTTATTTGTATTCAAGTTTCTCTCTTTTGGTTAGGAACTCTAACTAAAATATCATTTTAAATGTTTTAAAGATTTATTATTATAAATATTTCCCATTAATGTCCATGTTTTAAAAATGGTTTTAAAGATTTATTTATATAGAAATTAATGTTTAAAAATTAAAACTCCTTTTAAAAGTTTCAAAGTGGTATGGGACACTTTGATAGAAAAATCTATTTTTAAATGGCTTCTTGACAAATAGTGTGACTTCTAAATGTTTTCAAGAAAAGGGGGATATTTCTCTCAAATGGTTTTGATGATTATTTTCATCTATATCAATATCCTTAATTATTCTTAATTGAGGTTAATCTGTTACAATACAATCTTCCATGTTGTATTGAATGAGTTATGTTTGACTATGGATGTGCTATTTGTATACCATTCATGGTTTGTGGATAAAGTATTGACATTTCATATGATAGTTTTAATACAAATGTTTATGTTATGTTTCAAACTTTTCATATGAGGAATGCATTGGACTTAGTAAGTTACGGGTGGATCCCTCTATAGCTCCTCGATGCATCGGTAGGTCTCATGAGACAAACTAGTGTCTTGGCACAAGGACTTGACAAAATATTATTTGTATACCATTACAAGTTTAAAAGGATTTGGTTTTAGTTATACATTGACTTAAATGTATATGCTTATTTAAGTTTCTGCTATATTTTTATCCTTACTGAGCATCTGAGCTCACCCCTTTCTATGTTTTATTTTTCCAGGATGTGAAGAATTATTTTATGACTGACCTGCAGGGATAGTCTGAGGGGATATGAGTGTGGTCTATGGAAACAATATCGTTGTAGTTTTTCATTTTATGATGTAATGTAAACCTTATGAATATATCTAGTACTTCCAAGGCTACTAAACTAATCGGTCTTTAGAGACTTGATATTTTGCGATCATGACAATGTTATGTAATAATGCACCGACTCTAGGTAACTAGGTTCAGGGCATTACAAAGAGGGTATGGATGATGTTATCCCATGATTGAAAAGTGGGTACATATGAGGTTAAACCAAGCCCAAATCAGATACATGGGTGGTTATCTAAATCCTAACATCTTATAAATGTCTTAGTGAGTATCCTTATCATATGATTTTATGAGATTATGTGTTTTCAAAAAATATATGTATTATGAAAATGTTATGTTTTCATTGATTATGTTCTTTGATTCCTTTATGATTCTTGTGTTATGAATTGAAAATCTTTATTCCATGAATCATGTTTATATTCTATGAAAAAATAGGTATAAAATTTTAAGTTATGTTCATGAACACATACCCCTATTGTTATTATATGCTTTCATATGATCATATCTTAATATCTTCCAAGTTTATACTTAAAAATAATTTGAACTCACCATCCATACATCAAATGTTAGTAATTTTTTATTGCAAAGGGAAGGGGTAGAGGCCCAAATAGGTCACAGGGGTATAAAATAGTGCAGTCCTAGGGCACTAATCAGAACAATATTAACACACTCTGAGTGAAGGAAACAAAAACTAGAAAATAAGATACTCGGGTTATCTGGAGTATCCCAATATGCAATGAAATCCACAACCACATTAGCCTCTCTCCATGTACGAGTGAACTCAATGTCACTATTAAGAAGCTTCTTATACTTATGAACAATATATATGATGGCCCTGGGGATAAAACCCACACCTTGGATTAATATAAGGAGAATCAATGAGTCTGTTTCCACCCTATTAAGTACAACACCATGAGAGTGGCATGAAGACAACCCCTTGGGAATTGTAACATCTTCTACCAAGAGGGAGTCACCTTTACCATGGAAAACACTAAAGGAATGAATGATTAATATGTTATAGTAATGAATAAAGATTTTAGGTGTGGTATATCTATGAATATTACTAAATGGAAATATATTTATGGGAGAAATTGAAGATCTTTCCTAGAAAAAGAAGATTATGTATCTAGTCTCTAAATACACTAACCATTTCTGATCCTAGAGTGTGTATTACTATAATGTAAAGAAAAGTCATCTAAAAATACTAAATATCTATGTATGAAAATATAGTGTCACTATACCTATGTCGTGATAGCTCCTATATTTCTCAATTCTGGTCACATCCCACCTTCTCAAACATCACACTCACCGATCAACATAAACATATCTCGTCTAGGAATGGTGAAATATGCATGTCTTTGATAGATTTAAATATGATCGAAATAAATGGTCAACCAAATTATTTTAAATATCAATTGAACCCATTAATTTCAAATATCCTTGAGTAACACATATTTCTGTGTCCAATAAAAACTATAGGACAATTAGAACTCATCGGAGATGATCTATTTTCTTCCCCAAAGGTAAATCACGAGTGAGAAAATCAGGAGACAAGTTAAACTGTAAATATATCCCAATAATGACCTATGAATATATAAAATAATTGGAATATCCAATGTCAAAAAAGTGTCAATATTGTAGATTAAATCTGAACTGTGCCTCTAAACGCAGAAGATCCCTCTCCACAAAAGTTGGAACCTCATCCATCACATACATCCTACCCGCCTCTAGAGTATTATCTCGACTCTATGATATATAACTCATATAAGTCACAAACGTCTACAGTGGATTGGTTTACTATAGAGGACCCCTAAATTTACCATTACTTGACCTCCTTGAGTTTGTACATGTCACCTTAGAGAAAAATTTATGAAGATGACCCATATTTCCACATAAATTATATTCCAATGGTGGATTTGTGAACAATGTACAAAAATTTCCCTTCCATCTACAATTATAAAACCTGGTAGAACCTCCTCCCACATAAGAAGTAGAGGAATCCCTACATTGTTCCACATATATGCTACCTATATGTACTTCTTCGTCTTTCCTATTCCTACTACTAGAATTTTCACTAACTTCAATACTAGAAATCCTAATAATCAAAGTATTATATGTTGGAATGAAACCTATATGATTTTCCTCCTATAGTCCATTTTAAAAATTGAGGGCCTTGGAGAGAACCTATATATATTATGTGAAGTAAAATCCCATAACTTGACATCTATATTCATAAAAAAGGCCAATCTCAATATTCCTAGCCTTTTTCACATCATTCCCACAAAATAAGAGTAAATAATGGAAACTTCATAAAATGATTAGAGAAAGAATAAACTAACATTTTCCTATAATGAATCTCCATAAAATCATATGCTCACTATACCACCTCTTGGTGGGTCCCTAAAGCGTAATGGAAACCAGTTTTTCCCTTTTATACTTAAGAGTATCTATGAGATTAATTATTCCTTCAAAAATTTCAATCCTACCCTTAGAATCTAGTAGACCACTAGTTCTCTATAATACTAGAGGATGCTAGAACTAGAGATATAGGGTATAGTCAACCATAGTTCTCACCGCCCCTCAAATATAAGTAGGTGTAATCTATAATACTTCATGATGAGTTGGTTTAATCGCCAGAACCACTAGAGTATTTGTCGAAGTATGGTCATGTGAGTCCCCCTAAATAGCCTATGGTGAATTTGTAATATCCTTTGTAGGATCATTTTGGTGTCTTTAAGGAATTTTTTTTCTAAAATGCCAAATGATCATTTATAATTCCTAAAGAAACTTTATTATGAGAAAATTTTAATTAGTTACAAGGAACACATGGTATAACCCTTCTAGATCTACTAAAGGTTCGATCACAAACCTCCTTAATTTCACATCCATCATAATTATATATATAAATCAGAACAACATGCACATGTTCAACTTTTTAATTCCAATAGAAACATATCACAAAATTATATAATATAAATATATCACCTAATAGAGAACATAAATCAATAAATTAAATTAAATGACTTCTATATAAGAAACAATATGTATATACATGACACGTGGTCCTACGTTCCAAAACATATAAGGGAACAATATATCATAAGAAGTATTCTATATGATATGAAATAAAAAAATGAGTATGGATCAACAATGAAATACATAAAAATTGAATATAAAATATTCCAATACTACAAATTAACCACATATATGGTGTAACAAAGAAAGGAACACACACTCCATATCAAAATACAGCTCTCATGAGCAACCCACGCATGCCAACATACCATATCCTAAAAGGCTATCTACACAAAAAACATATAAACATGCTAAGAATTCCAAAAAAAAACTCTATACTAAGGTCCTAATATGTTATGAACATCCTACTCAAGTGTTTTGATTCCATAATTCATGATCTTCCATGGGGGTCATTACCCTTATTTGAAACAAGTCTTCACAAAAATTGGAACAAGTCACCAGGCCAATGATTCCCTAGAACCAATCCAAATACATCATTTAAAGGTTTCTATAGTGTGATTAAATAAGAGATTGATTCCCAAAATGTAGAACAAAATTAACTTACCCAAGGAGAAGGAAGAAAAATCCAAATAGAATAGGAGATAAACTCAACTAGAATCTCCAGGAGTTGATCCTCCAATGTCAGGGATAGATCCAAGAGTTTGAGGAATATATGTTCTCTTGAAGAATCCATAAATTTTACTAAGGATTTATATGATATTTTTGGGAGAATTATAGCCCTGAGTGTCAGTGGAATTTATATGAAAAAATAGAGATATAACACTATGGTGAGAGACCTATAACATGATAAAAATGGGACTCACACAGAACAAAACTATGGTACAAGGTTAGGGACTATGAAACAATAGTTATTGGTCAAAATATATTATAAATCCATTTCAGGGTCAATGAAGATATCCTATGAACTAGGTAAAATGGACTACACCACATGGGAACCACCATATCCTATAATTCTTAAGATAAGAATAATGATACACCACAACCTATCTCCATGGTGCAGTCGCCCCAAAATTTATAGAACTACTCGAGTTCCACCTTCCATAAAATCATTATGTATCCCACTCCCCACATCATAGTTATTCCAAAATAGTAAAACCCACAAAATATTTCTTCTACACTGCAGTTCCCCACCCACACCACAACCATAGTATCTTCATCATAAAATAAGAACCACATTGTAGAATCTAGTTCCATCTAAAAAAGCTAACTCAACTTCTATATTTCTCCTTTGCAACTAACCATGGGACATTTCTTAAAATTAGACAATGCTTCAATTTATTTTAATCCAATGGATAATTTTGGAATATCTAAATGTGTAAAATATTTTAATTGTGTTTTGGATAATTAATAGATTATTATTGAGCCTTTATATGAATTAGGGTTTTTAGAATTTAAAATACTGAATATAAAGATAATTTAGAGTTAAAAATATGAATATACCAATATAAGGTAAACCACACATGGAAATAGTCATTTTGATGATCATGGTTTTGAATTTGGTAGTTCATAAATGAAAAATGAATATTTTATCTAAAAAATGGAAAACTAAAACCACACCTATGGTTCTACCCATGGTCCTAGATAACCATACATTGATTAAATGTCACAAGCCATGGATACGAGGATATCAAATAAAGTATTTAAAACATTATTTAAATAATAACATGATTAGTGAATGAATATCATGGAACTGACCACTGTGGAAGTAGTATAAATTGGGAAATACTTATTAAAATAAGGGTAACTAAAGGCAATGTTAGGAGTTTGAGGCATTTTTAAAATATATGATTTCACTTTCTCAATAATTAAATATGGTGTTCAAACAAACCATACCATGATTTATGTAATTTCCAAGATAATTTTTTGAAAAATATTTGAATACTGTGTAGATCTTGGTAGAATCACTCTATGAACCTAAAGTATTTTTATGGGAAATATTTTGTGAATTCATGGATACTGGATTCTTACCTAGAGATATAAACTCAATAAAATGATCTAGAAAACTTCACTATAGTTTGGTAAACCACACCATAATAAGAAAAAATATGTAAATAGTAATTGATTATAATAAACGAGAAATATATATTTTGAATTATGGATTTTAGATTCAATGGTTGACTTAAATTACCATGCTATTGTAAAGGATAATCACACTATGCTTTTAAGGATATCAATGCAATTTTTAAAATCAAGTTCGATTAAATTTTGAAAATATTATGTATAATTTTGATAGATATTAATAATTTATTTTGGATGTTTTTTGAATTTATTTTAATGGCTATAATACATAGAAATATATTTTTAATATCTTATCTATCTTTACAAAATACCTTTAAAACTCATTGTTATATGGTGGCATACATGGAATGAAAAGTAAATAAGAGACATGAAAATAGATAAAAGTGAAATAGTACTAGAGATAGTAGATCAGTGTGAAAAATATGGACAATGGGACATCTATATCTATATATGAAATTGAATTAGATATTAGAGAAGAAAAATAATATGATAGAATTATTCAAGATAACATGGATTTGAATAGAAACACCCAATCTAGATTGGTGTTATTTATCCTTTGATACATTAATTATAATGTCTCAAATTATAATTTATATTTTGATCCTTTTTATAAATAAGTGGATAGATATTATTAAGAAGTGCTTCTTAGAATTGGTAGTAGAGAAATATTAAAATTTGAAATCATGAAACATGATTTAATGATCATTATTATTCCAACACATCATTGTGTGTATAATCATTAGATGTATTCCATTGAATAAACCAAGTAAAATTATCATGTTAATGCAATTTATATTTTGTAACATGGTTTTTATTCTTTCTTGAAATGTATTATAGATTAGTTGTTTCATAAAACATAATAACTATATCAAAATTAAAGGTGTTTGACAATATTAAAGTAAACCTATAAAAACAAAATAAGTGTTATCATAGCCAAAAGTCTCATTCTTGGATAATATATTAATTAAAGTTTTATATATGATATTCCTTTATCTTGATGGATTCTATGAGTGAAAAAAGATTTACAGTTTTTGATGGGTTGAGTTATATAATATTGAATATTTAAAATAGATCATATCTATAATTTCTTAGATTGGATGTTTAGTTTACCATGATACATGGAATTAAAATCAATGATTCAATGAACACTATGTGATTTAATTAGTAAATAATTTATTTAATACATATGAAATGGATCATAATTATTTATTGGGAGCTATGTAAAATTATATATACGTAATGGTGATTAGTTAAACTTCATACAAAGATACATGGGATAAATTATCAAATATTTAGTAAGTTGATAATATTAACATCCTAATATGACTTAAAATCTCAAATAAAACCTTGATATTGATTTATAATTTTTCTTGTCCCATGATGTATCCCTTATATTCAAAAATCTTATGAGGTTAATATCAAGGGCCTACAAACTATTACTAGTGGTTGGTTACCATCATCACTCAAAAAAGACTGTATAACTGAAAATACAAGATATAACATAACAATGAATGTCAAATCATAAATACATGCATATATACAAAAATACACATACACTCAATAGTTTAAATTAAACACTAGATGATTGATAAAAATAAAGAGGTGGTATTTTTTCAACTAGTCACTATTATCCAGGTCCTGATCCTCACCAATGTTTTACTATCAAAAAAATGATTATCTATAACTTAGACCACTAATAAAAACATCTAAATGTTTTCCAATATTCTCATGAAGGTTATGAGTATAAAAAACTCTTTAGGAATACCATAATGAGTCCTAATGGTTTTCATGTCATTTAAACTATAAAGACTTGTGTGAGTTAGATGTAATTAATGAAATCCCACTGAAGAATCAAACAAACTCTAATAAAATTAAATAATAATACCCACAAAAATATTTTATTGACACACACATCTTATTTTAGAAAATAATTCACCCATGACTACAATTTACAAAAAAAAATCACACACACCAATTTGTTTCCCAAACCAATGTGTTGCCCCATGAAAACCATCCAAAAACCATAAATTTTAAAAATTCCAACCATTTTCAAAAACAACATGAGAGAACACATAAGTATTTTAATATAAAAAAATGTCATGGAAAACATTACTTCTACCAAAAACAACTATCCTCAATTATATTCTAACCTTAAATGATGAATTTCCCATACTGAAGTATTCTTTTCCATCAATACCCATATTTTATACAGGGCCCTTGTACTTAATTAGGATTCATATATTCTAACTCTTATAACCTTAAACAATAAAAAAAATATTTCATGAACACAAAAATACTTTTTTTTATTCATGTATAACTTCCCATTTAAAACACAGTCACTAATACACACCATTTTCCACATTTCAAAATCCAAAAATAGAAGATTCTCATAATTATTTTAAATTTCAACAAAGAAATATTTATAAATAAAAAATAACCTTCCAAATAAATTTAATTATTTTAACATTTTCCTAATCAATGGAATTTAAAAATAATAACTCAAATATTTTTAAATAAGAAAATAAAATTATTAAATTCCTTAAAATTATTAATTGATCCAATTCCAAAACCATGTAATCAATCAACCATAGTTTAATACAAAACGTGAAACTAGTTGTGTCCTATACCTCATATCACTTCTATAAATTCTTTCTCATGCATCACAATCATTATAAAATTCATATGTAACCATCCTAGGAAAACCATAAATATTTTCCTTGAATTTTGTATAAAAATCTATCTAACAAGAAAAAAAATATAGAATGCTCATTGGGAATTAAACTAACATCAATGCATATTCAAATGGAATACATAATATATATCTATACCTCCTCTAGAGAGCCTAAATAAAATTATTATAAATTAGAATAGTTTATCCATTTTTAATAAACCCATTAATCATAACATCCAAAGTGAGACACTAAATAGAGAGATAATAAAGATGAATTAATGTGAAATATAAAGGAGAAGATTTAAATTTGATAAAAGAAACATACCAAGTATAATATAAAATGGATGATATATTTGGTATAATATACCCCATAAATCACACCCTATAGGGGTAACATTGATCATTTTGTGTAGGATAATAAAAATGTGAGGTATTTCACCAAAACTGTAATTAAATACTAATTTTCAAGGACATTTTTAAGTTATTCATGTTTTCCATACAGAGGCCATGACTCGTGGGATAATTATATATTTCTTCTCAGTTGAAAAAATTACACTAAGAATGGGTTGGATACATATGTTACTAAAATGTCCATCAACCATGAAACATCTTTCATTCCCTACTATAAGAGTTGTGGACTATGCACTCAAAACATGCACAATCCATTCATTTTTTCTAGAATATATATTTTCATCCCCTTTACATAAAAAATATTCCTAACACTCCCCATCCATAAAAAAACCAATTACATAGATAAATAATATAATACCCAATCATAACCATACACTGACCATAAATTAACCCCATCCCAACCCAACCCATGTATTTCTATTTAACCTAAATCTAGGGTATTTCACTAATATGGTAAAGGTGTATAAAATTAAAATATTTTTAATTTTTATATGAATTTAATATATAATCTAATAATAACATTGATAAATTTCTTAATTTAATCATTGATTTAGTGAAATCAAAGAGAGACCTTGGATAAATGATTTAATATGTGTAAATATGGAATAAAATATTAATAATATTTAAACCACTATAAAATTAAAAGGTTTCAACACTTGTGGAATAATATCAATTTCAAGTGTCACTTTATGATATATAAATATTATTTTGTTTATTATGATATGAGGGTGTTTTTTTAAGAAATTTCAGTCCTTTCATATAGTGAGATAGATTTCCACACTAAGTAAAATATAGATATTAACTATAAAGAAAATGTAAAGGATGTAAATGCTGAATTCTCATTATGGGATGAAAGATAATTAAAAATATGATAGGGCATGTATCAAGGTAAACAAAATTTTGAATATTTCATTTTTTAAATTTGGTTGCATAACTATGAAATGTCTAAGTGGACATAGTGGAAAAGTGGGCAAGATAGATTTATCACAAAAAATAAAAATAAATTTCCCATATAAATAATTAGAAATCAATAATTGATAATAAAATTTAAAAAACCATTAGATAATATATGTGAGCTAAAAAAAATATAATAATGATACCTTCATTAAAATAAATACAATGAGTTTAAATATAAATTTTAAATATGTTTTGATTGTGATGGTTGATAAATCACAAACTTATATAAAAGATAAATATCAATAAGAAGGTATTTTGGATCTGAAAGTATAACATGAATGTGCTCTATATTAAATTGTAATTTAAATAAATAAAATCAAAAGTATGTATTTTATTTTAAAATAAAATTATGAATATTTTGTTAAATATAAATCTAAAATAACTAGATATAAATAAATTTAAGATAATTATATTTTCTAAGAAAATTTGTAAAGTTTGGTTTGATTTTAAATATAAATGTTGAGGATAAATATAATGTGATTTCTGAAATTAGTGATAAAATTGAATTTCAATGTAGTAGGATTGGAAATCATGATAAATATGTGATCATTCTAAATAATAAGTTTAAATAATAATTTAAATATAGATATATTTAGGTTAATATGAAATTTGGAGATTACGATGGTGTGCCAGATAAGGTAAAATCTTATGTAGGCTCAAGAAAACTATTTGAGTAATTAATTTTTTTTATATTTGTGATAGTGGACTTGAGTATTAATTAGAATCATACAACTCTTTTTTAATGAAGAGTAAGTGGGATTATCTTATATAGTCATTTAAAATATTTCAAAACGTTAGGTGATATTAGTTTTAAATTTGTAAATGAACTAAGAGTATTTTCGATTGATGAAGTGTCAAATTTATTGATAAATGTGTCATATATTAAGATATAATAAAGTTGTAAGGAGTTACTTACAAGGTAAATCAACTTGAATAAAAAATAGAATAAAAATAACATATCGTGTGTAGAAAAGGAGAAATTAATTTAGTGGGTATTTCTTTTAATGTTATAATTATGGCCATAAGTAATTTTATTATAAGAAGATAAGAGGAGAGTCTTTATTTAGAAAAAATTAAAAGATGATAGAAAGAGATATTAATAATTATATTCCATCAATGAAAGGACTATCTATTATTGAAGACAAAGTGGATTGTGTTAAACCTGTATAAGACAAATAAATTATATCAAACATGTCTCAACACATATAGTAATTTCATTGAAATGAAATAATATAGGATATAAAGTAAATATGGTTGATGTTTCTTTGAGGAATATAAAAATATTGGTACATGGATTATTAATAGTGGGTTTTCATATCACTTAATAGTAAATATAGGCATCATTAAATACTTAAAAAATAATTTGATGGAAATATTAGTTTTCGAAATAAAAGAGCTCTAAAGATAGAAATTTAAATAATATGAGGATAAAAATACTTGTTTATTTAAAATTATTATAACCTTAGAGGGGTAAAAACTCACTAATCAAGGGATTGGTTAAATAATATATTTAAATGGGTACTATAATTAATGTAAATCATCATGTGTTTTTGACTTTACTACTCCCATTCTTATTATATGAGGGCTTGTATGTGTGTGATCAATTTAATATTTAAATCAATATAAGAGGGAAATATAGGATCTATTTTCATCTAGGAAGGAATAAAGGGCTCTAATTCGAATGAAAACCATGGTCACTAAAATATTTGTTTATAAATTTATCACTAATAGATTGATTTATTGGATAATCACCAATAAGGATATAGTCAACTGTCTCATCACCAAAGAGTTGGATTGTTACCAATGAATTTAGGGGACCTCTATCCCACCACCAGTAAATTTAGGTATTAAATGGTTCATCACTAGTATATTTTTCCATTATATCACCACCAATAGGATATGAGTTTTTTATCTCTTCACCAGTAGAATTGGGGTTTACTAGATTTTCACCAGTGAATTGGTCTATCAGCTCATCATTAATAGGTCAATAGGTTAATATCTCACCACATGTAGGTTTATGATTTATTGGATTTTAAATAAAAAAAATTGATATATTGTATCATCACTAAAAAAGGTAGTCTTTTATTAAGAGAATCCTTTCAAGAGGATTGTGAGTAATAAATCTTTCACTGGTGATTTGATCTATCCAGGAAGTCTTAAAGGTAGCACTAGGGTTTAAGGTCACACAAAGTAGTTTATTTTAATCTGTAATTTTGTGTTATTTGGTAAATTTTTATGGTTTATAAAAATACTCATTGTATTTTCACTAAAGAGTTGAATTTAATAATGGATCATCACTAGAAAAGATACCCAAGAGGGTAACCATTTAGAAGGATACCAAATAGTAAGGGTATGATGGAGTTTCATTTCATAATTGAAGGATTAAAGGTTACCCTAAGGTTTAAGGAACCTTAATTGATATTTAGTTTAAGGGGAGTTGAAGGCATGGTGATATTTTAATTGGGACTATAAAAATGAATTTATATATATCCCTGTTATGGGAATAAAAACCTATAAAGTTTGAGTTCACAGTTCTTACCCATGCGATGGGGCACATCGTACCTTTTAAAGCTATCAAGTGAGGACCAAAATTTCTACCAATTAAGGATATATAGCTAATAATTATGTATTTCATATTTTAAAGTCATATAACTATGATCTATATAGTATTTTAGTTTAATTTCATATTATAAATATCATTAGGTGATAAATTCCAATTAAATGTTTGAGTGGGGGGGATTATTCTTGAACCCTTATTTTGTGGTTTCTAATAACAGATGAGTCAAGTGAAATAATGAGGGAAATATTTCATAGTGGTGGCCCACCTAAAACCATTTACTATATAATGATAAATATATTTATTGAAATAAAATTGGTCCTATTAGAGGTGGGAACTTATTAGAATATAGTTGTGATTATACCAAATAGATAACTATTATTACTGTTTGAAAAAGAGTGTCTAGAGTTTGACCAATAGGGTTTTTTGTGAATATAATGTAACATTGATTGGATATTATGTAAAGAATAATCAATACACATTGGATCTCAATTGAAATTAGGTGGTTACTAACTTACCACATGAGAGGATCACATAGCATGAGTGGAGGTTATGAAAAAGTGATCGAGTGTCTGGGGCCTGTAGAAGATCTCATGGTAAGGTTAGTGACCTCCCCAAAAAACCTAAAATGTTTTGTATTCTATTGGTGATTTAAAACTAAGATATATATCTAATGAAAGATATAAATCCCATTGATAAATTTGAATACATGAATGTATAAATTTTTCACACCATTATATAAAAGAGTGGACTTATTCTTAAAGGATAATATCAAAGTTCATTATTTTGGAACATTATCCTTATGAATGATGGAAAATTTATATGTAATATTAGGTTTCCTTTTGATTTGGAATATGGGAATAATGTGTATAAATTATTTTCAATAATTTCCTTAGTACATGGTTTATACAAGTGTGTGTTTCATAATTCCATTGATCTGTAGATATTTTTTGTGCCTTGGGCATAAGTTCTCCAATTTAACCTCAAATGAGCCTTGAGAATATGTTCCATTTTGAAACCTATGAAATATATCTATTTTTTATAATTACTTTTTATTTTAGAGTAGGGATACACCTGTAGGAGATGTGTTTTTATTCTTGATTTTTTTCTTTTGGTGATCACACAAAATGATGACTATATGGACATAAAGAGTTTAGCTCACATAGAGAGATTCTATATTAGTTATATAGATAAATAATATACAACCATGTCATTATTGAGATTATATAGTATTTATATGAATTATATCCACATGAACTATATTAAATACCTTGGAGTATAAGAGAATTTCGCGCACTGAAGTGAATGACATAAATATGATGTTGTCATGTGAACTAACATGGTTAGGTACATATCAATTATTTATTGAGGATGAAGATATGTTTGATTTATTCAAAGTTATATGGTGGTTTATTTATCATGTAAGAATTTTTTTATACATGATATTTTTTCATAATATCATCTTTGTAGTTCCCTAATATTTAGGTTCCATGTGTTGCTTTCATATGTTCATTTTAGTAGCATCTAACTTAAGCAACATCATGGTTTGTTCACATTATTTCCTTCTAACATATGTTAATATTTTCACATCAATGAAGATTTTTTAATTTTATTTGAATTGTGATATATTATCACTTTTATCACAAAAATTTAGTTTTCAATTACTTTTTTGTATCCAATAAATTCCCTCCTTTAAATTTAGAATTATTTAACAAAAAAGGATCTGATTTCAAGGAAGGTGGGGAATTTTTTTTCATTTTTTAAATCCTTAGAAAATAAAAGGTTTTTTCTCCCTTATATATAAAAGTTTAGGTATCTTTAGATTCCCAATTTCATTCTTCAAAACATTGCAGAAAAATATTCTCATTATACTAAAGCACTTCCATACACATGTTGGAAGATAGGTTAATCTTAAGTTCATATGTGAAACCCAATTTACAATAAGTTACATGGGAACTATTATTATAGTGAATTAATGTTTATATGTTTAACATAAGTTCATATAACTACTTTGGTGTGAGTTATTTACTTACATTAAATTTCATACTCTGTGAAAATTTTCACAATTCATGATTTATAAATACTTGATTTTATCCTTTTAATCCCTTTATACATGAAACAACAACATGCTCATCTCAATATTAAACATCAAGAATGTGTTAAATGTGTATCTATAATTTTAAAAATATATATAAGAGTTAATTAAATATTTTTTAATCTCAAATTTAGTTCCTTACAAACCTATTAAGAACATATCTGTTTCATTACTCATTATTACATAGGCTTCTCCCCTATGAATTTAGCCTTTAGAATTATCCTTTGATCCCAAAACCTAACAGAAAAATTCTATTCATGTGATTAGTAACTTCATTGGGGAATGATTGGGTCTATATTTCCTTTGAAGGTCAACTTTCTCAAGTTAATAATGATCAGGGAGTACACATTTTGATCCATTCCTTATGTATCATGGATAATTGGGACAAAATTCATTAACCCGCTACCTTAGACTACTATAAAATTATTTAATAAATGTGTAGAAATTACAAGGATAGATGAATCATATAGTGGGATATTCAACATGGGGTAAACATCACAGATGAATTGTATTAGGCTTACTAGGTCCACAAGAGATGTAAGGAGTTTGTGATAAAGTTGTGAGAGGTTAACATATATCAAGAAATCGGGGTTTTGTAATTTTATATTTATCAATAAAATAATCTTTACCTATAACTATTAAGTCATTAGTGCTCAAAGATAAATATTTTTCAGCTTCATTATAGAAATATTAGGATCATACTTTGGGATATATACAAAATTGGTGGTATTATAGTTCTTGATGATATATATGATGAATCTATACTAGTTTTTAATTCCTAGAATGATCCCTAATAAACTACTCACCTAGTGTGATTTTTATTGATGGTAGTTGAAATAAAAATTTGAATATATATAAAACCATGTAAAATTATCCTATTTAGAGACTAGATGAATATATTCTAGCAACCTTATGAGCAAAAACTATAGACAAGGAACTCGAAGAACTTTCCATCTCAATGTGATCAAAACAGAGGTTTTGTATTAGTTTTTTTAATAAGACCAATATAACTTAGGGGGTTATAAAACCAAGTTAAGGGTAACCTAAGGTATTCAAATAAAAAGTTTTCTAGTGATGTTTTTTTATTGAAGTTTCCAACAAAACACCCATTTAATAGTAAAGTCTAGTTTCTTCATAATGATTATTCAATTAGCTTATAGATGGAATTTCAACGTTACAATACTAGTGTTGGAATGAATTCATCATATGGGGATCCATGTACAATAGGGGGACACCAAATATTGAATCTACATACCACTATAATTTCTATATAGAAGGATTACATATAATTTCATTAGTTATGAGTCCCAAGATACTGTTGAAACCAAAAATATTTGAGGTAATTTTTTAAGAAGAATTAGGTTATGCATTAAGAATGATTTCTTAAGTTTTGTATTTTTTTTCAAACATAAATCACTTAAAAAAGTTTATCCTTCCTTATAAAGGTAAAAAATCAAAGTCTAATAGTCCATAGTGAATAAATAGAGACTAACAGACACAGGTGAACGGACGGAGTCAAACAGACCGAGTTGATCGAATGGAGGATAGACCAAATGTTTATCTAATTGTTTTTACAGTCCCATTATAAAAATAAGTTTTATAAAAATATTATGCTTTGTTGATATTCAAATTATTAAAAATCATGTTTATATTAAGGTTATAATGATTATTGCTAACATTTTATGATGGAAAAAATTCATTGGGACTCAGTGGAGTTATTTTTTTCGGATAGAGGTTTCTTGAACAAGTCCATTGTTTGAAGAATGTTCATAAGATCATCATAAAAAGATGTTTTGTAGAAGTTTTGTACAAAATTTGAATCTGATGGATGGTTTCATGAAGAAAATATGATTAGTATTTCATAAATTCATCGGAAAAAATATGTCGGTAAGTCTATTAGATAGATATTTCTAGACAAAGAGTACCATATAATGAATGTGTATAAATCCATCATATAGAGGCTTAAAAATTATCAGAATGGTGATAAATAGTGAAGCCATTAGATATATCCATCATATAGAGGGAACATATTAATATCATCAGATATAGAAATTGTTATGGAATCTATGGATAAAAGTATGTTTTAATAAGTTCACCAAACCTAAGTGTTTGAGCTAAGTCCTCAAAAATTGTATTTATAATGAATCCATCAGATAGTGTGTTCTAGAAAGAGGTCAAAAGATTGATAAATATCATAAAAAGTTAGAAAATGGATAGTCTACTCAATGAGGAAAGTTCCAATTTTGATGTATTAGATAAAGACTTTTTTAAAATGCATTAAATGTGATGATTTTGAGTTGAAAATTCAATGATTCAATAATCAAAAATATAGGTTCATGATTCTAGTTAAATTTTGAAGAAGGTTTGATGAACATTGAAATTGGGTTCTTAGGAAATTATTTATGAATAATGTTGACTTGTATTTACTTAGAGTTTTTAAGGTTTTCAAATACAAACTGATTTGATAGGGATCTTCAAAGTTTTAGTGGTATATTTGAATTTGAAGTTCATGTTAATCAAAAAAAATTTATAAATTATGCCTATAAAGAGGGAGAGAGTATAATGATAAATGTTTTATTGAGTTATTGCTTCTGTATGTACTGTTTAATAAGTGAGGTGCCAACTATAGTGCTTGAGAGGTATTTTATTGAAGCATCATATATAGCAGCATGAGAAAAAGTGTTTCCATGAAGAGGATACAGAATGATTTTTATCATATGAACAAGTTATCGGACTGAGGATATGATACTAATGATATCTGACCATGGATTCTGGAGAGAGGGTATCATATGGGCAAGTTCAGAAGAAGAAGTTGGTACATAAGTTCTTTCTAAATGGTGTGCATAAAAAAGTGAATAGGAAGAATAATAAATTTCCCAAAATAAAGTGTAATTAAAGTTCAAGAATCACATTGAAGATATAACAAATCATATTGGTGAATGTTATTTTTGTTTTTAAAAAATGTTATATCACTTTATCTATGCAAGGAGAACATACACTATCTAAAAGACTATAGATCTAGGTAAGTGAAGGATATTATTTTCTTATAATAAACTATAAAAATATTTTTTTTCTAGTGGTTGTGTGGACTTGTATTATTTCGAAAATATTCTAATAAATAATGAAACATATAAATACCTATGTTCATTTGGGTGTGATTGTTTGCTGTTTTATATTAGAATCAATTCTCACTAACTAGAGGACAATATTTTTTCTTAATCAAAAATATAAAAAAGTGAATATCACTGAATCACCCCTCCCCCTATTAGTGATTACATAGATCCTGATTGGTGCTTTAAATTGGTATCATATGGGGGTTCCTTTATTGACACTTTATATGGGAAGATTAAATAAAATGAAGGATTCCATGGATTTTCAAAATTTAGTAAATATAAGGGGATTATTATCTTCAATATAAATAACTATGATATAAAGACATTCATAATACTTACATATCTTATATGCATTGTCTATGAAGTTTTTGAAGATGTTACAAATGGTTTCTCTCCTTATAATAAGTGTGATACTTTAACAGTTAATCATAACTAAAATTTATAGAATGATGGGAGATCTAAAAATATTATAATTCCCTCACTCTAAAAAATTGAATTTCTGAGGGTTAAATGAATTAGAATAGCTAAAGTAATCTAGGAAAATTTGAAGAACATTTATGAGGGAAATATGAAATTAAGGAAATAAAAGTTATATATATTTTGATTAAAGTAAGAATATCTCAAAATGGGTGATGATGAATCTATTAGTGGATTATTTATAGGTTTTAATGACATTGTAAGAACTATAATGTGTTTCTGAAATAATTTGAAAATTCAAGTATTATTGAAAAAATTATAATAATTATTCCTAATAGATTTGATTCCAATTTATCATCTTTAAAAGATATTGATCCTAAAACTATCTCTCAATATGATCTATATAGTATTCACATCATATATTAAATGATAAGAAAAAAAAATATTAAGTAAGAAGAAAATGTTAATCAAAAAATATCTTATAATGATGCAAAGAAAGGAAAGTCAAATAAATTTCACAAAGAAGAAGTTAGTAACTCTAACACTAAAGACAAAGTAAGTAAAAAAATGATTGATTCATGTATTTATTTTCAAGAAAGGTGAAAAGAGTATCGTAGAATTATAAATTAAAGTAACCATTAAAGAGGTTTAGCTACTGAGCCATTGGAAATTTTACTAAAAATTTCCCAAGACTAAAGAAAAATGAAGATAATGATGAAGAAGATAAAAAATAAAAATATCTATAAAGAAGAATACATACAAATAAAATTAATTTTCAAAATTAAAGGATAATAATTTATTGAAATATAAAAAGATATTTTTTTCAAATGTGAGGAAGATGATGATAGTGAAGTGGAAAATGAAAAATACACTAATTATGCTACTTAAAAATTACTTATCGAAAAAGTAAATGATAAGGATTTACCATTGATGATAATCGCAGTGAGAATAAGAAAAATATGAGACTCAAATTTATTTTATAAAAAAAATAGAGTATAGATAATATCTCTCAATTATTTTTAAACATGAAAAATAAAATAATAAGTTTAAGAAAGTATATTTTTTATTAAACAGTTAAGAATCGATTCATGAAGAAAAATATAGTTTGTTAAAATATTATTTTATTAATATTTTCTTTGATAAAGAGAAAAATCACATGAAAATATAATGGTGAAAGAGAAAGAACTAGATATTGTTTAATATAGATTTTTTAAAATTGAGAAAGGAATAAAAAACTTACAAAACATGGTTTCAAAAGCTGGTGAATGTTTGAAGAAGTTTAAACCTCAAATAGATAAAAAAATATTATCTTCAAAGGTTAATGGAATGGTTGAAATTGTTTTTACAATAAATAAATTAGGTATGATTATGTATGTATCTAAAATAAGAACAGGTAAAAAAAATAGATTTCCTAAAAATCAGTGTATATATGGAAAATAACTATAACTAGAGACTTTTTTAAATTTGATAAAAAATCTACGATGAAGAATAAGATATCAAGAGGCTATAAAAACTTTGGTACACATATGGAGACATGTTTGATGGTCATAAAGATGAATAAAAGAAGACATAATTCTCTGGATAGTATATAGGTTATAGAAGAAGATATAATATCTATGGATATTGCTATTGT
This sequence comes from Viscum album, assembly GCA_963277665.1. NCBI lineage: Eukaryota > Viridiplantae > Streptophyta > Magnoliopsida > Santalales > Viscaceae > Viscum > Viscum album. The sequence goes on along the minus strand of OY728161.1, from coordinate 1,574,759,292 downwards.
TTTAGAGGCGTTAGGAATATAGCCAAAATGTTTTGGTACAATCATCAACACTACAATGAACCCAGAAGGTACCAAAGGGGGTGTTTAATAGGGATTCAATCCACTCAATTAAAATGACCTGAAAAATACAATTTGAAGATTAAAAATATATTTCAAAACTATAGATTCTCTCTATGAAATATGTGATCATTATCTTGTTATTCTACCATCTAAATAAAGTTTTTATGAAAAATATTATAATCCTTATGTGAAGAAGGAAAAAGGAAAAAGAGAAGGTCTTGTTTATTAAAAATGATCTCAAGGGTATTGATGTATAATGACACTTGATATTAGATATTAGTTTTTCTTCATATATGACAAGATATTTGAGGTTTTTTAAAAATGAAAAAACTATAAAGAAGGGATAGTGACCTTTAGAAATGATGAGTCACTCAAAATAAAAGGAATTACGCCTAATGTAATTAAAAAGAAATGATAAAATTTAGAAGTGTCATATTAATTGATGAACCAAAAAAACTTTTTATGTGTTTCATAACTCTATGATGAAGGAAATGAATTTTTTTTAGAATATATAGTTTTTTTATTAAAATTCATGAATATGGGGAAGTTTTAATGATATGATAAATAACAAAAGGAAATTTGATTCAAGTTGGTGATGAATAGGGATCATACTATTTGATAATTATAGTAGAAAATTATTTATTCCAGAAGAGGAATGGATATATGTTTCATAGTAAATTGATAAGTATGACAAAGAGAGAAAGTGTCCATGATATTCTTAACTTGACAAGAAGAAGAGAGTGGTGTTTTTTTGATATGTTGGAAAGGAAATATAAGAAACTTAATACATAATAGGTTTGAGATACATACAACCCATCCCTTTAATCTTATCCATTTTAAAATATATGGTCTAATTGGAAAATAATCAATAAATGTAGATAAATTATTTATTTCATTTTTTAATGATTTCACTCATATTTCTTGTATTATGTTTTTTAAACAAGAACTAGATGCTCTCAAAATGTTTAAGAGTTCTAGGAGAAGTGATGAAAAAGAATGAGGATATTTCATGAAGAAGATTGAAACTGATAATGGTGCTGAATACAGAAATGGTGTGTCTAGATATTATCTTAAAATTCTAGGAATTAATCATTAATTTAGTGAACTATACACAATATAGTAGAATATTTTTACTGAAATAATAAATAAATTTTTGTTTGATATGTATCAAACTATACTGATTGAACTTGATACATATTAATTCTTTTTAAGATAAGCTATTTGACTTTTATTTTATTTTCATAATTATTTTTATACAAGACAAAAGTTGATATGACTCTATACGAGAGGTGTTACAAAGATACCCTGAGTTTGAAACACTTGACGGAGTTTGGAAGCCCTTATATAATCAAATTCTATAGTTAAAATCATGGTATGTTTGATCAAATAGGTATTGATGGAATTTTTCCTGAATACCCTCTAAATGGTAGAGGATATTGGTGCTATAATAAATAAATAATAAATATTGTTGACTCTAAATATGTGAAAGTTCTAGAACATTTAGATAAAAAAGTTTCACAATAAATTTTAGATAATGAGAGGATGTGAATATAAAGTGTTTTTAGTTAAATAACATGAAAAATCTCTTGATATAAGTGATAATATGGAATCTTTAAAGGATGAATAATATCACTTAGTTATTTCAAGTGATAAAGGAAAATTTTATTCATCTCATCAAAGGTTAAACAATAAATTAGGGATATAAAATATCATTGGAGATCAATGAAAACAGGTTCAAACTAGAATAATATCAAGGATAGTCTCACATACCTCTTTGTATTCATATATTGATACAAGAGATGTGAAATAATATTTGGAGAACCAAGAGTGGATTGATGTCATGAATGAAGAATTGAATCATATAGAGAAGAATGAGACACGAGAACTAGTACCCAAACTAGAAAATAATAATGTGATTGTTTGGAAATTGGTTCTTTAAACAAGTTAAATGAAAAGGGTTAAGTGATAAGAAATAAAGAATGACTAATTCTACTCATAGATTGAATGCATTGATTTTGATGAGACCTTTTCCCTAGTATAAATACTTGAAAACGTCGTAATGTTTCATTGTATTTCTTCACAATGAAGATATAATATATTTCAAATGGATGTCAAGTTTTCTATTCTTAAAATAGATATATAAGAAAATGTTTATATTGAGAAAAAAATGTGGTTTCATACTGGGTGAATATTAAAAATATGTTTTTAGGTTGAATAAGGCTTTGTATAGAGTGAAATAAGCTCTAGGATCATGGTATTCCAAGATAGATGCTTTCTTGAAGATATTTAATTTCCAAAAAAGTGATATTTGACAACAACCTCTATATCAAATCAAATAAATAGGTTTCTCTCGTCATAATTGTTTATGTTGATGATATCATATTTTTAGGAAATGATAATGAAATGTGGGAATTTTTGTTGGAGAGATAAAGGAGTTATTTGAAATTTACAGTGTAGGATAAATGACATACATTCTTAGATTAAAAATATCTCAAAAGAAAATATAAATTTTCCTTTCACAAGAGAAGTATGTTAAGGAACACCTAAAGAAATTTGTTATGTAAAATTAAAATCCTATTTCCACACCCATTTCAATGGTAACAAAGTTAGAAAAAGATTTCTATGTAAATGAGTTTGATTCTAAAGAGTTTTGAAAGATGATTGGAATACTATTATATATAATAGCCTCAAGGCTAGATATAGTGTATAATATTAAACTTTGTTCCAAGTATCAAAGTTCAAAAAAATAATCTCATATTGTAGATACAAAGGAAATTCTCATTTATATTAAAGGAATAATTTATTTTGGGATTAAATATGAAACCATAGGAAATGTTTATCTCTTTAATTACATAGATGAATTTTAAGTAGGATGTGTTGATGAAATATGATCCACATATTGTGGAGTATTATTTTTGGAATAAATCTATGTAAACTGAAATACAAAGAAATATAATTTAGTGAATCTCAACAATACAAAAGTTGAGTATATAGATTCCACTCAAGTTAAAACACCATTAATATGGATGACGACATAGTTAGAGGATTTTATAGATGATAAGAAGCTAACCTTATCTAAGGTTGTGATAATCAAAGTGTTATCAAGATCACTGTAAATATATTTTAATATTCTAGATCTAATAACATTGGATTTAAATAACACTTTATTATATAGAATGTAGAAAAAAATGAATTTGAGTTTGATTTTTTTCTTCTAAAGGATAATTTTTTTGATATCTTCACTAAAGAATTTCCAAAGAAATAATTTCATAAACGTAGGTTTATTATGGGTTTACAAACTCACTCTATTCAAGTTTAAGTTATATGATTTCAATACCCACCTTATCTAGTATTTGTATAGTATTTCCAAAGGGATAGAAAGTATCTAACCTAAATCTATCCTTATTATGTGATTAACCTATCAATTGAGAGTATATATTTAGTGGGAGTTTTAAAAATGGGTAATCTATGAGTCGACATGTGTGATATATTTTAATAATATCATGAACATTTTATCGTAACTCTTTATTATAGGTTGGATTATGTTTTTGTTATTGATATTTGGAAATAGGAGAATTTTGTAAATGATTATGAATCACTTCTTTATAAAAAATGGTATTATTGTGAAATGATTTTGGTTTCATCATTGAGTTCACTCATGTAGGCTTATAATTGTTGGATAGAAATCCATTCCTTGGGTTTCATAGTTTCATTAATTTATGTTCCTTGGTTGACAACCAAATACAAAGGGGGATATTGTTCAAATAAAGAATATTTTAGGTAAATAATTAGGTTATGAAGGAAGAAATGTTTATAAAGTGTTTTCCTTTTTTTCAAACATAAGTCACTTAATAGTGTTTATCCTTTCTAATAAAGGTGAATAGATGAATTCCAATCGATCAAGGTGAATTTATAGAGTCAAAAAGAATGATTTGATCAGATGGAGGATAGAACAAATGTGTATCTAATATTTTCACAGTTCTATCAGACATAGATGTTTGAAAAAAACATATTGGGTGATTCTATTTTTACCTTTAAATTATTAAACATAATGTTTATATGAAGTTATTAATGGTTATATCTAAAGGATTTCTAGGGAAGAAGTTAGTGAGACTTGGTGGAGCAACATTTTTTGAATAAAGGTTTTGGGACCAAGTCAACCGAAGATAGAATTTATATAATTTTATCATGCATAGAAGTGTTTTGGAAGTTGTGGGTATAGTTGAATCAAACTAAAGTTGTATGACATAAATCTAATTTAACATTCATAACTTCATTGGATTAAATAATGTTGGTGAGTACATCACATAGATCTTTCCAAGAAATTATGACTGTATGAAAAATGAGTGTAAAGTCACCGGATGAAAGGTTTTTATATGATTAAAAATATGTTTCCTAGTGAATTCATTAGATAGAGCCATTGGATAGTGGAAACATATTAAGATCATAAAATATATAAATTTTAATTCATGTTTCAAATGAAAGTATGTTTGAAGAAGATCATCAGACCAAGATATTCGAGATAAGTCATCGGACATAGGAATATTAACAAATCCATCCTACAACATGTTCCAGAAATAGGTCATCAGATGTAGAAAGATTCTACAAATTTTTAATGGATAGAGGCCATGGAATATATAAATTTACTATTAATATATGCAAGACAGAATATTTTGTAAAATTCATTAAATTTGATGTTGTTTAGATGGATTTTCAATGGTTCAATAATCACAACGTAGGATTCATGATTCTAGATAACATTTTTGGAACCTTTCAAGAACATTAATGCCAATTTTTTAAGAAATTCATTATACCAAATGATGAATTATATTTAATCATAGTTTTGATGGTAGAAAAATTTAGATATATTTGAACAAGATGTAAAAAGTTTGAGTGAGAACATTGAATTCTAAGTTTTCACTACTCCCTAGGTTTTTGGAGAAATGATGCCAATATAAAGGGGAGAAAGTGCCCGGAGAAAAGTTTGATTGAGTTGTTTCTACTTTGTAAATTTTTGAAGAAGTGTAGTGATGACTGAAGTGATTGAGAGATCTTGTGTTTAAAAGATTAAATAACACTCAATGAAGTGGTACCAGAAATAGGATACCAAAGAATCGGTATCATAAGAACATGGCGAAGGACAAATTAGATGAATAGGTTACCAGACTGAGGATATGAGACTGAGGATACCAGATAGAGGGTATTATATAAATAGGTTTAGAAAAATAAGTTGGAATATATGTTCATTATTACTTATATGAAAGAAATTGAAAAGGAATAAATATCAAGAAGTGAAGTGTGATGAAAGCTCGAGTATCATCATGACAACATATCAAAGCATGTTGGTGAAGGATCTGTTTTTGTTGAAAAAATTGTTATATCGTATTATTTGTGCAATGAAAAAATGAAATTTCAAAAGGACTATAGTGTTATGAATATGATGAATATTTCCTAATTGGTATAAACTACAAAAGTATTTTTTTTCTAGTGTTTTTGTAGTATTTCATTATTTTTAATCCATTCCAAGGACTGGATACTATTATTGAGTAGTTAACATTATATGTACTTGTGTTCATTTGAGTATTCTTGTTTATTGTTTTCTAATAGATTCAATTCTTAGTAACTGGAGGTGAATGTTTTTTATAAATTAAAAATCATAAAAATGAAATATACCTAATTCACCCCTACCCCTATCAGTGATCAAACAGTTCATGATTGTTCTTTTCTTATATGATACTAATTTAACATTCCATATTTGGTGCAGATTTACCTGATGTCATGGGTTTTAAGCTGATACATTTCGATATAGAGGATATTTCTGACAAGATGTTCCATTTTTCTCACTTCACATTTATCCTCTATGACACATTATTCAATATGATTATTGATTAATTCAAAAACACTCAAAGGTGGAATTGTTAGATTACTTCCCTATAAGTTGGATTTCTAGTAGCCCAAATTGATAGGCCTGATATCTATAAACCATACCCACACTAAAGTGTTTTATTATAGTTTATATTCTTGTAAGGGATATCCCCATTACCATACTATGTGACTTGGGAAGTGCAACATTAAATGATGGTGTGTCAGTTTTGGTTGATGTTGATGTGTCAAGATACAAATTCTCTAGTTATTCTTCTGAATAAAGATTCTTCATCCAATTTATCTTTGGAATATATCAAGAGCCAGATACAATGTTATCCTAATGTGAAATAGGGATAAGTAGTTCAACGAGTTCATAGGCCACCCACTATGTGAGGCTAGTTGTCAACAGTTATTTTAAACTAGATGCATAAGCATGTATTCCCAACAAAACACATAAGGTAAGTTAAGAATCCATCACACATGGATTAACATTCCGGTGTTCATTAAAAAAATGAAGCATATAGAAGAGGCCTAATAAGATAATCAGGGTATCATAGGCACCTTCAATATTTTTCTATTGTTTTTAAAAAATTACTTCCCTCAACATGGGATCCTTCCATCATACCATTCCAATGTCTCGATAAGTCATTAATGTTGAAGATTCATCCCCATTAGTTTTAATAAAAAAGGGTCCCTTTTGTAAGGAACATAATTCTTTATTATGTTCCCATGATAGTGATTAGGGTGAGTTTAGACCTTTAATCTACAACGGAGAACCAGAATGTAAGAAGGTTATCTTGGTGCAATATCCTTATTACAATTACTAAGATCCCATTAGAGGAACTATGGAAAAAAACAATGTTCTCCAACTATTTGGGGGTTTGTTCACATGTGGTTTCAATTATTGGGTAATTCATACTATCATCAAGGAAAATATTTCAGTATAGTAGAGCCTCACAGTTCATTCAGCTAACCTCATCAAAGCTAAAGATAAGAGTAAATGTTTTGAGATATTAAAATATTATAGGCAAACATTGAGCTAGTATGAGGAGAATAGTTTTAAAATCCATGATTGGTCAACTGATTATGTGGTCAAAAGGATCATCTCAAACATTAATTAGATTCTCTCATGGAATAATTTATATTGTAAATGGATACAAATAAAATAATCCCAAAAAATTCAAGATTCACTATCTTTATAGATTAAACAACTACACCACTAAAGAGACTCAAATACTATTGAATTATAAATTCTATAAAAATGAGTTAATGTTTCTCAACAACAATTAGTATATATAAATCCATATACTAAAAAACTTTTTTAATAGTAATATTGTTTATTAGTGGAAGTAATAGATTATGGGTATTCCTTTATCTACCAACATTAATAGAAATAATTTCCTCTTCTATATCAATTTCTTACTATCACACCATTCCCCATACATGAACAACATTTAATTGAGAAGGATTGTGAGAAATCGTATGATTTGGGAGGCAATGATATATCAAAACTTTGATTTACCTATATGGATTTTAGATATCCATGAGGAATAATTTTTTAAGGAATTAAATTCTTATGAAAATGAGGGGAATGGAATTTATTGTAATGCTTAACTTAAATTTTATGAGTAATAATGAAGAATGGTTTAAAAATTTATTATCCTTCGTATGTGTGTGCTTATATGGGTATTGGATGGTTATTTATGCTTATTCCATAAAAATGAGTTATGTTTAACCTTTTAGATAAAAATCAACAATTAAATATTCTCTACATTGTGTGCTCTTAGAAAGGTATTGGCTTGTCATGTGTAATTATGACAAAACTATAAACCAAGTGGATCTATTTAGAGAATTAATGATGAAAATTACCTCTATTATATGTTCACTTTAATGATCAGAAGATTTCTATATGTGGGTTTTATATGTTGTTATAATAATCTAATGTTATTGTGGTTGATTTTGGAAGTGTTTGGAGAATCAAGAAAATTATGATCATAAATTCTATTTTAATGAATGTTTTGGATTGTTCAAGAGATATTTACGCATCTCATAACAATATTATCATTTCCTTTTTGGGGAATTGAGACAACTATAAAACTACATTAACTCTTTCCTAGATCTATTGATCTAGAGAGAATATAAAGACTCTTTGTAAGTTCAAATATTATTGGTATTCATGTCTCTTTCTTCTATGAACCTTAATTTTTTACTAATAATTGTAATTATTTTGTCTTAGTAGGTGTAGAATTGAATTTTTCTCAAGTCACCTATTTATGTTTCCAACCTAATCACTTTTGAGTCTCGTTTATAGTTTATGTTCATGTTTTTTGGATCAATTTGTATCTCTTAATTTATAGTATTAGAGTTCAGACCAAATTTTGGTTGAAATTTATCACCATAAAGCTTTGACCGATAAGTTTTGTCAATTTAAGGCTATATAAATTTGACCAAAAAGGATATGGCCAGTCTATTTTCATTGACCTTGGACCGATATAGGAAGTTTTTACTTGTCTAGTGTGATGAGCACCAACCTAACTGAAAATTCTTTTTTTTTTTTTTGGATTTTTGAAACACTTTTTGGTTAAGTGAGAACCCACCATACAAATCAGTTTGAGGCTAAGTGAGAACCACCATATCATCACAAGGAACCATTAACGGGTTGGGCAAAGAAACATATCTAGGACCAAACCCATCCAAAAAAGACACCACAAAACATGCAAGACCATCACTATGTGGCTAAGTGAGAACCACACTCAAGATCCTCTATATTCAGGACCGGCCAGGTAAATTCTGTTGCCCAAGACTGCCTATGAAATTTTGCCCTAAAATGTATTAGGAGCTACAGTGAAATGGTGAATTTTTTGCCCTTGGTTTTGTATTTTTTTTCTTTGATTGCCCGTTGCCCTAGCCCGGGGGCTCTCTGGGCTTGCCCTAGGGCCGGCCCTGTCTATGATCCGTCATCATCATATCCGCCCAACACAATCCCAATTTTCCAAAGAATCCTTGAAACCAGCCCAAAATGGTTTGGGCACGGCCAAAAGAGCAGAGGAGAATCATCAAATGAAGTTATCAAACCAGGAACACAAAAACAAAACACCAAAAGGCCAAACAACAAAACAGGGGATAACATGCGAGGACTTGATCAAGCATTGAGCGTTCCTGAGGTCGCCCTCTGCGACCTCGTATTGACCTGGGAAAAGACGTTAGCCTTACCTATTCCGACCCGAAGAAAACCAGAAATCAGAACCGCAAATCACGCCCCCACACATACAACATGTCGTCAAGTAGAGATGGGGGCGTCTGGAAGGGCATCACTGGCATGGAGTGAGAGGCCGTGGGGTCGCCTCCTCTGGGTGACTTCGAGCAAGCCTTCGAAAGCAGCCGACTCGCAATGGCGAGATCCGGGAGGGCGGCGTCATCTGGTCCCGTGGAAAGCGGAGACGCGGAGTCGTCGGATCTATTTCGCACGAGGGGGAAGCCGGACGGGGCGGGGTGAGAAGCCGATGCAGGGCACGAGAGGGGGGTTGGGGCGAAGCGGCGACATGAACCCTAGCCGGATCCTGGGGCCGAAGTGCGCACACGACAACAAAGACCTCACGGGGGCGGATCCAGGAGGGATGTGTCGTCTACCTCGTGGACAATGCCGCTCGGGGAGTAGGAGCGGACAGAACCGCTCGAGGAGGAGTCGTGAGGTCGTCGTCGGCGACATGCCAGGCTTATGGGTCACTCGAGGGGGGGGGGGGGGGGCGGACTCGATCCAAGGAGGGACAAAGCCGGCAGCGTGCGGGAGGAAGGAGGCGGCGCAAACCCTAGGTAGCGGAACCCTAGCTCGCCTGGGGGGGGGGGGGGGGCGGGGGGGCTCGCTCACAACGCGTGAATAAAGAGTAAAAAACCAGTGTGAGTTTCTTTGATGGGGAATCACTATAAATTATACCTAAATCCGTAAACCTAGAGAGTATGGATTGAATTTTTCTAAGTCCAAATTTATGCTCTCAATTTTTTTTACCATTTTCTTTTATGCTCTCATTTTTTAATCCATGAAACGGTTGAGGTTAGTAAGAAGAGACTTTATTTTTTCTCATGTCACCATTTATCGATTTTCAAACTAACAAGTTTTTTGTCTCTTTATTTTAGAATTTTATGTATAGTATTTGAATGATGATTGAATGTATGAAATTTATGTTCTAACAGATTTTACTAGAGTATGACTAGAGTATGGAAACTGGTTTAACATTGTGGATCATGGACTCAAGAGGAGATTTCTCACACATACGCATGGTGAAAATGACCTGATATAAATGAATAATTGTACAATAGAACATGAAAACATAAACATGAATTCAGAATGGTTTGGGTGGCCAAATAAAGTGGAATTTTTTACTACATTCCTTTTAACTTTGTAAATTTTTAAGCTAAATGATATAATGGGAACTAAGAGTGTTTATATTTCTTTAAAAAAGGATAAATAGATAATGTAAACAATGTCCAATAATATTTTAATTGGGCTGGATGGGATGATAATATAGGAGCACAATAATGAAGTTATTCTTATCCAAATGACATCTTCTAAGATTTATGTTATGTGAAGACATGGATTATGTTCATTCATACATGGTTCAAATTTAATGATATTTTAAATAATTTTTTTGGTTTTTAATTTTAATTTTCAATATTTTCTTAACATTGAAATGATTCATTAACAAATGAAACATTTTAGGAGAATCTTTAAAAAAATATTTTAAGTTATCATTATTGAAAACAAAAGTAATTTCTAAAGAGTGTGATTTTACATATTTTCAAGGATAAAATTAAGTAAAACCTTTAACTTGATCATATATAAATTATTAATTAAATATTCCATTATAATAGAAAATAAAGATACAAAATCATGAAACTTTTTTACAATATATATTAACTACTTCTCAAATTCTTGAGCAATCATTAAACGGTGTTGTTGTAGTATTCTAAAATTTCTTATCCTATTTATATTATTCTTTATAATTGAATAAGGGAATTTATAAGGAAAGGGAAAAATCTATTGTTGTTGTATATTCTTGATAATCATATTATGACATTAAATCTTATTTGAATGTTTATAAAAGAAGATATATTTCTCTAAAGGAGGTTCATATGCAATTGGTTTTGGATGAATAGAAGTGTATGTTATCACCTCTACTAATAAAATATAACATCATTTTATATTAATTGAGTGCACACTTCTTTTAATATGTTTGGTTGTGAGGATGATTGAGGTCTTACAGAACAAACCTAGTAAAAGATCTTTTATTTTGTAAAGAATATGTTCCTGCTACTTACACTCTTTTGTGAATATCCCCTATTAAAGGATCATAAAAAATCACAAAACCTACATTTGGTGTTACTGGAGTGGATTATGGGGTTATCTTGGAGACACTGAACCACTATAAAAAATTTATTGCATTATATCAATTTTATTTATTTATTTTCTACTAGATTTCTAATTTTAATATAGAGTAACAAGTTAATAAACATGATGTGAAGAGGGAAGAAAAATTATAATAGGTTATATTAAAGAAATCAATTCACCCCATATTAAGTCATTGGGAAAAATATAAATAGTACAATAGATAACACACAAGTTATGGAAACCACTAACCATGTTTGAATATCGGTCTCATTAACATAACATTGGATATGTATACTAAGGATGATTTTTGGTCATATTTATATTATAATATTATCAAAGGTGTATGAAATTATGGATTTTTTTCATTAAGATATATATATATATCCTTGGATGGGTATAGGTGGAATGTATATGTGGTGAATATTCTATCACTATGTTGAATGGTGGCCTCTTAGATTTTATATTTTCATAACCAATAACCATGGTAATTTTTTGGAAATTTAAAAATCATCAATATAAAGTGTGATATATAGAAGTTAATCATTAAATTTTATTCAGAATACACAAGCATAGAGCTATTCAATGAGGATTAACATGAGGTTCTAGGAATAAAATTGGAATTAATAGGAAATTATGGATGAGACCATGATAGGATATCCACGAATCACTACATGCCCTCTAATGATAAGAATTAATCCATATATATTTTTGTAAAAAAGAAAACTATATTCTATCATCAAGATAGTAAAAAAATACCCAACATGTGATTAAAGGTCCACCTATGATTATTAATTTCCTCAAATTCGTTTTTATAGATTTGGATCTTACTCAAAATAAAATGGGATGAGATATGGCAGTGCTCTAGTGAAGTAAAAAAAGGTTAAGACCAAACATGAATTGTTAAAATCCTAAGTACCAACATAGAATGTGGGGTGGAGTTATAAATGAATTTATGTTGATACTCAAGACATAATATCTATGCACCACTACATATAATGTGGTAATAGAAGTACAGATATAAAAAAGTTAAGGAAAAATGGTTTTATCATAGCCTAGATATTTGGATAAAAACCCAATGTGAATTGGAAAACCTATATTATATGATGGAATACATGATTAAATAGAAAATAAATTTTTGACAGTAATAGAAATATGAGATCTAGGTATCACTATATCTCATGTGGTAACAAGAATCAAGTTATGTAAAGTTATATAATTTTCTCCTTACTAAAGGGGTAAATGATGAGACATAAAATAAATTTGTGGGAAATAGGACACTAAGATGATTAGAGTATGGAGAATGGGGTGTGAAAATGGTTTTGAAGGACTTCCATATCAATCTAGATCATGAACGAGTGGATTTTAAGGTTTCAAAAATTTTAATCATGATTTGAGTGTGTAGTGTTATGCAGTTTTTAAGATCTTGTGATAATAAATAATAAGCCCTATATATTATAGGTATGGTTTAATTTGATATTGGTGTGTCTTTGTGATCATTATATAGGTTTCTGATAAATGGGGGTTGAATATGTGATATTTTAGAGAAGATATTCTAGGAGAATGGTTAGTAATAACCATGTGTTAACCATGTGGTATGCCTATATGATATACCATTGACATTTTTTCAAAATATGATCACGTTTAGTTAAACCTTGTGACATGATAAGTGAGTCATGTGAGGTTTAGTTGATTGTCTGGGGGTGTCTGGGTGATTGTTCAGGGCAGTTCAGTGGTTGTCCCTAGGTGTCATGCAGTTTGAGAATAGTTTTCACAAATCATGTAGATCACCTTCAAGAGATTGTTCACCTTATGTTTCAAAGTATATAATTCATGAATTTTTAGTGCATAGTTTTTCTAACCATGTGACCAAACCATTTACCCCTCTCTGAACCTATAAAAATTTATAATTTTCCCATTTTACCTTTATCTTTTTATGAAAAATCCCTTCCTAATCTCCTTTAATATTGAACTAAACCTTCTCCAAATCTTTAGATGATTCTCCCATATATATTTAGGATCTTGAGGACCAAATATAATCTTTTTTGGATCTCTATTTCTGAAGGTGACTAATATTCCATTTGTTCTTGAGGGAGGTGTCTCTATACAAAGGTTGTAATTCCTGAATAACATTAATTGATTATATATTACTAATTTTTTTAAATGATATTTATTGATATGAAATTATAGTGATTTTTCAAAGATATTAATGTCTTTAAATGGGGTTTTATTTTAAAATATATTGGTGCACAACAAGTGTTTGATAAAATAATTAAACAGTGGTTTCAGATCTAAAATTATTTTTTAAGAAAGGATGTAGTTAAAAATTACTAAGAAAATGTTTCATAAATCATGATAATGGTTTCAAAATGTTTTTTATTTTTGAAGACATAGCACATTAGGGATCCTTGGGTGTGTTGAGAAATAGACTTGACACCCTTAGTGTTAGTTATGAAGTTTGAAGTTTTTGATATCCACACAGTTGTTATTGGACTCGGTATCAAAAGGATTCACATGATACCTGGATTAGGGATTTATTTTCATGTCTAGAACATATACTGATAAGTTAGATCCCAAATTATGTTATTTTTTCATTCATTTTTTATTTGTCATAAGATGATGTACTTCATGGTTTTTTTCTCACATGACTATTTTAAAGTGTATACATGGTTTGTTTTGATTATTCTTTCATCCTATCTCTTGTGTAATTTCCCTACTCCATGTAATGTGAATATGAAAGTATCATTATGAAAATTAAAGAATTTTTTAAAAAATAGTTTTTATTTTTATGAAAATTCTCATAAACCTAATTTGATTAAAATTTATCGATAATATTTCATGGTATTGGAATTTGTATATATTCTTTGGTAAAGTCTCATTGGGATTTGTGCTCACATCCTAATTTTTCTTATAGATATTTTTTTGGACTCGATTAAAGTGAAATGTATTGTGTATCATGTTGGTTTTTATTTTTTTACATTTCCTTCTTAGTGGGACGGTTTTTTCATGATGGATGGTGACATTGAAACTTGGGTTGGTCTTTTCTTGTTTTGCCTTTCTAATTTAGCATGTTTGGATTGAAGTTGTATGTTTCATTGATTTATACTATTTATTATAATTTTAAATCTATTTTTATTTAGTGATTAGTCACTTAAAGTGGCTAATATTCATTGTTAATATCTTAATATTAATGTGTTTCAAAGTGCATAAACATCAATTTTAGTCCAATTTAGAAATTGAACTTCATTTCCCATCATTGTGCAATTCATGCTGAAAGTGTCAATTTGGGGTCACTCAATAAATTGCTTGTGAAAAATACATTTTTCATCATTTTAATTTGATATTTTGGTATATGATTCATCACTTTATTTTTAACATTTTATCCTTCAGTTCTGATGGATGAATCCCAAGGGAAGATGGATATTTTAGCGCTTGAATGCAGAAATTTGCTGGAAAAAGCATAATGGGCCTAAGGCCCATCAAACAAATGTGGGACCCACAAACCAAGCCCAATAAAGAACAAAATTTTATCGTAGAAAGATAAAAATATGAGGTTCATTTTATTAAACTTTTGCCGGAGCTAATTCTAAAGTTTTCATGATGATAAAGGGATCTAAAGTTGAGATTTAAATGGTGGGCCCGACATGAATGCACATAAAGTCGTCCCACCATTTCGACCATAACATCCAATCGGCTACGCCAAATTTCCTGAAATTTTTACAACTCATACAGGACAGATGGAAGAGAATATTTATATTCTACGATCCCTCAGTATTATGCCTTCTTCAATTACAAATTCACACTTCAAAACAGGGGATGAATCTGGCTGGTTTTGTGGTCAACTTTGTAACATCAATTTCCTTTTGATTCTTCACCCTCATTTGGGTCTCTTAATTGTTGGGGGTAAATTGATTGTTGGGGGGTGGACCTAAGGCTCCTAATATTCCTATATAAGGAGCTGGTGGTGAAGGGAATAAGCATCTGATATTTTTCTTATCATCTTTGGTGCTTTGTTTTATTGTATTGTTATGCTGTCAATTTGGTGTTGTAATCGTTCTTCATTCTCATTTAAGTCTTTTTAATCACATTAGTTCTTAATAAAAGTTCTTATTAATATTTTATTCACTTATTATTCATATCACGTTGATACCATTTCAATAATTTGTGAACTTTTTTACACCAAACATTGTGATATTCTTCACACAACGGTGGAGTGATCGTTATTTTGTTTTTTTACTTATTCCACTCCACCCTTATGAGTCTACATCCCACTTCCATTGGGAACATGTCGTAAATTGAGGGATAACTCTTTTATGGGTTGATCCAAGGGGGTAGAAAGGGGTTGGATTGGATATTATTTCTTGATCTATAAATGTTATTAATTTCTTTTATTTGAGTTTTTTCTTTCAATGATTTTCTCTTTTCCTCTTCCATATTGAATTTATTCGCCCCACTTTTATGTGCTAATAAGATCCTTTACCTTACAGTGCTCATGAAAATGATCCTAAAAGTGTATAGGTTTTTATCATGTGTTTTTGAAGGTGTTTATTCAGTAGTTGATGAGGTTAGTTTGAATTCATTGCATGAATCCTTCTCGGGTTAATGAAAATAAAATTGTTAAAAAAAAGAAGTCATCCAATCGAGCCCGAGCTATAACCTAGGATCAACTCATTTTCTTATAATTTGAATTCACATAGATCTCTTAGTTCTCTTTTAAAACAATCTAAAATCAACCCAAATTTTTCCACTTC
Source organism: Viscum album (assembly GCA_963277665.1). Taxonomy (NCBI): domain Eukaryota; kingdom Viridiplantae; phylum Streptophyta; class Magnoliopsida; order Santalales; family Viscaceae; genus Viscum; species Viscum album. Next base: position 1,574,743,233 of record OY728161.1, on the reverse strand, counting down.
ATAGCCAAAAATTCCATCTCTTTTTTTTGTGTGACTAAGGATCTTCTTAGGTCTCTGAGGATTTGACAACCCAAACTACACTGCAAGCGACCGCTTAACCCTTAGAACTTGGGTAAATTTGGGAGAAACCAAATTTTGGCATCGTTGCCGGGCACCAAGTAAGTTACCTTAGAACATCTTTCTATTCTCCCTCAGTTCTATTTTCTCATCCCATTTCTCTTCTCTCTCCCCTTTCTATTTTTTTGGCACCCGAAAATCACAATTCCAAATTTCCAAATACATACAATGGAGTATAATCAACAAAATCCCTTCACAAACTCAGGATGGAATCAATTATTAAATCCACATTGGGAATCACCAATATTTTTTAATTACTTTGATCAAACATTGAATGAATACCCCACACCTGATAACATGAACAATATTTGTAATGATAAATGTTTAAAAGATAAATTTCCATACCTATCAAGAATGATTGAAAAGATAAATAATGAGGAAGTCCATGATGTAAAAACATCTATCAACCCTAATCCTGAAAATTTTCTTGAACAATTGTGTGAAAAATGGTTAAAATGAATTCAGAAGTTTCATCACTGAGATGAGAAATACAAAGCATTGAAACTTTTGAGGAACTCATTCCCACTCAGGATGTCCTTTCCTCATCACTGATAGAAAAATATTTTATCCCAAAAACCACTCATTAAATTAAAAAAGAACTAAACTTTTGATATGGGATAACTGAAGAGGATGAAGTAAATGTTTAAGGGTCTTTAAATCAGGAGTAAATTGATTTTTTGGACTCAAAAAAGGAAAATTTTTCCTCATGGATTGAGTGTCCAGAATATTGATCCAATAATGATTTTCTAGAATCATCAATCATTGGACCATTGGTAGAGATAACAAATATTGAGTCTATACCCACTCCCGACATTCAAATAGACAATTTTGGGGCTGACTCATCTTTTAAAAGGAACCAATTATTTCAAATTTATTTGGATAAGAAACAATTTTTGATTCCATTTTTGATTCTTCTTTAGGAAAATTCAATCAAACTGAACTCAAAGTTATGATCATTCCTTACCAAATCAATAATCCCTACATTTTTTATAACTAAGACCATTCAATTATCATCCATTTTCATCAAGAATCCCAAAAAATTTGAATGACCCTTGAAATCTTAGGAAGGACTCCAAATGAATCTCAATCAACAATTACCAAATTTCCTTGGACTTTTACACTCATTATTGACCATGGGATTTCACATGAATCAAATTATAAAAAAATAAATCTAAATCAAGTTGAATTTGAGAAATATGGGTTCATTAAAATGTTTAAAGTTGTAATTGGATAAGTTGGGGGATACAAGTCGAGCTAACGACGTTAAACAAAAGCGTTGCATGGGAGGCAACCCATGGTTTTCATGTTTCTAATCATTGTGAATCAACTTTTTTTTTTTTTTTCATATAATAAATTACCATAGACTATTTACATGTTCTTATTTTATGAGTAAGTATGGATATGAAAGGGGAGCGCCATATTCATCCGTGTCACGTGGCGTGATCTCTGAATAATACCTTACCCAGAAAATTAAAAAGAAGACAATGTATCATTAGTTTATTTTATTTTTATGTTTTTTGTAGGTTAAAATATATATCTATATATATATAATAAAAAATTAAAGGACACGTCATAGGTCATGGGGAAAATCCCATCACAACCGTCCAAGCCGCTGCGACTCGAATCCAGGATTGAAGAGAGACTGTGGAACGCACTTTCATCATCAACCTCTAGGTGACTTAATTCCATGATTATCATTTTAAATTTCCTCTTTGAACACCTCTCCCATACCCCTTCTAAGTTTTCTTTAAACAATGGGGATAATGTTATTCTATGTTGGGGGGAGATGAAATAAAAAATGATTTTTTTAATAAGAACATGCATGGAAAGAAAAACTCTATTAAACTTGAACATGATAACACACATTGAAAACTCTGAAATTGGATATCAAATAATTTTGCATGCCTTGATTCTGATTTTAATGCAAGTTTAAGTTAATGAGAATAGTTTTTGGAAAGTGTGGTTGTCCGATGTGATTTTTCAAAGTCTACATTTTCATCCTCTTAATAAATATGCCACAATGCATGTCTACTAGATCTTGGGTGTAAATTTGAGTTCTTGGGTCCCTTTCTTTACAGCATAGGGTTCTGAGGTCACTTTTAGTTTAATTTGTGTATCCGAAAAAAACAAAAAAAAACAAAAAAATTGTAAAAAATAATGACCACATAGAGCAATGTTTTGTCCAAATGCATGGTGTCCAAAACTTGGGGATTGTAACTCCATAGTTGTCTTGCCGAGATTTAGGCTTTATATCTCTATTGTAGAGCATGGAATTGACAATATATGTGGCGTCCGACACTTGGGGATCGTGACTCCATATTTGTCTTTCTCGGAGTTAGTTTCTTCATATCTATTGTGGTTAAAAAAATAAAAAAAATAAAAAAAATTGGATACTCATCTTAAGGTTTAATGTGATTCCCACCTAGTGATTTCATTTTTCCCCTTTAACAATAAAATGGGCCCCATATCTTTTGTTATGCACAACACTTTATCATGTTTAATTGAAATTGGATGAAATGTGGTGATGAATTTGAACAAAGTAATGGGCTTGGTCTTGGGATATACTTATGGACCTAGCTTGTTTTAAATTATTTTGATGGGTTTCATAATTTTTTTTGGTATGAGGACTTTGGGTGAGCAATGTGTATTAAAATGTTTTCGGAAAAGGGGATTCGAATTTCATATTTGTAATATATTTTGCTCGGGACTAGAAAAAATCATGTTGGGGGTGTGATTAGTCACTGAAAGTGGATAATATTCATTATTAATATCTTAATATTAATTTTTTTCAAAGTTCACAAACATCAATTTTAGTCTAATTCAGAAATTGAACTTCATTTCCCATCATTGTGCAATTCATGCCGAAAGTGTCAATTTGGTCCCACTCAATAAATTGCTTGTGAAAAATAAAATATTCATCATTTTAATTTGATATTTTGGTATATTATTCATCACTTTATTTGGAACATTTTATCTTTTAGGTATGATGGATGAATCCCAAGGGAAGATGGAGATTTTTGCGCCTAGATGAAGAAATTTTCTGGAAAAAGCATAATGGGCCTAAGGCCCATCAAACCAATCTGGGGCCCACAAACCAAGCCCAATGAATCTAAAATTTTACTTTATAAAGATAAAAATATTAGGATCATTTTATTCAACTATTTTCGGAGCTAATTACGATGTTTTCATGATGATAAAGGGATATGAAGTTGAGATTTAAATGGTGGGCCCAACATGAATGTACATAAAGTCTTCCCACCATTTCAACCATAACATCCAAACGGATGTTCCAAGTTTCCTGAAATTTTACAAATCATAGAGGAATGATTGAAGATCATATTTCTCTTCTACGACCCCTCCATATTCGGCCTTATTCAATTACAAATTCACACGTCAAAAAGGTGGACGAATCTGGCTGGTTTTGTGGTCAACTTTGTAATGTCAATTTTCTTTTGATTCTTCACCCTCCTTTTGACTCTCTTAATTGTTGGGGGGTGGACCTAAGGCTCCTAATATGCCTATATAATGATCTGGTGGTGAAGGGAATAAGCATTTGATATTTTTCTTATCATCATTGGTGCTTTGTTTCATTGTATTGCTATGTTGTCAATTTGGTGTTATAATTATTATTCATTCTCATGTAAGTCTTTTGAATCACATTAGTTATTAATAAAAGTTCTTCTTAATATTTTATTCAGTTCTTCATCATATCATATTGATACTGTTTCATTAAGGTGTGAACATTTTCACACCAAACCTTGTGATATTCTTCACACAACGGTGGAGTGATCGTTATTTTGTTTTTTTACTTCTTCCACTCCGCCCTTATGAGTCTAAATACCGCTACAATTTGGAACATGTCATAAATGGAGGGATAACTATTTTATGGGTTTATCCAAGGGGATATTAAGGGGCGGGATTGGATATTATTTCTTGATCTATAAATGTTTTTAATTTCTTTTATTTGAGTTTTTTCTTTCAATGAGTTTCTATCTTCCTCTTCCATATTGAATTTATTCGCCCCAATTTTATGTGCTAATAAGATCCTTTACCTTGGAGTGCTTATGAAAATGATCCTACAAGTGTATAGGTGATTATCATGTGTTTGTGAAGGTGTTTATCTAGTAGGTGATGAGGTTAGTTTGAATTCATTGCATGAATCCTTCTCGAGTTAATGAAAATAAAATTGTTAAAAAAAGAAGTCATCACATCGACCCCGAGCTATAACCTAGGATCAACTCATTTTCTCATAATTTAAATTCACATAGATCTCTTAGTTCTATTTTAAAGCAATCTAAAATCAACCCAAAGTTGGCCACTTCATAGCCAAAAATTCCATCTCTTTTTATTGTGTGTCTAAGGATCTTCTTAGGTCTCTGAGGATTCGACAACCCAAACTACACTACAAGCGACTGCTTAACACTTAGAACTTGGGTAAATTTGGGTGAAACCATTTAGTTATAGATGATAATTGTGTTTTATTATTTCACCTCACTATGTGTCATTCAATATCATGTGACTTTTCCAGTTTACATGGGTTAGTTTGTTATAAAATGGTATCATAGGGTTTAACCAATTAGAAGTGTTACAAAACTGCCTAGGTTTTGTTTAGTGTCATGGGTATATAGGTGTTAGGACCATCAGAATTTGTATAGTAAGTACATAAGGGTTCTTGGATAGCTTACTTATATTTCTGGACTTGAGTATCCATGGATGCTTTAGGATTATTTCTAAGTTTGAGACTTGGTGTTTGAGGTTATTTGAATAAACTAGTATTGGGGTTTATTTAAATGAACATGTACCTTATTAAGGTGTCATCCTTCATTTTATAATCCATAATTTCTTTAAATTTTTGGTATTTTAAAGTCATTAATATTGATTCTTGATGTTCTTATTTTGATTATGGAATTTTCTCTAAATATGACTCGTTATTTTCTTGGGTTCATTACATAACGGTCCTAGAAGTGATCTTCCAAATTCAAGTGAGGAATATACAAGAATAGATCTGTATATGAATTATCCAATGTAACTATTGGTTGGAGTGGACACTCAAGAGGGGGGTGAATTGATTTCCAATTAAAATTTCTGTTAAAAATTATTTCTATTAAAATCCCCAAAATTGAATAACAAGATAATCTATAGTGAATTTGTATTAAAGTAAAGGGTAAATTAGGTTCTCAAAGAGTGATTAGTTCTTAGTTAATCTAATCTAAAGATTAATTAACTTTTGAAGCTAACCTAATACTTTACAAAACATACAAACACTTGCTAGATTAACTATCAAAGTAACTTTAAAACAGATTTTTATTTCAAAGTAATAGAAGCGGAATATAAATTAGATATTGTATAATTTAAAATTAAACTAAAATTAATAGAAGATATAACCAAGAGGTTCAGTCTCAAGACGAGACTTATTCCTCTCAAATTTATATATAAATTTGATCCACACCCTGGATCGGGGTTAACAACAGTTCAGAAATTGTCCAGGTCCTAAGACCTCTACCACTGTTTTTCATGGGAAAACAAAGACAATATCACATAGGCTATCCAAGTCCTACTTGACCTCTACCACTAACCTCAGTGGGACACAAGAAGGTGTAGAAAGTTTGTAATGTGGATTTAGTATCCTTCAGTTCATCACAGGATAAAGCGTGTGTGTAAAATAAACCACACACACACACACTTCTCTAAAGTAAACCAAAGAATCAATAAGAGTAAGTATTAATGAGTTTATAAAAGATCTAGTGATTAGCAGTGCAGCTCTAGACTCGTTGGATTCAGCAGAAATGATTCTGAGTCCTTTTCTGATTTTTCTATTGAAAAACAGAGTGTCGTGGTTCATCTTGGTGTCTTTCACATGTGAAGAAGTTCTCTTGATTCTTCATGTGTTCCTCAGTTGTGTTGTATTGCACACATGAGAGTTCTTTTTAAGATCTTGCAATGTGTTCTTCAGTTGTGCTCAGGATTGCTCTTCTATTCCGTACAGTGAACTCGTTTTTCTTCAGTTGTCGCACGTACGTATGTTCTTCTATATATTTTCTACTATAGCTCAATCTTCCTTATATTCCCCGAGATCTGACAGTAGAATGATTTCCTTTTCAAAGGTATGAGATACAGTTTACTGACAGACCAACAACTATCATTAAATATCATTAATTGCATTAAAAACATCAAATATGACTGTTAGAAATATTTAAATAATATTGACAGAAAGTTTAAGAGATGGTGTCACAGTGGTTATGAAAATGGTGTCTCCTTCACGGTATGTCATTCACTATGTCTCCTTCACGGTGTCTCTCTCATGGTGTCTCCATGTCACGGTGCGTCCTTCATGGTATGTCCTTCACGGTATTTCCTTCATGGTGTCTGAGTCATGGTTTCTTCTTCACGGTGTGTCCTTCACGGTATGTCCTTCACAGTGTGTGAGTCACGATTTCTTCTTCACGGTGTGTCTTTAATGGTATGTTGTTCATGGTGTCTTGCTCACGGTGTGTTGCTCACGGTGTGTCCTGGTCACTGTGTCTCATTGGTCACCGTGTTTGAGACTTAGGCTTCACGGTGTCTGCTTTAGTGTTTCTGTTCACGATGTCTGCTTTAGTGTTTCTGTTCACGGTGTCTGTTTGATTGTGGCAATCTTCATGGTGTCTTGTACTTAGGAAAATAACTATGCTCAAACTTAAACAGTAATATGCATAAAATGGATTGAGCTTAACCATTATAAAGTATAATATAACTTGAATCATAAATACATATGAGTAACAAGATATGCGAGATTTGTGACTAATGATAAGATGTGTAATTATTATTAAGATTTGAGATCATTAACAAGATGTGAAATTATGATTGAGATTTGTGATCATTAAAACATGATTAATACATGAAGAGTCCAACAATATCCCCCTTTTGATGATCACAAATCATTTATAGGTAAAGTATAAGATAAATGCAACTACAGAGAAAGTAACATATAAAATAACATATTCTAGAATAACTCATCACACTATTTCTCCCCCTTTTGGGATTATCAAAAAGTAGAAATATTAGAGAACAAACATTTCACATGTCATTAAAAAGGTTCGGAATACACCATATAGTAGAAATAAAAACAATAAACGATCAAAGAAATCCCCATCAAAAAGAAAATTTTCACTGGGCTTCTTCAGGGATTGGACCTCCCTTTGCCTTTATCAGCTGTGAATGTGGAAGAAGGCATAGAGGTGGTAGACAAAGAAGGTAAAGGTAGACCTTCAAATATAGAGGGAGCCAAAGATGGAGCTGTAGAGGATCTCGTCTGTGGATGATCAAGAATGACTGGCCTGATCTGAGTTAGAGCTTGGATAACCGACATGGTAGTGGAGGCTAAGGCAGGTAGACTAGGACTAAGAGGGGAAGTCACTGGAGCAACTATTGCAGTACTTTGGACATGGAGATAGGGATTTAGAAGGTTGATGAAGTCTGTGATAATTTCTCCTCCATATTGCATAGCATTTTCAAAATTATATTTATTCTCCATTAATTTTTCCAACAATATGGTGAACTCAGTGAGCTTCTAAACTTGAGTTTTGAAAGCCTAAGTCACAGGAGGTATCTTCAGATTTTCCACAAGATACTTAAAGTGTTTTTTCATATCAGATTTGGAGAAAATCCAGGTGAGATATAAATCTATCTTCTTAGTGATCTCCTGCTGAGCATCATTGGAAAACTTGGAATGAATTTGAACCAAGTCAAGTTCTCGATCACTGTTCTTAACAAATTCAGATAAATGAGACAAATAAAAACCACTGAAGGCATTCTGAATTTCTTCCTTGATTAAAGATCTGAGCAGAGAATCATCCAAAGAGAGTGTGGAGGTCTTACCAGAGGAAGGAGAAGCCTTGACAGCTTCAGTTAGAACTTTGAGCTGTTTTAATACCTTTTGAAGACAACTAGTGTATTCATCTGTCAGTTTATTCAAGTTCTCCACTAGTTCTCTCATGCGTTGCAACATCTTTGTGTGCCTTTCGCCAATATTTTCATCAAAAGATAACAGATTGGGATGCATTTGGGACACAATGTCTCGAGAAATGTTGGAAACAGTAGGTTCAGGAGGAACAACAACAAGTGCAGGAGCAGGAGCAGGCTCTGATCTGGAATGCAGTTCTTGCTGGAGGTTTTCAACCATACCTTTCAGAGTTGAAACATCAGCACTAAGCAACTTATTTTCAAGCCTTAACTCTTGAATTTCATGGATCATTCGGGGTTGAATATGCAGAATAATATTTTCCAAAATAATCAAGGCATCTTCCTGACTTAGTTGAGTCACAGGACGAGGTTGAGAGGATATAATCTTCTCAACTCCAGCTAAGATTGTATCTCCAAAGGCTTTAAAATCTTATTTACTTACAAAAGATTGCTGATCAGGTAAGGATTTAGGTGAATAAAGTGTTCCATGGGCAGGTTCAGGGTCTGGTTGCGGTTCTGAGTCAGTTTCAAATTCTGATTCAGGTTGAGGTTGAGGTTGAGGTTCAGGGTGTGTGACTGACTTCAGTTGAAACAAAGAAGAAAGGTCAATCCCAGATGCAGTCACTTGCTGTGATTCACTCACATCATAGAAGATGGGGAATTTATACCAAGTATACATAGAGTATGACTCAGTTGATTAAGATGCATCACTAGGCTCAGCTTCATCAATCTCAAGATTTTGAGGTTCCTCCCTCTCAAAATGTGCTTCCATTTCAGATTCTTGAGGCTCAGGAACTGGGTTAAGATCCATAGGTTCATCTCTAATCTCTTCAGCCATTTCCTGCCTTGACAATTGAAAGTCAATTTCCATCCTCTTTTCAACAGAGGGTATATACTCAAGAATATATTGTTCCTCAGGTAGAGCTTCCAGACTTGCTTCATTTTCAGCAAGGGGTTCTTCTTCAACAGGATCTGTCTCTACCATTGCTTGCTGCTCAGATTCAGAAACAACTAACTCTCTTGCAGCTTCAGATTGGGTTTCCTGATTAACATGGGAAGGAGGTGCTTCTTCTTCAACCACAATAGAAGGACCAACAATCATTTATTTTTCAACAACAACCTCTTCTCTTGAAACTTCAGTAGGAACAGAAATCCTTTCATTCTCAACAGGAGCTACTTCCTCTTGAGGTATTTTAGCCTCTTCTCTATGAGGTACTCTAGCTGCCTCTTCTTCTTCTTCTTTTGGATACTCATCCACCTCATCTAGTTCCAAACCAGGATCAGTAATGTTCTTAGTCCTTGTAGTATAATCAACATGATTGAACTTTTCATAAACCTTTTCATTATCTTCAACCCAGTACTTCTTCTAGGGGTTCCAGTTGATCTTCATCCTTTTGATGGTAGGCTTGGATAAACGGTATTCAAAATCCACAATCTTTACATCATTTGGTCCAACTAATCCCTTGGAAACTAACATAGCCGAAATCATCCTTGAGTAAAACAGGGAAGTGGATTTGGAAGTGACCTTAATCAATTCACACATGTGGTGAATGAAATATTTGCACAGATTTATCTTATGTCCATTCTTCAACAGATGAATCATAAAGACATCCTGATACTTCAAAACAACAAAGTCTCCTTTCCTTGGGCTAATCAAATTCTGAACAAACTTAAACAACAACCTTGCCTCTCCATCCAATTCAGTTGTTATGGACCTTCTCTTAGTGCCATTTCCAGTTAAAATTTCCAAGGCATTCTCTAGGTTAAAGATGTCAGTTGTAGGAGGAGGTTCTCTTTGATAATCATCAAAAATCCCTTCATGAGGAATCCTTAGGCATGCATCCCATAGCCTCGAAGAGAATGAGCATTTTTTTCCATTGATCCAGCTTGTTACCATAAAGCTTTCTCCAGCATCGAAGAAAAAATTTACATACTGAAAGAACTGTGCAACCATCCTTGGGTAAATAGGTCTATCTTGTCTAGAGAACTATTATATACATCCTTGTTCTCTTAATACTTTCAGGAATAAAGACTCTCTGGAAAAAAGCCACTCAGGGCAGATTTCCTTCTCAGGAGAAACAGTATGACTTACTAGGTTAGGATTCAGGGGTCCTTTGGGTGAAAGCTTCGGTGTCCTCTTCTGTTTCTTAGACCGTCGCTTCTCAGATGAGGGTGAAGATGGACGCTTCATCCTTGGCATCTACTTAAGATTCGGGTGAGAGAGAAGAAGATAAGGTTTGCAAGGTTGAGAAGGTTCGAGAGTGAGTTAGGGTGATGAATCGAGTGAAACCCTTATGTTTTATCATTTGGGAATGTCAAACGTCATAAAAATAAAAACGCGGGAAAGGAAATAACGGTGAAATAAAAATTACTGCGATACGGGTTAAAATAAATAATCTTCATAGTGATACAGTGAGTATTCGTTACAGTTCAAGGATAAGAGGCCTTCACGGTGAGACAGTTAGTGGTCATCATGGTGAGATAGTGAGTATTCGTTATGGTGTGAGGATAAGAGGTCATCACGGTGAGACAGTGAGTGTCAGACCATGAACACTAAGTGTTGACTGTGAGACCGTAAGCATGAGATAGTAACCAAGAAATAGTGAGCATGAAACAGTAAATTAATTTAGAAAAATATTAAACGGTAAGACCAGTAAGATATCTATTTATGATTGATCATGCCAAGATCATGTATGATGTAATCTAATCTCTCAGAATTTAATGGTTTAGTGAATATATCAACAAGTTGATATTCGGTACCAATGAATTCCAAAGTGATATCACCTTTTTGATAATGATCTCTCAAAAAGTGATGTCTTACATCAATATGTTTTGTCCTGGAATGTGAAACAGGATTTTTTGAAATGTTAATAGCACTTGTGTTTTCACAATGTATTGGGACATGTCTGAATTTATATCCATAGTCTAGTAAAGTGTGTTTCATCCACAAAATTTGTGCACAACAACTTCCAGCAGCTATGTATTTAGCTTCTATAGTAGATAATGCAACCGAATTTTGTTTCATACTACACCATGATACTAGTGACTTGCCTAAAAGGTGACATGTTCCAGAGGTGCTTTTTCTATCTAACTTACATCCAGCAAAATCAGCATCAGAATAACTAACTAGTTCAAATGATTATCCTTTTGGATAGAACAGTCCTAGATTGGGAGTATGCTTGAGGTATTTGAAAATTCTCTTTACAACATTTAAATGTGATTCTTTAGGGTTTACTTGAAAATTATCACACATACACACAATAAACATAATATCAGGACGGCTAGCAGTTAAGTAGAGTATACTTCCAATCATTCCTCTATAAGTGGTTTGATCAACAGATTTTCCATCTTCATCAAGATGCATCTTACAGGTGGTACTCATGGAAGTGTCACTACATTTATTTTTATCCAATCCAAAATGTTTTAGATGATCTCTAGTATACCTACTTTGAGTCAAAATAATTCCATCATTATTTTGAAAGATTTGAAATCCAAGAAAGAATTTTAGTTCACCCATTAAACTCATTAAAAATTTGTTTTGCATCATTTTAGAAAAATCAACACATAATGAATTTTTTGAAGATCCAAAAATAATATCATCTACATAAATTTTAACAACTAAAACATCTTTAGAAGTTCGTTTTATAAAAAGAGTAGGATCAGCTCTTCCTTTTGTAAAACCTTTAGAAATTAGAAAAGTACTTAATCTGTCATACCAAGCTCTTGGAGCTTTCTTTAAACCATATAAATCTTTTGATAATTTTAAAATATTATTTGGAAAATGAGGGTCTGTAAATCCAGGGGGTTGTTCAACAAAAAAATCCTCAGCTATATACCCATTTAAGAATGCACTATTGACATCCATTTGATATAGTTTGAAATTCAGATGTGCAACATAAGCAAGTAGAATTCTAATGGCTTCAAGTCTGGCTACTGGAGAAAAAGTCTCCTCATAGTCAATTCCTTCTTCTTGACTATAGCCTTGTGTAACTAACCTTCTAACTATGTTTCTAGCTTCGTCTACTTTATTTCTAAACACCCATTTAGTGCCTATGACAAAAGTGTCCTTGGGTCTTTCTACTAGTTTCCAAACATTATTTCTTTCAAACTGATTAAGTTCTTATTGAATAGAAATTACCCAATATTCATCATTAATAGCATCATCAATGTTTTTAGGTTCAAGCTGTGACAACAAGGCTTGATGTTCAACCTGATTTCTAAGAGAAGCTCTAGTCTGTGTCTCTCTATCCAGATTTCCTACAATAGCATCTAAAGGACGATTCTTTAGAATCCTAGTTGATCTAGTAAAGGCAGGACTAGAAATTTAAGGTTATTCTCTAGGTTCGGGTTCATTAGGAGCAGAATATGAAATATTTCTAGAACTGGTTGTGTTTACAGTAGGTTCATTGAATTTATCATTAAGGTTCAGAACAGACAAATCTTCTTCAAGATTTTCAAGAGAAGGCTTAGGTTCATGTGGACCAGTTTCATCAAATTTGATGTGAACTGATTCTTCCACACACTTGGTTCTCTTATTGAAAACTCTATAGGCTTTTATAGTTATAGAATATCCTAAAAAGATTCCTTCATCACTCTTAGAAGCAAACTTGTCCAGATTATCCTTGGTATTAAGAATAAAGACTTTGTAACAAAAGAATCTAAAGTAGCTAACTTTAGGTTTCCTATTGTTCCACAACTCATAAGGGGTCTTTTTTATAATAGGTCTGACTAAGACTCTATTGATGATATAACAAGCTATATTTATAGCTTTTTCCCAAAAGTAAATAGGTAGATCATACTCATTAAGAATAGTTCTTTCAATTTCTTGAAGAGTTCTATTCCTTCTTTCAACCACACCATTCTGCTGAGGTGTCCTAGGGGCAGAGAAATTGTGAGTATAGCCATTTTGTGAGTAAAAAGAGTAAAACTCATGATTTTCAAACTCATGGTCATGATCACTTCTCAGGGTCTTAATCTTAAGCCCACTAAGGTTCTCTACAGACTTAGAGTATTTAATAAAGTAAGAACAAGCTTCACTTTTGTGAGCTAATAAGTATACCCAAGTATATCTAGAAAAGTCATCTACTAAGACATAGACATAGTGCTTTCCATTTAAACTAGAAACTCTAGAAGGTCCAAACAAGTCCATGTGAACCAACTTGAAGGGTTGAGAAGTTGACACTTCTTTCTTTGGTTTGAGAGAGATTTTATGTTGCTTTCCCTTTTAACAGGGATTACAAGCTTTGTCATTTGGAAACTCAAGTTTGGGTAAGTCTCTAACTAAGTTCTTTCCTAGTCAGTTTTCTAAGTGAATGTATATTACAGTGTTCTAATCTTATATGCCAAATCCAGGATTCTTTATGAAAAGCATTTAAACAAGTAATGTTTTGTTTAGCTAATGAATTCAAATCAACTGTATAAACATTTTCATTTCTCAAGGCAGAAAATACCAAAACATTTTTTGTATTAAAAACATTACAAGATTCATTTTCAAACTTAACATTAAATCCATCATCACATAACTGAGAAATACTTAATAGATTATATTTAAGTCCCTCAACAAATAAAACTTTAGAAATTAAAACTGAGTTAGTGTTACCAATTTGGCGTAGGCCGATGATCTTTCCTTTAGAATTATCACCAAAGGTGACATAGCCTCCATCAGCCTTTATTAAGCTCTTGAAGTATGAATAATCCCCAAAAATATGCCTTGAACATCCACTATCCAAGTACCATATCTTCTTATGGGAACTCTTCAAACATGTTTCCTCAGAGGTGTTTGCCATAAAACACATGTTTGATTTATGAGAATCTTCATCATTAGCAGAGTCAGAATTACTCGAAGTGTCTTCTGAATCACTCCAAGTTGCTTTCATTGCTTTCTTGTACTTGCTGTCCTGGTAGTCATGTTTCTTCTTGAACTTCAATTTTGGACAGTCTGCTTTAATGTGACCTTTTCTCTTGCATTCATAGCAGATAACTTCATCACTCCTATCGGCTTTCTTCCAATCTTTATTCTAGTGTCCTTTCATGTCATATTTACCTTTGTAGTTTGATAATCGGAAGAATTTCTTCTTCCTATAGAATTTATTAAATCTCTTAGCCATCTGAGCCATTTCTGCATCACTGTCAGATTCTGAATATTCACTAGTTGAGGTTTTAGTAGGTAAGTGAGTTTTCTCCTTGTCCTTGCTCTTTGAAGCAGTAGACTTAAATGACACTGACTTTCTATTGGGTTCATCATCTTCCTACTTATTCACCTTGAGTTCTTACTCATACATAATTAATTTACCAATAAGCTCTTTAATAGGAAGAGCACCAATGTCACATGATTCTCTAATTGAAACAGAAGTGCCCCTCCATCGGTCTGGTAGACATCTCAATATTCTCATGATTTGTTCCTTTGCCGGAACAACCTTTCCAAGTGAGCTCATAGTGTTGAAAATCTCATTAAACCCGAGGAACATGTTAGAAATGGGTTCATCAGGTATCATATTAAAATTATCATATTTAACAGTATAAGTATTTAATCTCATTTATTTAACATTGGTTGTTCTTTCATGAGAAACACCCAAAGTATCCCATATTTCATAAGCAGTTTTACAAGAAGATATTCAATTAAATTCCTAATCTCCTAAAGCACAGTACAGGGCATTCATATATTTACAATTATTATTGTAAGCAGTTTTTGTAGGTTCATCCCAAGTTGTTCTTTCATTTTCTGTAATTTTATATTGAGTTTCTATAGCAGTCCAGATATCAAAACCCATACTTTCCAAATGAATTTTCATCTTAAGTTTCCACTGGAAATAATTTATACCATTAAAGAAAGGTGTCTTGTTGGTAGAAACACCTTCTAGTCTATTATCCATATATATATTTTTGAAAATATATTTAAAGAGATAAAATTTATAATTAATAGAAATTTAAGATCTTTAAAGATGCAACTAAAATCACAGTTGAAAAATAGAATTTTTTGAAAACTTTGAAAAACAAAAACAACCCTTTGATACCAAATGTTTTTCGGAGTGGACACTCGAGAGGGGGGGGGGTGAATTGAGTTCCAATTAAAATTTCTGTTAAAAATTATTTCTATTAAAATCCCCCAAATTGAATAACAAGATAATTTGTAGTGAATTTGTATTAAAGTAAATGGTCATTTAGGTTCTCAAAGAGTGATTAGTTCTCAGTTAATCTAATCTGAAGATTATTTAACTTTTGAATCTAACCTAATACATTACAAAACATACAAACACTTTCTAGATTAACTATCAAAGTAACTTTAAAACATATTTGTATTTCAAAGTAACAACAGTGAAATATAAATTAGATATTGTATACTTTAAACTTAAACTAAAATGCACATCAGATATAACCAAGAGGTTCAGTCTCAAGACGAGACTTATTCCTCTCAAATTTATATATAAATTTGATCCACACCCTGGATCGGGGTTAACAATAGTTCAGAAACTTTCCAGGTCCTAAGACCTCTACCACTGTTCTTCATGGGAAAAAAAAGACAACAACACACAGGCTGTCCAAGTCCTACTTGACCTCTACCACTATCCTCAGTGGGACACAAGAAGGTGTGGAAAGTTTGGAATGAGGATTTAGTATCCTCTAGTTCAGCACAAGATACAGTGTGTGTGTAAAATAAATAGGATACACACACTGATCAAAAGTAAACCAACAAATCAATAAGAGTAAGTATGAATGAGTTTAGAAAAGCTCTAGTGATTGGAAGTGTAGCTCTGGACTCGTTGGATTCAGTAGAAATGCTTCTGAGTCCTTCTCTTATTTTTCTGTTGACAAACAGAGTGTCTCGGTTCAGATTGGTGTCTTTCACATGTGAAGAAGTTCTCTTGATTGTTCGTCTGTTCTTCAGTTTTTTTGGATTGCACACATGAGAGTTCTTTTAAGATCTTGCAATGTGTTCTTCAGTTGTGCTCAGGATTTCTCTTCTATTCAGTACAATTCACTTGTGTTTCTTCAGTTTTCGCACGTACGTATGTTCTTCTATATATTTTCTACTGCAGCTCAATCTTTCTTATATTCTCTGAGCTCCGACAATAGAATGATTTCCTTTTCATAGGTACGAGATACAGTTTCTTGACAGACCAACAACTATCATTAAATATCATTAATTGCATTAAAAACATCAAATATGACTGTTAGCAATATTTAAATAATATTGACAGAAAGGTTAAGAGACGGTGTCACAATGGTTATGAAAACAGTGTCTCCTTCATGATACGTCCTTCACTATTTCTCCTTCACGGTGTCTCTCTCATGGTGTCTCCATGTCACGGTGTGTCCTTCATGGTATGTCCTTCACATTATGTCCTTCATGGCGTCTGAGTCACGGTTTCTTCTTCACGGTGTGTCCTTTACAGTATGTCCTTCACGATGTCTCAGTCACATTTTCTTCTTCATGGTGTGTCCTTCACGACATGTCTTTCTCACGGTGTCTTGCTCACTGTGTGTTGATCATGGTGTCTTGCTCACGGTGTGTCCTGGTCACGGTGTCTCATTGGTCATGATGTCTGAGACATCGGCTTCACAGTGTCTGCTTCATTGTTTCTGTTCACGGTGTCTGTTTGACTGTGGAAATAATCACGGTGTCTTGTACTTAGGAAAATAATTGTGCTCAAACTTAAATAGTAATATGCATAAAATGGATTGAGCTTAACCATTATAAATTATTAGATAACTTGAAGCATAAATACATATGAGTAAAAAGATATGTGAGATTTGTGACTAATGATAAGATGTGTAATTATTATTAAGATTTGAGATCATTAACAAGATGTGCAATTGTGATTGAGATTTGTGATCATTAAAACATGATTAATACATGAGGATTCCAATAGTAACCTTATTTAGTGGAAGCTATAATCCACACAATTCAGACTCTGAGTTAAGAAGGTTTCAGGAATCTTGGATGAATGGTGGATCATGGATTAGAGTTTACTAAGTATAATATACTCATATTCAATTGTGATAAAGGCCCCCAAGAATCTAAGGAATGGGTAGAGTGGATTAAAAGGTTCTTATATTTCATGAAAACTAATGATTAATCTATGTTGTTTTTTTTCATGTACATTCTTGTGTGGCTTGGAAGGAGATGGTGGGACTCTATTGTGGAAGCTAATTTACTTGAGTATCTTACCTTGGATTCCTTCAAGAAATTATTCAACTCGTAGTTTTATCTTGAAAAGTTACATGTGGAGAAGATCCAAGAATTTATCATCATAAACCAAGGGGAGAGTATTGTTCTAGAGTATTCAACTTGTTTAACTTAGTTGATGTAGATGAACCCGAGCTCATTAAAAATGATTATCTCAAAGATCAGGTGTTTTTGATGGGTCTAAAGGATGAAATTTAAACAATTCGCATTCTCTTATTCCTTCACACCATTTTGGAGGTGAAAAAATTGCTATTAATGAGGTTGACATAGTTGGGAAAACATGTTTGGCTGTATATTTTTCTGCTATAGTTGTTAGATGTGGTGTGTCTTCTATACAGAAAATTAAATACAAGGGTGCCAATTTTTGTTTGAGAATAGTTTAAAGGGATTTTTAGGATAGAAGTATGTTGTTTTCTATGAGTGTTGAAGTCATAGTCATACCAATCTCAATTGTATAGATAACCATAAATCTTTCTTCATTGTATATAATCTGGCTATCTTAGGAATATTTTTGGAAGGATGTCCCATGGTAGTAATGTTGGATCAACTCTCACCAAGGATTCATAGGTTCATTTTGAGGCTACTAAAGGTAGTGGGTCTTATCCACAAGCTATTTGATATGTTAAAATGGATATAAAAGATGAGGGAGGAATTGACATAGTATATATTTATGTGGCATAGTATGCACTAGAGGAATCTTAACCCAGGCTAGAAATTGTTAGAGGTATGGTTTTAATTTCCCCCTCTAGGATGCTAACTTTATCTGATACAACTATTACTCATTATTTTATATGATCAAATTTAGTTAACCTATTGGGTTTAAATTAAAATATTATGTCTTTATTTTTGGATATTTCCATACATTTGGGAAAGAGGTATGAAATTTTTTTCAAATTTTCTCTATGTTGGGTGATGATAGGTGACTTAAATGTGGTGTGGGGTTTCAAAGTTGTTGATCTTGATATCATTGACATGATTATTGACTTGGATTATATAATCATTATTAAGGATCGTATTTATTTTTATCATTGTAGAATCTATTTTACATCTCTCAATGGATCCCCTCATGTCTTTTAGTGTGATTGGGATTCTAGATTTTCAAGAGCATGGTCTTTTGTTCTATATATATGGGTGATATCATGCTTGTTTTCGAATATGTTCCTTGATGTTGTTGATCCTTGTTTAGGTAGTCTTCTTCTAACAATGGTGTGTCTGTACCCCAATATATTTCTATATGATTTTAAGTATTACCAACATATAGAGTGTAACACCCCAATATTTCATAGTATGTTATTTCTTCAATGTAATGCAATAACTTGTACTACACGCAACACTGAGTTCAAGTGCACCACGACTTACCAAACTAGCCGTTAAAAAGCGATTATGAATAGTATTAACTGAATTTTGAACATTATATAATCATTATAATTTTGAAACCCATAATATGAGTTTCTTAGACATAATTTAAGAATAAATTTATTTTTTTTTCAGATAAAAGAATTATTTTTCAAATAATGCAATTTTACCGCCTTTTAATGGAGAACCCTTTTTAAATCTAATATTTGAAACTTTTATATATTAAATTTGACAAAATAAACTTCTTCTTTAGAATCGGGACATAAGAATTTAGTTTCAATAATTTTTTGGGGTTTTTCTGATACCTTTCATATTTGGGTGAATAGTGAAAATACTATATTTTAACTGAAAACAACTTTTTTAATAAAAATAATTTATAGTATTGAATAATAAATTTTAATGTTTTGGAAGTATAACTAGATTATATTTTTACCCTTTAATCCAATGTTGGTCATTGGAATTAATTTCACATTGAAATTATACATAAACAAGTGTCAATATTTTGATAATTATTGTTTCTTAAAAGCACGCTATTTGTTTTGACAACGAGAATTAATTTTAAATTAATTAATGCAACTTATATGTTTTTAATTTGGTAAAATAGATATCATTTTTGGATTCGGAATATCAAAATTATCTTAGGGTAAATTTTTGGTATTTTTATGAAAACTTTCAATTTTTGATGAACAGTGAAAAACACTGAGTTATTGGTTAAAACGGACTTTTTACTTAATTAATTATTTATTTTATTAAATTTTATTTTAGGTAAAAATAGATACATAATACCTATATAAGTTCAATGTAATTCATTGGAGTCAGTTTATAATAATTTTAGATATATAAAATTTTTATTGAACTTTTCATCGTCTTTTACCCATCTCCTAGGAGAATTTGCAAATTCACATAAAACATAATTTTACCGCTTATGTGAGTGGAATTTCAAAAATCCGAGAGACACAGTTAATATCAAGGAGTAAAATGTAGTTCAATAAGATAAAAATAATTTTTGGTGAATAGTAACTTTTTACTTTTATTTACCACGGTTAAAAGTAAATAGAGTAATTAACGGTAAAAGTGATATTATTATTACCATAACACATGTCCTAATTCTATTGGCTAAGTATAATTTGACCAAAAACAACCTTAGGAATAAAATATGAACCTTTTTGGTCCACTTGGATTAGATTAGGACATTTATTATTATTTAATTCAAAGAAGAGTTAAAAGAGATAAAATCAAAGTTAAATAACTAAAATTTTTTTAATATAGAGTTATACATAAGATAAATTTGATTATAAATATTCATTATAAATCTAAAAATATTTCCTACATAATGATATTTTATTTATAATTTTTAGACATTAAATAATTTAATTTATTTATGACACAATGATGATGCAGTAATTACCTTATTCATGAAAGAATCAAATAAATGGTATTATAAATATTACAATAAATATAATTTAAAAGTTTTTATGATATCCATGAATTTTATAGGTGAATATGACACGACAAGAATGATTCAATGTATCTTGTTCGAAGTAATCATGTTTTGACGACTTTCACAAAAACAAAATACCAAATAGTGTCAAAATTGACATAAATTAATATTTAAAACAAATACTATATTATTGGTTGATATAATATTCCTAAAAATGTAAGGTTTGGCTAAAGGGATTAAATAATATTATATATGTCATTAATGAGCCACATGAGGTTCTCTTGGTTGTTTAGAGTAAGTTTATTAACCATATAGAGTAAGAATACAAGAAGACATGGTAAAAGTTAAACTATTTAACTAAGAGTTAAATCTAAAAGTTAAGGTTAATATAGTGACCTAAACCTGTCTAAAACCTATTGGTTGAGAGGTTTGAGACCCATACCCACCTTATCCTTTAAATAATTCATTTTGTAACCATTAGAAACCGAAAATGAATTTATTATAAAATAATATTTTAAGTTTTTCCTAAGGTACCATTCACCCCTCTTATAAAAGGGCACTCCCCCTTCACTCTATTTCACATCTTATAATCCCTTTGGCTCGGCCAACCCCTGTCAAAATATCCTCTAAACTTCCCTAAATTCATCCTAGAGGCCTTCCTTTGGTCAGAAAGCCTACTTAAGGATCCCTTTTGATCAAATCAAAAGGAAGAACCTGAAGAAGAGGTAGTGATTTCACCACCCTCTTTCAAGTTCTCATATTCTTACACTTAATCTTTATTTATTGTTTAAATTATAAAATAATAACTCCAGTATCTTCTATATACTTTGATGTTATTAAAATATGGCACAACTATATTCATTATCCTATCCATCTTATGAATGATAATGTCACCATGCGTGCGTACGTACGGCTTACCGTCTCCACGTCATGGTGTAATTTGTTATTCAACACTATGATTTTTGGATGGATATAATGATGAGTAATATGTATATAAATAATTAAAATAACATGATAATGTCTCTGTAAAATTAATATACCATCCAATTCCACAACTTTATGGAAATGATATTGTCGCTCATGCGTACGTACGGATTACCGTCTCCACGACGCGATGAGATTCATTTCCACGTTCACCATTCATCGACGATTATAAAAAAAATATTACTAATAAGTATATAATATATTATATAATAATACTACTAGATATATATATATATATATATATATATATATGTACTTACATATATCTTATTCACTTAGTTCTATTCAATACGAGATGAAAATAGAAACAACTTTTATGTGTAAGTACGGACTACCATCTCCATAAACAGTGTTTTTCATTTGATATATATATATCTATTATAAATATTTATATTATAAATATATATTATATATAAATCATGTTTTATATTCTATAAGTACTTAAATCTTTATCTAAGTGATACAATCAAGAGTAACAAGTTAAAACACGTACGATAAAGAATGCAATTATTACCCGAAATGTTAATTTAACATGTAAATTATTATTAGATGGGTAGTATAAAGTAATAAATGAATCATATATTATATCATAAATATTAATATAGTTCTTTTATACCTTAATAATATACTATGATCTTCATACAGGAGGTTAAATGTACCCTCGACAGGAAAGTTCAAGGTAAGGGGTTTTCATCTCACTCCTTATTCCCGTGAGATTCATACCATATTTCCACTATTACCTTTTGTGTGGTGTATGTGCAGCCCATAATTTTATTCTTTGTGTAATACACTTTAATTTATGTGTATTTACATATTCATTGTATGATACCTCTTTCATGGGGTGTATGTTTCGTAAGTTACCAAATTGGTAAGGGTAAATTTCACAATCTCTTTATTATCCGAGATTGTTTTTACGTAAGTATCTACTGGGAAATATTTACTATCCATGTCCAATTTTCATAAAATAGTTTTAAAAGGGATTATTTTTAATGAAATTTTTACTAAAACATCATTTTAAATGTTTTAAAGATTTATTCTTGTAAACCATTCTCATTAATTTCCATGTTTTCAAAATGGTTTTAAGGATTTATTTAAATGGACATGAATGTTTTAAAATGTTATTTACTTTAAAAAGTTTCAAAGTGGTATGGGACACTTTGATTCAAAAATTTCTTTAAATGTATTCCTTTATAAATTGTGTGACTTTTAAATGTTTTCATGAAAAATGGATTTTTCTCTCAAAGAGTTTTACAAATCATTTTCATCTATGTCAAAATCCTTTAATGTATTTTAAACTTGTTTTGAAGTTGATTTATTATGACACAAATATTACATTTAGTATTGAAGGTTTTTTGATATGTTTGACTATGGATATGTTATTTTTATACCATTAATGGTTTATGGGTAAAGTATTGACATTTCGTATGCTAGTTTTAATACGAATTTTTATGTTATGTTTAAACCTATTCATATGAGGAATGCATTGGACTTAGTAAGTGATGGGTGGAGCCTGCTATAGCTCCTCGATGCATCAGTAGGTCTAATGAGTCAAACTAGTGTCTTGGAACAAGGCCTTGACAAAATATTATTTGTAGTCTTGGCACAAGGCCTTAACTATGTGGTTATGATAGTCTGACATTATGCATTTCATCATTATGAAAGTGGTTAGTGATATTGCATGTTATTATTCGACTAGTATAATATCCATGTGAATAAGTAAATGGAATTATTTCATTTTATTTTTTCCATATTATGCTGAAGTTCAAGTTTAAAGGGCTTTTGTTTTAGTTATACATTGGCTTAAAATTTTATTCTTATTTATGAAAGTTTCCACTGTATTGCTTACCCTTACTGAGCATTTGAGATCACCCCTTTATATGTTTTATTTTTATCAGGATTCCAAGAAGTGTACTGTTATTGATATTTAGGGTTTAGCCAAGGGAATAATGGCGTTCATAAAGAATTATTTATGTTGTCTTGTATGTCTTAAAGTGTAATGTAACATTCATGTATGTAATCTATTTTTTAAGACTGCTAAACCGATCGGTCCTTCAGGACTTTATTCCTTGTAGTCATGCCAATGTATTAAAATAATGCACCAACTCTGGGTAACTGGGGTCGGGGCATTACAGTTGGTATCAGAGGAAGTTTATAAATAACCTTGGAAGCTAGATTTAGATAAACTCTGATTAGAGCACATAGACCTAAAATAGACTTTGAGGATTAGTATAGAAGAACTTCCTAGAATTTTGGTAATGTAGATATTTTGTGAGTTTTCTAAGAAAATACATCCCTATCTGGATATGAATATGTAGAGGCGGATCTGGCACAGATGTACCTAGGGGTAAAACCCGATAACACTACTTTGAGCTAGACTTGAACGGGAACTGGTGCACAACAACGGGCCTTATTGCACTCTTGGTTACGACACTCCAGGGGGATATTCTTAGGATAATTCTCATTTTCTTTACGAACCATTATGAAGGGTTTATGAGTATATACCTCCTAAAAGAAAACATTTTTGTGATTATGGATTATATCCATAAACTGTTCAATTTAAATTAGGTATTTTACATTTTTTAAATTATGAATTGCGATTCATAAACTGACCTAGTGTATGCCATTGTTTAGAAATGACACCCGGTAGAAGGAATGAGAATTCCAGCAATACGTATGATCCAAATAGTAATAAGGTTCATATCATTCATGGTATTAATCCAACATTTAGAAAGAAAATAGTCTCCCACATATTATCATCATATGAATAAATAGTATCATAATATTAGTAAACAATTCTCTGAATCCTATGGCTTTGAAGGGAAGCAAGAGAAGAAAAGGATGGTAGAAAGAAAGATTGATAAAGGGAACAAGGGAAAGAAGGATTTTCCAATATGTGATAAATGTGGAATGAATCACCTTGGTAAATTCTTGAAGGGAATGGGAGTTATTATAAGTGTGTAAAAAAAGGACACCAAGTACATGATTGTAAGGGTAATAAAAAGTTTTCAAATGTAAAATGCTTCATCTGCAAGGCGTTGAGACACTACGCGAATCAATATCTCATTCATAAGAGTATACCTCAAATGATGTTATTGGATAATAATCATGTTATGATACTACCTGATATGAAAGAGAAAGACTAGTGTTCTTATGTTGTTATTATAGAATTATTTCATTTGAGTTTTGTATCAACAGTATACTGGTTACATGAATTATGGAGATAAATAAGGATTGTATTGTAGTACTATTTTATTGAGGATTTGAGAGTATATGGTTCTAAGAAAAGTGACTTCATAGTAAGCTACACTTTTTTTAAAATAAATGGTTGAAGGAAAGGTAATCCTTAATATGGTACTGATAATGAGGTAGTGATTTTGGAATAAGAGATGGTTGATTTTGGTAATTCAGGATGTCGCGGTGTTATAAAAGAATACACGATGAAGGCGTTCACATGTTATTACCTGAAAAAAGGGATCCCCATTATGTTTAACTTCCTTATAATTTTTGTACTGAGTGTTTGGATATAAATATTTTGGACAATTCTAAAGGTTTTAATGGATTAAGTTTGAAATTGGATACTATTTTTAAGGTTATTTTGGGATTTCCATAAAAAGGACAACCCAGAGGTCGGGCGGCAACCCATCACGTCTTGCAAGGTCGTGAGACTTGAACCCGCAACTGAAGGGAGGAAAGGTTGTATCACCTATCACTGACCCATGTGATGTCCTGGATTGAATAATGTAGTTTTTAAGGGTCTAATATGTGAATTATAATTTCGTTATTTTTGGAACCCTATACGATTAGGATAAATAGAATATATTTAAGTTCTATTATCTTTTAGAGTGAAAGATGAGTTTGTGGTAGAAATTAGTTAAAGGATGTAACTCTACTTGCTAAGTATACTTTTTTTCATCCAATGAAGGAATTAATCCTTAAACTTTAGGGAAGGGATCTTAAAACCAAAAATGTGTTATTCTAATACCTTATGTTTTGTTGAACCGATGATATTTTAAGTCATCATAGATTGATGGCTTTGAGGCCTTCAACTTTACACTTGTTTTTGATCGATGACCTCAATCAGTGCCTATAAATATTTACATTTTCCCTCTAATTATGTGTCTATAATTGCTATAGCATCCTGCCTTATTATAACATAAACTTCATTACATTACACAAAACTGAGGATCTTTAATGTTTAGTGTCTTGGAAACCAGGAACATAATACATGAAAACAACAAAAACATTCTTCTTAAACACTTGAAAGGCTTCTAATTAAGTTCATACTAGGTTCATTACTGCATCTCATAACCTAGGGACATACATCAAAATAAAGGGTGAGCAGAAGGCCCATTAAGGGAAACAAGAGAAACATTTTACATGTGAACTTGAGATACTTCAATAAGGCCATGACAAGAACTTTAAGGCATGAGAAAGAAATCATGAGATATATCATAATAAAAATAAAATTTTTCATAACTTGAACATGTGGCTACAACATTTAATATTGACAATTATTTATTTTCACCAAGGTCCATCCCCAAGGTGTCATTAAAAATTACCAAGGTTATTCACCAAGGTATCAGTCTAAAAGGTCATCTCTAGAGATTAAGTCTTTACCCAATGCATTGGAGCGCTATCTGGGAACACCCTTGACATGTCTTTATTATCATGTGAGGCACATATATATCATCATAAATCATTTCATAAACAACCCATATATCATAAAAGAAATGGGTTTCATTTCATAATCATAACATTTTAAAAACTGCTTTAAAGACATGATCTTTATGTCACTTTAAACCCACGGAAAGGGAAAGCGGGATTCATGTATGTAAATCTCAGAATTTAAAATAGAAAATTTTGATATATATGTGAATACACCTGTAGAAATAAGAGCTTTGAGTATTCACTTAATAACATAAAATAATTTTGAGAAAAAAGAGAGACATTTTGAGACGAAAATTCTGCAGCATAACAACTATGTTACAGGGTTTTAGAAAACGTTGAAAAGAGAGGGGACATGGGTCAACCACTCATAAATGATCTATAAAAATGGTATAGGGACAGAATATAAAGGATATGAATCATGGTAATGAAATTTTAAGGACATAAAATTTGAAATGAAAAACATGGAAGTAAGACAAAAATAAGATTTCTCTTATAAAAATTTGGCAGCCTAACGACGTCACTTAAACTTCAATAAAAATGAATTGACGAGATAAAATAGGGTCTCTCATAATATGATCATAAAATATCAGTATGATGGATATAGATATCATACCCCAACATAATAAAAAGGAACTTTATAGACTTGACATGAAAATAGAACTTGAAAAATGAGAAGGGTGAAAGAATCCCTTAAAAATTCAGCAGCCTAACGGCGCCACTTAAACATTCATAAAAAAAATGACGAGAGCAAGAGGGGATCTCTCATCATATGAAAATTAAAATGGAAATAAGAGGAATATAAAATAACATCCTCACACATAAGGACATGGAGCATAAAAGGAATGACATAAAAGAGATTACTTGAAAAGAAAGAGAGAAGTCGGATCCCTTACCTTAAACGTAACTCTTAAAACTCAAAGGTTGGGACCTTGAGAGTCTTGAGGGCACCTTGGGAGGACTCATTGGGATTTAAGGAGACCAGAACTTCGTTGATAATGATTTTGGAGTCGAATGGATGAGAGGATGGATTGGTATTTTTAGGGAAAGTGAGGGGACAAGGCATTAATGGCCAAGGGACACCTCATTGGTGGTTTTGGAAAAACCATGGGCTTGCCCATGGTATTTGCCCATGGTATTGGACACTTGGGACAACTCACACAATAATTCATCCCCTTTAGTCTATCATACCTCAAAATATCTCATGAAATCATCATGACACAGTTATGATGTCATTTAACATACCGAAACCCTAAAACTGCATTTTTACTATTCACTGAAAATTCATCTTTCTCAGAAAAATCCCAAAAAATTACCATAACATAATATCGATGCTCTGAGTTCAAAAATAAAGTCCATTTTATAAAAATAATTTTCTAAATATTTTTAATTAAATTTTTAAATAAAAAACACTATTCACCTGAAAAAACTAATACTTGATTAATAATTTAGGAAACCTTTATTTAACCATTTTATTGAATCACATTACTTAATCAAGGTGTCTAAATTATATTAAAACATTCTTTAAGTGAGATTACTAATCCATTTGGTCACATTACTAATCCTAAGCGTAAAATCACTATTCATAAATTACTATTCATCAAAAAATTAAGTTGATCTTATTAGACTCCAAATTTCTTACTGAACACTTTTGCAGAAGACCATTTTTTGAAAATAATTACACATCATTAATTATTTAAGGTTTACATAAATATTTTAAAATATCATTTTTTTCAAAATTCATCAATAAAATACATCCTAAAATTATCCGGACATTGGAAATTTCACAACCATCACTAAAGGAAGAAATCTCAATTTATTCATCCCAAAGGATTACACAAAGAAGCTAGGGTCTCGTCACATAGCCCCTTATAACACCAGCATAAGACCTAAGTGTAAGGTGTGCTATGGTGAGAGAATCTGAGGGAGGCTCAGATAACATTGCCCTAGTAGTAATCTCTACTAACTTGAACTTCTCCCGTAGGCGTTTTTGTTCAATCTTGACATGCTGGAGTTCGGCTTGGGCTTGGTCCAAAGCGAAGCCCAAAGATTCCACCTCCTTCCCAAGCTCTGATAAGTGGGCTTCATAAGGTTCGAGTCTACTGGATGAAGCCATCGACTCCTCTTTCTACATTAACCATTAACATCTCTATTAAATCGTTAACAGTAAGTTAATATACTATTTTAAAAGTTTGGGTCGTTACAATTTCCACCAATGTTCTCCTATCTGAAACACTAATTTGGTGGTGACTTTTTCATTCCCCTTTTTCCTCTTATTAAGACTAAATTTTATTAACCCAATTTCCGATGTGGGTTTTCCCATAAAGAAATTTTCTATTTTCAACCTTTTATTTTTGAAAAACAATTTCAAATTGCGAGGACACAATTTATTTAAAGAGGGGAGAATGTAACACCCCAATATTTCATAGTACGTTATTTTTTCAATGTAATGAAATAACTTGCACTACACACAACAATGAGTTCAAGCGCATCACGACTTACCAAACTAGCCATTCAAAAGCGGTTATGAATAGTATTAACTTAATTTTGAACATTATATAATCCTTATAATTTTATAATCCATATTATGAATTTCTTATACATGATGTAAGAACAAATTCATTTTTTTCATATAAAAGAATTATTTTTCAAATAATGCAATTTTACCGCCTTTTAATGGCGAACCATTTTTAAATCCAATATTTTGAAATTTTATATATTCAAATTGACAAAATAAACTTCTTTTTTAGAATAAGTACATAAGAATTTAGTTTCAATAAATATTTGGTGTTTTTCTGATAACTTTCATATTTGGGTGAATAGTGAAAAATACAATATTTTAACTGAAAAAAAACATTTTAATAAAAATAATTTATAGTATTGAATAATACATTTTAATGTTTTGGAAGTATAATTAGATTATATTTTTACCCTTTAATCCAATGTTGGTCATTTTAATTAATTTCACATTGAAATTATACATAAATAAGTGTTAATCTTTTGATAGTTATTGTTTCTTAAAAACACGCTTTTTGTTTTGACAATGAGAATTGATTTTAAATTAATTGATGCAACTTATATGTTTTGAATTTTGTAAAATAGACATCATTTTTGGATTTGTAATATCAAAATTAGCTTAGGGTGAATTTTTGGTATTTTTCTGAAAACATTCAATTTTTGATGAATAGTGAAAAACACTAAGTTATTGGTTAAAACAGACTTTTTACTTAATTAATTATTTATTTTATTAAAATTTATTTTAGCTCAAAATAGATAAATAATACCTATATAAGTTCAATTTAATTCATTGGAGTCAGTTTATAATAATTTTAGATATAAATTTTTTTTATTGAATTTTTCACCGTCTTTTACCCATCTCCTAGGAGAATTTTCAAATTCACATAAAACATAATTTTACCTCTTCTATGAGTAGAATTTAGAAAATCGAGGAGACACGGTTAATATCAAGGAGTAAAATGTAGTTCAATAAGATAAAAATAATTTTTGGTGAATAGTAACTTTTTACTTTTATTTACCACGGTTAAAAGTAAATAGGGTAATTAAGGGTAAAAATGATATTATTATTACCCTAACACATGTCCTAATTCTATTGGATAATTATAATTAGATCAAAAAAACATTAGGAATAAAATATTAACCTCTTTGGTCCACTTGAATTAGATTAGGACATTTATTATTATTTAATTCAAAGAAGAGTTAAAAGAGATAAAGTCAAAGTTAAATAACTAAAACATTTGTAATATTGGGTTATATATAAGATAAATTTGATTATAAATATTAATTAGAAATATAAAAAGATTTTCTACATAATGATTTTTTATTTATAATTTTTAGACATTAAATAATTTAATTTATTTATGACACAATGATGATGCGGTAATTACCTTATTCATGAAAGAATCAAACAAATGGTATTATAAATATTACAATAAATATAATTTCAAAGTTTTTATGACATACACTAATTTTTTAGGTGAATATGACATGATAGGGATGATTCAATGTATCTTGTTCAAAGTAATCAAGTTGTGATGACTTTCACAAAAACAAAATACCAAATAGTGTCAAAATTGACATAAATTAATATTTAAAACAAATACTATATTATTGGTTGATATAATATTCCTGAAAATGTAAGGTTCTGCAAAAGGGATTAATTAATATTATATATGTCATTAATAATCCACATGAGGTTCTCTTGTATGTTTAGAGTAAGTTTATTAACCATATAGTGTAAGAATACAAGAAGACATGGTAAAAGTTAAACTATTTAACTAAGTGTTAAATCTAAAATTTAAGGTTAATATGGTGACCTAAACCTGTCTAAAACCTATTGGTTGAGAGGTTTGCGACCCATCCCCACCTTATCCTTTAAATAATTTATTTTGGAACCATTATAAACCAAAAATGAATTTATTATAAAATAATATTTTAAGTTTTTTCTAAGGTACCATTCACCCCTCTTATAAAAGAGAACTCGCCCTTCACTCTATTTCACACCTTCTAAGACATTTGGCTCAGCCAAAACCTTCCCAAATATCCTCTCAACCTCTCCCAATTAATCCTATAGGCCCTCTTTTTTTCGTAAATCCTACTTAAGGATCCATTTTGATCAAATGAAAAGGAAGAACCCAAAGAAGAGGTAATGATTTCACCACCCTCTTTCAAGTTCTCGTATTTTTTCACTTACTCTTTCTTTTTTGTTTAAATTATAAAATAATAACTCTAGTATCTTCTATATACTGTGATTTTATTATAAATATGGCACAACTATATTCATTATCCTATCCATCTTATGAATGATAATGTCACCATGCGTGCGTACGTACGACTTACCGTCTCCACGCCGTGGTGTAATTTGTTATTCAACACTATGAATTTTGGATGCATATAATGATGAGTAATATGTATTTAAATAATGAAAATAACATGCTAATTTCTATGTAAAATTAATATACCATCCAATTCCACAAAATTATGGAAATGATATTGTCGCTCGTGCGTACGTACAGATTACCGTCTCCACGACGCGATGAGATTCATTTCCACGTTCACCATTCATCGACGATTATAAAAATATATATATTACTAATAAGTATATAATATATGACATAATAATACTACTGTAGATATATAAATATATATATGTACTTACATATATCTTATTCACTTAGTTCCGTTCAATACGAGATGAAAACGGAAACAACGTTTATGCGTACGTACGGTCTACCGTCTCCATAAATGGTGTTTTTCATTTCATATATATGTCTATTATACATATTTATATTCTAAATATATATGATATATAAATCATGTTTTATATTCTGTAAGTACTTAAATCTCGATCTAAGTGATACAATCAAGAGTAACAAGTTAAAACACGTACGATAAAAAATCGATTATTACCCGAAATGTTAATTTAACATGTAAATTATTATTAAATGGGTAATATAAAGTAATAAATGAATCATTTATGATATCATAAATATTAATATAGTTCTGGTATAACTTAATAACACGCTAAGATCTTCATAGATAAGGTTAAATGTACCCTCGACTAAAGGAAAGTGCAAGGTAAGGGGTTTTCATATCACTCCTTATTCCCGTGAGATTCGTACCATATTGCCACTATTACCTTTTGTGTGGTGTATGTATAGCCCATAATTGTATTATTTGTGTAATAAACTTTAATTTATGAGTATTTACATATTCAATGTATGATACCTCTTTCATGGGGTGTATGTTTCGTAAGTTTCCAAATCGATAAGGGTTAATTTCACAATCTCTTTATTATCCGAGATTGTTTTTACGTAAGTATCTACTGGGAAATATTTACTATCCATGTCCATTTTTCAAAAAATAGTTTTCAAAGGGATTATTTTTAAGGTAATTTTTACTAAAACATCATTTTAAATGTTTTAAAGACTTATTCTTGTAAACCATTCACATTAATGTCCATGTTTTCAAAATAGTTTTAAGGATTTTTTTAAATGGACATGAATGTTTTAAAATGTTAATTACTTTAAAAAGATTCAAAGTGGTATGGGACACTTTTATTCAAAAATTTCTCTAAATGTCTTCCTTTTTAAATTGTGTTACTTTTAAATGTTTTCATGAAAAAGGGATTTTTCTCTCAAAGAGTTTTATAAATCATTTTCATCTATATCAAAATCCTTTAATGGATTTTAAACTTGTTTTGAAGTTTATTTATTATTACACAAATCTTCCATTTTGTATTGATGGTTTTGTGATATGTTTGACTCTGGATGTGTTATTTTTATACCATTCATGGTTTATGGGTAAAGTATTGACATTTTGTATGCTAGTTTTAATACGAATGTTTATGTTATGTTTAAACCTGTTCATATGAGCAATGCATTGAACTTAGTAAGTGACGGGTGGAGCCCGCTATATCTCCTCAATGCATTGGTAGGTCTCATGAGACAAATTAGTGTCTTGGCACAAGGCCTTGACAAAATATTATTTGTAGTCTTGGAATAAGGCCTTGACTATGTGGTTATGATAGTCTGGCATTATGCATTCCATCATTATGAAAGTGGTTAGTGATATTGCATGTGATTATTCGACTAGTAGAATATCCATGTGAATAAGTAAAAGGAATTATTTCATTTTATTTTTTCCATATTATGCTGAAGTTCAAGTTTAAAAGGCTATTTTAGTTATACATTGCCTTAAATGTTTATGCTTATTTATGAAAGTTTCCACTGCATTGCTTACCCTTATTGAGTGTTTGAGATCACCCATTTCTATGTTTTATTTTTCCCAGGATTCCAAGAAGTGTATTTTGATTGATATGCAGGGTTTAGCCAAGGGAATAATGGCGTTCATAAAGGATTATTTATGTTGTTTTGTATGTCTTAAAGTGTAATGTAACATTCATGTATGTAATCTATTTTCCAAGACTGCTAAACCAATCGGTCCTTCAGGACTTGATTCCTTGTAACTGTACCAATGTATTAAAATAATGCACTGACTCTAGGTAACTGGGGTCGGGGCATTACATAGAGAGGTCAATTTATCTATAGAATTTCACCCCGGTTTGATTCCTATTTATATACCAACTTATGTCATAGAACCTGATGAGTTAATGGAACTTAAATTTCATCTTTAGAACTTTGGAGATACGAGATTTATTTTTCCTATCATATCACCTTTTGTTTCACATTTTCTCTTTTTTAAGAAGGAATATGAGATCCTTATAATTGTAATGGATTATTGAATGAAAAATCTGGTTAATATCAAGAATATATATCCCTTTCCCAGGAGTTATGATCTTTTTTTATCACTTGAGAGGGCCTTTTTTCATTTCAAAGATTGACCTCCTGTAAGGGTACCACCATTTGATAGTTTGAGAAGAGGATATACCAAATAAAGTGTTAAGAATATCATGTAGGAATTTTGAGTTTATGGTTATTACATATGGTCTCACTAATGCTGTTGTGGAATTTATGGAATTGATAAACCAGATATTTCATTAGTTCTTTGACTCTTTGATGGTCATATTCATGGATGATATTTTTGTGTACCCTAAGTTAGAGTAAGAACACATAGATAATTTGGATATCATCCATTGAACCTTGAGGGATCATCTTCTATATATTAAGATTTCAAAATTTTAGTTTTTGATCTAAGAAGTGATTTTTTATGGGGGATGTTATATTTGATATGGGTATATTAGTGGTTCCTAAAAAATAAAGGTGGTAATTTCCTAGAAGGATCCTAGAAATTTGTTTGAGATCCAAACATTTTTTGGCTTTGCAAGTTATTATTGGTAGTTTTTTATGAAATTTCAATGCATTAATATCTGTTGAATGCTTTAATGTGTAACAGTTTAAAGGTTGAGTTGAATTAGATATGATGGAGATATTTTGAGCAATTGAATGTAAGATTGACTTAATATATAGTTCTAATTCTTTGGAATTAGGATTTGATTTATGATGTTTTTGTATGCTTATTGTATGGGTTTGGGATGTATCTTGATGAATGGAAAGTAGGTGGTGGCCTATGGATCTTACTAACTATACCCACATAAAAATAACTACCCTTCATATAGTCTTGAGTTGGCAGTATCCATGCATGCACTCAAAAAATGGCATCACTATCTAGTTGGGTAGCAATTTACAGTATATTCTGATCATAAGAGAATGAAGTATATTTTTACCTAGAGGGATATAAAGTTTCATTAGAGATTATGGGTTGAGTATCTTATTACTTTTGATTTTGATATGTATTATACTCATGGAAAAATAAATATGTCCATTGATGCATCGAGTTGGAAATTACTAACTCAATCCTTAAAGGAATTAGTGGAGGAGTGGTCTTTTATGTGTTTATTCATTGAGATTACCTTGGTTGAGAAAGAGGTTAGTGGTAATGTGATATTATCATCAGTATAGGTTAATCATCATTTTATGAGAGGTTTTAGCTCAAGAAAATGTTAGGTACCAATTTCCAATGATTTAGTAAAATACTTAATGCTGGGGAGACCTCAGGTGGGTGGTCTCAGTCTCACATTGGCTCTCTATGTTTCTGGGGTAGTTTGGTCATTCTGATTTCACTGATGCAGGAGATTAAGGAAAGTGGACATTGGTTTTGATGATTTTTTCACTCTAGTACTACCATGATGTATCAGAAATTTAAAAATAGTATTTATGGTTGGGGATGAGGTGTTTGATTAAAGATTTTATGCCATGGTGCCTTACTTTTTAGAGAATTAAGGCAGAGCACCAGAGACTACCAGGTTTATTTCAACCATTTCCCATTCTAAAATTGTAGTGGGATAATATTTAAATGGAAATGTTTGTTTTTTTAATGTATAATCCTGGTGGTAAGGAAGAAATTTTGGTGATTATTTATCGATTTATGAAATTGTCTCATTTCCTTTTTATTAATGAGATGGAAAAATTAGAGCATCTCGATCACTTTTATGTATGGGAGGTGGTGAGACTTCATGGGATTCCAACTACGAATGTTTTATAAATGGATATGTGGTTGAAATACATTTTTTGTATGGGTTTTCAGGTGGTGATGGATTACCAGTTGAAATTAATCATGGTATATCATCTGAAGATGGATGGACAGACCTAGTGAGCTATCCAGGCTCTTGAGGATATGCTATAGTACTTGATTTTACTAGTTCCTAGAAAATGAATTTTTCACTTGTCAAATTTTCCTATAAATATAGATATCAAGATTTTATTAAGATGGAACCCTTTTAAGAATTGTATTAGAGGAAATTTAGATGTCCCAAATGATGGGTAGATTTGGATGAGTTGTCCTTGGTTTGACCAAGCCTTTTAGGGATATGGAAGAAAATGTATTGTTGATATGGAAGAGATTGGTTAGGGAATATAGTCATTATAAATCCTATGAATACCACTATCATCAACCACTAGAGTTTGAGGTTGGTTATTAGGTCTTTCCCCAAGTTTCACCTTGATTGGGAAACCTCTGGTTGGTTAATAAAAGAAAGTCGTCACTAAGGGTTGTTGTCCCATTTGATATTGTTGGAAAAATTGGAAATGTGGAATATCAGTTGGACTTTACAACTAATTTGACAATGATTCAGGATGTGTTTTATTTTTCCAAGCTGAGGATTTATCATCATGATCCTTCCCATGAGATTGAATGGGAAGGTGTTGATCTTAATCCCCATACCACAATGGTTGAGAAACTGGTCTAGATTATGGATTTATTGATCAAAAGTTTATAAATAAAATTCCATTTTTAAATAAGTAAATTCCTTGATATATAATGAATTTATAGAAAACATATGATTTACTTTGGTTTTGGAATTTTATAAATTTTATACTGTTGGATTTAAAAGGCTATTTAGCTTTATAAATATTGATATTATTTCCATTATACAATGATCATATTATTAGTATATATATAGGATTTTTCTGAATCCAATTAACACTGATAAAGGAATTAATATCCTTGACCAGTAAGATCATACCCTATAAATCCCATTTATCCGATATTCTAATGGAGATAAAATCAATAAGATTTTTCATTAACCAATCCCAAGATGGGATTCAATAACTAAAGCATGAGTGAAACCATTTATGATAGAAGTTTAAGATCACTGAGATGATGGACCACACCAATTACACTGATCCCCCCCATGAATGTCTCATTATCACATGCCTTAACCTTTAAGAATTCGCTAGTGTGATAAAGGTAAATCTATATAAACCCTAAAATTATCGATTTTTATACATTATTTCAATTAAAAAAATTATTATATTTATCCATTTTTATTAACACTTTATAAATGATTAAATTATGAGTTTAATTAAAAAAAATATTTTGATGCAAGGAAATACAAATTGTATTTTTTCAAAATATATTGTTTCAATTAAAAAAGTATTTGGATGAATTTAATATTTTTTTTAAATAAATTTTATTATAATAAAATATCCTTGTTAAATATTTTTTATTAAAATATAAATTATAATATAATTTTATGAAGTCATATTTTATTTTTATAAGGGTTAAAAACTACTATTGTAATAACATTGGAATTTTTTATTCAATAAATATTTTTTATTTAAAAGTGTATATTATCATATTTAGAGATTTATTTGAAATAAATAAATATTATTTTATGAATAATCACATAAAAATCATACAATGTTGATTTTTTAATAATTTTCTAAGACATTCTAATTTTTGGTTAAAAATTAAATACAGTCTGAATTTACGGTATGTATTATAACATAATAATAACCGAAAAATGATATAATATATTCTCTAAATAGTTTCCATGACCTGAGTCTTGTATCCCTTTAAAATACTATGTTTTTAAAGTTATTTGAATAATTTTATAGATCCTTAATGAATCCTCTAAAACCTTTATTATATTTTTTGGTATTAAAATCAATTCTTTATGAACATGAATATATTTTACATCACTAAGGTTATTATTTTAATGAATTCAGTTCTTGGACTTGTAAAATAATTAAAACAACTTTTATTTTGAAGAAACTATGATTTTTTATTGTTTTGATTACATTGTCATATAGATTCCAAAACCTAATTTTGTATATTAACAAAGAACTCCTCTCTCTTTCTCTATATAAACTCACCCAACTTCGCATTTATCTTTACTCAAAACCATTTGAGCATGATATTACTTACCTTTCACTATATAGAGTCCTTACAAGGTTCCCTAAATATCTTAAGTAGCTTCTACCAATATTTTAGAAGTTCCATCTCATGGTAATGGATCCTCTCCTTCTCCTCTTTATTCAATAACCTTCTTTATGTTACGCCCTTTTATTCCTAATTACTCAAGTTAGAATATGGTTTTTCATATCCATACAACTATACTTATGATTTCTATTTTATGATATACCCATTTCACTCTCAGTAAACCCTCCCATGAACATTTACATAACCCCATTGTAACAACCCCAACCCTAATAGCTCAAAGTCGGTTCCTTACTTTATTTCATTGGAATAGATACAAGGAATCATAACCTAAAGGACTGACCAGTTAAGTAGTTTTGGACAACTAGATAAATACATGATAACCATTTTACATTGGAAATAGAAAATAAAACATAAAAAATAAAAAAAATAAAATAAACTGTATCCTCGAAAAATCATTCAAATATCTCATCTTCATAACCTGGGGAAAGGATAAAATTTATGGGTGACCTACAATTCTTATTAAGGGTTATGTACAGTGGAATTTATCATAAATTGATATGCATAGTCAATAATGGAAGGTAAGTAACTAAATACACATGATATTTAAATAATATGACTATCATGATAAGATAAGGCAGAATCAATACGACAAGGTGAATAACTGACAACACATTCTATTTAATCGATAAATTGAGAATGAAATTTATGAATAGATAATATCATAGTGGAAACCTCATGGATAATAATTATAAAAAATGAATTCTCAAGGGAAAAAATTATTAATTATCATACTTCATGTTTCCTAGGAACATTAAACCATTACCATCAAGTCCAATCCCCAATAAAATTTAAAACACATGGGTACAAACCGATAGAGTTTTTCCAACTATATATCCTTTATCACGTTGTTTCCTTTAGAAAATTTAAAACATTTGGTTTCAAACACAAAATGTTTGACCAACTAGTTATTTCTCATGAGACTACTGATGCATTAAGGTGCTTGCATTAATCGGTCCCCTACTCATGTATTTCATTTCCAAATCATTCCTCATTTATAGAATAATAAATTTAATTCATAAACAATGCATCTTATCAAATATCTCTTTTGAGTAAAGGATACAGGTTTATCAATATTTCCCCAATTAATCAAATAAATTTCAAAGTAAACACTATATGGTAAAATGGTATAAAATTTATGCAATAATTGTATATATCAAAAAAGAATATGGACAGTTTATAGAAACTTAATTTCCAATGAAAAATAATTATATATAAGGGAATGTTTCAAGAGAAAGTTACCAATCACAAAAGAAAGTGAGATTAGACAATAACTTTTACCACTTAGTAATTTTCAAGTCAATTCCCATTTTATAAAATAATTCAAATTGAAAAATAAATACTAGGAATAATTAATTATTCTTTATATTACATTTCAAGGGGGTATAATATACACCACATAAAAGTGATTTGGTTCATAATAACAACTAAGACTAATAAAATGTAAATTGAGATAAAATCCATTAACTTACGATTCCTTTTGGTTGAACT
Source organism: Viscum album (assembly GCA_963277665.1). NCBI lineage: Eukaryota > Viridiplantae > Streptophyta > Magnoliopsida > Santalales > Viscaceae > Viscum > Viscum album. Next base: position 1,574,704,795 of record OY728161.1, on the reverse strand, counting down.
TGATTTAAAATAATATATAGTGGTTTTAAAAATGTTATTAAATAATAAAATATCCATATTAGTATTTATGATATCATATATGATCCTTTTATAACATCTCATTTCTTGATCATTAATAATACTTCATTATTTTCATTATTTTAGGTGTTAAATTCCTTATTTTCTCATTCATGTTTCGTCATGAAATACCTGGTTCTTGTACATATTATATAGTTATATCATATATATAATTATATTCCTAACATAATTATAATATTTTTATATCAATTTTACTTGTAAAACCTATCATGATTTATGATTATGAAAAATGAAGTATGTTACGATCTTAGAAATTATAGGTCATATGTACACATGAGTAACGTTTCCATTTTCCAATTGTAATAATGGAAAATAGATAAGTAATATTTTACCTTTATATAATGAGAATAATATAATTAATAATATATTATATACTTATATATTTCATAAATGTGGTTCAGTGATTAAAATAGAGTCACAACGCTTTGTGAAGGCAGTAGTCTACACGTACACGAACAATGTTATCATATTTGCGTGAGTGAAAAGGAATGAAATAAAAAGATATAAATTATCATAATAGAATGATAAAAATTTCATAATTATTTCATGTATATCACATATAATAATTAACTTTACCTTTACTGTATTCCATTTGAAAAATTAGGGAAAGAGGAATCACATCGCTTCGTGAGGCGGTAGTATTCCATACACACAAGGGACAATGTTGTATATCTTACAGAATGGAAGGAAAAGAGTTATATATGATATAGTGACTTAATATGAAGAAATATTTTATAAATATTATATATATAATTTATATCCATCATCATAACCAACTATGAAAGGTGGTAATGGAAGATTGAATAATATCGGTTCGTGAGGCGGTAGTCCGTCATACACACGAAAGATGATTTGGTAACCCATTTGATGGAAGTGGTGGTGGTTTTAGGTGATGAACTTTTTTTACCACCCTCACATTATATGGAAAATATTGAGGTTTTTATATTATCATTTTTAAATAATAATTTAATGACATAGAGAAATAAGTATATTAAATTTTGGTCGGAGTGGAATTTCAAGAGGGGGGGTGAATTGAGATCCAACTTAAAATTTATGTTAAAAACTTTATTAAAAAAAGATCCCCCAAATTTTGAAATGGCCCAGTTAATTAAGTCAGTAGAGATATAAATGTCTAGTTGGTCAACAGGTTTCTCAAAGGGTGATTAGTCCTCAGTTGAATTAGTGTAAAACACTTCTTCAACTTTTGAAACAAGTTTACTGAATTAAACATATACACACATAAACCAAAACTAACTATCAATGTGAATGAAAAATAGTTTTCTATTTTAGAATGTAAAATTATTAGAAAATAGATAAAACAGAGTACAACAAAAATACAAAGCATAGTGAAGTTAAACAAGAGGTTCTGTCTCAAGCTGAGACTTAATCCTCTCCACTTGGTGATCACCTACCACTAAGAAGTTTATATTAACAATAAACATGATACACAACCTATATTAGGATTTACAATAGTTTTCACAATCTTTCCATGGTTCACACCCTCTACCATAGTTCTTCATGGTAAAAACAAACAATACATACCACACATGGTCTCTTCCATAGTTATTCGTGGGAAACATGATGTAAGTGAAGTTTTATGTGAGGATATTCAGTATCCTCTAGTTCAATCAAGTAGACAGTGTGTGTAACGGACACAGAGTTCTCAGAAATGTAAAATTAATGAACACAATAGATCTGATCTTATAATATGGAGTTTAGAAGGCTCTATGTGTTTTCAGCTCATATCTTGACTCCTTTGAGTGAATAAATTGCAATTTGAGTCTTTCTCGGGAAGTTGTCCACAAAACAGAGTGTCGTAACTCCAGGTTATAGCTTTCAAGAAATTGAGTTTTCTACTTCTTGTGTTGATCAAGAGTTTATGAAGCATAAAATATATCCTTGAAATTCTTCTCCCAAAATGATCTTCTTGAATTTCTTGGCTTCACAGTGTAAATGCTCAAATAGTTCTTCCTTGTTTTCTTTGATCTAGTGAGTAATCTCTTTCACATGCAGAGACATGCTCTTTTCATGCCTCTCTCTTTTATTTTCTTGCTCGGATTCTCTTTTATATTTGAGGTCCGACCACAGTAATATGTACATCACGTGCAGTCTTTCTCATACCTCATATTTTCCCCAGATACAGTCTCTTTATATGTTTACAATCATCATTAATTAATGTCATAAGAGTTTAATTTACCAAATATGACTGTTAGAATAATCTTAAGAATTTGAAAAAGTATGGTGTAGAACAGAGTGGTAGACTGATAATGGTAGACTTCACAATGGTAAGCTTCAATGGTAGGTGTGCATCGGTAGCCCTCAATGGTAACCTTCAACGGTAGGTGTGAATCAGTAGCCCTCAACGGTAATATTTCCAACAGTAGCCTTGTATTGGTGACCCTGCATCGGTAACCTTTGAATTGGTGACCTTGCATCGGTAACCTTGCATCAGTTACCTTACATCAGTAACCTTTCATCGGTGACCTTGGATTTGTGACCTTGAATCGTTGACCTTTACATAGGTGACCTTGCATCGGTCACCTTCCATCGGTGACCTTACATCGGTGACCTTTGCATCAGTAACCTTGCATCGGTAACCTTTTATACATAGAGAAATTTTTTATAGTGAGCTTAACCAAGAGGTCAATGAGATTGAAAGTACATAGTTATTACTTGATAAACACTAGGAATATTAATGAAACTTTATCATCATAGAATAGAAACATAATTATCACATAAATGAAACATGATTTTGGATTATCAAAATAGGTGAGTCCAACAATCTCTCCCTTTTTGATAATCACAAATTATGTTAGTATTTTCTGATTAAGGGTTAAGCACATTTGCTAAATCTCTTTATAGGTGTGTATTGGGGAAAAGTAGATAGTATAGATAGGAAAACGTTCCATTTAACTTAAATATTTCTCCCCCTTTGGGTAACTTTGAGATTAAAGCTTAAATATTTCTCCCCCTTTCTGATTAACAAAAATAAAGGAGGACAAAAAGAGATAGAAGAGGATTTTCCATTAATGTAGCAATAGTACAATATAAAAAAATGTTACAAAGATCCCTATCAACTAAGACAACCCACATTTAATCCACATCATATATGTCCAAGGGATCTTTTTCTATGGAAGTGGAGGAGGCAAGTTCTGAAGATGGAGGGATAGGCCTAGGTATGGCAGTCAGTAGGGATGGAGGAGCCACAACAGAGGCATCAGTAGACCTATAGTGGGTGGATATCTGAGGAATCATATGGGTCAAACTGGTGATGGCCTGTGTAGGAGTCATCATTGGTGCAACACAGGTAAATCCTGAAGTAGCCGAGGTAGAAGGCAAGGCTGGAGGAACAATTATGGGAGTTCAGTCCACATGGAGGAAGGGTAAAAGAAGATTTCTGAAATCCATAATAATGCTTCCTCCTCTTTCCATGGATAAGATAAAATCATCCTTATTATCCATGATTCTTTCTAAAGAAAGATTCAACTCTCTAAGCCTATTAACCTGATACTTAAGGTCTTGAGTGACAGGTGGAATCCTCAAGTTCTCCAATAACAACTTGAAGTGACCATCCATATGATGCTTTGTATACACCCTTTTGTAGTAGAAATAAACTTTCTCTTTGATGGCCTTCTAATCTTGAGTAGATTTCCTTATATAATTTCCTACAAGGTTATGAATTTCTCTAGTAGTAGAAATGACCCGAGTAATAGACTGAGGGTCTGAGGGACTTGCACCAGAGAACTTCTCCACTTCTTTTCTGGCAACTGATTTGAAAGCTTCTAGATCAACAAGAGGAGCAGTTGTAGACAAAGTACATGCACACAGAGGTTCCATAATGAAGGCCACTATCTCCTTAAAGTATTTGATCAACCCACTAATTAGTCTCTTCACATCATCATCTTTTCCACTTACATGTGTCTCCATATAATTCTTAAAGTCCTCAAACACAGTGACCATTTTCTGAACCACACATTTAACATATCTAAGATATTTTTCCACCTGATCCCTTGAAGCCACATAGTAGTCTAATCTGGAAATAGATTGCTTCATAGATTCCATATAATCTACCAATGCTCTAACTTGATTCTGACATTCCTTGACTTCATTTATGATGGTTGAGTGAGAGGGAGAAATCATTATTTCCACTATAAATGTTACAACTTCTTGATTGTGAGTCATAGAACTCTCTAACCCAATAAATATCTCATCAAAGTGGCTCTTCAGATATGATTTTATTGATTCCAAATCATCCTTCTTCATATAGTATCGAGGAAAAAGAACCACTGGCTGCAAAATAGTGGTTTCTGAAATAGTAGTAATTGGAGGACTTCTGATAGGTTGGTCATCATCAGAGTCTCCATAATCTAAGCCTTAAGACATAAAATCTAGGGTCTTCTGACCAATCCTCCATTCCATGAGAAATATCAACTGAACCTGTGGCAACAGGTTCCTCCCCCTCATGTGGATAAATCTCCCGATCAACCACATTTACTTAATCCATACCTCTTTGATCTACTGCATCAACAGAAGGGTCCAATGCCACTTCCTCCACAGAATCTTCATCTACTGCCAAACCAATTCCAGCTTCAACCAAATCAGCAACCTCTTCATCAAAATTTTCTATCATTCCTATATCTTCTATTAGAGGACTAAGATTTATACATTCTTGTTCACTTTCACCAACAACTATCTCAAATTCACGATGACTAGATTCAGTTTCCTTATCCTTGTATGAGGTATCTATAATGTCTCTTAAGACATTTTCTACCCCTTCTTCTTCACTAGTCTCTTCATCATCACCGTCCCTTAGGAATTTCTCCCTTATAGGAAATCTCTTTGGTGGACTGGGATCACCAAAGGATACAGTATTAGCACGAGGATTTGAGGGAAGGTCGGGATCACTCCTGTCATCTATAAGAGAATCCTTTCTTTCTTGCACAACACTAGCTTCTTCTTCTCCATCTGAATATACTAGTTCCACTTCACTAGGATTTAGACCAGGATCTCTGTTATCCTTAGGCCTAGTAGGATGAGTAACATGGTTGAATTACTCATATAGCTTAGCCTCATCATGCACCCATCTTCTTTTCCAAGGGTTCCAACTTATCGTTATCAACTTTCATATAACCTTTGTAATACAAAATTTTTCCCTTACTACAATTGTTTCCTTCATGTTTCCAGCAAATCCATTCACCTTCAACATCAAGGATATTAGTCTGGAATGAAACAAAGTAATGGATTTGGAACTTGGCTTTTTCATGTCCTCTAATTGAATCATCAGCAGCCTACACAAGTTTATCTTATTTCCATGATTCAATAGATATAGAAGAAATACATCCTCAAATTTCAAGGTATCATAGTCCCCTCTCCTGGTACTCAAGACATGCTGAAAAAATTTAAATATAAAATTTCTTCTCCTTCCATATCATCAGTAATGACTTTCCTATGGATCCCACTCCCTGTCAGTTCGGCTAGGGATTATTCATAACAGAATAACTCACTAGTGGGAGGCACCACTCCTGAGTAGTAATCATAAATCCCATAATGTGGTACTCTCAGACACTCAACCCATTCAATAGAGGAGAAGCTTACACTTACTCCATTCACCCTTGATGACATTATGTTATCATCCTCAGTCTGTTTAAATTTCAAAAACTCATAAAACTCTTTTACTAAATTCGGGTAATAGGTTTCATTGTTGTTTGAAAATCATTCGACCCAGACTTGAGATTCATGTGCCTTCATCACTAAAGATATGCTCGTTAGAAAATATTCATAACTTATCACTTTTTCAACCATGATTTCCCTCTTCGACAGATGAGGGTTGATCAGCTTTTCCACTGCTTGGCTTCCACTACTCGACTCAGATCGAGGTCTCTTTTTATTTGGCGCATCTCATTCATCACTGACCAACAGTCGCTTAAATCATTCCATTTTAATCCAGAGTGGTTCAAGGGTTTTGGAAGAATGTGAGGTTCTTAGGTTAGAGAGAAAGAGGTTTGGGAGAGATGTGGATTGAAATGTTGTATGTTCTTTAATTTTATCACTTAGGGATCGAAAAAAAATTAGATAAAAGAAATAAGTAATATAGAAAACGTTTCTGATTCCGGAAGAGAAAATGCTAAGTCCTAGAAAAGTTCAACTATCAGTAAGGTGAAAACGGTGAGGTCTATCAGTGAGGTCCTATCAGTGAGGTTCCTAATGGTGAGGTCTATCGGTGAGGTCCAACGGTGAGGTTCCTAATGATGAGGTCCAATAGTGAGGTTCTAACGGTGAGTTCTATCAGTGAGGTTCCAATGATGAGGTCCAATGGCGAGGTTCCAACGGTGAGGTCCAATGGTTAGGTTCCAATGGTGAGGTCTAACAGCGAGGTTCCAACGGTGAGGTCTATTGGTGAGGTTCCAATGGTGAGGTGCTAATGGTGAGGTCCAACATTGAGGTATATCAGTGAGGTTCCAATGGTGAGATTTCTAATGGTGAGGTCTATTGGTGAGGTCCAACGGTGAGGTTCCTAACGGTGAGGTTCCAATGGTGAGGTCCAATACTTTAACAGTTTATCATAACTAACTCTTGTTTGATATAATTTAAACTCTCAGAATTCAAAGTCTTTGCGAATATATTAGCCAATTGGTGTTTAGTACCAATGAATTCAAGAATTATATAACCTATTTGATAATGATCTCTCAATAAGTGATGTCTCACATCAATGTGATTTTTACTAGCATGAGATAATGGATTTTTAGAGATATTAATAGCACTTGTATTATCACACTTTATAGAGACATGTTTGAATTGATATCCATAGTCTAGTAATGTGTGTTTCATCCATAGAATTTGAGCACAACAACTACCAACAGCTATATATTCATCTTCGGCAGTAGATAATGCAATAGAATTCTATTTCATACTACACCGTGATTCTAGTGACTTTCCCAAAAAGTGACATGTTTTAGAGGCACTCTTTCTATCTAACTCTCAACCAGAAAAATTAGCATCTGAATAACTTATTAAATAAAATGATTGTTCTCTTGGATAAAATAGTCCTAAGATTATAGTATACTTGAGATATTTAAAAATCCTTTAAACAGTAGTTAAATGAGACTCTTTGGGATTGTATTGAAAATGAGCACACACACATACACTAAACATAATATCGAGTCCGCTAGAAGTAAGATAGAGAAGAATCCTGATCATACCTCTGAAATTGGTTTGATCTACTGGTTTACTAGTTTCATTAGCATCCAGCTTATAGGTTGTACTCATAGGAGTATCACTACCTTTATTGTTGTCCAAACCAAAACATTTCAAAATATCTTTATTATATTTAATTTGATTTAAAACAATACCTTTTTTATTTTGAAAAAATTGAAATCCAAGGAAAAATTTAAGTTCCCCCATTAAATTCATTTCAAATTCATCTAGAATAATTTTTGAAAAATCAGTACATATATAATCTTTAGAGGATCCAAAAATAATTTCATCTACATAAATCTGTACTATCAAAACATATTTGTAAATCCTTTTAATAAAAAGGGTAGGATCCACTATTCCTTTAGTAAAACCTTTTTAAATAAGAAAAGAACTAAGTCTATTATACCAAGCTCTTGGAGCTTGTTTCATAACATATAAGGCTTTGGAAAATTTAAAAACATGATTTGAAAAATGGGGATTTGTAAAACCAGGGGGTTGTTCAACAAATAAATCCTCAAATATGTACCCATTTAAAAATTCACTTTTGACATCGATTTGATAAAGTTTGAAATTCAGATGAGATGCATAGGAAAGTAGTATCCTAATGAATTCTAGTCTAGCTATAGGTTCAAAGGTTTCATCATAGTCTATTCCTTCTTCTTGAATATATCCTTGTGCAACTAGTCTAGCTTTATTTCTAACAATGTTTCCAGATTCATCAACTTTATTTTTAAACACCCATCTAGTGCCTATGGTATTCACTATTGCTTATTATTATGGGAATGAAAGTGAATCAAACAATGATGAAAATATGACTAAGGATGAATTATTTGAATATTGTAGAATGCTTGAGGACAACATTAATATACTCAAGCATAAGTATAAACTATTGAAAAGACAACATGCTTTAAATTCCAATTATAAGTCAGATTTGGATATTGATAAAGAAAAATGTGCTCAGGTGTTAAATGAAAATACTAAACTTAAATTATCAGATGAAAAATTAAAAATGGATAAGGAAATGTTTACTACTGGTAGAGATACATTGACTCTGTTTCTAGGAAAACAAATCTCTCTAAAATATACAAATGGTATAGGATATCAACCAGGACAGAGAAGGATTATTAAAACTAAATTTGTTCCAAAATCTAGATAGTTCACTGCTAGTTCAAGTTCTGGACCATCTTTTGAAAAATAAAATCTCTAAAGGTCCCAACAAAGTGTTCATGTCTAAAAACCTGTCTGTTGATTATTGGAAACCTGTGAGACAAGTATGGATTCTGAAAGCTTTACTTGCTAACCTCTCTGGACCCAATAAAATCTAGGTACCAAATTTACACTACACTTAATCTGTTTTGCAAAAAAATTGTCTGAAGAGCCCCTGTAAAACTCTATGGTATTTGGAAAATAGATGTTCATGACACATGATAGAAGACTACTCATGTTTCTAGAGCCTAATTAAAGTTGACGGTGGACATGTCACATTCGGTGATAATTCAAAAAGAAAAATTGTCGGCTTAGGCTAAATTGGTAACCATAATACTATATTAATTTCAAAAGTACTTTTTGTTGATGGGTTAAAGTAAAATTTACTATGTATATATTAGTTGTGTGATAATGGATTCAATGTTAAATTTTAAAATGATGCATGAAATGTTTTTAATTCTAGAAATGATTTAATATTTACTACTCTTAGAAATGAAAATGTATATGTTGTTGATTTAAACTCTTTAGCTAAGAAAAATGTTTCATATTTAAATGCTTTTCATAAGGAATCCTGGTTCGGGAATAGAAGACTAGGACACTGTAATGTGCACTCACTTAGGAAACTAACTAGGAAAGGTTTAGTTAGAGACTTACCTAAATTGGAATTCCCTGTTAACAAAGTTTTTAATCCTTATCTAAAAGGAAAAAAACACAAAGGTTCTTTCAAACCAAAGAAAGAAGTTTCTACTTCTCAACAACTCATGGTATTCACTATTTCATTAAAACTGAGATACATTTCATAGATAGGTTCATCATGCTTCATTTTAAAATTATCATATTTAATAGTATTGGTATTTAATTTCATTTATTTAACATTGGTTGTTCCCTAATGTGAAAGAGCTAAAGTATCCCAAATATCATATGCAGTTTTACAGGCATATATTCTATTGAATTATTTATCACCTAGAGAATATTAAAATGCATTCATTTCATTACAATTGTCTTATACGTATCTTTAGTCAACTGAGACCATGTGTCTCTAGCAGTAGTAGGCAATGCATGTTGTTCTTCAATTGTGTCCCAGATTTTAGGTCCCATGCTCTCTAGATACATTTTAATTTTTAATTTCTTATGAGAATAGTTATTACCATTACATAAAGCTTTCATATTAGTAGCATCACCCTCAACTCTGATATCCATAGTTAATTAGAATTTTAATGAACTGAAAATTTAGATATGACATAAATTTTAAGATCTTTAAGATACAACTAAAATCACAGTTAGAGAATTTGATAACTTGCACAAAAATTAAGATAGTAGTAAAAAATAGACCCTATGATAAAAAATATTGGTTGGAGTGGAATCTCAAGAGGGGGTTAATTGAGATCCTACATAAAATTTCGGTTAAAAACATTATTAGAAAAAGATCCCCCAAATTTTGAACTAGCCAAGTTAATTAAGGAAGTAGAGATATAAATGTCTAGTTGGTCAACATGTTTCTCAAAGGGTGATTAGTCCTCAGTTGAATTAGTTTAAAGCACTTATTCAAATTTTGAAACAAGTTTACTGAATTTAACATGTACACACACTAACCAAAACTAACTATCAAAGTGAAGGAAAAACAGTTTTCTATTTTAGCAATTATAAGTAGCAGAAAATAGAAAAAATAGAGTACAAGAAAAATATAGAGTACGCTAAAGTTAAATAAGAGGTTTAGTATCAATCTGAGACTTAATCCTCTCCACTTGGTGATCACCTTCCACCAAGCAGTTTATATTAACAATAAACTTGATACACAAACTGTATCGGGCTTCACAATAGTTTTCACAAATTGTTCAGGGTTCACACCCTCTACCACAGTTATTCATAGAAAAAAAACAATACAGACCACACTCGGTATCTTACATAGTTATATGGGGGAAACATGATGTAAGTGAAGTTTTATGTGAGGATATTTAGTATCCTCTAGTTCAAGCACAGGAGACAGTGTGTGTAACAGAAACACACTTCTCAGAAATGTAAAATGAATAAACATAATAAATATGAGCTTATAAGATAGATTTTAGAAGGCTATATGTGTTTTTAGTTCATCTCTTGACTCCTTGGGGTGAAGAAATTGCAGTTCGAGTATTTCTCTGGAATTTTTCCTCAAAATAGAGTGCCATAACTCCAGGTTCTAGCTTTCAGGAATTGAGTGTTCTGCTTCTTGTGTTGATCAAGAGTTAATAAAGCATAGAATCCATCCTTGAAATTGTTCTCCTGGAATGATCTTCTTGACGTTATTGGGTTCATAGTGTACATGCTTGAATGGTTATTCCTTGTTCTCTTTGATCTAGAAAGTAAGCTCTTTCACATGCACACATGCACTCTTTTCATGCTGCTCTCTTTTCTTTTCTTGCTCAGTTTCACTTTTATATTTGAGGTCTGAAAATAGGAATACGTACATCATGTGCGGTCTTTCTCATACCTCATATTGTCCCCAAATATGGTATCTTGATATGACTACA